>CM075737.1:59540026-60176336 GCA_037974335.1 Prionace glauca
CTTGAAGAGTACAGAGGGCGTAGTAGTAAAGTTAAGAGAGAAATCAAGAGGGCAAAAAGGGAACTTGCTGGGGTCTTTTAAAAGACTTCTGGATGAGTATATGGGGTTTAATGGGATTGGGGGTTATAGATAGGTCTATAGATTGGTGGAGTTGATGTGATCGGCGCAACTCGAGGGCCGAAGGGCCTGTTTGTGCTGTAATGTTCTATGTTCTATGTTCTATGTTCAATGGGGGTTACCATAAGCATGGACACGGGTCAAGGGTGGAGGAGGAAAATCACATTGTTAAGATGGCGGCACGGGCTCGTTGAGCCGAAGGGCCTGTTTCCCGTGCTGTGTTGTTCTTTGTTCTTTGTCCTTTGAGATTGTTTTGGCAGATAAGGCAAAGGAGAATCCAAAGAGCTTCTACTAATACATAAAGGGCAAAAGAGTAACAAGGGAGAGAATAGGGCCTCTTAAGGGTCAACAAGGTCACCTATGTGCAGAGTCACAAGAGATGGGTGAGATCCTAAATGAATATTTCTCATCAGTATTTACTATTGAGAAAAGCATGGATGTTAGAGAACTTGGGGAAATGAATAGTGATGTCTTGAGGAGTGCACATATTACAGAGAAGGAGGTGCTGGAAGTCTTAAAGTGTATCAAGGTAGATAAATCCCTGGGAATGAAGTGTATCCCAGGGCATTGTGGGAGGCTAGGGAGGAAATTGTGGGTCCCCTAGCCGAGATATTTGAATCATCGATAGTCACGGGTGAGGTGCCTGAAGATTGGAGAGGGGAAAATGTTGTGTCTTTGTTTAAAAAGGGCTGCAGGGAAAAGCCTGGGAACTACAGGCCAGTGAGCCTCACATCTGTGGTGGGTAAATTGTTTGAGAGACAGGATCTACAGGCATTTAGAGACACAAGGACTGATTAGGGACAGTCAGCATGGCTTTGTGAGTGGAAAATCATGTCTCACAAATTTAATTGAGTTTTCTGAAGGGCAGTTGATGTTGTCTACATGGACTTTAGCAAGGCCTTTGACAAGGTATTGCATGGTAGGTTGTTGCATAAGGTTAAATCTCACAGGATCCAGGGTGAGATATCCAAATGAATACAAAATTGGCCTCTTGTTCTTTGTTCTTGACAGAAGATTGTCAAGTCTTCAAACTGGAGGCCTGTGACCAGCGATGTACCTCAGGGATCAGTGCTGGATCACTGTTATTTGTCATTTATATTAATGATTTGGGTGAGAATATAGGAGGCATGGCTAGTAAGTTTGCAAATGACACCAAGATTGGTGGCATAGTGGACAGTGAAGAAAGTTATCTCCAATTGCAACAGGATCTTGATCAATTGGGCCAGTGGGCTGACGAATGGCAGATGGAGTTTAATTTAGATAAATGTGAGGTGATGCATTTTGGTAAATCAAACCAGGGCAGGACTTATTCAGTTAATGGTAGGGCACTGGCGAGAGTTACAGAACAGAGAGATCTAGGGATGCACTTTCATAGCTCCTTGAAAGTGGAGTCATAGGTGGACAGAGTGGTGAAGAAGGCATTCAGCATGCTTGGTTTCATTGGTCAGAACATTGAATACAGGAGTTGGGGTGTCTTGTTGAAGTTGCACAAGACATTGGTAAGGCCACACTTGGAATACTGTGTGAAATTCTGGTCACCCTATTATGGAAAGGATATTATTAAACTAAAACGAGTGCAGAAAAGATTTACTAGGATGCTACCGGGATTTGATGGATTGAGTTGTAAGGAGAGGCTGGATAGACTGGGACTTTTTTCTCTGGAGCGTAGGAGGCTGAGGGGTGATCTTATTGAGGTCTATAAAATAATGAGGGACACAGATCAGCTAGATAGTCAATATCTTTTCTCAAAAGTAGGGGAGTCTAAAGCTAGAGGCACAGGTTTGAGATGAGCGGGGAGAGATCAACAGTGTCCAGAGGGACAATTTTTTCACACAGAGGGTGGTGAGTGTCTGGAACAAGCTCCCAGGTGTAGTAGTAGAGGTGAGTACAATTTTATCTTTTAAAAAGCATTTAGATAATTACATTATCTAGATATAAGACTAATATTAGAGGGCAGTTTTTCACACAAAGGGTAGTGGGGATGTGGAATGCACTGCCGAGTAAGGTGGTGGAAGCAGGCACGCTAGGGTTGTTCAAGAGTCACTTGGACAGCCACATGAGCGGTCTACATATAGGGGGATATAGCAGGCCTTACTAAACATTGTAGGCTTGGGGTTCAGTTTTAGCCTCAGGGATATAGAGTCTTTTAATAATGAATTTTTATCCACAGGCATTTAAGTCCAGCAAGGGGCATGCATGCGGCAGGTTGTGGTGGGCTGCTCTTGGATATTGCTTCGGGAGTTGCCTACTGCTTCATGTCGTTGGTGTGCGTAAACTGGACCATCTCGAGGGCAACATGACAGCTCAGAGACTATCTCTGTTGCTGTGCGGACACATGGATTTGGGCCTGTGTCCGTGGGAGTTTGCGCGTTCTCCCCGTGGTTGCGTGGGTTTCCTCCGGGTGCTCCGGTTTCCTCCCACATCCCAAAAATGTGCTTTTAGGCTGATTGATTGGGTAACAAATTGTCCCTATATTGGACCTCCCTGATCCTCACACATTAGGCGTAGACTAAAATCATGAATAGGTCACTGAGACAATGGGACGGCGGCGCGGGCTCGTTGGGCCGAAGGGCCTGTTTCCCGTGGTGTGTTGTTCTTTGTACATGGGTAAGATGGGTATAGAGGGACATGGGCCAAATGTGTGCAGTTGGGATTAGTTTAGGAGTTTTGAAATAATGGAGAGGTTGGGCTGAAGGGCCTGTTTCCCTGCTGTAAACCTCTGTGACTCTATGACTTACAAGTGTCAGGCAATGACCATCACTAAGAAGAGAGAATCAAATCATTGACATTTAATGACATTACCATCACTGAATCCCCCACTGTCAACATCCTGGGGGTTACCATTGACCAGAAACTGAGCTGGAGTTGTATCGAACTTTGGTGAGGCCACAGCTGGAACAGTGCAGGTACAGTTCAGGTAGGAAGGACTGGAGGGGGTGCGGAGGAAATTTACCAGGATGCTGCCTGGGATGGAACATTTAAATTATGAAGAGAGGTTGGATAGGCTTGGATAGTTATCATCGGAGCAGAGAAGGCTGAGGGATCGAAGTGGACAAGATTACGAGAGACATGGACAGAATGGATAAGGAGCAGCTGTTCCTCTTAGTTGTAGGGTCAGTTTCAAGGGGTCATAACCCAAGGTGGGGGGCCAGGAGGTTTAGGGGGGATTTGAGGAAAAACCTTTTTACCCAGAGGGTGGTGAGGGTCTGGAATGCGCTGCCAGGGAGGGTGGGAGAGGCGGGATGCCCCACATCCTTTAATAAGTACCTGGATGAGCATTTGGCACGGTAGCACAGTGGGTTAGCACTGCTGCTTCACAGCTCCAGGGTCCTGGGTTCGATTCCCGGCTCAGGTCACTGCCTGTGTGGAGTTTGCACATTCTCCTCGTGTCTGCGTGGGTTTCCTCCGGGTGCTCCGGTTTCCTCCCACAGTCCAAAGATGTGCGGGTTAGGTTCATTGGCTATGCTAAAATTGCCCCTTAGTGTCCTGGGATGTGTAGGTTAGAGGGATTAGCAGGTAAAATGTGTAGGGATATGGGGATAGGGTCTGGGTGGGATTGTGTTCGGTGCAGACTCGATGGGCCGAAGGGCCTGTTTCTGCACTGTAGGGTTCTATGTTCTATGTCACATTCAGGGCAGTGGGCCAAGTGCTGGTGAGTGGGATGAGCTGGGAGTTCAGGTGTTTCTAATGTGTCAGTGCGGACTCGATGGGCCGAAGGGCCTTTTCTGAGCTCTATGATTCTAGGATTACACCACATCAACAAATTGAAAAACAACTGTTGAGTCGCTGTGTGTGTCATAGTCAATAAAACATCACTGACGAAAGCCCACATTGTTGTACCAACAGCAGCAGTTCTCAAGGAGCCACGTCGCAGCTTTTATTCCCATCTCTCTCTTTCAAGCCTGCACCCAGATGTTTTTGAACAGATAACCATTTCTCCGCCCTACCCCTTCCCAATTCTCTGAATCAGAGTTGAACAGTATTACAGGCGAGCTTTACAAAAGCAGCACCTCAACACTGCACACCTGATCATTCAAAGCTTTGTGGATATCTTCAACATTTTGCATCTTTAACCGGTCCCTGTCTTGTGTTCACGATGGTGCCTCGGATACGGCTGTTGGCGCTACACGAATTCAGTGAAACAACGGCTGAGAGAACACCCAGTGATCCACCTTTGCAAAATTTATCGATTCGTAACACAAGTTGGTTTACATTAACACTGCAATGAAGTTACTGCGAAAACCCCTTAGGCACAACACTCCTGTTCGGGTACACTGAGGGAGAATTTAGCACTGCCAATGCACCCTAACCCGTACATCTTTGGGTCTGTGGGAGGAAACCGGAGCACCCGGAGGAAACCCCACGCAGACATGGGGAGAATGTGCCATAAGAGAAAGGAAAAAACTAATGTGAAACATCATTGCAAAACTGTTTAATTTCTAGTCCGTCCTTGCTCAGAGATCTCCCATGTATCACTGGTCCTTGCTCAGAGATCTCCCGTGTATCACTGGTCCTTGCTCAGAGATCTCCCGTGTATCACTGGTCCTTGCTCAGAGATCTCCCGTGTATCACTGGTCCTTGCTCAGAGATCTCACGTGTATCACTGGTCCTTGCTCAGAGATCTCACGTGTATCTCTGGTCCTTGCCCAGAGATCTCCCGTGTATCACTGGTCCTTGCTCAGAGATCTCACGTGTATCACTGGTCCTTGCTCAGAGATCTCACGTGTATCACTGGTCCTTGCTCAGAGATCTCACGTGTATCACTGGTCCTTGCTCAGAGATCTCCCGTGTATCACTGGTCCTTGCTCAGAGATCTCCCGTGTATCACTGGTCCTTGCTCAGAGATCTCACGTGTATCTCTGGTCCTTGCCCAGAGATCTCCCGTGTATCACTGGTCCTTGCTCAGAGATCTCCCGTGTATCACTGGTCCTTGCTCAGAGATCTCCCGTGTATCACTGGTCCTTGCTCAGAGATCTCATGTGTATCACTGGTCCTTGCTCAGAGATCTCACGTGTATCACTGGTCCTTGCTCAGAGATCTCCCGTGTATCACTGGTCCTTGCTCAGAGATCTCCCGTGTATCACTGGTCCTTGCTCAGAGATCTCCCGTGTATCACTGGTCCTTGCTCAGAGATCTCACGTGTATCACTGGTCCTTGCTCAGAGATCTCACGTGTATCACTGGTCCTTGCTCAGAGATCTCACGTGTATCACTGGTCCTTGCTCAGAGATCTCACGTGTATCACTGGTCCTTGCTCAGAGATCTCACGTGTATCACTGGTCCTTGCTCAGAGATCTCAAGTGTATCACTGGTCCTTGCTCAGAGATCTCACGTGTATCACTGGTCCTTGCTCAGAGATCTCCCGTGTATCACTGGTCCTTGCTCAGAGATCTCCTGTGTATCACTGGTCCTTGCTCAGAGATCTCCCGTGTATCACTGGTCCTTGCTCAGAGATCTCACATGTATCACTGGTCCTTGCTCAGAGATCTCACGTGTATCACTGGTCCTTGCTCAGAGATCTCCCGTGTATCACTGGTCCTTGCTCAGAGATCTCCCGTGTATCACTGGTCCTTGCTCAGAGATCTCCCGTGTATCACTGGTGCTTGCTCAGAGATCTCCCGTGTATCACTGGTCCTTGCTCAGAGATCTCACGTGTATCACTGGTCCTTGCTCAGAGATCTCACGTGTATCACTGGTCCTTGCTCAGAGATCTCAAGTGTATCACTGGTCCTTGCTCAGAGATCTCACGTGTATCACTGGTCCTTGCTCAGAGATCTCCCGTGTATCACTGGTCCTTGCTCAGAGATCTCCTGTGTATCACTGGTCCTTGCTCAGAGATCTCCCGTGTATCACTGGTCCTTGCTCAGAGATCTCACATGTATCACTGGTCCTTGCTCAGAGATCTCCCGTGTATCACTGGTCCTTGCTCAGAGATCTCACGTGTATCACTGGTCCTTGCTCAGAGATCTCACGTATATCACTGGTCCTTGCTCAGAGATCTCCCGTGTATCACTGGTCCTTGCTCAGAGATCTCACGTGTATCACTGGTCCTTGCTCAGAGATCTCACGTATATCACTGGTCCTTGCTCAGAGATCTCACGTGTATCACTGGTGGGGTGTATGTGAGGATTGAACTCCTTCCTGTTATGACACTCCCGTCCTGGGCACTGTATCGCTGTTAGGTAACCAAATCCGCCTTTTACAAAAGTACATCTTGTTCAAGCTGCAACTGAAATGTGATCACACTAAGGTATTGTGGTTAGGATATGCTGTAACTGAAGTCTAATCACTTTAAATCCTCAACTGCCTGAGTGTTCTTATTTTCTATGGTCTATAATTCTCTGATTCTAACACTTGTTTCTGCCTGAGATACACACACAGACACAGACACACACACGCAGTGCAGAAAGAGACCCTTCGGCCCATCGAGTCTGCACTGAACACAATCCCACCCAGGCCCTACCCCCATATCCCTACATATTATCCCCACTAATCCCTCTAACCTACACATCCCTGGACACTAAGGGGCAATTTCTTAGCACGGCCAATGAACCTAACCTGCACATCTTTGGACTGTGGGAGGAAACCGGAGCACCCGGAGAAAACCCACGCAGACACGAGGAGAATGTGCAAACTCCACACAGGCAGTGACCCCGAGCCGGGAATCGAACCCAGGACCCTGGAGCTGTGAAGCAGCAGTGCTAACCCACTGTACTACCGTGCCACCCAAGGAGGCCATTCTGCCCATCGTAATGGAAATAAGAAAATGGTGGAGATATTGATGGATATTCTATCTCTGTCTTCAGAGTAAAATACGCAAAAAATCATTTTGGAAGTGATGGGGGAAAGCAGGGGTCGATGAAAATGTGACTTAAGGATGTTACTGAAAGAAAGGAATAGCGTGGGAGAAATTAGCTGGGCTACCAACGGATAGTCCTCCTGAATCAGGATTACATCTCAGGATAAGATGGAAAAGATTGAGTTTGTGGACATTAAGGAGGAGGATGTGTAGGAACTTTTGAATTCTATCAAGATAGATAAGTCGCCGGGACCAGATGGGATATACCCCAGGATACTGTGGGAGGCGAGGGAAGTGATTGCAGAGCCCCTGGCGATGATCTTTGCGTCGTCAATGGAGACGGGAGAGGTTCCGGAAGATTGGAGGATTGCGGATGTAGTCCCTATTTTCAAGAAAGGGAACAGAGATAGCCCGGGAAATTACCGCCCGGTGAGTCTGACCTCAGTGGTTGGTAAGCTGATGGAGAGGCTTCTGAGGGACAAGATTTACGAGCATTTGGAGAGGTTTGACATGATCAGGAATAGTCAGCATGGATTTGTCAAGGGCAGGTCGTGCCTTACGAGCCTAGTTGAGTTCTTCGATAATGTGACTGAACACATTGACGAAGGAAGTGCCGTGGACGTAGTGTACATGGACTTCAGCAAGGCGTTTGATAAGGTCCCTCATGCAAGACTTCTTGAGAAGGTGAGAGGGCATGGGATCCAAGGGCCTTTGGCCTTGTGGATCCAGAACTGGCTTGCCTGCAGAAGGCAGAGAGTGGTTGTGGATGGGTCTTTTTCGGAATGGAGGTCAGTCACCAGTGGGGTGCCCCAGGGATCTGTTCTGGGACCCTTGCTGTTTGTCATTTTCATAAATGACCTGGATGAGGAAGTGGAGGGATGGGTTAGCAAGTTCGCTGATGACACGAAGGTCGGTGGTGTTGTGGATGGTCTGGAGGGATGTCAGAAGTTGCAGCAGGACATAGATAGGATGCAGGACTGGGCGGAGAAGTGGCAGATGGACTTCAATGCGGATAAATGCGTAGTCGTCCATTTTGGCAGAACCAACGGGATGAACGAGTACACTATCAAGGGCAGGAGTCTTAGTAGCGTTGAAGGGCAGAAGGATCTCGGAGTCCGGGTCCACAGGACTCTTAAATCGGCCTCGCAGGTGGAAGAGGTGGTCAAGAAGGCGTATGGTGTACTGGCCTTCATTAATCGAGGGATTGAGTTTAGGAGTCGGGAGGTAATGCTGCAACTTTATAGGACCTTTGTCTGGCCTCATTTGGAGTACTGTGCGCAGTTCTGGTCGTCTCACTATAGGAAAGACGTAGAAGCTATTGAAAGGGTACAGAGGAGATTTACAAGGATGTTGCCTGGACTGGGAGGCATGCCTTATGAAGATAGGTTGAGGGAGCTGGGACTCTTTTCCCTGGAGAGGCGAAGGTTGAGAGGCGACCTGATAGAAGTTTATAAAATGTTGAGAGGAATAGATAGGGTGGACTCTCAGAGGCTATTTCCCCGGGTTGAAATGGTCGCTACGAGAGGACACAGATTTAAGGTGCGGGGAGGGAAGTACAGAGGTGATGTTAGGGGTAAGTTTTTCACTCAGAGGGTGGTGAGTGAATGGAATCGGCTGCCGTCATCGGTGGTGGAGGCGAACTCGCTGGGGTCTTTTAAAAGACTTCTGGATGAGTATATGGGGTTTAATGAGATTGAGGGTTATACATAGGTCTGTAAGTTGGTAGGTGTTCATGTGATCGGCGCAACTAGTGGGCCGAAGGGCCTGTTTGTGCTGTAATGTTCTATGTTCTATGATATTCAAACAGGAGGAAATATCAGGGGCTGCTTTGGTTTTGATCTTCTCAAGTTTTCAAGATTTAAGAACAGTCCATGTGAATTTGAAGATACAAAATGTAATCCCCCTGTTCCAGAAAGAGACAGAGAAAACAGTTACTGGGGAGTACTGTGAGGTAGTGTCTCCACTGGAGGAAACGACAGACAGAGGAACTGAAGGTAGGTGTGACCCTCAGAGTCATTGGTATTGCTCTGACCAATGGATCTGGCAGGGAGTTCATGTTTTTTTGTCATTTTCTGAGTTGTTCCACTACCTTGGATCCTGTGAGTGATTCGGAGACTGTACAGACCATAGATTTATGGATTTATAGGTTTATGGACGAAAAGGGATTGGTTTAGGTTAGAGGGTCATTGTTTTTGTAACTGGTCGGCGCAACATCGTGGGCCGAAGGGCCTGTTCTGCGCTGGAATGTTCTATGTTCTATAGACAGACCTGGTATCTGCTTATTAATGTTACATCTCAACAGGTTACAGAATAGGCACATCACTGCAGTGTCCACGGTCCACACTGTGGGGGGGGACACACTCCACACTGCGGGGGGTGGGGGGGGGACACACACTCCACACTGCGGGGGGTGGGGGGGGGACACACACTCCACACTGCGGGGGGTGGACACACACTCCACACTGCGGGGGGTGGGGGGGGGGACACAATCCACACTGTGGGGGGTGGGGGGGGGACACACACTCCATACTGCAGGGAGGGACACACTCCACACTGCGGGGGGTGGGGGGGGGGGACACACTCCACACTGTGGGGGGTGGGGGGGGGAAACACACTCCATACTGCGGGGAGGGACACACTCCACACTGCGGGGGGTGGGGGGGGGACACACTCCACACTGTGGGGGGTGGGGGGGGGGACACACACTCCATACTGCAGGGGGGGGGGGACACACACTCCACACTGCGGGGGGTGGGACACACACACTCCACACTGTGGGGGGAGGGGGGGGGACACACACTCCACACTGCGGGGGGGTGGGGGGGGGGGACACACTCCACACTGCGGGGGGGTGGGGGGGGACACACGCTCCACACTGCGGGGGGTGGGGGGGGGGACACACTCCACACTGCGGGGGGGTGGGGGGGGGACACACACTCCACACTGCGGGGGGTGGGGGGGGACGACACACTCCACACTGCGGGGGGGTGGGGGGGGGGACACACACTCCACACTGTGGGGGGGGTGGGGGGGGACACACTCCACACTGCGGGGGGGTGGGGGGGGGGGGACACACACTCCACACTGTGGGGGGGGGTGGGGGGGACACACTCCACACTGCGGGGGGGTGGGGGGGACACACACATTCCACACTGTGGGGGGGTGGGGGGGGGACACACACTCCACACTGTGGGGGGGTGGGGGGGGGGGGACACACTCCACACTGTGGGGGGGTGGGGGGGACACACTCCACACTGCGGGGGGGTGGGGGGGGGACACACACTCCACACTGTGAGGGGGTGGGGGGGGGACACACACTCCACACTGTGGGGGGGGTGGGGGGAGGGACACACACTCCACACTGTGGGGGGGGTGGGGGGGACACACTCCACACTGCGGGGGGGTGGGGGGGGACACACACTCCACACTGCGGGGGGGTGGGGGGAGGACACACACTCCACACTGTGGGGGGGTGGGGGACACACACTCCACACTGCGGGGGGGTGGGGGGGGACACACACTCCACACTGTGGGGGGGTGGGGGGGGGGGACACACACTCCACACTGTGGGGGGGTGGGGGGGGGGACACACACTCCACACTGTGGGGGGGGTGGGGGGGACACACTCCACACTGCGGGGGGGTGGGGGGGGGACACACACTCCACACTGTGGGGGGGGTGGGGGGGACACACTCCACACTGCGGGGGGGTGGGGGGGGGAAACACTCCACACTGCGGGGGGTGGGGGGGGACACACACTCCACACTGCGGGGGGTGGGGGGGGGACACACACTCCACACTGCGGGGGGTGGGGGGGGACACACACTCCACACTGCGGGGGGGTTGGGGGGGGACACACACTCCACACTGCAGGGGGTGGGGGGGGGGGACACACACTCCACACTGCGGGGGGTGGGGGGGGGACACACACTCCACACTGTGGGGGGGGTGGGGGAGGGGGACACACTCCACACTGCGGGGGTGGGGGGGGGGGGGGACACACTCCACACTGCGGGGGGGTGGGGGGGACACACTCCACACTGCGGGGGGGGGGACACACACTCCACACTGTGGGGGGTGGGGGGGGGACACACACTCCACACTGCGGGGGGGTGGGGGGGGGGGGACACTCCACACTGCGGGGGGTGGGGGGGGACACACACTCCATACTGCGGGGGGGGGGACACACACACTCCACACTGTGGGGGGGTGGGGGGGGGACACACTCCACACTGCGGGGGGTGGGGGGGGGGACACACTCCACACTGCAGGGGGGGGGGGGGGGGACACACTCCACAATGCAGGGGGGGGGGACACACACTCCACACTGTGGGGGGGTGGGGGGGGACACACACTCCACACTTTGGGGGGGTGGGGGGGGGGACACACACTCCACACTGCGGGGGGTGGGGGGGGGACACACACTCCACACTGCGGGGGGTGGGGGGGGGACACACACTCCACACTGCGGGGGGTGGGTGGGGACACACTCCACACTGCGGGGGGTGGGGGGGGGACACACACTCCACACTGTGGGGGGTGGGGGGGGGACACACACTCCACACTGCGGGGGGGGGGGGGGGGACACATTCCACACTGCGGGGGGGGGGGGACACACACACTCCACACTGCGGGGGGGGGGACACACTCCACACTGTGGTGGGGGGGGGGAGGACACACACACTCCACACTGCGGGGGGGGGGACACACACTCCACACTGTGGTGGGGGGGGGGGGGACACACTCCACACTGCGGGGTGGGGGGGACACACTCCACACTGTGGTGGGGGGGGGGGGGGACACACACACTCCACACTGCGGGGGGGGGGGGGACACACTCCACACTGCGGGGGGGTGGGGGGGGACACACTCCACACTGCGGGGGTGGGGGGGGGACACACACACTCCACACTGCGGGGGTTGGGGGGGGGACACACACTCCACACTGCGGGGGGTGGGGGGGGGACACACACTCCACACTGTGGGGGGTGGGGGGGGGACACACACTCCACACTGCGGAGGGTGGGGGGGGGGACACACACTCCACACTGCGGGGGGTGGGGGGGGACACACACTCCACACTGCAGGGGGGGGGGACACACACTCCACACTGCGGGGGGGGGGGACACACACACTCCACACTGCGGGGGGTGGGGGGGGGGACACACTCCACACTGCGGGGGGTGGGGGGGGGGACACACACTCCACACTGCGAGGGGTGGGGGGGGGACACACACTCCACACTGCGGGGGGTGGGGGGGGGGGACACACTCCACACTGCAGGGGGGGGGGACACACACTCCACACTGTGGTGGGGGGGGGGGGGGGACACCCCACGCTATGGGCTCCTGAATTGGATGATTAGCCATGATTTTAATGAATGACAGGGCTGGGTTGATGGGCTGAATGGCCTCCTCCTGCTCCTATTTCCTATGTTTCTGTAAACCTCGGCAGCAACCATTAATTCTAAACCAGCTTCTCAATCCTATTATCGGAGGGAGGTTTCCAGATATTAAGGAAATTCCCATCTTTCTACAGTGGGATACATGGTTACCATGAAAAGGATAATATATACAGGGAGTTCAGAATGTAATTCATTCCTTCCCCAGTGACACTCTCCCACGGTTATGTTCATATTAGCTCTGTGCTAACACTCTGACTTCACACTCCACTCTGTAAATTTGCTATTTTAATAAAGTTTGGCTGGGTTCGAATCGACTGCAAGGCAGAAAACAAACACCAGATGGCAGCCTTTGTGTGGGAATATTCTCATTTGACATTCATAAAACCTCTACGCTCCTGTTTATGTTTCTGTATTTAAAAAATTAATCACAATCAGCAAAAATAGCTGCGGTTTGTTTTGTAATCAGGGTGCATCAAACTTGGATAAGTCCATAAAGCCTGAGATAAGTCACTCTGTGGCCAGGCGAAATTCAGAATGATTTAAAAGTTCAATTATTTAATGTTCAAATCCTGCCTGAAGAATTAGTCAAGGAAGTTCTTCATTTACTGCCATTCGTTTCAAATAAAGTTCTCCAACTCCCTGAAAGTTGGGAGTCAAGTAGATAAGGTTGTTAAGAAGGCGTACGGTGTCTTGGCGTTTATTGGTAGGGGGATTGAATTTAGGAGTCGCAGCGTCATGTTGCAACTGTACACAACTCTGGTGCGGCCGCACTTGGAGTACTGTGTGCAGTTCTGGTCCCCACATTACAGGAAGGATGTAGAGGCTTTGGAGAGGGTGCAGAGGAGGTTTACCAGGATGTTGCCTGGTATGGAGGGGAGGTCCTATGAGGAGAGATTGAGAGATTTGGGGTTGTTTTCGCTGGAAAGAAGGCGGCTAAGAGGGGACCTTATTGAAACATATAAGATGATTAGAGGTTTAGATAGGGTGGATAGTGATAGCCTTTTTCCTAGGATGGAGAATGCTAGCACGAGGGGGCACGATTTTAAATTAAGGGGAGGTAGTTATAGGACGGATGTCAGGGGTAGGTTCTTTACCCAGAGGGTGGTGAGGGACTGGAATGCCCTGCCAGCTGCAGTTGTAAATGCACCTAGTTTGGGGACGTTTAAGAGATCTGTGGATAGGTTTATGGATGGAAAGGGATTGGTTTAGGCTAGTGGGTCATTGTTTTGTAACTGGTCGGCGCAACATCGTGGGCCGAAGGGCCTGTTCTGCGCTGTAATGTTCTATGTTCTATGTTCAAACTAGATTGGTGAATCTTTGAACAACTCACCATGGTTTACATCTAATTTCGTAGAATCATAAAATCCCTACGGTGCAGAAGGAAGCCATTTCACCCATCGAATCCCATCCAGGCCCTATCCCCTCCACCTCACATATTTACCCTTCTAATCCCTGACATTGAGGGTCAGTTTTAGCACGGACAATCAGCCCAACCCGCACATCTTTGGACTGTGGGAGGAAACCGGAGCACCCGGAGAAAACCCACGCAGACACGAGGAGAATGTGCAAATTCCCACACAGACAGTGACCCCGAGCCGGGAATCGGACCCATTTATTACATTACTGTAGGAAATATTACTGAAAATGCTCAAGAGATCTAAACTTTGCCTTAAACGTGAAATAAAAGTCAAGACTTCCACCACTCAGAAGGACACTTGTCTTACTTCTGAGCTTCTGGGGATTCTGTAGATGTCTGTCTAAGTTGTGCATGTTTATTGATGTCTTTTCTTTTAATCCACAGGTGATTCGGTCCGCCTTGTTGCTCAATAAGGGGCATACACGCGATGGGTCGTACGAGGGCTGCTCTTGGATGTTTCGAGAGTTGCCTAGTGCTTCACGTCGTTAGTGTGTGCTTAAACTGGACCAACTGACGGGCAAGACGACAGCTCAGTGACTATCACTGTTTGCTGTGCAGACACATGGATTTGGGCCGGTGTCTGTGGGAGTTTGCGCATTCTCCCCGTGCCTGCGTGGGTTTCCTCCAGGTGCTCCGGTTTCCTCCCACACCCCAAAGATGTGCTCTTAGGCTGATTGGTGTAACAAATTGTCCCTAAATTAGTCTCCCCTCAATCTTCCCCAATAGGCGTAGACAAAGGTCATGGGTAGAGGAGGGCACTCAATGTTAAAATGGCGGTATGGGCTCGTTGGGCCGAAGGGCCTGTTTCCCGTGCTGTTGTTTTGTTCTATGACAAGGGCAACAGGAGCATGGGAATAAATATTACTTCCACGTTCCTGGAATTTGGAAATATATTGCCATTTGTTCATTGTTGCCGGATCATAATCCTGGAATTCCTCGTTTCATAACATTGTGAAAGCATCTACACCGCACACACTCCAATCTGATTCAGGAAAATTCTGTTCCATCGTCTACACACGGGTAGCAGTGGTTCCGGAAGGTTCTATCCTACCGTTACCACACGGACTGCAGTGTGATTCAGGAAGGGGTGAAGAATGGATCTCTAACTTCTGAGTTCAAAGATTCGCGGATCAAGTCTCACTCCAGGTGAGGGAAACTCCCTCCTGAATGGCCTGGTCAAACCAGCCAGGAGGAATTGAGATTATTCCCGGTGCCTCTATACACACCAGTGAGTGTAGACAGACCCGAGCAAGGTTATAGAGCTGGGAAGAAAGAGGTCAGGAATAACGTGGATGAAACGGGAAACAGAGAGTAATGGTTAGTGGAGTTCCCCTGGTGTTAATGTCGGGATATTTGCTTTGCCTGTTGTATATTAAAGATGTGCAGAGCACAATTCCAAAATCTGCAGACGATACAAAACTTGCATCAAAGGTTGTAAAACTGTGAGGACAGGACTTTAGAAGGTCAGAAGCAGGTTGGTGGATTGGGCTGGCAGGTGTCCAACAAGGTGGCTACAAGAGAATTAAGGGTTATGGGGAGAGAGTGGGAAAGTGGAACTGATCCACTTCAGATCAGCCATGATCTTATTGAATGGCGGGGCAGGCTCGAAGGGCTAGATGGCCGACTCCTGCTCCTATTTCTTATGTGGCAGATACAGTTCAATGTGGAGAAATGTGAAGCGATTAATTTTGATAGGAAGAACATGGAGAGTCAATATAAAATAAAAATTACAACTCCAAAGAGCATGGAGGGGCAGAGGGACCTGGTATATAGCTGCGTAAAACACTGAGGGTGGCAGAACATGTTGAGAGAAATGTTAAAATGTACAGTCTCTTGGGCTTTATTTATAAGACCATAGTCTTATAAAACAAGGAGGTTGTGTTAAATTTGTAGAAGGTATTAGTTTGGCCTCAGCTGGAGCACTTCAGGAAAGGAGGCATTGGAGAGAGAACATAAGAACATAAGAAATAGGAGCAGGAGTAGGCCATCTAGCCCTTCGAGCCTGCCCCGCCATTCAATAAGATCATGGCTGATCTGAAGTGGATCAGTTCCACTTTCCCGCTTTCTCCCCATAACCCTTAATTCCCTTGTCTATCAGAAACCTATCTACTTAAAAATATTCAGCGAGGTAGCCTCCACCACTTCAACGGGCAGAGAATTCCAGAGAGAATTCCCTTTGAGTGAAGAAGTTCCTCCTCAACTCCGTTCTAAACCGCCCTCCCCCAGAGAGGACAGAAAGGATTCACAAAAATGTTTCCTCATAGAATCATAGAACCCTACAGTGCAGAAAGAAGCCCTTCAGCCCATCGAGTCTGCACCCAACACAATCCCACCTAGCCCCACATCCTACATATTGTACCCACTAACTCCTCTAACCTGGGATGAGAAACTTCAATTATGAAGATAAAATGGACAAGTTGGGACTGATATCCTTGGAGAAAAGAAAGCTGAGACGAGATTTATTGGCGAGTTCAAAATCATGAGAGATGTGAGGACAGAGTAGAACAGGGAGAAATTGTTCCCCCTCGTGATCGGATCAAGAGCGAGAGGACACAGATTTAAAGTAATTGGCAAAAGAAGGAAAAGTGATTGGAGAAGAGATTTTTCACACAGCGAATGATAAAGCTCTGGCATTGCCTGAGAATGTGGTGGAGGCAGGTTCAACCGAAGCAATTCAAAAGAGAATTGTCATCTGAAAAGGAAGGTTGTGGAACCTTACTGAGAGAAGACATGACAGCTCAGGGATTTGGGCCTGTGTCCGTGGGAGTTTGCGCGTTCTCCCCGTGGTTGCGTGGGTTTCCTCCGGGTGCTCCGGTTTCCTCCCACATCCCAAAAATGTGCTTTTAGGCTGATTGATTGGGTAACAAATTGTCCCTATATTGGACCTCCCTGATCCTCGCACATTAGGCGTAGACTAAAATCATGAATAGGTCACTGAGACAATGGGACGGCGGCGCGGGCTCGTTGGGCCGAAGGGCCTGTTTCCCGTGCTGTGTTCTTCTTTGTTCTTTGTTCTAAGACAAGAGATAGCACTAAGTGAGTGGCACATTTGGAGAGCTAGTGCAGACATGGTCTCCTGTGATGGAATATTCCCCACTTGCCTGGATGGCTCTAACAACACTCAAGATACTCAACACCATCCAGAACAAAGCAGCCCCCCCATCCACAGACATCCATTCCCTCCACCACCGACGCTCAGTAGCAGTAGTGTGTACTATCTACAAGATACACCAATTCACCAAAGACCCTTAGACAGCACCTTCCAAACACACCACCACTTCCATCTAGAAGGACAAGGGCAGTAGATACATGGGGAACATCCCCACCTGCAAATTCCCCCTCCAAGCCACTCACCATCCTGAACTCCCTCCTGTTGGAATGGACGATGCTCCAAAGTTGTGCTGGAGAATCTGACTTGGACCATCCCAGTGTTTGCATGGCAATGGGATCTTCCCCCTGAACCCCTGGTCCTCAGCCGGGACCATCCTGTTGGAAGGATTTAGATTTCTTCTAAATTTTGGGGAACCAGAAACCCACATTGACCCCTCACCCGCGCTCTGATTGGACACCCCCACTACCTCCCACTAACTCAGCACGGTATTCCCGCAGGAATCACCTAACTCCTTCCAGGACAATTCCCCCCAGCTCCAAACCCAAGTGGATCTCCTGCAGGCCCAACCCAATCAACTGAACTCCACTGCCCCCTGCGACCCACTATCCCATCCCGCAAGCCCAACCCTCTCCTGACCCTCTTCCAACCATCCCGCACCCACCCACCTGTCCTTCAAACCCCCCAATCTCAGGCCTCGGACACCTCCCACCCCTGAAGCCTTGACCTCTCCATAAACCCTGACCACCCAACCCCCAACATCCCAATATCACCCCACACGCCATCCACCCAAAGTCTGACCGACCCCAAACTTTGACTTCCCTGGGAATAGGATAGGTGATCTCCAATCCCCAGATCCTCACCAAACACCTCACTGCTTTCCTTGTGATGGAGTGAGATCCCAATTCCTCCAGGGTGGTAAAGTTACAAAAAGCAAAGCAGCAACTCCTTCCCCTCCTTCACGGAATTACCCCACTCGCCAAACGCCTCACTGACCAAACTCTTCACTCACCAACTTCCTCACTCACCAAATCTCCCCAATCACCAACTCTCCCCCAATCACCAAATTCCACCAATCACCAAACTCTCCCCCACTCACCAAACTCTCCCCCACTCACCAAACTCTCCCCAATCACCGAACTCTCCCCACTCACCAAACTCTCCCCAATCACCAAACTCTCCCCCAATCACCAAACTCTCCCCCAATCACCAAACTCTCCCCCAATCACCAAATTCCACCAATCACCAAACTCTCCCCCAATCACCAAATTCCACCAATCACCAAACTCTCCCCACTCACCAAACTCTCCCCCAATCACCAAACTCTCCCCCAATCACCAAATTCCACCAATCACCAAACTCTCCCCCACTCACCAAACTCTCCCCCACTCACCAAACTCTCCCACTCACCAAACTCTCCCACACTCACCAAACTCTCCCCCACTCACCAAACTCTCCCAATCACCAAACTCTCCCCCACTCACCAAACTCTCCCCCAATCACCAAACTCTCCCACTCACCAAACTCTCCCACTCACCAAACTCTCCCCCACTCACCAAACTCTCCCCCACTCACCAAACTCTCCCCAATCACCGAACTCTCCCCACTCACCAAACTCTCCCCAATCACCGAACTCTCCCCCACTCACCAAACTCTCCCCCAATCACCAAACTCTCCCCCAATCACCAAACTCTCCCCCAATCACCAAATTCCACCAATCACCAAACTCTCCCCCAATCACCAAATTCCACCAATCACCAAACTCTCCCCCAATCACCAAACTCTCCCCCAATCACCAAATTCCACCAATCACCAAACTCTCCCCCACTCACCAAACTCTCCCCCACTCACCAAACTCTCCCACTCACCAAACTCTCCCACACTCACCAAACTCTCCCCCACTCACCAAACTCTCCCAATCACCAAACTCTCCCCCACTCACCAAACTCTCCCCCAATCACCAAACTCTCCCACTCACCAAACTCTCCCACTCACCAAACTCTCCCCCACTCACCAAACTCTCCCCCACTCACCAAACTCTCCCCCAATCACCAAACTCTCCCACTCACCAAACTCTCCCACTCACCAAACTCTCCCACACTCACCAAACTCTCCCCACTCACCAAACTCTCCCACACTCACCAAACTCTCCCTCATTCACCAAACTCTCCCACTCACCAAACTCTCCCCCACTCACCAAACTCTCCCACTCACCAAACTCTCCCCCAATCACCAAACTCTCCCCCACTCACCAAACTCTCCCCCACTCACCAAACTCTCCTCACTCACCACTCCCCATTCACCAAACTTACCCCACTCACCAAATTCCCCACTCACCAAACTCCCTCACTCACCAAACTCCCTCACTCACCAAACTCCCTCACTCACCAAACTCCCCATTCACCAAACTCACCCCCTCACCAAACGCACCCATTCACCAAACTCTCTCACTTATCAAACTTCTCACTCACCAAACTCTCCCCCACTTACCAAACTTCCCCCTCACCAAACTCCCCCACTCACCAAACTCCCCCTCACCAAATTCCCCCACTCACCAAACTCCCCCTCACCAAATTCCCCCACTTACCAAACTCCCCCTCACCAAATTCCCCCACTCACCAAACTCCCCCTCACCAAATTCCCCCACTCACCAAACTCCCCCTCACCAAATTCCCCCACTCACCAAACTCCTCCTCACCAAATTCCCCCACTCACCAAACTCCCCCTCACCAAATTCCCCCACTCACCAAACTCCCCCTCACCAAATTCCCCCACTCACCAAACTCCCCCCTCACCAAATTCCCCCCTCACCAAACTCCCCCTCACCAAATTCCCCCACTCACCAAACTCCTCCTCACCAAATTCCCCCACTCACCAAACTCCCCCTCACCAAATTCCCCCACTCACCAAACTCCCCCTCACCAAATTCCCCCACTCAACAAACTCCCCCTCACCAAATTCCCCCCTCACCAAACTCCCCCTCACCAAATTCCCCCACTCACCAAACTCCTCCTCACCAAATTCCCCCACTCACCAAACTCCCCCCTCACCAAATTCCCTCACTCACCAAACTCCCCCACTCACCAAACTCTCCCATTCACCAAACTTGCCCCACTCACCAAATTCACCCCAGTCACCAAATTCTCCCCTCACAGACTTTTGTACCTTTTTTCCAAAGGAAGAATGTGGAAGAGAGAATGTCCGGGGTGTGTGGGGTCCTTAATTATGCTGGCTGCTTTGCTGAGGCAGCAGGAAGTGTAGACAGAGTCAGTGGATGGGAGGTTGGTTTGTGTGATGGACTGACCTTTATTCACAACCCTTTTTAGTTTCTTGTGGTCTTGGGCAGAGCAGGATCCCAGACCAAGCTGTGATACAACCAGAAAGAATGCTTTCTATGGTACATCTGTAAAAGTTGGGTCAGTAATGGAAGGATGGAAATTAGGAATTGGTGTAAATCACAAGAGGTGGAGTTCAGAGAGCTCAGAGGATTGTAATGCTAGTGGAGGTGAGAGTGATAAAGAGCTGTGTGGGAATGATTGGCAAACAAAGGGGATAATTGTAAATGTGAGACATTGCCACAGTAAGAGCCAAAATAGGTCAGAAAGCCCGGGGTGATAGATGAATGGGATTTGGTGCACATTGAGTCTATGAAGGAGGCAAGGTGAGGAAGCATTGACAGAGTTGGTTCTCGAGGTAACAAAAGCATTGATGAGGGTTCCAGCAGAGATGAGCTAAGGCAAGGCCAGCTTTGGGCAATGTTACCGAGGTGAAACCAGGCAGACTTGGTGACGGAGAGGATAAGACCAGAAGCTGGACAGGAGGTTTATGAAACAGATTGCTTCAGTGTCAGTGAGAGGGATGGAGTGGGTGGCAGGGATTAAAGACAATAATAATATATATGCAAACAAATAAGATCAAACATTTAATTTGACAATACATCACCTTCATGGACAAATAGGATTAATTTCAACATATTCTAAATTCAGCAACATTGTGAGAAAATGTGGGAGAGGGAGTTTTTAAAAATGAAACTAGCTTTCTGTAAACTCAGGTGGCACAGTGGGTTAGCACTGCTGTCTCGCAGCACCAGGGACTCAGGTTCATAAGAACATGAGAACATAAGAAATAGGAGCAGGAGTAGGCCATCTGGCCCTTCGAGCCTGCCCCACCATTCAATAAGATCATGGCTGATCTGTCGTGGCTCAGTTCCACATTCCGGCCCTCTCCCCATAACCCTTAATCCCTTCTCTTATCAAAAACCAATCAACCCGCGTCTTAAAAATATTTAGCGAGGCAGCCTCCACCACTTCAACGGGCAGAGAATTCCAAAGATTCACCACCCTTTGAGTGAAGAAGTTCTTCCTCAACTCTGTTCTAAACCGCCCCCCCCTTTATCTTGAGGCTGTGCCCCCTAGTCCTACTGTCCTTTCTGAGCGGGAAGAGTCTCTCCACCTCTATCCTATCCATCCCATTCATCATCTTATACGTCTCAATGAGATCTCCCCTCATTCTTCTAAACTCTAACGAGTATAAGCCTAGTTTATTCAGCCTCTCCTCATAGCTCAATCCCCTCAACTCTGATATCAGCCTAGTAAACCTCCTCTGCACTCCCTCCAGGTTTGATTCCTGGCTTGGGTCACTGTCTGTGTGGAGTTTGCATGGATTTCCTCCAGGTGCTCCTGTTTCCTCCCACAGTCTGAGAGATGTGCTGGTTAGGTATTAGGTAGATTTACCATGCTAAATTCTCCCTCTGTGCACTCAAACAGGAGCCGGTGTGTGACCATTAGGGGATTTTCACAGTGCAGTGTTAATGTAAGCCTACTTGTGACGCTAATAAATAAACTCCTCGAACCCTCACTGCAAACACTATCAACTCAAAATTATTAAACATCAGTTAACAACTCACTCATTTCGGGTTTCAAATGTCAGGAATATTTGTCGATTTAATCTGGAAAGAACACTTCCCTAGGTTAGGTAATTTTAGTGTTTGCTTTGAAACAAGAAATAAGCGTTTTATTCTGAGCAATACAAGAGATTTTGCTAACATTCCCCTTCTGATTGTGGTAATCTTAGCCTGGAGACAGGAATTGTCTTTCGAATAATGAATATTTAAAGGGTGTTCCCCCTCTTTCCAAAGTAACCAGTGATTTTAGCTTCAATTCCCACAATACTAAGATTAGCATTTACAGCGTTCCTCTTTTCCTGAACTGTTTTATTACAATTTACAAAAAACCTTCTTCTTCATATAATGTTTAATGTTTCCTTTTATATTTGAAACACAATTAAAATAAGTGACCAATAATATTTACTTGCGTTATTTTATATGGATTTCTATTTGTCAAACTCACCTTCCTTTAATAAATATTCAGATCAATTAAACACCTTTCACTCTCTACAATGGTTTATACACAAAGTGTGTTTCAAATACATTTGAGTGAAATGTGGTGCTGGGGACCCCCAGTCTAATCACCCCCTAGCCGAGTTTCTTATTTCAGATTGACCCTGCATGGGGTTGGACCCCAGCAGCATCCTGTTAGAACATTCTAGATTGTTTAACTGAAATAACAAGGCCACTTTTCCTGAGTTCTGAGCTCCGGCACCATTCAGAAGCGTTGCTGATTAGGAGCTGTCTTTTCAGCACCTGATGTGGGTATGCCGGCGTTGGACTGGGGTAAACACAGTAAGAAATCTGTCAACACCAGGTTTAAGTCTAACCGATTTATTTGATAATATTCTCACAAGCTTTCGAGGTTAGCCCCTTCGTCAGGTGAATGGAGAGTTCTGGCCTCAGACAGAGCATATAAAGCACAGACAGTTTACAGATTACTGATTAGAAGGCGAATCTTTACACCTAACCTGCTGTTCAAGTCTTAAAGTGGCCGACAATGTGAGTGGAAGGAGCACTGATCACAGTTTAAAGAGATGTGTATTGTCTCCAGATTTAGTGAGATTTAGCAAACACAGGCAAGTCTTGGGGGTTACAGATAGTGAGACATGCCTAGGTTTGCTAAACCTCACTTACTGTACTGTCTGGAGACAATACACATCTCTTTAAACTGTGATCAGTGCTCCTTCCACTCACATTATCAGCCACTTTAAGACTTGAACAGCAGGTTAGGTGTAAGGATTCACATTCTAATCAGTAATCTGTAAACTGTCTGTGCTTTATATGCTCTGTCTGAGGCCAGAACTCTCCATTCAACTGACGAAGAGGGTAACCTCGAAAGCTTGTGAGAATATTATCAAATAAATAGGTTGGACTAAAACCTGGTGTTGTCAGACTTTTTACTATCTTTTCAGCCCAGCGAGCTGGAAATCTGTCCGGAAGCGTAGGCTGGTCTGGACAATCTCAGCAGCTTTGGTAAAGAGTAGAACTGATTTCTCTCTCCTCAGAAGCTGCCACACCTATGAAAATTTACAACATCTTAGTTTCTGATCTGTCAGCAGCCTGTAAGTGGATTTGTACCTGGGTCTGTTGGTACCAGTTAGCCACTGGTTTGGGGGGAACGCTTGTTCAGCTGAGGGGGTTAATTCTGGTCTCCTGAATATCCATGTTTGCCTCTGGGAGTTCTCATTGTCCCAGGTCCCTCCCTCTCGGCGTCAGCCAGATATACAAAGCTGGTGAAAAGGGGCGGTAGTAAAGTCTTTGGGACTGGTGTGTGTGTATGACCCGGGCACAGGGAAGAGCTGTGTAGCTTGGTCTCTGCAGGAACCCCAAGCTGAGGAGACTGTGAAAGAGTTGCTCCTGTCAACATGAGCTCAGTTCGGGATAACCAGCTGAAGCTTCCCATCCAAGAGGTTCACGAAATGGAAAGTTTATCCAACAGGAACGCTTGGGATAATGCCGCTTACGAGGGCTCGCCCCCATGCACCCCTTTCAAAGTGCAGACGATCTACAATCCCGGCTCTTTCCCCAACAACCCCAATGGATGTGAAGGGGAGCCCCAGTTGTATCCAGCCAAGAGCAAACCTTCCCCAGGGTGCTGTATGACCATTCTTAAAGCAATTCGAGGTAAGAGCTCCAAGTCCAGGAAGAATTGTATCAGTAAATGCCAACACTTTTTATTCTGGGTTCAGGAACGAGTTCCACATTTGCAATCAGTTTCTATTTCGGTTTGAGGCCCATTCTGAAAATATTGGAGATTTAAATCTGTATTCGCCACTTGTGTGGGTAAATACAGATGTCCTGGAGAAGCCTCAGAATCAAATATTGCAAGAACGAACCTGAGGTTTTGTGAAGGACTTTCCAAAGGTGAGTTTTTTTTTGGGGAGCAGTATAGATGAGAAGGATTGTGACTCAGCTTTTCCTGGAGATTCCAGAGTAGGAATAACCCTATCCAACAGGAGCAGCTTATTACATAGAACATAGAACATTACAGCGCAGAACAGGCCCTTCGGCCCACGATGTTGCGCCGACCAGTTACAAAAACATAGAACATAGAACATAGAACATTACAGCGCAGAACAGGCCCTTCGGCCCACGATGTTGCGCCGACCAGTTACAAAACAATGACCCACTAGCCTATACCAATCCCTTTTCGTCCATAAACCTATCCATGGATCTCTTAAACGCCCCCAAACTAGGCGCATTTACAACTACAGCAGGCAGGGCATTCCAATCCCTCACCACCCTCTGGGTAAAGAACCTACCCCTGACATCCGTCCTGTAGCTACCCCCCCTTAATTTAAAGTCATGCCCCCTCGTGCTAGCTTTCTCCATCCGAGGAAAAAGGCTATCACTGTCCACCCTATCTAAACCTCTAATCATCTTATATGTTTCAATGAGATCCCCTCTTAGCCGCCTTCTTTCCAACGAAAACAACCCCAAATCCCTCAGTCTCTCCTCATAGGACCTCCCCTCCATACCAGGCAACATCCTAGTAAACCTCCTCTGCACCCTCTCCAAAGCCTCCACATCCTTCCTGTAATGTGGGGACCAGAACTGCAATCTGTGTGTGACCCTTTGCAAATATTAAGAGTTCAGAGTGAGACCCTCTCCTCCAGCTTCTCTCCACATCACATGGAATGTAATTTCAGACAATATTTGAAACTCTCGGCTACGTTACAGATGCGTGGGGAATTATGTTTCCCTAAAGGAGATTTACAAAGATGTTGCCTGGACTGGGAGGCATGCCTTATGAAGATAGGTTGAGGGAGCTGGGACTCTTTTCCCTAGAGAGGCGAAGGTTGAGAGGCGACCTGATAGAAGTTTATAAAATGTTGAGAGGAATAGATAGGGTGGACTCTCAGAGGCTATTTCCCCGGGTTGAAATGGTCGCTACGAGAGGACACAGATTTAAGGTGCGGGGAGGGAAGTACAGAGGTGATGTTAGGGGTAAGTTTTTCACTCAGAGGGTGGTGAGTGAATGGAATCGGCTGCCGTCATCGGTGGTGGAGGCGAACTCGCTGGGGTCTTTTAAAAGACTTCTGGATGAGTATATGGGGTTTAATGGGATTGGGGGTTATAGATAGGTCTATAGATTGGTGGGGTTGATGTGATCGGCGCAACTCGAGGGCCGAAGGGCCTGTATGTGCTGTAATGTTCTATGTTCTATGTTCTATGTTCTAATGAACTTTCAAATCATTATTTTGCAGGAGATTCTCTCAGTAACATTGACTGGAGCAATGTGTCTCTGAGGTTGTGGGGCGAATCCCTGTGGGAATTATAGGATTCCCAACCAGTTAGCTGCAGTGTGAGCTCTGACCTTGTTCTCTAACCAAGTATAACAGAGAAATGCTAACTGACCTCCCCTACCTACCCATCCGCCCAGGGGTAGACAGGACGTAATGAGCACTAACCTAGAATAATGCTCCAGAGACACGGGTTCAAATCTCACTAGAGCAGCTAATTCAGTTAATAAAATCTGAAATTAGAAGCGAGTCTCAACGATAAAACAATTGCCGTAAAAACCCCCTTCCTATATGTGACTCCAGTGATGTGGCTGACTCTTACCTGCCCTCAGAAATGGCCTAACAAGCCACTCAGCTCATGGGCAATTAGGGATGGACGATGAACAATGAAAGAACAAGTCAAAGAATTCTCACAGCTCCAGGGACCCGGGTTCCATTCCCCTCTCGGCTCACTGTCTGTGTGGAATTAGTACATTCTCCCTGTGTCTGTGTGGGTTTCCTTTGGGTGCTCCGGTTTCCTCCCACACCCCAAAGCTGTGTGGGTTAAAATAAAAGTTTATTTACTAGTGACAAGTAAGGCTTACATTAACACTGCAGTGAAGTTACTGTGAAATTCCTCTAGTCACCACGCTCCGGCTCCTGTTTGGATCAATGCACCCAACCAGCATATCCTTCAGAATGTGGGAGGAATCCGGAGGAAACCCATGCAGACATGGGGAGAACGTACAAACTCTGCACAGACAGTGACCCACACCAGGAATCGAACCTGTGTCCTGAGCACTGTGGGGCAGCAGTGCTAACCACTGTGCTACAGTGGCACCCAGGTTAGGTTAATTGGCCATGATAAATTGCCCCTTAGTGTCTGAGGGATTAATGGGGTAAATACCTGGGGTTATAAGGATAGGGCCTGGGTGGGATTGTTGTCGGTGCAGGCTTGATGGGCTGAATGGCCTCCTCCTACACTGTAGGGATTCTATGACTCTGTGAAAAAGAACTCAGTCTCAGACCAGTAGGCTATCATATTTCCTGTAGCTAATTAAGTTACTTGGCTGTGGGAAGACAGAAGGAGCCTTGATGCTAGTATTGTCAGTGACATTAGATTATACAAAGGGTCCATTTGATAAGGAGAGGAATAGAAGAGCCAAAGCAAGCTAGATTGGCAGTGTTGGTAGGATTGCCAATGGCATCATTATCATTAGAGGTACCATTATCAGTGACAACAGAGTTACTATTTACAGCAAGATTGTTGGTGACAATGGGACAGTTTGATAACTGGATCTCCAGTGACTGAGGGATTGCCATTGGCAGTCGGGCTAATCGAGGGACTTGACATTGGTTCATTATAAGCTGCAACTCTGATTCCCTCTTCCTACTCCCTCTCCGACTATGAGTATGTATTGTCAATGACAATAAGATTGTCAGTAGCCATGTTAGGTCACAAGTGGCAGGAATAGTAAATAGAATAATTTAGTTTACAGAAATCAAATGTATTTCAAGCTTTGCACTCATATTCTGGGATAAGAGAGAGAATTTTTTAAAATTTGATTTCATTTTATTTGATTTATTATTGTCATATATATTAGTATGTAGTGAAAAGTTTTGTTTCTTGTGCGCTATACAAAGTGTACTATACATAGAGAAGGAAAGAAGAGAATGTAGTCATAGCTAGGATGTAGAGAAAGGTCAACTTATAGAAGGTAGGTCCATTCAAAAATCTGATGGCAGCAGGGAAGAAATTGTTCCTGAGTCGTTCGGTACGTGACCTCAGACTTTTGTATCTTTTTCCCAATGGAAAAAGGTGGAAGAGAGAATATCCGGGGTGTGTGGGGTCCTTAATTTATCTGGCTGCTTTTCCCGAGGCAGTGTGAAGTGTAGACAGAGTCAATGGATGGGAGCTGGTTTGAGTGTTGGACTGGGCTTCATTCACGACCATACATAACAGATGTGTTGAGTTTAGGGCTAACGGGAGGACTTTGAATAGTGTGGAGGAGCAGAGGGATCTAGGTGTATGTGTACATAGATCCCTGAAAGTTGGGAATCAAGTAGATAAGGTTGTTAAGAAGGCATACGGTGTCTTGACGTTTATTGGTAGGGGGATTGAATTTAGGAGTCGCAGCGTCATGTTGCAACTGTACACAACTCTGGTGCGGCCGCACTTGGAGTACTGTGTGCAGTTCTGGTCCCCACATTACAGGAAGGATGTGGAGGCTTTGGAGAGGGTGCAGAGGAGGTTTACCAGGATGTTGCCTGGTATGGAGGGGAGGTCCTATGAGGAGAGACTGAGAGATTTGGGGTTGTTTTCGCTGGAAAGAAGGCGGCTAAGAGGTGACCTTATTGAAACATATAAGATGATTAGAGGTTTAGACAGGGTAGATAGTGATAGAACATAGAACATAGAACATTACAGCACAAACAGGCCCTTCGGCCCTCGAGTTGCGCCGATCACATCAACCCCACCAATCTATAGACCTATCTATAACCCCCAATCCCATTAAACCCCATATACTCATCCAGAAGTCTTTTAAAGACCCCAGCGAGTTTGCCTCCACCACCGACGATAGCCTTTTTCCTAGGATGGAGAAAGCTAGCACGAGGGGGCACGATTTTAAATTAAGGGGGGGTAGTTATAGGACAGATGTCAGGGGTAGGTTCTTTACCCAGAGGGTGGTGAGGGATTGGAATGCCCTGCCAGCTGCAGTTGTAAATGCGCCTAGTTTGGGGGCGTTTAAGAGATCTGTGGATAGGTTTATGGACGAAAAGGGATTGGTTTAGGCTAGTGGGTCATTGTTTTGTAACTGGTCGGCGCAACATCGTGGGCCGAAGGGCCTGTTCTGCGCTGTAATGTTCTATGTTCTATTTGTAGTTTTTTGCAGTTTTGGGCAGAGCAGGAGATGTACCAAGCTGTGATACAACCAGAAAGAATGCTTTGAAATGCAAAATCTTTAAAAATGTTTCTTGGATTTATAAATGTATATATTATAAATAGAAGTTGTGTAAATTGTAATGTTGGAACGTGAAGTGTTATCTTTCCCAATCATAGAAATCATAGAACCCTACAGTGCAGAAAGAGGCCCTTCAGCCCATCGAGTCTGCACCGAACACAATCCCACCCAGGCCCTACCCCCCATATCCCTACATATTATACCCACTAATCCCTCTAACCTACACATCCCTGGACACTAAGGGACAATTTCTTAGCATGGCGAATCAACCTAACCTGCACATCTTTGGACTGTGGGAGGAAACAGGACCACCGGGAGGAAACCCATGCAGACACGAGGAGAATGTGCAAACTCCACACAAGCAATGTTAGCTTTGTGTTATGTCTGAAGAGTCATTGTAATTTAGCAATTGTATAAATGATATAAAATATCATTTTATATCATTTATAAAATGATATAAAATGATCTATCTGCTATTTCAAACAATAAAAATTATTTTCATCTGGCTATTCAAAAGCAAGTCACTGATTGGGACTGTGGGATTTATTGCTGTCAGGTTTTAAAATTCTGCAATGATTTCTGTCTTTGTTTCTTTCTATGTCTGTAGGCTTGTGGGGCACAAAACTGACAGAGAACTTGTCCAACAACCCAGAATTATACATCAGGAGGACTTTACGCGAACTCATTGTTTATATAGTTTTCCTAGTGGACATTTGTTTGTGTAAGTAACTTGTTTTTACCTACGTGAAAACCACATTCCATTCAGTAGATTTTTTTATTGATTTCTTTAAAATAACAAATGTATTTTTGATTTTATTTTTCTGGTGGTGATGTAGCACTGACCCTATTTATCTTCAGATAAATCTACTCACTGTAACCAATGCAACATAAGAACATAAGAAATAGGAGCAGGAGTAGGCCATCTAGCCCTTCGAGCCTGCCCCGCCATTCAATAAGATCATGGTTGATCTGTCGCTGCTCAGTTCCACTTTCCCGCCCTCTCCCCATAACCCTTAATCCCCTCTCTTATCAAAAACCCATCAACCCGCTTCTTAAAAATATTTAGCGAGGCAGCCTCCACCACTTCAACGGGCAGAGAATTCCAGAGATTCACCACCATTTGAGTGAAGAAGTTCCTCCTCAACTCCGTTCTAAAACGCCCCCCCCTTTATCTTGAGGCTGTGCCCCCGAGTCCTACTGTCTTTTCTGAGTGGGAAGAGTCTCTCCACCTCTATCCTATCCATCCCATTCATCATCTTATATGTCCCAATGAGATCTCCCCTCATTCTTCTAAACGAGTACATAATAATTCTCAATGCTATTCTAAAACAAGAGCTGGAATAAATTGATAGCTTAATCCATTGTTTTGTATTGAATTGAGATTTATGTCAATCATTTTACTGTGTGTTAACCTGGAGAGCCACTTTCTGCACACTCACTTCCATTTGTTCCATTTAATATATTTGAGAAAATGTGGAAACTGCTAATAACATCTTATAATACTCACAATTATGGGTTTTAACAACTGGTTTGCTTTATTTGCATTTAGTGCAATCCATTGATTTGAATTTATGTTTAAGAACAATTTCTAACTTGACATTTTGGCAAGGTCAAGGACATTTTCGTTGGAAAGAAGGTGGCTAAGAGAGGATCTTATTGAAACATATAAGATGATTAGAGGTTTAGATAGGGTGGACAGTGATAGCCTTTTTCCTCGGATGGAGAAAGCTAGCACGAGGGGGCATGGCTTTAAATTAAGGGGTGGTAGTTATAGGACGGATGTCAGGGGTAGGTTCTTTACCCAGAGGGTGGTGAGGGATTGGAATGCCCTGCCTGCTGAGGTTGTAAATGCGCCTAGTTTGGGGGCGTTTAACAGATCCGTGGATAGGTTTATGGACGAAAAGGGATTGGTTTAGGCTAGTGGGTCATTGTTTTGTAACTGGTCGGCGCAACATCGTGGGCCGAAGGACCTGTTCTGCGCTGTAATGTTCTATGTTCTATATGTTCTGTTTTGGGGTGACACGGTAGCACAGTGGTTAGCACTGCTGCTTCATAGCTCCAGGGACCTGGGTTCGATTCCCGGCTCGGGTCACTGTCTGTGTGGAGTTTGCACATTCTCCTCGTGTCTGCGTGGGTTTCCTCCGGGTGCTCCAGTTTCCTCCCACAGTAAAAAGTCTGACAACACCAGGTTTTAGTCCAACCGATTTATTTGATAGTAAATTCACTAACTTTCGAGGGGTTTCCCTCTTCTTCGGGTGACTCACCTGAAGAAGAAGGAATCTCCTCGAAAGTTAGTGAATTTACTATCAAATAAATCGGTTGGACTAAAACCTGGTGTTGTCAGACTTTTTACTGTGTTTACGCCAGTCCAACACCGGCATCTCCACATCATTCCTCCCACAGTCCAAAGATGTGCGGGTTAGGTTGATTGGCCGTGCTAAGAAATTGCCCCTTAGTGTCCAGGGATGTGTCGGTTAGAGGGATTAGTGGGTATAATATGTAGGGATATGGGGGTAGGACCTGGGTGGGATTGTGTTCAGTGCAGACTCAATGGGCCGAAGGGCCTCTTTCTGCACTGTAGGGTTCTATGATTCTAAGGTACAAGATTCTTAATCTTCAAGAAAAGTGTTGACATTATTTTTTAAAAAAGCATTTGAAACTCATAAGTGTATTGACACCCTAATATTGTTAGTGCTTTTTGTCAGTGAAATTGTGTGCATTATCAATATTAAAAGTAGTTATTTATTCATTATATTATCATCTATTACAACTTGGATTGACTGTTTTGCTAGAACTATTCATTTCATACCCCTATCAGGCACTTAAGTCCAGCAAGGGGCATGCGGGCGGCAGGTTGTGGTGGGCTGCTCTTGGATATTGCTTCGGGAGTTGCCTACTGCTTCATGTCGTTGGTGTGCGTAAACTGGACCATCTCGAGGGCAACATGACAGCTCAGAGACTATCTCTGTTGCTGTGCGGACACATGGATTTGGGCCTGTGTCTGTGGGAGTTTGCGTGTTCTCCCCGTGGTTGCGTGGGTTTCCTCCGGGTGCTCCGGTTTCCTCCCACATCCCAAAAATGTGCTTTTAGGCTGATTGATTGGGTAACAAATTGTCCCTATATTGGACCTCCCTGATCCTCGCACATTAGGCATAGACTAGAATCATGAATAGGTCACTGACCATGGGACGGCGGCGCGGGCTCGTTGGGCCGAAGGGCCTGTTTCCCGTGCTGTGTTGTTCTTTGTTCTTTGTTCTTTGTTCTATCCAACAGCGAGCTTACTGACCCACATCTCCCAGTGTTGTCAGTTCTGAGGTTTTCTTACTACTGAAGATTTATAGGGATGATGACGGCAGATTATTAAGGGAGGGGGATTGGTAACAATATCAATTAACATGGCGAGGGGAAGTTGGGGATTAGCAGTTTGTCTGGAAAAGGATCGAGGGAACAAGGGTCGTGGGTGGAAGAGGGGACTCACAATGTTAAAATGGCGGCGCAGGCTCGTTGGGCCGAAGGGCCTGTTTCCCGGGCTGTTTTTGTTCTTTGTTCCTTGTTTCTGATGAGCTCAGAGAGAGTATGAGGGGAGATAGGAGAGAAACCAGCAAGTTCAGGGTAAGACTGGGGGGGGGGGGGGACCCTAAAAATAGTTTGGTGTGGGGGGGCTATAGGTGGTCACAGTCATAGCAACAAAGAAATCCAGGAGCTCCTGTAGGGGTTGGGTGTTGCTGGGGTGGGGTGGGGGGGTGGGGGGGGGGGGGGGGGGGGGGCAGTGGTTGAAGGAGATGAGATGGGATGGAGGGGGTAGGGGTTTGAAGGAGGCGGGTGGGGGTTTAGAACATAGAACATAGAACATTACAGCGCAGAACAGGCCCTTCGGCCCACGATGTTGCGCCGACCAGTTACAAAACAATGACCCACTAGCCTAAACCAATCCCTTTCCATCCATAAACCTATCCACGGATCTCTTAAACGCCCCCAAACTAGGTGCATTTACAACTGCAGCAGGCAGGGCATTCCAGTCCCTCACCACCCTCTGGGTAAAGAACCTACCCCTGACATCCGTCCTATAACTACCCCCCCTTAATTTAAAGCCATGCCCCCTCGTGCTAGATTTCTCCATCTGAGGAAAAAGGCTATCACTGTCCACCCTATCTAAACCTCTAATCATCTTATATGTTTCAATAAGATCCCCTCTTAGCCGCCTTCTTTCCAACGAAAACAACCCCAAATCCCTCAGCCTCTCCTCATAGGACCTCCCCACCATACCAGGCAACATCCTGGTAAACCTCCTCTGCACCCTCTCCAAAGCCTCTACATCCTTCCTGTAATGTGGGGACCAGAACTGCACACAGTACTCCAAGTGCGGCCGTACCAGAGTTGTGTACAGTTGCAACATGACGCTGCGACTCCTAAATTCAATCCCCCTACCAATAAACGCCAAGACACCGTATGCCTTCTTAACAACCTTATCTACTTGATTCCCAACTTTCAGGGATCTATGTACACATACACCTAGATCCCTCTGCTCATCCACACTATTCAAAGTCCTACCATTAGTCCTTGAAGGAGGCGGAGGAGGTTTGAAGGAGGCGGGGGGGGGTTTGAAGGAGGCGGGGGGGGTTTGAAGGAGGCGGGGGGGTTTGAAGGAGGCGGGGGGGGGTTTGAAGGAGGGCGGGGGGGGTTTGAAGGAGGCGGGGGGGTTGAAGGAGGCGGGGGGGGTTGAAGGAGGCGGGGGGGGTTTTAGGAGGCGGGGGGGGTTTGAAGGAGGCGGGGGGGGGTTTGAAGGAGGCGGGGGGGTTTGAAGGAGGCGGGGGGGGGGTTTGAAGGAGGCGGGGGGGTTTGAAGGAGGCGGGGGGGGTTGAAGGAGGCGGGGGGGGTTGAAGGAGGGCGGGGGGGGTTTGAAGGAGGCGGGGGGGTTGAAGGAGGCGGGGGGGGGTTTGAAGGAGGCGGGGGGGGTTGAAGGAGGAGGGGGCGAGGTTTGAAGGAGGCGGGGGGGGGTTTGAAGGAGGTGGGGGGGGGTTTGAAGGAGGCGGGGGGGTTGAAGGAGGCGGGGGGAGGTTTGAAGGAGGCGGGGGGGTTGAAGGAGGCAGGGGGGGGTTTGAAGGAGGCGGGGGGGTTTGAAGGAGGCAGGGGGGGTTGAAGGAGGCGGGGGGAGGTTTGAAGGAGGCAGGGGGGTTTAAAGGAGGCGGGGGGGATTTGAAGGAGGCGGGGGGGGTTTAAAGGATGCGGGGGGGGTTTGAAGGAGGCGGGGGGGGTTTGAAGGAGGCGGGGGGGGGTTGAAGGAGGCGGGGGGGTTTGAAGGAGGCGGGGGGGGTTTGAAGGAGGCGGGGGGGTTTGAAGGAGGTGGGGGGGGGGTTTGAAGGAGGCGGGGGGGGTTTAAGAAGACAGTTTGCAGCGGGAGAACAATATTTGGGTGTTATTCAGCATGATCCTTAAATAGAAAAGGTTGCAGTTGAGAGCAAGAGTTTATTTGGTCCAATCAGATCTGGCAGTGAAAGGCTAAACCAGTATCGGCCATTGCCATTGGTGGACATCCCTTGTCCAGTGATTGAAGGCAGTGATTGGTCAGGGTTTTGTTCGGAGAGTGGGTAGGATGAGATGGGGTATCAGAGGTTGAGCTGAGGGGTGGTTGCAGAAACGTTCTGGTGAATGGAGAACGGAAATGCCAAAGGACAGGATTTCCCCGGCTCTGGGGCGGCGAACAGAGACCGAGTGGGGAAATAGCCGGGGCCTGCATCGAGACCCCTCCCTAACACTGTCCCACCCCTGGGGGATACATACGTTCCATCAGTGAGATTGGACACTGGTTGAATGGAGAACAAAGAACAAAAACAGCACGGGGAAACAGGCCCTTCGGCCCAACGAGCCCGCGCCGCCATTTTAACAGGTAGGACAGCCAGATTAAATAATTAAGGATGAATTTGCCGTTGTGCCAGTATTTTGCCCACGGAAGAATGGCTAGCCACTATAGTTTCCCAGAGTCCACTCCCTCTGGCCATCCAGTGGGGGGAGATGGGGGCTATCAGAGCCAGAGACTCCATGAAGAGGGGGTAATGATCGGGAAAGACCCCCCCATGAGCCACCCGGATGGGTCTATCTGTTGACTCCATTGGTTTTTCATTTTATATTTCCCTCTCTGAGTGTGCAGGCAGCTCTGTGCATCTCTAACTCTGCCTCGGAGATTACACGTCCCTCGGTTGGGTTGTTGAGGTTTCAGAGCTCGGGGAGGTGAGTGCTGCTTGGTTCGCTGAGGGTTTACACTGTGAGCTCTGTGCATTGACTGGGGAGAGGTCCTGCTTATGATCCTACAGCAGAGGAAGGTGACTGATGATAGTGGGGTCTTAATGCTGTCCTGAGGGACTCCAGATGTGGAGATGCCAGCGTTGGACTGGGCAATAACAGAAAGAAATCCCACAACACCAGCTTAAGAGATCCGTGGATAGGTTTATGGACGAAAAGGGATTGGTTTAGGTTAGTGGGTCATTGTTTTTGTAACTGGTCGGCGCAACATCGTGGGCCGAAGGGCCTGTTCTGCGCTGTAATGTTCTATGTTCTAAAGTCCAACAAATTTATTTTGTAGCAAATGCCACAAGCTTTCGGAACAGGCTATCCCTTCTGGACCAACTCCCAGCCACCTGACGAAGGGACAGCCTGTTCCGAAAGCTTGTGGCATTTGCTACAAAATAAACTTGTTGGACTTTAAGCTGGTGTTGTCGGATTTCTTTCTGAGGGAATCCTGCGGCAATTTCCTGGGATTGAGACCATTTCCCTTCGATAACAACACAGTTTTCCTTGGGTTAGGAATGACTCCTAGTTGGACTGAGTTTTTCCCAATCGCCATTGGCACCAAGTCTACCACAGCTTGTTGGTGCCACGTGTAAATGGAAGTTGCCTTTGATATCAAACGGAGTCACTTCTGGAATTTAATGGTGTTTATGTTTGTAGCAGAAACTGTAACGGAGTCTGGAGCTGAGTCTGAACAACGAGTTACGGTTAACATAGAACATAGAACATTACAGCGCAGAACAGGCCCTTCGGCCCACAATGTTGCGCCGACCAGTTACAAAACAATGACCCACTAGCCTAAACCAATCCCTTTTCGTCCATAAACCTATCCACAGATCTCTTAAACGCCCCCAAACTAGGCGCATTTACAACTGCAGCTGGCAGGGCATTCCAGTCCCTCACCACCCTCTGGGTAAAGAACCTACCCCTGACATCTGTCCTATAACTACCACTCCTTAATTTAAAGTCGTGTCCCCTCGTGCTAGCTTTCTCCATCCTAGGAAAAAAGCTATCACTATCCACCCTGTCTAAACCTCTAATCATCTTATATGTTTCAATAAGGTCCCCTCTTAGCCGCCTTCTTTCCAGCGAAAACAACCCCAAATCTCTCAGTCTCTCCTCATAGGATCTCCCCTCCATACCAGGCAACATCCTGGTAAACCTCCTCTGCACCCTCTCCAAAGCCTCTACATCCTTCCTGTAATGTGGGGACCAGAACTGCACACAAAACTCCAAGTGCGGCCGCACCAGAGTTGTGTACAGTTGCATCATGACGCTGCGACTCCTAAATTCAATCCCCCTACCAATAAACGCCAAGACACCGTATGCCTCCTTAACAACCTTATCTACTTGATTCCCAACTTTCAGGGATCTATGTACACATACACCTAGATCCCTCTGCTCCTCCACACTATTCAAAGTCCTCCCGTTAGCCCTATACTCAACACATCTGTTATTCCTACCGAAATGAATTACCTCACACTTCTCCACATTAAACTCCATCCGCCACCTCTCGGCCCAGCTCTGCAACCTTTCTAAGTCACCCTGCATGACATACCTTCCTCACAATCTACCACACCTCCAACTTTGGTGTCATCAGCAAATTTACTAATCCACCCAACTGTATCCTCATCCAGATCATTAATAAAAATTACAAACAGCAGTGGCCCCAAAACAGATCCCTGAGGCATACCACTCGTAACCGAACTCCATGACGAATATTTATCATCAACCACCACCCTCTGTCTCCTATCTGCTAGCCAATTCCTGATCCAATTCCCTAGATCACCCCCTATCCCATACATCTGCATTTTCTGCAGAAGCCTACCATGGTGAACTTTATCAAACGCCTTACTAAAATCCATATACACCACGTCCACTGCCTTACCCCTATCCACCTCTTTGGTCACTTTCTCAAAAAACTCAATAAGGTTAGTAAGGCACGACCTACCCGTTACAAAACCATGCTGAGTAAGGTTGACTAAGTACAGTTGATCTCAGGGTACATGTGCGCAGATCCCTGAAAATTGGCACCCAGGTTGATAAGGTTGTTAAGAAGGCATACGGTGTGTTAGCTTTTATTGGTAGAGGGATTGAATTTCGGAGCCGTGAGGTCATGTTACAACTGTACAAAACTCTTGGAGTATTGCGTACAGTTCTGGTCGCCGCATTATAAGAAAGATGTGGAGGCATTGGAAAGGATGCAGAGGAGGTTTACCAGGATGTTGCCTGGTATGGTGGGAAGGTCTTATGAGGAAAGGCTGAGGGACTTGAGGTTATTTTCGTTAGAGAGAAGAAGGTTACGAGGTGACCTAATTGAGGCATACAAGATGATCAGAGGATTGGATAGAGTGGACAGTGAGAGCCTTTTTCCTCGGATGGTGACGGCTAACACGAGGGGACATAGCTTTAAATTGAGGGGGTGGTAATTATAGGACGGATGTCAGAGGTAGGTTCTTTACTCAGAGGGTAGTAAGGGCGTGGAATGCCCTGCCTGCAGCAGTTGTGGACTCGCCAACTTTAAGGGGGTTCAAATGGTCAGTGGATAGGCATATGGATAACATTGGAATAGTTTAGGTTAGAGGGTCATTAGATTGGTTCCACTGGTCGGCGCAACATCGAGGGCCGAAGGGCCTGTACGGGGATACCTTCACTCAGGATGCAACTCATTCTGAAACAAATCTCTCTCGCTCTAAATCCAAGCGATGGTTGGGGCTGTGATTTTCTGTGCTCAGCCATTTCTTGATGGAGTGATCTGAATGATCCCAAAGCTGGCATCTGTAACCACAGGAGAAGACCAAGATGGATCGCCCACTGGTTGGCACAGTGCTGCTGCCTCACAGCACCAAGGACCCAGGTTCAATTCTGACCTTGCATCTGTGCGGAGTTTGCACATTCTCCCCATGTCTGCGTGGGTTTCCTCTGGGCGATTTTGTGCTCACACCTGGCTCTTTTCACACTGTTCCGGTGGATCTAGTTTCCCAGCACAGCAGGAAGAGAAAGCTATGATCATTCGCCTGGCAGTGGGACTCATTAAAATTCAAATACCAGCGAGTTCACAGCGAGCCTGAAGTGTTTACACTCCATGGAATTCAATCCCGGCAAACGTGAGGTGACGCACTTGGCAAACAAGAATAAACAAGCTAATTGCCCACATCAGAACCAATTCTTTAATCTGTTGAAATTTAACACCAGGTCCATTGTTAAAAGTAAAATCCCGGGAATGGGATCTTGCCGAAACTGCACAGAGTGTTAGTTCAGGCGAGAAAGTGGGTGTGACGATCACAGTCTGGGCTTCACCCAGTGAAAATTCGGTTCTATTAAACAAGGAAAGTGTGAATCAGACAGCTGGAGGGGCAGGACCTAAGGACAGCATCCTGATTTCAATGAAAGTTCCCTCACCCCTCACCCAACAGAACATCAGAACCATAATTACAGGAAGAATGTGGAGGCTTTGGAGAGGGTGCAAAGGAGGTTTACCAGGATGTTGCCTGGTACACAGTGAGCACGTGATGAGGAGAGACTGAGGGATTTGGGGTTGTTTCGTTGGAAAGAAGGCAGCTAAGAGGGGATCTTATTGAAACATATAAGATGATTAGAGGTTTAGATAGGGTGGACAGTGATAGCCTTTTTCCACGGGTGGAGAAAGCTAGCACGAGGGGGCATGGCTTTAAATTAAGGGGGGGTAGTTATAGGACGGATGTCAGGGGTAGGTTCTTTACCCAGAGGGTGGTGAGGGATTGGAATGCCCTGCCTGCTGCAGTTGTAAATGCGCCTAGTTTGGGGGCGTTTAAGAGATCTGTGGATAGGTTTATGGACGAAAAGGGATTGGTTTAGGTTAGAGGGTCATTGTTTTGTAACTGGTCGGCGCAACATCGTGGGCCGAAGGGCCTGTTCTGCGCTGTAATGTTCTATGTTCTATATATAAAGCGTTGGGGCAATGCCAATGGAGGGCACCCCCCCCGTCACCACAATGCAAATATTGGAGCTCTCCCTAACCACCCACCCCTCACATGCATCGCAGCTCTCCCCTTGTCACAGGCGTCAGGGATTCCACCCCCCCCCCCCTCCCCCCCCCCACCCACCTGTCCACCATACGAATATCATAAGAACATAAGAAATAGGAGCAGGAGTAGGCCATCTGGCCCTTCGAGCCTGCCCCGCCATTCAATAAGATCATGGCTGATCTGTCGTGGCTCAGTTCCACCTTCCCGCCCTCTCCCCATAACCCTTAATCCCCTCTCTTATCAAAAACCCATCAACCCGTTTCTTAAAAATATTTAGCGAGGCAGCCTCCACCACTTCAAACGGGCAGAGAATTCCAGAGATTCACCACCCTTTGAGTGAAGAAGTTCCTCCTCAACTCTGTTCTAAACCACCTCCCCTTATCTTGAGGCTGTGCCCCCTAGTCCTACTGTCCTTTCTGAGCGGGAAGAGTCTCTCCACCTCTATCCTATCCATCCCATTCATCATCTTATACGTCTCAATGAGATCTCCCCTCATTCTTCTAAACTCTAACGAGTACAAAGAACAAAGAACAACACAGCACGGGAAACAGGCCCTTCGGCCCAACGAGCCCGCACCGCCGTCCCATGGTCAGTGACCTATTCATGATTTTAGTCTATGCCTAATGTATGAGGATCAGGGAGGTCCAATATAGGGACAATTTGTTACCCAATCAATCAGCCTAAAAGCACATTTTTGGGGTGTGGGAGGAAACCGGAGCACCCGGAGGAAACCCACACAACCACGGGGAGAACGCGCAAACTCCCACGGACACAGGCCCAAATCCATGTGTCCGCACAGCAACAGAGATAGTCTCTGAGCTGTTATGTTGCCCTTGAGATGGTCCAGTTTAAGCACACTAACGACATGAAGCAGTAGGCAACTCCCGAAGCAAAGGCTGAGGGACTTGAGGTTGTTTTCATTCGAGAGAAGAAGGTTAAGAGGTGGCCTAATTGAGGCATACAAGATGATCAGAGGGTTAGATAGGGTGGATAGAGAGAGCCTTTTTCCTCGGATGGTGATGGCTAACACGAGGAGACGTAGCTTTAAATTGAGGGGTGGTAATTATAGGATGGATGTCAGAGGTAGGTTCTTTACTCAGAGGGTAGTAAGGGTGTGGAATGCCCTGCCTGCAGCAGTTGTGGACTCGCCAACTTTAAGGGCGTTCAAATGGTCAGTGGATAGGCATATGGATAACATTGGAATAGTTTAGGTTAGAGGGTCATTAGATTAGTTCCACTGGTCGGTGCAACATCGAGGGCCGAAGGGCCTGTACTGCGCTGGAATGTTCTATGTTCTATAGTTACTGTAGGCCAACTTTATCTCAACATCTCAAGGTGCTTCAGTAAAAGCAGGAGACGCGAGATTATAGTGTTCCCTGAATAAGCGGAAAAATGAGACTTCAAAATAACCCGTGACAAAGCCAAGGTGATACACAATAAAATCAAGCCAAAAAATAGAAAACACAGAAAAAAGGATTAGAAAGACAAAGGAGAGGTTATATTAGAGATGGTAGCTACATGGGAGAAAAGGAAATATTCTGGAGAGTGACGGTTGGCAGAGATATAAAGTGGCAAAACTTTCAGAGTGGTAGTGGGAATGAATGGGTTAATACAAGAGCTGGAACAACTAGCTAAAATCATTCATAAGTTTTAAGTTTATTTATTAGTGTCACAAGTGGGCTTACATTAACACTGCAATGAATTAACTGTGGAAATCCCCTCCACACTCCATTCTGTTAGGATACACAGGAGGGGGAATTTAGCACGGCCACTGAACCTAACCAACACATCTTTCAGACAATGGGTGGAAACCGGAGCATCCGGAGGAAACCCACGCAGACACGGGGAGAATGTGCAAACTCCACATCGACAGTGACCCGAGCTGGGAATCGAACCCAGGAACCCTGTCGCTGTGAGGCAGCAGTGCTAACCACCGTGCTACCCATAAGTGAGATGTCAGTGGAGATGATGGTGTAGTGGTGTCTTGGCTGGGTCAGTAATCGAGACAACATGGGTTTCAAATCCCAGCACGGCAGTTGGTGAAATGAAAATTTGCTTCCTCAATCTGGAATTGAAAGCTGGTTCCGGTGATGGTGACCATGAATCTGAAACTCCTCTGCTTCACTAATGCCTCTCCAGGGAAGGAAATTTGCCATTCTTACCTGGCCTGGCTTAAAGGTGACTCCAGACCCACAGGCTAGCATTCCACAAAGAAACCATCCAGTTCACGGGGCAACTGGGGATGGACTAGAGGTGAAAGAATAAACATAAGTAATAATACTGGAACATTGGTGAAAAGGCTGGTTGAAAGTCCCAGAAGGGGATTAGACGGGAAACTGGAGTTTCTTTGGGTGCACTCAAATATCCTTGGATAAAGTTTTCTCACTGGAGATAAATGTTTCCAACGGAATCCTGTCTGCTCAAAAATAGAGACAAGGATAAAGCAAGTAAATGATAAAGCAGCCAATTTAGCATCAATAGTAAGATGTTTCTCGAGAGTGTAAAATTAACAATCTCTTAGAAAGCTAAACAACAATAAGAAGGCATATGGCATACTTGCCTTTAGTAGCTGAGGCATAGAGGTTATAGAACATAGAACCCTACAGTGCAGAAAGAGGCCCTTCGGCCCATCGAGTCTGCACCAAACACAATCCCACCCAGATCCTAGCCCCATATCCCTACATATTTATATCCGCTAATCCCTCTAACCTACCTTCTTTGAGAAAGTGACCAAAGAGGTGGATAGGGGTAAGGCAGTTGATGTGGTGTATATGGATTTTAGCAAGGCGTTTGATAAGGTTCACCATGGTAGGCTTCTGCAGAAAATGCAGATGTATGGGATTGGGGGTGATCTAGGTAATTGGATCAGGAATTGGCTAGCGGATAGGAGACAGAGGGTGGTGGTTGATGGGAAATATTCGTCATGGAGTTCTGTTACAAGTGGTGTGCCTCAGGGATCTGTTTTGGGGCCACTGCTGTTTGTAATTTTTATTAATGATCTGGATGAAGGTATAGTTGGGTGGATTAGTAAGTTTGCTGATGACACCAAAGTCGGAGGTGTGGTAGATTGTGAGGAAGGGTGTCATAGTTTGCAGGATGACTTAGAAAGGTTGCAGAGCTGGGCTGAGAGGTGGCGGATGGAGTTTAATGTGGAGAAGTGTGAGGTAATTCATTTCGGAAGGAATAACAGATGTGTTGAGTATAGTGCTAACGGGAGGACTTTGAATAGTGTGGAGGAGCAAAGGGATCTAGGTGTATGTGTACATAGATCCCTGAAAGTTGGGAATCAAGTAGATAAGGTTGTTAAGAAGGCATACGGAGTCTTGGCGTTTATTGGTAGGGGGATTGAATTTAGGAGTCGCAGCGTCATGATGCAACTGTACACATCTCTGGTGCGGCCGCACTTGGAGTTTTGTGTGCAGTTCTGGTCCCCACATTACAGGAAGGATGTAGAGGCTTTGGAGAGGGTGCAGAGGAGGTTTACCAGGATGTTGCCTGGTATGGAGGGAAGATCCTATGAGGAGAGATTGAGAGATTTGGGGTTGTTTTCGCTGGAAAGAAGGCGGCTAAGAGGGGATCTCATTGAAACATATAAGATGATTAGAGGTTTAGACAGGGTAGATAGTGATAGCCTTTTCCTAAGATGGAGAAATCTAACATGAGGGGGCACGATTTTAAATTAAGGGGGGGTAGTTATAGGACAGATGTCAGGGGTAGGTTCTTTACCCAGAGGGTGGTGAGGGACTGGAATGCCCTACCAGCTGCAGTTGTAAATGCACCTAGTTTGGGGGCGTTTAAGAGATCTGTGGATAGGTTTATGGATGAAAAGGGATTGGTTTAGGCTAGTGGGTCATTGTTTTGTAACTGGTCGGCGCAACATCGTGGGCCGAAGGGCCTGTTCTGCGCTGTAATGTTCTATGTTCTATGTTCTATGTACACATCCCTGGACACTAAGGCACAATTTCTTAGCATGGCCAATCGGCCTAACCTGCAGATCTTTGGACTGTGGGAGGAAACCGGAGCACCCGGAGAAAACCCACGCAGACACCAGGAGAATGTGCAAACTCCACACAGACAGTGACCCGAGCCGGGAATTGAACCCAGGAGCCTGGAGCTGTGAAGCAGCAGTGCTAACCCACTGTGCTACCGTGCCGCCCAGTGTTATGCTGGAACTGTAACAATCGTCCTCAACACCAGTGCCCCACAAGGCTGTGTTCTCGGCCCTCCTACTATACTCCTTATACACCTATGACTGTGCGGCCAAATTCCCCTCCAATTCAATTTTCAAGTTTGCTAACGACGGAGAGGCTGAATAATCTAGGCTTGTACTCGTTAGAGTTTAGAAGAAGAGGGGAGATCTCATTGAGACGTATAAGATGATGAATGGGATGGATAGGATAGAGGTGGAGAGACTCTTCCCGCTCAAAAAAGACAGTAGGACTAGGGGGCACAGCCTCAAGATAAAGGGGGGGGGGCGGTTTAGAACAGAGTTGAAGAGGAACTTCTTCACTCAAAGGGTGGTGAATCTCTGGAATTCTCTGCCCATTGAAGTGGTGGAGGCTGCCTCGCTAAATATTTATAAGACGCGGGTTGATGGGTTTTTGATAAGAGAGGGGATTAAGGGTTATGGGGAGAGGGCGGGAATGTGGAACTGAGCCACGACAGATCAGCCATGATCTTATTGAATGGCGGGGCAGGCTCGAAGGGCCAGATGGCCTACTCCTGCTCCTATTTCTTATGTTCTTATGATACCACTGCAGTGGGTCAGATCTTAAACAATGACAAGACAGAGTACAGGAATGAGATAGAGAATCTGGTGAACTGGTGCGGTGACAATAATCTCTCTCTCAATGTCAACAAAATGAAGGAGATTGCCATTGACTTCAGGAAGAGTAAAGGAGAACATGCCCCTGTCTACATCAATGGGGACAAAATAGAAAGGACCAAGAGCTTCCAAGTTTTTAGGTGTCTGGATCACCAACAATCTGTCCTGGTCCCCCCCCCCCCCCCCCCCCATGCCAACATAATAGTTAAGGAAGCCCTCCCATACCTCTCCTTTCTCAGAAGACGAAAGAAATTTGGCATGTTATATATAACTCTCACCAACTTTTACAGATGTACCATAGAAAGTATTCTTTCTGGTTGTATCACTGCTTGGTACGGGCTCCTGCTCTGCCCAAGATCATAAGAAACTACAAAAAAATCGTGAATGTAGCCCAATCCATCACACAAACCAGCCTCCCATCCATTGACTCTGTCTACACTTCCGCTGCCTCGGCAAAGCAGCCAGCATAATTCAGGACCCCAAATGTCCTCTTTTCCATTTTCTTCCGTTGGGAAAAAGATACAGAGGTCTGAGGTCCCGTACCAACCAACTCAAGAACAGCTTCTTCCCTGCTGCTTTTGAATGGACCTACCTTATATTAAGTTGATCTTTCTCTACACCCTGGCTATGACTGTAAGACGACATTCTGCACCCTCTCCTTTCCTTCTGGATGAACGGTACGGTGTTCACCCCACATGCCTGATTCTGGGAAGCTCCATGTATTCCAGGAGATCCCGTATCACAACCTGGGGCCCATTGTCACTGACCACTTGTTCCGGATTGCTAAATCAGGGAGAGACGTCATTGCGTTTGTCTGGCATTGAGTCCATCAACGGGCACTTCATAGCCCCCCGCCTCCGGTCACTCGGAGTGGGCACGTCCCACTCACCCAGCCGAGTCAATGTGGATTTGCTGCCATGGCGACGGGGTCAATCCCATGGTTGAAGAGGTGACAAAGGGGACACTTTTCCGTACCAAAATGCGGGATTCACACCATCCCATTTTCTCTTCAAACTGGGCGTCAAAAATAACTTCTTGAAACTTCTTTCATTGGCCGTATCCCACCCCCACCCCATCGCCATCTTGTCGGCTGTGCTCCTGCAACCTCCTCAAGGTAACCACCAGATCCTTGTCCACATTATTCTTCGTAAAAAGTCTGACAACATCAGGTTTTAGTCCAACCGATTTATTTGATAATATAGAACATAGAACATTACAGCACAAACAGGCCCTTCGGCCCTCGGGTTGCGCCGATCACATCAACCCCACCAATCTATAGACCTATCTATAACCCCCAATCCCATTAAACCCCATATACTCATCCAGAAGTCTTTTAAAAGACCCCAGCGAGTTCGCCTCCACCACCGACGACGGCAGCCGATTCCATTCACTCACCACCCTCTGAGTGAAAAACTTACCCCTAACATCACCTCTGTACTTCCCTCCCCGCACCTTAAATCTGTGTTCTCTCGTAGCGACCATTTCAACCCGGGGAAATAGCCTCTGAGAGTCCACCCCTATCTATTCCTCTCAACATTTTATAAACTTCTATCAGGTCGCCTCTCAACCTTCGCCTCTCCAGGGAAAAGAGTCCCAGCTCCCTCAACCTATCTTATCTGGTAACCAAAAGCCACAAGCCTCATTCAATAGATATTCAGAAACACTTCTGACCACTACTCAGTAATCACTGGCAGTAAAGACTAGACACAAGAGCCAACAAACTGCATGAATTATCCCTCACTCCTCCAGTGTAGTATAAACCTGGTTCTGCCCTGTAATGGTCAAAAGACCAGTTTTATACATTTTCCCTTAGATCATGCACTGCACTAAAACAGCAAACAGGGACAATGGATAAACAAGCCCTTGCAATAAGCAAAAAAGGCTAAACAAAAATCGCAGCAGTCTGACAGCATACGTGAAGATTAAGAGTCAACATTGTGACTGGATGATCTTTTCTCAGAGCAGAGGCTCATACTGTGGGGGTGGTGGTATTGGACAACGGAATGCAAATGAGCATACAGAAGCCTGAAATGTAGCAACAGCCCATTAATTACCAGAATGTGTGGGTGGCAAAACAAAGGTGCAAATTAGTAAAGGACTGCAGCAGTTGGCATTTGTAAATCTCCTCTGCACCCTTTCAATAGCTTCTACGTCTTTCCTATAGTGAGGCGACCAGAACTGCGCACAGTACTCCAAATGAGGCCTGACGAGGGTCCTGTAAAGTTGCAGCATTACCTCCCGACTCCTAAACTCAATCCCTCGATTAATGAAGGCCAGTACACCATACGCCTTCTTGACCACCTCCTCCACCTGCGAGGCCGATTTAAGAGTCCTGTGGACCCGGACCCCGAGATCCTTCTGCTCTTCAACGCTACTAAGACTCCTGCCCTTGATAGTGTACTCGTTCATCCCGTTGGTTCTGCCGAAATGGACGACTACACATTTATCCGCGTTGAAGTCCATCTGCCACTTCTCCGCCCATTCCTGCATCCTATCAATGTCCTGCTGCAACTTTTGACATCCTTCCAGACCATCCACACCACCGACCTTCGTGTCATCAGCGAACTTGCTAACCCATCCCTCCACTTCCTCATCCAGGTCATTTATGAAAATGACAAACAGCAAGGGTCCCAGAACAGATCCCTGGGGCACCCCACTGGTGACTGACCTCCATTCCGAAAAAGACCATCCACAACCATTCTCTGCCTTCTGCAGGCAAGCCAGTTCTGGATCCACAAGGCCAAAGGCCCTTGGATCCCATGCCCTCTCACCTTCTCAAGAAGTCTTGCATAGAACATAGAACATAGAACATTACAGCGCAGAACAGGCCCTTCGGCCCACGATGTTGCGCCGACCAGTTACAAAACAATGACCCACTAGCCTAAACCAATCCCTTTTCATCCATAAACCTATCCACAGATCTTTTAAACGCCCCCAAACTAGGTGCATTTACAACTGCAGCTGGCAGGGCATTCCAGTCCCTCACCACCCTCTGGGTAAAGAACCTACCCCTGACATCTGTCCTATAACTACCCCCCCTTAATTTAAAATCGTGCCCCCTCGTGTTAGCTTTCTCCATCCTAGGAAAAAGGCTATCACTATCTACCCTGTCTAAACCTCTAATCATCTTATATGTTTCAATGAGATCCCCTCTTAGCCGCCTTCTTTCCAGCGAAAACAACCCCAAATCTCTCAATCTCTCCTCATAGGATCTCCCCTCCATACCAGGCAACATCCTGGTAAACCTCCTCTGCACCCTCTCCAAAGCCTCTACATCCTTCCTGTAATGTGGGGACCAGAACTGCACACAAAACTCCAAGTGCGGCCGCACCAGAGATGTGTACAGTTGCATCATGACGCTGCGACTCCTAAATTCAATCCCCCTACCAATAAACGCCAAAACTCCGTATGCCTTCTTAACAACTTTATCTACTTGATTCCCAACTTTCAGGGATCTATGTATACATACACCTAGATCCCTCTGCTCCTCCACACTATTCAAAGTCCTCCCGTTAGCCCTATACTCAACACATCTGTTATTCCTACCGAAATGAATTACCTCACACTTCTCCACATTAAACTCCATTCGCCACCTCTCAGCCCAGCTCTGCAACCTTTCTAAGTCATCCTGCAAACTATGACACCCTTCCTCACAATCAACCACACCTCCGACTTTGGTGTCATCAGCAAACTTACTAATCCACCCAACTATACCCTCATCCAGATCATTAATAAAAATTACATGGGGGACCTTATCAAACGCCTTGCTGAAGTCCATGTACACTACGTCCACGGCACTTCCTTCGTCAATGTGTTCAGTCACATTATCGAAGAACTCAACTAGGCTCGTAAGGCACGACCAGCCCTTGACAAATCCATGCTGACTATTCCTGATCATGTCAAACCTCTCCAAATGCTCGAAAATCTTGTCCCTCAGAAGCCTCTCCATCAGCTTACCAACCACTGAGGTCATACTCACCGGGCGGTAATTTCCCGGTCTATCTCTGTTCCCTTCCTTGAAAATAGGGACTACATCCGCAATCCTCCAATCTTCCGGAACCTCTCCCGTCTCCATTGACGACAAAAAGATCATCGCCAGGGGCTCTGCAATCACTTCCCTGGCCTCCCACAGTATCCTGGGGTACATCCCATCTGGTCCCAGCGACTTATCTATTTTGATAGAATTCAACCACACAAGCTTTCGGGGTTAGCCCCTTCGTCAGGTGAATGGAGAGTTCTGGCCTCAGACAGAGCATATAAAGCACAGACAGTTTAGAGATTACTGATTAGAATGCGAATCCTTACACCTAACCTGCTGTTCAAGACCTGAAGTGGCTGATAATGTGAGTGGAAGGAGCACTGATCACAGGTTAAAGAGATGTGTATTGTCTCCAGACATGAAACCAAGATCTTGGGTTCATGTCGCACTATCTGTAACCCCCGTGACTTGCCTGGGTTTGCAAAACCTCACTTACTGTACTGTCTGGAGACAATACACATCTCTTTAACCTGTGATCAGTGCTTCTTCCACTCACATTATCAGCCACTTTAAGACTTGAACAGCAGGTTAGGTGTAAGGATTCGCATTCTAATCAGTAATCTCTAAACTGTCTGTGCTTTATATGCTCTGTCTGAGGCCAGAACTCTCCATTCACCTGACGAAGGGGCTAACCCCGAAAGCTTGTGAGTATAAGAACATAAGAACATAAGAACATAAGAAATAGGAGCAGGAGTAGGCCATCTGGCCCCTCGAGCCTGCCCCGTTCAATAAGATGAGTATATTATCAAATAAATCGGTTGGACTAAAACCTGGTGTTGTCAGACTTTTTACTGTGTCTACGCCAGTCCAACGCCGGCATACCCACATCATCACATTATTCTTCACCAGATAAGCACTGATGTATTCAGTATAAGGTATACAGCCCCCCCACCTCTTAAATCAAAGGGGCCGATGGCCCCAAATCTTGCCGCCATTTTGTTTTCCTGCTGGTTGGAACTTTTCCTGCCAAACGAGTGTAGGCCTGAAGCCTCCTCCCACCATCACCGGCAGAAACCGCAGCCGGAGTCCCCTCAGCAAATACTTCCCCAGTCCCCTCACTGTCCATTTCCCCAGTCCCCTCACTGTCCATTTCCCCAGTCCCCTCACTGTCCATTTCCCCAGTCCCCTCACTGTCCATTTCCCCAGTCCCCTCACTGTCCATTTCCCCAGTCCCCTCACTGTCCACTTCCCCAGTCCCCTCACTGTCCACTTCCCAGTCCCCTCACAGTCCATTTCCCCAGTCCCCTCACTGTCCATTTCCCCAGTCCCCTCACTGTCCACTTCCCCAGTCCCCTCACTGTCCACTTCCCCAGTCCCCTCACAGTCCACTTCCCCAGTCTCCTCACTGTCCATTTCCCCAGTCCCCTCATTGTCCATTTCCCCAGTCCCCTCACTGTCCATTTCCCCAGTCCCCTCACTGTCCATTTCCCCAGTCCCCTCACTGTCCATTTCCCCAGTCCCCTCACAGTCCACTTCCCCAGTCCCCTCACAGTCCACTTCCCCAGTCCCCTCACTGTCCATTTCCCAGTCCCCTCACTGTCCACTTCCCCAGTCCCCTCACTGTCCATTTCCCCAGTCCCCTCACTGTCCACTTCCCCAGTCCCCTCACTGTCCACTTCCCCAGTCCCCTCACTGTCCACTTCCCCAATCCCCTCACTGTCCACTTCCCCAGTCCCCTCACTGTCCATTTCCCCAGTCCCCTCACAGTCCACTTCCCAGTCCCCTCACTGTCCATTTCCCCAGTCCCCTCACAGTCCACTTCCCCAGTCCCCTCACTGTCCATTTCCCCAGTCCCCTCACTGTCCATTTCCCCAGTCCCCTCACTGTCCACTTCCCCAGTCCCCTCACTGTCCATTTCCCCAGTCCCCTCACTGTCCACTTCCCCAGTCCCCTCACTGTCCACTTCCCCAATCCCCTCACTGTCCACTTCCCCAGTCCCCTCACTGTCCATTTCCCCAGTCCCCTCACTGTCCACTTCCCCAGTCCCCTCACTGTCCACTTCCCCAGTCCCCTCACTGTCCACTTCCCCAATCCCCTCACTGTCCATTTCCCCAGTCCCCTCACTGTCCACTTCCCCAGTCCCCTCACTGTCCACTTCCCCAGTCCCCTCACTGTCCATTTCCCCAGTCCCCTCGTCAAACACTTCCCCAGTCCCCTCACTGTCCACTTCCCCAGTCCCCTCGTCAAATACTTCCCCAGTCCCCTCACTGTCCATTTCCCCAGTCCCCTCACTGTCCATTTCCCCAGTCCCCTCGTCAAATACTTCCCCAGTCCCCTCACTGTCCACTTCCCCAGTCCCCTCGTCAAATACTTCCCAGTCCCCTCACTGTCCACTTCCCCAGTCCCCTCACTGTCCATTTCCCCAGTCCCCTCGTCAAATACTTCCCCAGTCCCCTCACTGTCCACTTCCCCAGTCCCCTCACTGTCCACTTCCCCAGTCCCCTCACTGTCCATTTCCCCAGTCCCCTCACTGTCCATTTCCCCAGTCCCCTCACTGTCCATTTCCCCAGTCCCCTCACTGTCCACTTCCCCAGTCCCCTCACTGTCCATTTCCCCAGTCCCCTCACTGTCCATTTCCCCAGTCCCCTCACTGTCCACTTCCCCAGTCCCCTCACTGTCCACTTCCCCAGTCCCCTCACTGTCCACTTCCCCAGTCCCCTCACTGTCGACTTCCCCAGTCCCCTCACTGTCCATTTCCCCAATCCCCTCACTGTCCACTTCCCCAGTCCCCTCACTGTCCATTTCCCCAGTCCCCTCACTGTCCATTTCCCCAGTCCCCTCACTGTCCACTTCCCCAGTCCCCTCACTGTCCATTTCCCCAGTCCGCTCACTGTCCACTTCCCCAGTCCCCTCGTCAAATACTTCCCCAGTCCCCTCACTGTCCACTTCCCCAGTCCCCTCACTGTCCATTTCCCCAGTCCCCTCGTCAAATACTTCCCCAGTCCCCTCACTGTCCATTTCCCCAGTCCCCTCACTGTCCACTTCCCCAGTCCCCTCACTGTCCATTTCCCCAGTCCCCTCACTGTCCATTTCCCCAGTCCCCTCACTGTCCACTTCCCCAGTCCCCTCACTGTCCACTTCCCCAGTCCCCTCATCAAATACTTCCCCAGTCCCCTCACTGTCCACTTCCCCAGTCCCCTCACTGTCCACTTCCCCAGTCCCCTCAATGTCCATTTCCCCAGTCCCCTCACTGTCCACTTCCCCAATCCCCTCACTGTCCATTTCCCCAGTCCCCTCACTGTCCACTTCCCCAGTCCCCTCACTGTCCAACACAGTGAGCACGTGACTGTCCATTTCCCCAGTCCCCTCACTGTCCATTTCCCCAGTCCCCTCACTGTCCACTTCCCCAGTCCCCTCACTGTCCATTTCCCCAGTCCCCTCACTGTCCACTTCCCCAGTCCCCTCACTGTCCACTTCCCCAGTCCCCTCACTGTCCACTTCCCCAGTCCCCTCACTGTCCACTTCCCCAGTCCCCTCACTGTCCACTTCCCCAGTCCCCTCACTGTCCATTTCCCCAGTCCCCTCACTGTCCATTTCCCAGTCCCCTCACTGTCCATTTCCCCAGTCCCCTCACTGTCCACTTCCCCAGTCCCCTAACTGCCCATTTCCCCAGTCCCCTCACTGTCCACTTCCCCAGTCCCCTCACTGTCCACTTCCCCAGTCCCCTCACTGTCCATTTCCCCAGTCCCCTCACTGTCCCCTTCCCCAGTCCCCTCACTGTCCACTTCCCCAGTCCCCTCACTGTCCACTTCTCCAGTCTCCTCACTGTCCATTTCCCCAGTCCCCTCATTGCCCACTTCCCCAGTCCACTCACTGTCCACTTCCCCAGTCCCCTCACTGTCCACTTCCCCAGTCCCCTCACTGTCCATTTCCCCAGTCCCCTCACTGTCCACTTCCCCAGTCCCCTCACTGTCCACTTCCCCAGTCCCCTCACTGTCCATTTCCCCAGTCCCCTCACTGTCCACTTCCCCAGTCCCCTCACTGTCCACTTCCCCAGTCCCCTCACTGTCCACTTCCCCAGTCCCCTCACTGTCCCCTTCCCCTGTCCCCTCACTGTCCATTTCCCCAGTCCCCTCACTGTCCATTTCCCCAGTCCCCTCACTGTCCCCTTCCCCAGTCCTCTCACTGTCCATTTCCCCAGTCCCCTCACGGTCCATTTCCCCAGTCCCCTCACTGTCCATTTCCCCAGTCCCCTCACTGTCCACTTCCCCAGTCCCCTCACTGTCCACTTCCCCAATCCCCTCACTGTCCATTTCCCCAGTCCCCTCACTGTCCACTTCCCCAGTCCCCTCACTGTCCACTTCCCCAGTCCCCTCATTGTCCATTTCCCCAGTCCCCTCACTGTCCATTTCCCCAGTCCCCTCACTGTCCATTTCCCCAGTCCCCTCACTGTCCACTTCCCCAATCCCCTCACTGTCCACTTCCCCAGTCCCCTAACTGCCCATTTCCCCAGTCCCTCACTGTCCACTTCCCCAATCCCCTCACTGTCTACTTCCCCAGTCCCCTAACTGCCCATTTCCCCAGTCCCCTAACTGTCCATTTCCCCAGTCCCCTCACTGTCCACTTCCCCAGTCCCCTCACTGTCTATTTCCCCAGTCCCCTCACTGTCCATTTCCCCAGTCCCCTCACTGTCCACTTCCCCAGTCCCCTCACTGTCCACTTCCCCAGTCCCCTCACTGTCCATTTCCCCAGTCCCCTCACTGTCCACTTCCCCAGTCCCCTCACTGTCCATTTCCCCAGTCCCCTCACTGTCCATTTCCCCAGTCCCCTAACTGTCCATTTCCCCAGTCCCCTCACTGTCCACTTCCCCAGTCCCCTCACTGTCCACTTCCCCAGTCCCCTCACTGTCCATTTCCCCAGTCCCCTCACTGTCCATTTCCCCAGTCCCCTCACTGTCCACTTCCCCAGTCCCCTCACTGTCCACTTCCCCAGTCCCCTCACTGTCCATTTCCCCAGTCCCCTCACTGTCCACTTCCCCAGTCCCCTCACTGTCCATTTCCCCAGTCCCCTCACTGTCCACTTCCCCAGTCCCCTCACTGTCCACTTCCCCAGTCCCCTCACTGTCCACTTCCCCAATCCCCTCACTGTCCATTTCCCCAGTCCCCTCACTGTCCATTTCCCCAGTCCCCTCACTGTCCACTTCCCCAGTCCCCTCACTGTCCATTTCCCCAGTCCCCTCACTGTCCATTTCCCCAGTCCCCTCACTGTCCATTTCCCCAGTCCCCTCACTGTCCATTTCCCCAGTCCCCTCACTGTCCATTTCCCCAGTCCCCTCACTGTCCATTTCCCCAGTCCCCTCACTGTCCATTTCCCCAGTCCCCTCACTGTCCATTTCCCCAGTCCCCTCACTGTCCATTTCCCCAGTCCCCTCACTGTCCACTTCCCCAGTCCCCTCACTGTCCATTTCCCCAGTCCCCTCACTGTCCACTTCCCCAGTCCCCTCACTGTCCATTTCCCCAGTCCCCTCACTGTCCACTTCCCCAGTCCCCTCACTGTCCACTTCCCCAGTCCCCTCAGTGTCCATTTCCCCAGTCCCCTCACTGTCCATTTCCCCAGTCCCCTCACTGTCCACTTCCCCAGTCCCCTCACTGTCCACTTCCCCAGTCCCCTCAGTGCCCATTTCCCCAGTCCCCTCACTGTCCACTTCCCCAGTCCCTCACTGTCCACTTCCCCAGTCCCCTCACTGTCCATTCCCCAGTCCCCTCACTGTCCACTTCCCCAGTCCCCTCACTGTCCATTTCCCCAGTCCCCTCACTGTCCATTTCCCCAGTCCCCTCACTGTCCACTTCCCCAGTCCCCTCACTGTCCACTTCCCCAGTCCCCTCACTGTCCATTTCCCCAGTCCCCTCACTGTCCATTTCCCCAGTCCCCTCACTGTCCACTTCCCCAGTCCCCACACTGTCCACTTCCCCAGTCCCCTCACTGTCCACTTCCCCAGTCCCCTCACTGTCCCCTTCCCCAGTCCCCTCACTGTCCACTTCCCCAGTCCCCTCACTGTCCACTTCCCCAGTCCCCTCACTGTCCACTTCCCCAGTCCCCTCGCTGCCCACTTCCCCAGTCCCCTCACTGTCCATTTCCCCAGTCCCCTCACTGTCCACTTCCCCAGTCCCCTCACTGTCCACTTCCCCAGTCCCCTCACTGTCCATTTCCCCAGTCCCCTCACTGTCCACTTCCCCAGTCCCCTCACTGTCCATTTCCCCAGTCCCCTCACTGTCCACTTCCCCAGTCCCCTCACTGTCCATTTCCCCAGTCCCCTCACTGTCCATTTCCCCAGTCCCCTCACTGTCCATTTCCCCAGTCCCCTCACTGTCCATTTCCCCAGTCCCCACACTGTCCGCTTCCTGCGACATTTTTGGCCAACTCCCAAATAAAAGACAGTGTAGTGCAGGAACAGGCCCTTCAGCCCATCCAACCCTGTGCTGTTCCTGATGCCAGCCTAAACTAAAACCATGATACTGAATGTTGGGGTGCGGACTGCCCCCTCAAGATTGTAGTTCAGTTGACCTGGGGCCTGCTTCAGTGAGGGGCCCAGTTGGACAGGGTGAGACCTGTGTGTAAAAGAGTGAACTCCTTCAATAAACAGTAAGACCCCGGCCTACCTGGTGATTCTTTATTCACCCTTAGTTCCGAGAGGCGTACACTTATGGAGAATGCACCTCCACTCCCGTCCTATTCATGGATTCACCCAGTTGCCCCTTAACCGTTGCTATTGTACCTGTCCCCTGGGCAACACATTCACCATGTCCTACCCCCCCCACCGAACGGACCATTCAAAATGAAGTCACGGCGATCGGAACACCCCCTACCCGGTAATCGGGGGAGGGGGGGGGTGGGTCGAGGTGCGGTTCCTTTCCAGCGCCGTCCCACAGAGTCCCACGGTGATGCCCACAGCCCTCCCCCTGGGGGGGGCAGAATGGCAGCAGGATGTGTAGGCCATGAAGAGCCTCAGTGTTAGTTGTCATGTATGTCCCTCGGGGAGGAGGGGGGTCTTTCGGGTATGTATGCCCCTCGGGATTGAGGGTGAGTAAGGAATCATGAGATAGGCCTGAATATGACAATCCTGGGAACTGTTTATTGAAGATGTTCATTCACTCATCAGGTCTAAGATTGCCCACCAGGGTCCCACTACTAAGAGGAGCCCCCCCCCCAACTCCGAGTCCTGCACTCTTAAAGGGGCAGTCCGCACCCCAAAGCTCACCATTCAATCTATGCAGATATATCACATAATTGTGAACCTTTCACTCTTTGTTTTCAGGCCTCTTAAGAGATTTCTTGTACTCGGTACGGTTGTACTCGAGGTGGCATGGTAGCACCACTGCTTCACAGCTCCAGGGACCTGGGTTCGATTCCCAGGCTCGGGTCACTGCCTGTGTGGAGTTTGCACATTCTCCTCGTGTCTGCGTGGGTTTCCTCCGGGTGCTCCGGTTTCCTCCCACAGTCCAAAGATGTGCGGGTTAGGTTGATTGGCCGTGCTAAGAAATTGGCCCTTAGTGTCCAGGGATGTGTAGGTTAGAGGGGATTAGTGGGTATGGATATGGGGGTAGGGCCTGGGTGGGATTATGGTCAGTGCAGACTCGAAGGGCCGAAGGTCCTCTTTCTACACTGTAGGGTTCTATGTTCTAGATATTCCTGAGGGCCCAGAAACTGGGGAAGCACCAAGGCCCAGGATCCTTCTCCTGTTCCTGCTCCGGGAATACTGGAAAGGGAGGAGACAAGACTTGAGAAAAGGAATCCATTTCGAATGGTGCTTGGATGGAGGTCAGGAAAGCAAGTGACATTCTCGGTACCTTAGTAGGAATAGAGGAGAAGGAGATTTTGAGATGAGCTTGCAGAGGGTGTGAGATCAGAGAAGAACTGCAGAAAGCTGCCAGCTCGGCACTCGGGAAGGCGGGAGACTTGGAGAACTGATGAGGATTCGGCAAAGGCGGTTTCAATCTCAGGGTGGGATTTTTCAGACCTCCTGCCATTTATTTTCCAGCAGGGAGGTGGCTCGCCACTGGCTATCTTCCAGCCCCGCTGATATCCTGCTGCCAGGGAACCCATCACAGGGATGGGGGGGTCACCTTTGGCATAAGAACATAAGAACATAAGAAATGGTGCAGGAGTAGGCCATCTGGCCCTTCGAGCCTACCCCGCCATTCAATAAGATCATGGCTGATCTGTCGTGGCTCAGTTCCACCTTCCTGCCCTCTCCCCATAACCCTTAATCCCCTCTCTTATCAAAAACCCATCAACCCCCGTCTTAAAAATATTTAGCGAGGCAGCCTCCACCACTTCAACGGGCAGAGAATTCCAGAGATTCACCACCCTTTGAGTGAAGAAGTTCCTCCTCAACTCCGTTCTAAACCACCCCCCCTTTGTCTTGAGGCTGTGCCCCCCAGTCCTACTGTCTTTTTTGAGTGGGAAGAGTCTCTCCACCTCTATCCTATCCATCGCATTCATCATCTTATACGTCTCAATGAGATCTCCCCTCATTCTTCTAAACTCTAACGAGTACAAGCCTAGTTTATTCAGCCTCTCCTCATAGCTCAATCCCCTCAACTCCGGTATCAGCCTAGTAAACCTCCTCTGCACTCCCTCCAAGGCCAAAATATCCTTGCGCAGGTGCGGCGCCCAAAACTGCACACAGTACTCCAGCTGCGGCCTCACCAATGGCAGAACAGGAAGATCCCGTTGGGGGGACGAGCTGGAAAATCATACCCGTAGCATGAAAAATTCACAAGTTTCCTGGGTACTGCTGATAAAAAAGGTACATGGGAGAATGATTTAAGGCAACTGTCACTTGGTGTTAAAGCAAAGAATCCTCCCTTTGTGAGGCATTACTGATTGTTCAGAGAATGACATAAACTCTGTAAGTTTGACGTTGTTTATTAGCGCCACTGGTGAGGCCTGGCCATAGATTACTGTCTCTTCAGTTTAGCACGACTCAAGATGAGGAGGAGAAAATATCTCTGTGAGAAGTGGTTCACACAAGCTTTCGGGGTTAGCCCCTTCGTCAGGTGAATGGAGAGTTCTGGCCTCAGACAGAGCATATAAAGCACAGACAGTTTAGAGATTGCTGATTAGAATGCGAATCCTTACACCTAACCTGCTGTTCAAGACCTGAAGTGGCTGATAATGTGTGTGGAAGGAGCACTGATCACAGTTTAAAGAGATGTGTATTGTCTCCAGACAGTACAGTAAGTGAGGTTTTGCAAACCCAGGCAAGTCACGGGGGTTACAGATAGTGCGACATGAACCCAAGATCCCTGTTGAGACCGTCCTCATGTGTGCGGAACTTGGCTATCAGTCTCTGTTCAGCGACTCTGCGCTGTCGTGTGTCATGAAGGCCGCCTTGGAGAATGCATTCTAATCAGTAATCTCTAAACTGTCTGTGCTTTATATACTCTGTCTGAGGCCAGAATTCTCCATTCACCTGACGAAGAGGCAGTCCCCTCGAAAGCTTGTGAGAATATTATCAAATAAATAGGTTGGACTAAAACCTGGTGTTGTCAGACTTTTTACTGTGTTTACGCCAGTCCAACGCCGGCATACCCACATCAGAAGTGGTTCAGGCAGTTGACCTGTATGACCAGTTTTCAGTGTGTAGCTTCAGGAAGGTTTGTTTTTAACAGTCTGATATTTATTCTGTTGTTGACAGCAAGGCATTAGAACCATAGAAAAATTACAGCTCAGAAACAGGCCTTTTGGCCCCTGTGCCGAACCATTTTTTGCCTAATCCCACTGACCTGCACTCGGACCATATCCCTCCACACCCCTCTCATCCATGAACCCATCCAAGTTTTTCTTAAATGTTAAAAGTGACCCCGCATTTACCACTTTATCCGGCAGCTCATTCCACACTCCCACCACTCTCTGCGTGAAGAACCCCCCCATAATATTCCCTTTAAACTTTTCCCCCTTTCACCCTTAACCCATGCCCTCTGGGTTTTTTCTCCCCTAGCCTCAGTGGAAAAAGCCTGCTTGCATTCACTCTATCTACACCCATCAAAATCTTATACACCTCTATCAAATCTCATAAGAACATAAGAACATAAGAAATAGGAGCAGGAGTAGGCCATCTAGCCCTTCGAGCCTGCCCCGCCATTCAATAAGATCATGGCTGATCTGTCGTGGCTCAGTTCCACATTCCCGCCCTCTCCCCATAACCCTTAATCCCCTCTCTTATCAAAAACCCATCAACCCGCGTCTTAAAAATATTTAGTGAGGCAGCCTCCACCACTTCAACGGGCAGAGAATTCCAGAGATTCACCACCCTTTGAGTGTCTCCTCATTCTCCGGGGAATAAAGTCCTAACCTATTCAATCTCTCTCTGTAACTCAGCTTCTCAAGTCCCGGCAACATCCTTGTGAACCTTCTCTGCACTCTTTCAACCTTATTTACATCCTTCCTGTAACTAGGTGGCCAAAACTGTACACAATAGACAGGGTAGACAGTGATAGCCTTTTTCCTAGGATGGAGAAATCTAGCACGAGGGGGCACGATTTTAAATTAAGGGGGGGTAGTTATAGGACTGATGTCAGGGGTAGGTTCTTTACCCAGAGGGTGGTGAGGGATTGGAATGCCCTGCCTGCTGCAGTTGTAAATGCACCTAGTTTGGGGGCGTTTAAGAGATCTGTGGATAGGCTTATGAGCAAAAAGGGATTGGTTTAGGTTAGTGAGTCATTGTTTTTGTAACTGGTCGGCGCAACATCGTGGGCCGAAGGGCCTGTTCTGCGCTGTAATGTTCTATGTTCTATGTTCAATACTCTAAATTCAGCCTCACCAATGCCTTATACAACCTCACCATAACACTCCAATTTTTATACTCGATACTCCGATTTATAAAGGCCAATTGTTTCATTGTCTCTCCTGTTTGGTCAGCTTCTGCAGGTACACACCATCTGTTCATCTCTTTTCAATTTTTCTATAGGCTGAATTACAGTTGATCTGTTCACAATAATTAATCTTGGCTTCAGATTGCAGTTTTGACTTTACACACAACTATTGAGGTCATGTATTTCTGTATTACTCCAACATAGAAGCAACAGGATTGTGTGTCCTTTCCAAGCAACGCTGTCCATTGTAATCTGATGTGTAATGAATGTCTCTCTGCAGGAAGGCGATATGGACGCACACTTTCTCTTTAGGTTTCCAAACCTCCTTTCGTTACGAGCGAAATTAAGAATGATGGTGCTGTTTGATCGTAAAATGCTATAAAGGGTGCATTTGTACATGGTCGCTCTGCAGTACTGTTAATTTTCTATCTCTGACACACACGTGCAATAATTTAACATTTAATGCCCAACATTTGTACTTTAATAAAAGGGAATTAGCCTGTGATTCCTGCGTCAAATACAACATCAAATATTTGGAAACCGTGTCCTCAGTGTCACCGAAATTCTTTACTGGTTTCGAACAAAAACGAGTGATGAATATCTGACACATCAGGACAGAAGGTGTGTCTGATAAAGCGATCTTCCTTTTGGAAAAGGATTGCAGTATTTTTAAGTCTGACATTTCCTAAGCAGATGAATGCAATAATGTGATGAGACATTGTGTGATCTGATTGATTCCTGTCACCCTGCCTTGAACTTTGATTTATTTTGTTTGCTGCTTTCAAAATCTCCATCTGGTCCTGGCTGGTTTCCTGTTTAACCCCAAGTTTCCCTTCATCCTGGTTTCAAACACCCACCACCAATTAACAGGATTGTCCGTCTCATTTTCCTTAGTCCTCATCGCATTAACATCTTCCTTTCCTCATGGATGGACAAAGTACTGAATAACTTGACTCCTGTTTGGCACGATAAACTTTCCAAAGGCCAACTTTTGGCCTTCATCGCGAGGGGGATAGAATATAGAAGTAGGGAGCTCTTGCTGCAAATGTACAGGGCACTGGTGAGGCCGCAGCTGGAGTACTGTGTGCAGTTTTGGTCGCCGCACTTGCACAAGGATATATTGGCCCTGGAGGGAGTGCAGAGGAGGTTTACTAGGCTGATACCAGAGATGAGGGGGTTGGACGATGAAGAGAGACGAAATAGACTGGGTCTGTACTCGTTGGAGTTTAGAAGGATGAGGGGGGAGCTTATAGAGACATATAAGATAATGAAGGGGATGGATAGGGTAGAGGTAGAGAGATTCTTCCTGCTTAGAAAGGACAGTAGGACTATAGGGCACAGCATCAAGATAAGGGGGGGGCAGTTTAGATCGGAGTTGAGGAGGAACTTCTTCACTCAAAGGGTGGTGAATCTCTGGAATTCTCTGCCCGTTGAAGTGGTGGAGGCTGCCTCACTAAATATATTTAAGTCACGGGTAGATAGGTTTCTGATAGACAGGGTCACTGCCTGTGTGGAGTTTGCACATTCTCCTCGTGTCTGCGTGGGTTTTCTCCGGGTGCTCCGGTTTCCTCCCACAGTCCAAAGATGTGCGGGTTAGGTTCATTGGCTATGCTAAAATTGCCCCTTAGTGTCCTGGGATGTGTAGGTTAGAGGGATTAGCAGGTAAATGTGTAGGGATATGGGGATAGGGTCTGGGTGGGATTGTGTTCGGTGCGGACTCGATGGGCCGAAGGGCCTGTTTCTGCACTGTAGGGTTCTATGTTCAGGGGAATTAAGGGGAGAAAGTGGGAAAGTGGAACTGATCCACGACAGATCAGCCATGATCTTATTGAATGGCGGGGCAGGCTCGAAGGGCCAGATGGCCTACTCCTGCTCCTATTTCTTATGTATGTTCTTATCCTACAGACTGTGGGAGGAAACCCCCGCAGACACAGAGAGAACATGCAAACTCCACAACAGACAGTGACCCAAGCTGGGAATCGAACCCAGGTCACCTCGCGCTGCGAGGCAACAGTGCTAAGCACCGTTCTCCCCCGGTCGGGCCTACTTGTGACTCCAGACCCACAGTAGTGCAGTTGACTCTTAATTGCTCTCAGGAATGGGCAATAAATGCTGGCCCAGGCTGAGGAGAATCATTGCTTTCTCACGCAAACCTTGCTGATAGGATCAGCATCAGAAACCAGTGATTATAATTTGTGCAGTGTGGTGTGGACAAGGTGTAAGAACAAAGGTGGCCAGTCCAGTCAGTAAAACTGAACCTCCGTTACGTTTGCCAGTGAGAAAGAATTGCATTGACGCAACGCCTCCTCGGATATCTTCCAAATATACCCCCCCCGCAGATTACTTTAGAAGTGCAGAAACTGTTTTGGAGGGAAGCAGTCTGTGCACAGCAAGATCCCACAAACAATGTGAAGTTGAGTGGTCAGCTGATCAGTTTCATCGGACGAGGGAAAAGTATTTGTCACAAAACCGGGAGGATTTTCTTTTTTAGCATTTAACTAAACTAAAGTTGGGAATCAAGTAGATAAGGTTGTTAAGAAGGCATACGGTGTCTTGGCGTTTATTGGTAGGGGGATTGAATTTAGGAGTCGCAGCGTCATGATGCAACTGTACACAACTCTGGTGCGGCCGCACTTGGAGTACTGTGTGCAGTTCTGGTCCCCACATTACAGGAAGGATGTAGAGGCTTTGGAGAGGGTGCAGAGGAGGTTTACCAGGATGTTGCCTGGTATGGAGGGGAGGTCCTATGAGGAGAGACTGAGGGATTTGGGGTTGTTTTCGTTAGAAAGAAGGCGGCTAAGAGGGGACCTTATTGAAACATATAAGATGATTAGAGGTTTAGATAGGGTGGACAGTGATAGCCTTTTTCCTCGGATGGAGAAATCTAGCACGAGGGGGCATGGCTTTAAATTAAGGGGGGGTAGTTATAGGACGGATGTCAGGGGTAGGTTCTTTACCCAGAGGGTGGTGAGGGACTGGAATGCCCTGCCAGCTGCAGTTGTAAATGCGCCTAGTTTGGGGGCATTTAAGAGATCTGTGGATAGGTTTATGGACGAAAAGGGATTGGTTTAGGCTAGTGGGTCATTGTTTTTGTAACTGGTCGGTGCAACATCGTGGGCCGAAGGGCCTGTTCTGCGCTGTAATGTTCTATGTTCTAAATCTCATTCATTGAGCAACTAATAGGGCAGCAGCTCATCATGATGGACTCAAACGGCAGCTCCGTTTCGGAGCTCGGGGCCTGAGTGTAGGGCACAGAAAACCCAGATTCTTTCCATTTAAAGATGGAAGTGCTGACAACAGTCACATGATCCTCACTAACTCAACCATATAAGGGCCCTAAAAATTCAATGTGAGGTCAGTGCTGTTACAGCGGAACCTTTAAACATGGTCTTGCCATACAGGATGTAAGCTTCAAATGCGATTCACAGTAATAACTGGCTTAGAGTTGCAGTTTATGAATCATCCATTAGTTTTTTTGCCAGCTAACAGTTAGTGAGGATTCAGAGCTGTTTGGGCGGGGCTAGGTGGATAGGATTCCAAATCCCATCTGGGTATCGAGGTCTGAACATCACAATCTCATGACAGCAATATTCCCCAACAGCATTCCCGCTTAAGAACATAAGAAATAGGAGCAGGAGTAGGCCATCTAGCCCTTCGAGCCTGCCCCGCCATTCAATAAGATCATGGCTGATCTGAAGTGGATCAGTTTCACTTTCCCGCTCTCTCCCCATAACCCTTAATTCCCCTGTCTATCAGAAACCTATCTACCCGTGACTTAAATATATTTAGCGAGGCAGCCTCCACCACTTCAACGGGCAGAGAATTCCAGAGATTCACCACCCTTTGAGTGAAGAAGTTCCTCCTCAACTCTGATCTAAACTGTCCCCCACTTATCTTGAGGCTGTGCCCTCTAGTCCTGCTATCCTTTCTAAGCGGGAAGAATCTCTCTACCTCTATCCTATCCATCCCCTTCATTATCTTATACGTCTCTATAAGATCCCCCCCTCATCCTTCTAAACTCCAATGAGTACAGACCCAGTCTATTCAATCTCTCTTCATAAACTAACCCCCTCATCTCCGGCATCAGCCTAGTGAACCTCCTCTGCACTCCCTCCAAGGCCAATATATCTTTGCGTAAGTGCGGCGACCAAAACTGCGCACAGTACTCCTCCCACATCCCAAAAATATGCTTTTAGGCTGATTGATTGGGTAACAAATTGTCCCTATATTGGACCTCCCTGATCCTCACACATTAGGCGTAGACTAAAATCATGAATAGGTCACTGAGACAATGGGACGGCGGCGCGGGCTCGTTGGGCCGAAGGGCCTGTTTCCCGTGCTGTGTTGTTCTTTGTTCTACTCCAGTCACTGTGTACAGTAACTGTATCTTTGGCCTTGGCTGCCCAGTGGGGAGTTGACAGGTACCCTGCCAGTGGGAGCCTGAAGTTCTGCCTTAGTATTTTTGAGCAGTTCCAATCTTTTAAATATCTACTTTTAATTCTATCCAATTTCTCTGTTATATGGACTGATGTACGCAGGCAGGATTCTTATATTAACTGATCTGGATATCGAGAAAGAGAAACGTATTCAATTACACAGCTTTGTTCGTACTTTATTCTCTGAAAATTAAAAGTCTTTATTTTCTGTTGGAGAAATCACTGGTAATTTTAACTTTCGACATTAGTAATCTTCTGGACTCTCCTCTTTTCTAGTGACCTATGGAATGACCAGTTCAAATGCCTATTACTACACCAAGGTCATGTCAAACCTCTTCCTATCGACCTCAGGAGATACAGGGGTCACCTTTCAGACTATCCATAGCATGGCTGACTTCTGGACTGTGAGTACAACTCAACGAACCCAGCACAATACAGTTCTGTTATAACATTGCAATTTGCCCAGCATGATGGATGGGAGATTACAATATTACTTAATAATGTCTAACGCACCAAAATATTCAGGATAGACATTTGGTGAGTTTGCAGAAGACTTTTTTCTCGGCGTCTCGTGTTTTAGTGAATAAGTTACCATGGTGGATAAGTTACCAGCGGTGGATAGAGGAGAGCCGGTGGATGTGGTCTTTCTGGATTTTCAGAAGGCGTTTGACAAGGTACCTCACAAGAGGTTATTGCAGAAGGTCAGGGGACAGGGAGTTGGGGGTAGGGTGTTAGCGTGGATAGAGGATTGGTTGTCAAATAGGAGGCAGAGAGTGGGGGTCAATGGATGCTATTCGGATTGGCGGATGGTGACTAGTGGGGTGCCCCAGGGGTCGGTGCTGGGGCCTCAGCTTTTTACCATTTATATAGATGATCTGGAGGAGGGAACCGAGTGTAGGGTGTCGAAATTTGCGGATGACACCAAGATTGGGGGAACGGCAAATTGTGCGGAGGGTGTGGAGAGTCTGCAGAAGGATCTAGATAGGCTGGGTGAATGGGCCAGGAAATGGCAAATGGAATTTAATGTTGGCAAGTGCGAGGTGGTCCACTTTGGTAGGAATAATGGTAGGAAGGATTATTACTTACGGGGCGAAAAACTGCAGCAGGCGACGGTGCAGAGGGACCTCGGGGTCCTTGTGCATGAGTCGCAAAAACCCAGCTTGCAGGTGCAGCAGGTGGTCAGGAAGGCGAATGGAATGCTGGCCTTCATAGCGAGGGGGATTGAATATAAAAGTAGGGAGGTCTTGCTGCAGCTGTATAGGGCATTGGTGAGGCCGCAGCTGGAGTACTGTGTGCAGTTTTGGTCACCGCACTTACGCAAGGATATTTTGGCCTTGGAGGGAGTGCAGACGAGGTTTACTAGGCTGATACCGGAGTTGAGGGGATTGAGCTATGAGGAGAGGCTGAATAAACTAGGCTTGTACTCGTTAGAAGAATGAGGGGAGATCTCATTGAGACGTATAAGATGATAAATGGGATGGATAGGATAGAGGTGGAGAGACTCTTCCCGCTCAGAAAGGACAGTAGGACTAGGGGGCACAGCCTCAAGATAAAGGGGGGGCGGTTTAGAACGGAGTTGAGGAGGAACTTCTTCACTCAAAGGGTGGTGAATCTCTGGAATTCTCTGCCTGTTGAAGTGGTGGAGGCTACCTCGCTCAATATTTTTAAGACACGGGTTGATGGGTTTTTGATAAGAGAGGGGATTAAGGGTTATGGGGAGAGGGCGGGAAAGTGGAACTGAGCCACGACAGATCAGCCATGATCTTATTGAATGGCGGGGCAGGCTCGAAGGGCTAGATGGCCTACTCCTGCTCCTATTTCTTATGTTCTTATGAAATGAACAATTTTAACACAAAATTTTCACAAAATTTTGAGGTTGAGAGAGCTCGGGCTTTTCTCCCTGGAGAGATGAAGGATTGAGAGGTGACCTGATCGAGGTGTGTAAGATATTGAGGGGTATAGATCGAGTGGATTCTCAGAGGCTATTTCCCAGGGCTGGAATGGTTGCTACAAGAGGACACAGGTTGAGGGGAGTAGGTACAGAGGAGATATCAGGGGTAAGTTTTTCACTCAGGGGGTGGTGGGTGAGTGGAATTGGCTGCCAGTGGTGGTGGAGGCAAATTCGATAGGGTCTTTTAAGAGTCTTCTGGATGAGTACATGGGATTTAGTACGATTGAGGGTTATAGATAGGCTAGTAGGTAGAGATATGGGCTGAAGGGCCTGTTTGTGCTGTAGTTTTTCTATGTTCTAAAATGTATGTAAATGTTTGAATTCTTTGTATGGAGCAAATAAATCTCTACACAGACCATAAGAGGGCATGGGATCCAAGGGCCTTTGGCCTTGTGGATCCAGAACTGGCTTGCCTGCAGAAGGCAGAGAGTGGTTGTGGATGGGTCTTTTTCGGAATGGAGGTCAGTCACCAGTGGGGTGCCCCAGGGATCTGTTCTGGGACCCTTGTTGTTTGTCATTTTCATAAATGACCTGGATGAGGAAGTGGAGGGATGGGTAAGTAAGTTCGTTGATGACACTAAAGTCGGTGGTGTTGTGGATGGTCTGGAAGGATGTCAAAAGTTGCAGCAGGACATAGACAGGATGCAGGAATGGGCGGAGAAGTTGCAGATGGACTTCAACGCGGACAAATGTGTAGTCGTCCATTTCGGCAGAACCAACGGGATGAACGAGTACACTATCAAGGGCAGGGGTCTTAGTAGCATTGAAGAGCAGAAGGATCTCGGGGTCCGGGTCCACAGGACTCTTAAATCGGCCTCGCAGGTGGAGGAGGTGGTCAAGAAGGCGTATGGTGTACTGGCCTTCATTAATCGAGGGATTGAGTTTAGGAGTCGGGAGGTAATGCTGCAACTTTACAGGACCCTCGTCAGGCCTCATTTGGAGTACTGTGCGCAGTTCTGGTCGCCTCACTATAGGAAAGACGTAGAAGCTATTGAAAGGGTGCAGAGGAGATTTACAAGGATGTTGCCTGGACTGGGAGGCATGCCTTATGAAGTTAGGTTGAGGAAGCTGGGACTCTTTTCCCTGGAGAGGCGAAGGTTGAGAGGCGACTGATAGAAGTTTACAAAATGTTGAGAGGAATAGATAGGGTGGACTCTCAGAGGCTATTTCCCCGGGTTGAAATGGTCGCTACGAGAGGACACAGATTTAAGGTGCGGGGAGGGAAGTACAGAGGTGATGTTAGGGGTGACTTTTTCACTCTGAGGGTGGTGAGTGAATGGAATCGGCTGCCGTCATCGGTGGTGGAGGCGAACTCGCTGGGGTCTTTTAAAAGACTTCTGGATGAGTATATGGGGTTTAATGGGATTGGGGGTTACAGATAGGTCTATAGATTGGTAGGTGTTGATGTGATCGGCGCAACTCGAGGGCCGAAGGGCCTGTTTGTGCTGTAATGTTCTATAAAAAGACTTAAACACAAGAGACTATCAATTGCTGGTATTCCACACAAAGTTGAAAAGCTTCAATCATCTTGTAATATTCAGCGAAGATATACTTTCACAGCTATCATTGGATTCAGAGCTCACATTACAGCAAATGGATGTTTTCTTCTTAAATACAGTTCACAAAGGTTTTCATTCACAAAGTGTGTACATTTGGGCTGCTGCGAAGGAGGCAGAGACATCAGTTCGACAACGCTGCCTCACCGTTTGAATGGAGTTGACCCGATGGGCTCCAGCCTCTGAGCTAAGCCCTGTGTCAGTTTGGTGGTGGATACCTCCGTGTTCCTCAGCATCAACGAGCCCAGGATTTCACCCTGCAATCCATCAGTGTCCTTCTGTAGGACTGCCCTCACTGAGTCCTCTGCAGCAGAACCCAGGTGTGCCCTTGCCCCCCAGTGAGTTGGCACCTGTGCCAACCTTGTTCACTATCCCGTGTTTCTTCAGAAGGAATTCTTCAAAGTGCAGCTAATGAAAATACAACAGAACTTAATCCAAATTATAAATCAAAGGAAGGGTTGAATACGGGGACATCATTACTCCAAACACAGAGCCCCACCAGGCCCCTCCAACCTCCCCACCACTCTACATAGTTCCTTATTTATAGTGAATCAGCTGGTCAGCTGACCATTACATCACTCTGTGATTGGTTCCACGTTTTACTGGGTCAGCTGACCCTTACATCTTGTTGCCATTGGTCACATTACACCCAATACAAAGTTGTCACCGGCTCCACTCTAAAATCCTGGCTTGTCGACCATTCCCCTGCTCATTCCTTACAGCAGTAAAGGCTAAAACCTATCCCCAGGATACACCAAGGAGCTGAGCTGAGTCTGTTCCTTCAATATTACTTCCTTTTCGGCCTTCCTCCAGGCTGAACGTGTTGGGTATCTGAGTTTGAAAAAAAACGCTGGCGTGATTCTGTAGTGAGGCAAAATATCAGCAGAAGTAGGCCATTCGGCCCCTTGAACCTGCCTGCTATTCAATAATATCCTGGCTAATCTATTAGCGTTTAGAGTTCCGCATCCCCGTCTACTTCCAATAACATTTAATTCCCTTTCCAAACAAGAATCTATCTACCTCCTTCTGAGTCAGAGCTCCAAAGCCTTACAACCCTCTGAGAGAAAACATTCCATCTCTGTGTGACGTGCCTTAATTTTAAAACAATGCCATTTCATTCTGGACTCACCCACAAGAGGAAATATCCTTCCTTCTCTCCGTGATCATTTCAGGATCTTGTATACTTGAATCAATCCACCCCTCACTCTTCTAAACTCCAGTGAAACCAGCCCAGTCTGTCTGACTTACCGATGTAAGACAATCCACTCATTCCAGGTGTCAACCTAGTGAGCCTCCTCTGAAACACTTTCACACATTTACACCCTTCCTTAAATAAAGAGACTAAAACTGTGCACAATTTTCAGGGTGTGGTTCCACCAATACCCAGTATAACTGAAATACATTCTTATTTTTAGACTCAATTCGTCTAGTAATAAATGATTAGCATTGCATTAGCCTTGTAATTACTTGCTGTATCTGCACATAAATTTCTTGTGACTCATGCATTTGAACACCCAGATCCCTCTCCACCACAGAAGGACAGTTAGTGAGATTTTGCAAGCCATTCAAGTCATGGGGGTTACAGATAGAACCCTACAGTGCAGAAACAGGCCCTTCGGCCCATCGAGTCTGCACCAAACACAATCCCACCCAGACCCTATCCCCATATCCCTACACATTTACCTGCTAATCCCTCTAACCTACACATCTCAGGACACTAAGGGGCAATTTTAGCATAGCCAATGAACCTAACCCGCACATCTTTGGACTGTGGGAGGAAACCGGAGCACCCGGAGAAAACCCACGCAGACACGAGGAGAATGTGCAAACTCCACACAGGCAGTGACCCGAGCCGGGAATCGAACCCAGGACCCTGGAGCTGTGAAGTAGCAGTGCTAACCCACTGTGCTACCGTGCCGCCCAAAATAGTGTAATATGAACCCAAGATCCTGGTTGAGACCGTCCTCATGTGTGCGGAACTTGGCTATCAGTCTCTGTTCAGCGACTCTGCGCTGTCGTGTGTCGTGAAGGCCGCCTTGGAGAATGCTTACCCGAAGGTCAGAGGCTGAATGCCCATGACCACTGAAGTGTTCGCCAACAGGAAGGGAACAGTCTTGCCTGTTGATTGTCGAGCGATGTTCATTCATCCGTTGTCGTAGCGTCTGCATGGTCTCCCCAATGTACCATGCTTCGGGACATCCTTTCCTGCAACGTATCAGGTAGACAATGTTGGCCGAGTTGCAAGAGTATTTACCATGTACCTGGTGGATGCTATTCTCACGTGTGATGATGGTATCCATGTCGATGATCCGGCATGTCTTGCAGAGGTTGCTGTGGCAGGGTTGTGTGGTATTGTGGTCACTGTTCTCCTGAAGGCTGGGTAGTTTGCTGCGAACAATGGTCTGTTTGAGGTTGTGTGGTTGTCTGAAAGCAAGAAGTGGGGGTGTGGGGATAGCCCTGGCGAGATGTTCATCTTCATCAATGATATGTTGAAGACTCCGGAGAAGATGTCTTAGCTTCTCCGCTCCGGGGAAGTACTGGACGATGAAGGGTACTCTGTCCACTGTGTCCTGTGTTTGCCTTCTGAGGAGATCGGTGCGGTTTTTGGTTGTGGCGCGTCGGAACTGTCAATCGATTGCAAAATCTCACTTATTGTCCTGTCCGGAGACAATACACATCCCTTTAACCTGTGCTTAACCCTCTCTCCACTCACCTTGTCTGCACCTTTAAGACTTGATTAGCTGTAAAGCCTCGCATTCTAATCACTATTCTGTAAACTGAGTATGTGCCTTTATATGCCCTGTTTGTGATCAGAACTCCCCACTCACCTGACGAAGGGTCAGAGGCCCGAAAGTTAGTGGTGTTTGCTACCAAATAAACCCTGTTGGGCTGTAACCTGGCGTTATGAGACTTCTTACTGTGTTTACCCCAGTCCAACACCAGCATCTCCACATCACCTCTCCTGCATCCAGAGGTGGAAGTCCCAAGTCCAATCCATCCACTACTCTGTGTTAAAATGGTGTGGATTGGCACTGGCCTGGAGGAGGTGGGATCACAGCATCAGGACACAGCCTGAAGCATGATTCCCACTCCGAGGTGAAAGGCCTGGCGACATCCCATCAGTAAGAAGTCTGACAACACCAAGTTAGAGTCCAACCAGTTTATTTGATAGTAATCTCACAGGCTTTTGGAAACTGTGTTCCTGTGTGTGGAAGGTGCTGATCAGAGAAGGGTATATAAAGACACACACAGTTTACAGAATACTGATTAGAATGTGAGTCTTTACAGCTAATCTGCTAATCAAGTCTTAAAGATGCAGACAGTGTGAGTGGAGAGAGGGTTAAACACAGTTTAAAGAGATGTGTATTGTCTCCAGACAGTACAGTAAGTGAGGTTTTGCAAACCCAGGCAAGTCACGGGGGTTACAGATAGTGCGACATGAACCCAAGATCCCTGTTGAGACCGTCCTCATGTGTGCGGAACTTGGCTATCAGTCTCTGTTCAGCGACTCTGCGCTGTCGTGTGTCATGAAGGCCGCCTTGGAGAATGCTTACCCGAAGGTCAGAGGCTGAATGCCCGTGACCACTGAAGTGTTCGCCAACAGGAAGGGAACAGTCTTGCCTGGTGACTGTCGAGTGAAGACAATCACAGGTTAGCTGTAAAGACTCACATTCTAATCAGTATTCTGTAAACTGTGTGTGTCTTTATATACCCTCCTCTGATCAGAACCTTCCACACACCTGATGAAGGGACACCATTTCTGAAAGCCTGTGTGTGTTTACTGTCAAATAAACCTGTTGGACTTTAACCTTGTATTGTGAGACTTCTTACTGTGTTTACCCCAGTCCAACACCGGCATCACAAATCCCACCATCCATCTGTGTGTCTTCTCCCTCTCTGCCCCTGATGTCTGTGCCATTCTCCAGCTCTATGGTTCCATGGAGGGTGGGTACCGTCCACTCAGGGAAAGTGGCTTCAGGGAAAAAGCCCAAATGTCTGTCCTATGGTCAGGACATTTACTGTATTGCTGTTTGTGAGAGCTTGTTCTGTGCAGATTGTGATATTTGCCTCATTTCCTGCAGTGACTGCTCCTTGTTAAATACATTTCATTGGCCAGTCATCTGTGAAAGATGTAATCTGAATACAAGTTATTTTATTTCTTTGAAAAATTCATAGAACACAGAACATTACAGCGCAGAACAGGCCCTTCGGCCCACGATGTTGCGCCGACCAGTTACAAAAACAATGACCCACTAGCCTAAACCAATCCCTTTTCATCCATAAACCTATCTACAGATCTCTTAAACGCCCCCAAACTAGGTGCATTTACAACTGCAGCTGGCAGGGCATTCCAGTCCCTCACCACCCTCTGGGTAAAGAACCTACCCCTGACATCTGTCCTATAACTACCCCCCCTTAATTTAAAGTCATGCCCCCTCGTGCTAGCTTTCTCCATCCGAGGAAAAAGGCTATCACTGTCCACCCTATCTAAACCTCTAATCGTCTTATATGTTTCAATGAGATCCCCTCTTAGCCGCCTTCTTTCCAACAAAAACAACCCCAAATCCCTCAGTCTCTCCTCATAGGATCTCCCCACCATACCAGGCAACATCCTGGTAAACCTCCTCTGCATCCTCTCCAAAGCCTCCACATCCTTCCTGTAATGTGGGGACCAGAACTGCACACAGTACTCCAAGTGCGGCCGTACCAGAGTTGTGTACAGTTGCAACATGACGCTGCGACTCCTAAATTCAATCCCCCTACCAATAAACGCCAAAACTCCGTATGCCTTCTTAACAACCTTATCTACTTGATTCCCAACTTTCAGAGATCTATGTACACATACACCTAGATCCCTCTGTTCATCCACACTATTTAAAGTCCTCCCATTAGCCCTATACTCGACACATCTGTTGCTCCTACCAAAGTGAATTACCTCACACTTCTCCGCATTAAACTCCATCCGCCACCTCACAGCCCAGCTCTGCAACCTTTCTAAGTCTCCCTGCAGACTATGACACTCTTCCTCACTATCTACCACACCTCCGACTTTGGTGTCATCAGCAAATTTACTAATCCACCCAACTATACCCTCATCCAGATCATTAATAAAGATTACAAACAGCAGTGGCCCCAAAACAGATCCCTGAGGCACACCACTCGTAACCGAGTTCAATATTCTAATTCAATATACTAATTGCTAACAATATGTAGCTAATTGAAAATCCAGATGTGCTAATTGCATTTCTGATCAGTAAATAATAAAAGTATAAATGACATGTCACTGGATAATGCAGTTTCAATGCACACATTCACACAGTTCATGAAGGTATAATTGAATCATTATTAATAAAATATTGAGACAAACAGCAGTGAGTGATTTTTGCTGAGTGATTGAACAGTGTAAACATCTCCATCTGAATGATGTTTTTACCCATACTGAGTGGTTTGGTTTTGGTCCCCTTATTTGCGCAAGGATATTTTGGCCTTGGAGGGAGTGCAGAGGAGGTTTACTAGGCTGATACCGAAGATGAGGGGGTTGGACTATGAGGAGAGATTGAATAGACTGGGTCTGTACTCGTTGGAGTTTAGAAGGATGAGGGGGGATCTTATAGAGACGTATAAGATAATGAAGGAGATGGATAGGGTAGAGGTAGAGAGATTCTTCCCGCTTAGAAAGGATAGCAGGACTAGAGAGCACAGCCTCAAGATAAGGGGGGGGTGCAGTTTAGATCAGAGTTGAGGAGGAACTTCTTCATTCAAAGGGTGGTGAATCTCTGGAATTCTCTGCCTGTTGAAGTAGTGGAGGCTACCTCAGTAAATATATTTAAGTCACGGGTAGATAGGTTTCTGATAGACAGGGGAATTAAAGGTTATGGGGAGAAAGCGGGAAAGTGGAACTGATCCACTTCAGATCAGCCATGATCTTATTGAATGGCGGGACAGGCTCGAAGGGCCAGATGGCCGACTCCTGCTCCTATTTCTTATGTTCTTATGTTTCATGAAAATGGCTATATGTGATTGGTTAAAATTAGGTAATTGCAGTACCATTACTGCACAAATCATTTCTGTAGAACAGTGAATTAACTTATTTTTTGGAGCTTTTAGTTATTAATGCTAGAAAAATTCAAACTAGCATAAAACCATAAGATATAGCAGCAGAATTAGGCCATTCTGCCCATCGTGTCTGCTGTACCATTCAATCACGGCTGATGTGATCCTCATTCCCGTTCTCCTGCCTTCTCCCCGTAAGTCTTGATCCCCTTATTGATCACAAACCTACTTATCTCTTTTTTAATGACATTTACTCAATGACCTGGCCTCCCCAGCTCTCTGTGCCAATGATTTCACCACTCTCTAGCTGGAGAAATTCCTCCTCATCTCTGTTTAAAGGAGCGTCCCTTCACTCTGAGGTTGGGCCCTCGAGCAGTGTTGGATAATATCACCTAGTTCCTGACAGCCTGTATTTCGAATGTAGCAGAAGGAAATGTAAATGGAATTCTAAATTAATTTAATCCAATGTGGATTAAATGTGGACAGGAATGTCGGCGTTTTCTGTCACCCTGGCAGCACCTTCTCCGTCCCCATTCCTCACCTGAGGTGGGTTACTCGGCAGAACCAAAATACCTCCAGTCAGAATGATTAGAATTACTCCTGGGACACTGATAGTGAGCGAGAGATGCGATGGGCCTCACTCACTAACCCATTGGGATTCTTCCTGGATCAGGGAGAATTATAGAACCCTACAGTGCAGAAAGAGGCCCTTCAAGTCTTCACTGACCACAATCCCACCCAGGCCCTACCCCCATATCCCTACATATTATACCCACTAATCCCTCTAACCTGCACATCCCTGGCCACTAAGGAGCAATTTCTTAGCACGGCCAATCAACCCTAACCCGCACATCTTTGGACTGTGGGAGGAAACCGGAGCACCCGGAGGAAACCCACGCAGACACGAGGAGAATGTGCAGACTCCACACAGACAGTGACCCCGAGCCGGGAATCGAACCCAGGTCCCTGGAGCTGTGAAGCAGCAGTGCTAACCCCACTGTGCTACCGAGCCAGTTATCGTTGCAAGATTTACTAAGTTGAGAGTTGGTTCCGATTCATAAACCTTCAACCAGAGCTCCCGTCTCTCGGGATTTTTCACAGCTGCGAAGTAGAGGAAGTTTATTTGATAGCTTGTGTGTGAGCGAGAAAGTAAAAGCAGAGTCCAGTCAGCTCATGCTGAGCACTCAGCATTAGGTGGCAGTCACATCGTAAGAACAGGTAATCATTATATCCTCTCCAGCGTGAGACTGCTCTTTCAGATTAGCAGAGATAGATTCCTTCATTTATACTTTCTGAAGACAATGCAATGGTGTTGTCTGAAAGAGCAGAAGGACAGCATGGTAGCACAGTGGGTTAGCACTGCTGCTTCACAGCTCCAGGGTCCTGGGTTCGATTCCCGGCTCGGGGTCACTGTCTGTGCGGAGTTTGCACATTCTCCTCGTGTCTGCGTGGGTTTGCTCCAGTTTCCTCCCACAGTCCAAAGACGTACGGGTTAGGTTGATTGGCCACGCTAAGAAATTGCCCCTTAGTGTCCAGGGATGTGTAGGTTAGAGGGATTAGTGGGTATAATATGTAGGGATATGGGAGTAGGGTCTGGGTGGGATTGTGTTCGGTGCAGACTCGATGGGCCGAAGGGCCTCTTTCTGCACTGTAGGGTTCTATAATTCTAAGATCGTCCACTTGTTACGTATTGTGAAGCAGTGTGATTTGTCGCGTAATGGGTGGTGATGCCACCCGAGGCAATGGCAGGATGCTATCTCCCTTCCATGGGAGAACACAGAATGTGGAGCGTTGGGAGGGAATGTGCTGTTAAAATGGGAACAGGCCACTGAAGCTGTGCTGGTTTCCCACTGCAGGCACCCAATCCACTGACAACCTGATCTTGTTTTCTGAGTAAGAAGTCTCACAACACCAGGTTAAAGTCAAACATGTTTATTTGGTAGCAAAAAGCCACTAGCTTTTGGAACACTTGCTGCCCCTTCATCAGGTGAGTGGGAGTTCTGTTCAGGGTATATAACAAACTCAATTTACACAATAATGGTTGGAATGCGAGTCTTTACAGGTAATCAAGTCTTAAAAGTGCAGACAATGTGAGTGGAGAGAGAGTTAAGCAGAGTTTAAAGAGATGTGTATTGTCTCCAGACAGGACAGTCAGTGAGATTTTGCAAACCCAGGCAAGTCACGGGGGTTAGTTTTCTGACACAGTGAGAAGTCTCACAACACCAGGTTAAAGCCCAAGAGATTTATTTGAAATCACGAGCGCTGTTCCTTCATCAGGTGAGTAACATTTGATACAGTTAATGAAGGAGTAGCGCTCTGAAAGCTCGTGATTCCAAATAAACCTCTTGTACTTTAACCTAGTGTTGTGAGACTTCTCACTGTGCCCAACCCAGTCCAAAACCGGCATCTCCACATTATTCATCTCTGACGGACGCAGGTTCCCCTCAAGAGTCTTTCAGCTCGAGCAAATTAACCGGGCAATACCACAGGAAGTTGATCAAAGGTTGCCCAATCTATCAAGTTGCCAATCCCCTCGCTGTCATCAATAGCTCAGAGTATTTGTGTCGTGAGATGAGCCCATACTTCCCTCTTATACTCCGAAATCTAAGATTTAATCTGAACCAGATCAGATATAGAGAATGGTCACTGTTCACAGCTGTTCCTGGCTGGGTTCTCTTGGGAACGTAGGCTACTGTTGGGGCCAATCTGTGTCCAGAAGGTTCTGCTGCAAACGGAACAGAACGCTGTCGACAGTTGAGTTTTGGACAATCTGCTGGTTTGGGATTTCCTCTCCTTGTCTTTTCTCTCGGCCTCTGATCCGGGCTTGTGTTTGAAGAAGACCTTTTTCATTTGATTGTGATCCTATCACCCCAATATAAACTCCAATTGCCCACACAGGCATGCAATGTTTGTTGCTGAATAATATTGTTCATTCTGCTTCCCGTCAAAACAGGTTTACACCCCGAATTAGAAAATAACTGTATTCTGAAACTAACATGAATGATATTACTTAATATAATTAGAATCATAGACCCATACAGTGCAGAAAGAGGCCCTTCGGCCCATCGAGTCCACACCAAACACAATCCCACCCAGGCCCTACGCCCATATCCCTACATCTTTCACCCACTAATCCCTCTAACCTCCACGAAGGGGCAATTTCTTAGCATGATTTAGAACATAGAAAAACTACAGCACAAACAGGCCCTTCGGCCCACAAGTTGCGCCGATCATATCCATACCTACTAGGCTTACCTATAACCCTCAATCCTATTAAGTTCCATGTACTCATTAATTATTGAGTCAAGGTCCAGGGAAAAACATATGCCTCAGACAAGTGGATTCGAACAAGGCCTGTCAGGCTAGATTTTTGACTTGTGGGTGTTGAACATAGAACATAGAACATTACAGCACAAACAGGCCCTTCGGCCCTCGAGTTGCGCCGATCACATCAACCCCACCAATCTATAGACCTATCTATAACCCTCAATCCCATTAAACCCCATATACTCATCCAGAAGTCTTTTAAAAGACCCCAGCGAGTTCGCCTCCACCATCGACGACGGCAGCCGATTCCATTCACTCACCACCCTCTGAGTGAAAAACTTACCCCTAACATCTCCTCTGTACTTCCCTCCCCGCACCTTAAATCTGTGTCCTCTCGTAGCGACCATTTCAACCTGGGGAAATAGCCTCTGAGAGTCCACCCTATCTATTCCTCTCAACATTTTATAAACTTCTATCAGGTCGCCTCTCAACCTTCGCCTCTCCAGGGAAAAGAGTCCCAGCTCCCTCAACCTATCTTCATAAGGCATGCCTCCCAGTCCAGGCAACATCCTTGTAAATCTCCTCTGCACCCTTTCAATAGCTTCTACGTCTTTCCTATAGTGAGGCGACCAGAACTGCGCACAGTACTCCAAATGAGGCCTGACAAGGGTCCTGTAAAGTTGCAGCATTACCTCCCGACTCCTAAACTCAATCCCTCGATTAATGAAGGCCAGTACATCATACGCCTTCTTGACCACCTCCTCCACCTGCGAGGCCAATTTAATAATTTAAGAGCCAGAGTTAAGGAGCTAACACACGTGACACAGTGACCACGGGATCAACATGCCTGCTGGGAGGTCCATGACATGTTGCCAACGTGATCTGCTAGCAGGCTAACTTTCACACAAGGCTATTTCATCATGTTCCGGATTTGAGCTGTGTTGGCGGCAGCAAGTCAGTAAGGGAGCCTTTCTTGCCAAGATAATTCCCCCTCTTATTCTCACAGTGTTGAAAGAAATCTCTGGTTAATGGTGAAACCCCGAGATGCTGATAGTGACGGATTCAGCAATGCTGGTGCCCTGAGAGATCGTGGGGAGGTTGCTGGAATATCTGCCTGTTTGTGTTTGAGTTTATTTATCTATACAGTGTGAATAGTGTCTGTCATTTGTCTACCAGGTTCTGCTGTTGGCCATTACAGACTCCTTCCCTAATGGAGCAGTTAGGAATGGAACTGAACTCTAGAAATGTCAGCAAGTGGGAGGTCACTGATGAAGTAACTGAAGGTGTTTTGAATTTGGATGGAAGGTGTTGAATGTCTAACCTTAAGGATGGCTTGTTAACTGAACCCCGGGTACTAAGTGTTGGAAGGAAGTGTCCATTGTCTACAATTCTCAATATTCTGTTTGATCAAAGGATGTTGTCCAGCACGAGTGCACAACATGCTTCCTGCTACAAAACAAACTGCAGGAAAATCTCAGCAGGTCTGACAGCATCTGTGGAGAGAGAATAGAGCCAATGTTTTGGTTGACTCTCCCTCAGAGCTTGCTGCTAGTTTAATTCTTTTAGGGAATAAATATTGAACTATAGCAGGATTTTAGATTCATTGGATTCACTTCAGAATCTCTCAAGTAAAAGTATGCTTGTGTAATGATGATATTTCTTGCCTCAAGTGGTATAAACTTTGCTGGATTTTGTAGTTAGGTAGTTTTCTACTTGGGATTTAAGGAAATAGTACATTAACTATTAATAAATATCTTAACTTTCTCTCGGTAACATCAATAAGACTTGGATTCTCCAATAGAAACAAGATTATACTTTTCCTACAACTATCAGTGTTGCGATTGAGTTGTTATCATTAGTGAATGAATGATGGGGGCACGGTAGCACAGTGGGTTAGCACTGCTGCTTCACAGCTCCAGGGTCCTGGGTTCGATTCCCAGGCTCGGGTCACTGCCTGTGTGGAGTTTGCACATTCTCCTCGTGTCTGCGTGGGTTTCCTCCGGGTGCTCCGGTTTCCTCCCACAGTCCAAAGATGTGCGGGTTAGGTTGATTGGCCGTGTAAAGAAATTGCCCCTTAGTGTCCAGGGATGTGTAGGTTAGAGGGGATTAGTGGGTATAATATGGGGGTAGGTCCTGGGTGGATTGTGTTTGGTGCAGACTCGATGGGCCTCTTACTGCAGTGTAGGGTTCTATGAAAGTGGACACCTCGATCTGAATGGAGACTGCGTTTCTGGTTCTATCAGGCCCATGCTCCAGCTGTGAGAACAGCAAAGGGCACGAGTCCTGATATTTTGTACACAAAGTGTCCGAGAATCCGGAGAGAAATCTCGGCTGTGTAGCTGGAAAGCTGCACTCCAATTTTCTCAGCCCAGCCAACAGTTTGTGCACTAAATTCCACCCTGGGTTATCTATTAATAATAGATAATATTAATAATATTATTTGATTTTATGGAATCACTCGGGGTTATAATCCACAAATTCAGGTGAGAGCTTTGAAGTAGTAACCTGTGTTCCAGTGACCCCATTGTGATTTAGTGATGTGAGGAAGATTTTGGGACAATATCCAGTGTGTTACCGCAGCAGGCTGTTTGATATAACGCTTTGATATCCTATTCAGTACGCACAGGGCCCGCTGCTGAGTGGATTGTACTGGAGCAAGTGGTACAATGGCGATTCATTCACCCACGGTCCTCGCTCCTTTATTTACTATGAGAATATGCTCCTGGGCATTCCCCGTATCCGGCAAATCAAAGTGATGAATAATTCCTGTGTGGTTCACAAGGACTTTCGGAAGGACATCAGTGGGTGTTATGACGTCTACACAGCAGACAATGAAAAGAAATCTTCAATCAAAAATGGGACAGCGTGAGTATTTATTAATCAGGGACAGGGGGAATGGGAGTGCACTTGCTGCATTGTCCTGGCTGTACTCTATCTAGTTATATTTCCTACCCCTCTCCCTCTCCTTTTACCCCATACTGGTGTGACTATATAATGAGTTATATAGTCATTACTCCTGTTTCAGCTTGACAGGGTGTTTATCTGCAGGACACAGAATGGAAAGTTTCTTTAACTATTTTCCATCAAAATTGGAACCCTGGCTTATCTTCCCCTGCCTTATCCCAGGCACTATGACCAGCTGAAACGCTCGAACTATCATTCCAGGTGAGACCAGCTTAGTCAGTACAGTTCGGGGTTCAAACCCAGATCTCCCCAGATCATCTTAGAATAAGAATCCCTATCAGGCAGAAAGAGGCCTTTCAGTCCAACAATCCCAGCTAGTCCCCATATAACACAATGTATTTATAATCCCCTTGACACTAAGGGGTGATTCATAGAGGTTTCCAGCATGGAAACAGGCCCTTCGGCCCAATACTATCCATTCCGCCCTTTTTGTTAACCCACTAAGCTAGTCCCAATTGCCCTTGTTTAGCCCATATCCCCCTATACCCGTCGTACCCATATAACTGTCTAAATGCTTTTTAAAAGACAAAATTGTACCTGCCTCTACTATTACCTCTGGCAACTTGTTCCAGACACTCACCATCCTCTGTGTGAAAAAATTGCCCCTCTGGACACTTTTGTATCTCTCCCCCTCTCACCTTAAACCTATGCCCTTGAATTTTAGACTCCCCTATCTTTGGGAAAAGATATTGACTATCTAGCTGATCTGTGCCCCTCATTATTTTATAGACCTCTATAAGATCACCCCACAGCTCCAGAGAAAAAAGTCCCAGTCTATCCCAGCCTCTCCTTATAACTCAATCCATCAAATCCCGATAGCATCCTAGTAAATCTTTTCTGCACTCTTTCGAGTTTAATAATAACCGTTTTTATAATAGGGTGACCTAACCCACACATCTTTGGACTGTGGGAAGAAACCAGAGCACCCGGAGGAAACCCACGCAGACACGGGGAGAACATGCAGACTCCGCACATTGACCTGAGGCTGGAATTGAAGCCAGGTCCCTGGCGTTGTGAGGCAGCAGTTCTCACCATTGTGCCAGCATGCTGCACATGTTTCATAATTTGGTCCATTTGCTAAGTAATAACAGACGAGCGACCATATTCCCATTGCAAAGGTGTGCTCTACATAAACAATCCGTCACTTCCTGGTGAAGGTAGGGGACTGGGGTTCTATTGTGTGACTGCTGACGTCCAGTGAGACAGAGGGCTATAATACCGATAGGGTTGACTCTCTCCTGCCCACTAAGAAGTCTCTACATGAGACATCTCACCTCACCAAATGATCTCTGTGGGTTACCAGTGAAATAACAGAATGGTGTAAAACAGTTAGGGCATTAAAATTAGCCTATACTTAATAAATCAGCTAATAAACAAGACATCTACGGGCAAATGATTAAAATTGTTGAGTTAGGTTTGCCAAGGTTGGATTTAAGTTAAAGTAAATGAATAATTTTATTGTTAGCCTTAGGCCGACAATGTGACCAACTTATTAGTGAGTTCTGAGAAAGCCGGAAAGCTCTTTCCGACCAGATCTTCGTCTCGTCCACATTTGAAAGCCGAATCTCCAACAATCTTCTGGCTCAAGTTTCTTTACTCCACAATTAACGGCTGTGATTTAAGCTGCCGAGACCCTAAACTCTCAAACTCCCTCCCTAAACCACTCCTCCTTCGGACGTTCATTTAAACCTCCCTCTGAATTTTGGGTCACCTCTCTCCTTTGGTTCAGTGTCAATTTATATCCCGTCAAGTTCCTCGGAAATTTTACTGGATTAAAGATGCTTTGTAAATATGTTTTTTTCTGCTTACTGATTTTTCAATCTATTTCATCTTGTCTCCATCTACAAATTCCCCCAGAGCTTTCTTCCACTCTCCCTCTCTAAACTTCGTTAATCTATGACTATAAAGTCAGGTTGTAGCTTTATAGAACCTTATTTAGGCCGCTCTTGGAAATATAGTGTTCAATTCTTAGAACATAGAACATAGAACCCTACAGTGCAGAAACAGGCCCTTCGGCCCATCGAGTCTGCACCGAACACAATCCCACCCAGACCCTATCCCCATATCCCTACACATTTACCTGCTAATCCCTCTAACCTACACATCCCAGGACACTAAGGGGCAATTTCTTAGCATAGCCAATGAACCTAACCCGCACATCTTTGGACTGTGGGAGGAAACCGGAACACCCGGAGAAAACCCACGCAGACACGAGGAGAATGTGCAAACTTCACACAGGCAGTGACCCCGAGCCGGGAATCGAACCCAGGACCCTGGAGCTGTGAAGCAGCAGTGCTAACCACTGTGCTACCGTGCCGCCCTCTTATCGCCACACTACCAGGAGGATGTGGAGGCTTTGGAGAGGGTTACAGAAAAGATTTACCAGGATGTTGTCCCTGGTATAGAGGGCATTAGCGATGAGGAGAGGGTTGGAGAAACTTGGTTTGTTCTCACTGGAGTGACGGAGGGAGACCTGATAGAAGTCTACAAGGTTATGAGAGGCGCGGACAGAGCTTTTTCCCAGGGTGGAAGGGTCAATTATAGGGGGCACAGGTTTAAGGGGCAAGGGGTAAGATTTAAAGGAGATGTACGAGGCAGATTTTTTACACAGGGAGTGGTGGGTGCCTGCAACTCGTTGCCAGGGGAGGTAATGGAAGCGGATATGGTAGTGACTTTTAAGGGGCATCTTAACAAGTACATGAATAGGATGGGAACGGAGGGATACGGTCTCCGGAAGGGTAAGGGGGTTTTAGTTCAGTCGGAGGCAGCTTGGTTAGCATAGCTTGGAGGGCCGAAGGGCCTGTTCCTGTGCTGTAATTTTCCTTGTTCTTTGTTTTTTGAACCATCCTTAGTTCCCCTGCCTCTAGGCACTGCTCTATCAGTTGTTTAGTGTACGGATATAGTCAGAATCTTAGCTGACAGACACAGGTCTGGATTGAGGTCACCAGTCGGATGGGCAAAGTGTTTACCCAGGGGCCGGTTGCTGTGTCCACGTTTGCCCTCACTTTGTCTCATACTCCACGTGAGAGATTTCGGATTTGGATTTGGCAACGGGAGGCACAACACTGGAATGAGACAAAAGTGAGGACTTTGATATCCAGTGAGGAAAACTGTAAAGAATTTCAGGAAGGTGGGTTAGTGGACGGACAAGAAGGTGAGAGAGGCTGTGGGAAAGTCAGCTGTGGGATTAGTTTAGTTTGTAAGAGCAAAGATTATGAACGGTCATGTTTTGTTAAATAGTCTTTTTGTGTTGTGAGTTTCTACGGGTCTGTACAGCTCCCACTCTGTGGAACTCCCTTCCTAATCTCTGCCCATTTTACCCTCTGCCCTGCCCGAAGAACTTTTGAACATCGATTAATCCAAGTAGACCTTGCATTATTTCACAGAACTCTTCCTATGCATATTTCCTGTCATTTTCTGCGCAGATTCTTCATAAGATTTCTGTGTTGAGGGCATTATTTAAATCCAGATCTGTTTCATAGAACATAGAACATTACAGCGCAGAACAGGCCCTTCGGCCCACGATGTTGCACCGACCAGTTACAAAACAATGACCCACTAGCCTAAACCAATCCCTTTTCATCCATAAACCTATCCATGGATCTCTTAAACGCCCCCAAACTAGGCACATTTACAACTGCAGCAGGCAGGGCATTCCAATCCCTCACCACCCTCTGGGTAAAGAACCTACCCCTGACATCCGTCCCCCCTTAATTTAAAGCCATGCCCCCTCGTGCTAGCTTTCTTCATCCGAGGAAAAAGGCTATCACTATCTACCCTGTCTAAACCTCTAATCATCTTATATGTTTCAATGAGATCCCCTCTTAGCCGCCTTCTTTCCAGCGAAAACAACCCCAAATCCCTCAGTCTCTCCTCATAGGACCTCCCCTCCATACCAGGCAACATCCTGGTAAACCTCCTCTGCACCCTCTCCAAAGCCTCCACATCCTTCCTGTAATGTGGGGACCAGAACTGCACACAGTACTCCAAGTGCGGCCGCACCAGAGTTGTGTACAGTTGCTTGGACAAGAGTCACTTGGACAGCCACATGAGCGGTCTACATATAGGGGGATATAGCAGGCCTTACTAAACATTGTAGGCTTGGGGTTCAGTTTTAGCCTCAGGGATATAGAGTCTTTTAATAATGAAATTTTTATCCACAGGCATTTAAGTCCAGCAAGGGGCATGCGGGCGGTAGGTTGTGGTGGGCTGCTCTTGGATATTGCTTCGGGAGTTGCCTACTGCTTCATGTCGTTGGTGTGCGTAAACTGGACCATCTCAAGGGCAACATGACAGCTCAGAGACTATCTCTGTTGCTGTGCGGACACATGGATTTGGGCCTGTGTCCGTGGGAGTTTGCGCGTTCTCCCCGTGGTTGCGTGGGTTTCCTCCGGGTGCTCCGGTTTCCTCCCACATCCCAAAAATGTGCTTTTAGGCTGATTGATTGGGTAACAAATTGTCCCTATATTGGACCTCCCTGATCCTCACACATTAGGCATAGACTAGAGTCATGAATAGGTCACTGACCATGGGACGGCGGCGCGGGCTCGTTGGGCCGAAGGGCCTGTTTCCCGTGCTGTGTTGTTCTTTGTTCTTTGTTTGCAACATGACGCTGCGACTCTTAAATTCAATACCCCTACCAATAAATGTTTCATCTTGAATGTGATTTTTTTTGCCCAGGTGGATTTATTATTCTGAGTCAGAACTTGGAGGCTCCTCACACTGGGGTAAACTAACCGTCTACAGCGGTTCTGGCTATTACCAAGACCTCAGGATGAAAATGGATGAAAGTGCAGTAATTCTACAAGATCTGAAGGACAGTCTGTGGCTGGATAGAGGCACCCGTGCCATTTTCATTGATTTCTCAGTGTACAATGCTAATATTAACCTCTTCTGTGTTATAAGGTAGGTTATACAGAAACAAATCCCCCCCCCACCCCTGCCGAGAACAGAAATCTTACACTAGGATCGAAAAGCGTGCAGTTTATTTCAATTATTCAATCCCCTCACTCAAAGTCAACGATGACAAGACTTTCTGTTTTGCAAGACAATATCCACATTGTGTCCATGTATCCACAGGGGATTCGAACCGCCTTATTGTCCAACGAGGGGCGTACACGTGGTGGGTCGTACTGGGGCTGCTCTTGGTTGTTCGAGATTGGCCTAGTGCTTCATGTCGTTAGTGTACGCTTAAACTGGACCAGATACTGGGCAAGACAACAGCTCAGTGACTATCACTGTTTGCTGTGCAGATACATGGATTTGGGTCGGTGTCTGTGGGGAGTTTGCACATTCTCCCCGTGCTTGCGTGGGTTTTCTCCGGGTGCTCCGGTTTCCTCCCACACCCCAAAAAACGTGCTCTTAGGCTGATTGGTGTAACAAATTGTCCCTAAATTAGGCGTCCCTCAATCTGGTGGAGTCCAGTAGGCGTAGACAAAGGTCATAGGTAGACGAGGGCACTCACAGTGTTAAAATGGGTGGCATGGGCTCGTTGGGCCGAAGGGCCTGTTTCCCGCGCTGTGTTGTTCTTTGCGTAGCAGTAGATAACTGCACTTATCGATAGCCACACCGTCCTTTCGTTGGTGCCTGGCTAACTGCCCACTCTCCCCCCTCCCTCCCTCCCTTCTGTTGTTACTATGGTTTTCCTGTTATATTTAAAACTATCGTTCCCCTCAAGCAGCCAGAGTGGTTTCGAGATGAACTTTCCTACAGCCGTCTGTGGGACCCTGAATTCAGAGTGAAACATTCGGAAATACAAAGGCGATCATCGATTACAAGTAATCAGCGTGTACCAATAACAGGAGTTGTCTCCATCCAACCATCAAAAGGTTACACCATGTGAAAGTACAGTTTTTAAAACCAATCACCTTGTACTTGCTTAATTATAATATCCAACTGATGTGGGATTTTTACTTGCTTCAGTTTTCCCTTATCTACAGGCAGTCCAACTGTCCCTGGTGATTAGAACATGGATCATTCCCTATCCAGTGGATGTATCTGATGTAATGAACTATGCCCAAACTAATGACCTTGGTGTCTGTGATGGGTCTTATAAGAAGACCTTTGTTTATCATTGCACCTTGTACGATTATTAAGCTTGTGTGTCTATTAACCCTTTCATCTTCCTACATTGAAATTTGGATATTACAAGGGGACTCCAGGATGGAAAATCAGAAAGGAGTTTTGTCACTGGATTCTCTGTCTGCCTGGTCTGTTCTGGTCTCCCAGCCTCACTGACAGATAAAAGATCATCTAAAGGCCTCCCCAACAGCCCCCATCTCCAGCATTTATTCCTGCCCTATCCCATTTAGCTGCCTCGCTAAATATTTTTAAGACGCGGGTTGATGGGTTTTTGATAAGAGAGGGGATTAAGGGTTATGGGGAGAGGGCGGGAAGGTGGAGCTGAGCCACGACAGATCAGCCATGATCTTATTGAATGGTGGGGCAGGCTCGAAGGGCTAGATGGCCGACTCCTGCTCCTATTTCTTATGTTCTTATTTCTATGTACGCTGTTCAAGAAAGGGGGAAGAAAGCAGCAATACAGGCTTGTTAGTAATCACAGGAAAAATGCTTGAATCAACTATTAGATTTGTAATATCAGACAAGTCTGATATTTTTCTCAGTGGCACAAGGCATTGTGTCATTCATTGCTAATGGGATCTACTGTCAATGGGAATTCTCTGGGAAAACGCAGTGAGAAGTCTCACAACACCAGGTTAGAGTCCAACCAGTTTATTTGATAGTAAACCCACAAGCTTTTGGGGTTTGCCCCTTCCTCAGGTGAGTGGAGAGTTCTGGTCTCCATATAAAAGACACACACAGTTTACAGAATACTGATTAGAATGTGAGTCTTTACAGCTAATCTGCTATTCAAGTCTTAAAGGTGCAGACAGTGTGAGTGGAGATAGCATTAAGCACAGGTTAAAGAGATGTCTCCAGACAGGACTGTTAGTGAGATTTCACAAACCCAGGCAAGTCGTGGGGGTTACAGATAGTGCGACATGAACCCAAGATCCCTGTTGAGACCGTCCTCATGTGTGCGGAACTTGGCTATCAGTCTCTGTTCAGCGACTCTGCGCTGTCGTGTGTTGTGAAGGCCGCCTTGGAGAATGCTTACCCGAAGGTCAGAGGCTGAATGCCCGTGACCGCTGAAGTGTTTGCCAACAGGAAGGGAACAGTCTTGCCTGGTGACTGTCGAGCGATGTTCATTCATCCGTTGTCGTAGCGTCTCCACATCAATTCTCTCGGAAGCCATCCCACAGCACTGGGCATGTGTTGCCTGCGGAACCAGAGAACACGGCCAATGTGAACAGCTGGAGAATTCCAGCCTCTGTCTCCTTGCTGTCTCTTTGTGCCCTCCTCACAGCTTACTTTGTATTGCCAGAAAACGTAGCCTTTTTGTCTATAAATAGCCAAAGAGAGGAACGATCTTTGCAGCAGTCTGCTAATTGTAGCCTGCCAACTTTTCTGTAAATCTCCACTTCTTTTTTTGACCGATCCTCCATCCATGCTTATACGGTGGCACAGTGGGTTAGCAGTGCTGCTTCATAGCACCAGGGACCCAGAGGTTCAATCCCCAGCTTGGGTCACTGTCTGTGCGGAGTTTGCACATTCTCCCCATGTCTGAGTGGGTTTCCTCCCACAGTGCAAAGATGTGCTGGTCAGGCCCTTAGTGTCAGGGGGACTAGCCAGGGTAAGTATATGGGATTACGGGGATAGGGCCAGGGAGGAATTGTGATTGGTACAGACTTGATGGGCCAAATGGCCTTCTGCTCTGTAGGGATTCTGAAAGCCATTTGGAATTCCCATCCTTAAAAAATGAATAAATTTGACAAAAACAACTTCCCTTTCACATTATTCACTTTGACACGAAGAATAGAATTGAGTTAAGTAGCTTATGGGTATTCAGATATTGATATTTTTTCTTGGTGTATCGGTATTACTGGCAAGGCCAGCATCTATTTGCCCCTGAACTATATATCGAGTATAGGGCTATTGGGAGGACGTTGAATAGTGTGGAGGAGCAGAGGGATCTAGGTGTATGTGTACATAGATCCCTGAAAGTTGGGAATCAAGTAGATAAGGTTGTTAAGAAGGCATACGGTGTCTTGGCATTTATTGGTAGGGGGATTGAATTTAGGGGTCGCAGCGTTATGTTGCAACTGTACACAACTCTGGTGCGGCTGCACTTGGAGTACTGTGTGCAGTTCTGGTCCCCACATTACAAGAAGGATGTGGAGGCTTTGGAGAGGGTGCAGAGGAGGTTTACCAGGATGTTGCCTGGTATGGAGGGGAGGTCCTATGAGGAGAGACTGAGGGATTTGGGGTTGTTTTCGTTGGAAAGAAGGCGGCTAAGAGGGGACCTTATTGAAACATATAAGATGATTAGAGGTTTAGATAGGGTGGACAGTGATAGCCTTTTTCCTCGGATGGAGAAAGCTAGCACGAGGGGGCATGGCTTTAAATTAAGGGGGGGTAGTTATAGGACGGATGTCAGGGGTAGGTTCTTTACCCAGAGGGTGGTGAGGGACTGGAATGCCCTGCCAGCTGCAGTTGTAAATGCGCCTAGTTTGGGGGCTGTTTAAGAGATCTGTAGATAGGTTTATGGATGAAAAGGGATTGGTTTAGGCTAGTGGATCATTGTTTTTGTAACTGGTCGGCGCAACATCGTGGGCCGAAGGGCCTGTTCTGCGCTGTAATGTTCTATGTTCTATGAACTGAGAGTCTCACTCAGACATTTCGCAGGGCAGTGAAGAGTACCCTTCGTTGTCCAGTACTTCCCCAGAGCGGAGAAGCTATGACTCCTTCTCTGGAGTCTTCAACATATCATCAATGAAGACAAACATCTCACCAAGTGCTGTGGATCTGGAGTCATGTGTAGGCCAGACCCAGTAAAGATGGAAGAACACCCTTCCCTAAAAGGGTATTAGTGAACCAGATGGGTTTTTGTGACAGTTGATGAAATTTATGGTCACCATGATAGAGGTTAGGGCCAATTCCCTCCGTCACTGCCAGTTCAGCCAATCTCAGCAGCGGGAATGGAGAAACCCAGCCGCGGGTGAGGTCAGAGAATTCCAGCCAAGCTTTTTATCCCAGATTTATTAGTCGATTTCAAGTTCTACCAGCTGCCATGGTGGGATTTGAACACTTGTCCCCAGAACATTATTAGGCCACGAATATTATGCTACCATCTCTGCATTCAGTCTTGTACACAAATCACAAAGTTAACATACGGGTGCAGCAAGTAACTAAGAAACCAAATGTATGACAGAATCATAGACCCCTACAGCAGGGGCCCATCGAGTCTGCACCAAACACAATCCCACCCAGGCCCTACCCCCATATCCCTACATATTATACCCACTAATCCCTCTACATCCCAGGACACTAAGGGGCAATTTCTTCGCACGGCCAGTCAACCTAACCCGCACATCTTTGGACTGTGGGAGGAAACCGGAGCACCCGGAGGAAACCCACGCAGACACGAGGAGAATGTGCAAACTCCACACAGACAGTGACCCGAGCTGGGAATCGAACCCAGGACCCTGGAGCTGTGAAGCAGCAGTGCTAACCCACTGTGCTACTGTGCTGCCCTGTGCAATAAGTGTTTGGAGGCAGAATTCTCTTCACCAAAATCCCTTTATTTACAAACTCCAATAGCAGTACACAGAGTGCTATTAGACTATCTCCAGGGGTGTCGGGGGAACTGAACTTATTATGATATGTTAGCCTTTATTGGAGTGTGAAAGGAATATAATTGCAAATTACCTTTCTCCAATTGTATAATGGTCTTTCCATCGAAGGAAGGATATACTTGCCTTGGACTGGGCCGTAACAAGGGTTTACTGGATGAATAAATGTTGGTGGGGAGATGCCGGTGTTGGACTGGGGTAAGAACAGTAAGAAGTCTCACAACGCCAGGTTAAAGAAAGCCCAACAGGTTTATTTAGCAGCATGAGCTTTCGAAGCCTCAAGCATGGTCATCTCAGCACCTCACTTTACCGCAAGCCCACGGACAATCTCACAATGTTCCAGCTTCCACCCTAAACACGTTAAAGGATTCATCCCCTACGGACAAGCCCTCCGTATCTGCTCAGATGAGGAGGATCGCAACAGACACCTACAGCTGCTACAAGATGTTCTCATAAGAACAGGATATGGTGCTCGACTCATAGATCAACAGTTCCGATGTGCTGCAGCGAAAAATCGAACCGATCACCTCAGAAGACAAACACGGGACACAGTGGACAGAGTACCCTTCGTCGTCCAGTACTTCCCCGGAGCGGAGAAGCTACGACATCTTCTCCGGAGCCTTCAACAGGTCATCGATGAAGATGAACATCTCGCCAGGGCTATCCCCACACCCCCACTTCTTGCCTTCAAACAACCGCACAACTCAAACAGACCATTGTTTGCAGCAAACTACCCAGCCTTCAGGAGAACAGTGACCACAATACCACACAACCCTGTCACAGCAACCTCTGCAAGACATGCCGGATCATCGACATGGATACCATCATCACACGTGAGAATACCATCCACCAGGTACATGGTAAATACTCTTGCAACTCGGCCAACATTGTCTACCTGATACGTTGCAAGAAAGGATGTCCCGAAGCATGGTACATTGGGGAGACCATGCAGACGCTACAACAACGGATGAATGAACATCGCTCGACAGTCACCAGGCAAGACTGTTCCCTTCCTGTTGGTGAACACTTCAGTGGTCACGGGGATTCAGCCTCTGACCTTCGGGTAAGCATTCTCCAAGGCGGCCTTCACGACACACGACAGCGCAGAGTCGCTGAACAGAGACTGATAGCCAAGTTCCGCACACATGAGGACGGTCTCAACAGGGATCTTGGGTTCATGTCGCACTATCTGTAACCCCCGTGACTTGCCTGGGTTTGCAAAACCTCATTTACTGTACTGTCTGGAGACAACATACATCTCTTTAAACTGTGTTTAACCCTCTCTCCACTCACATTGTCTGTATCTTTAAGACTTGATTACCTGTAAAGACTCACATTCCAACCATTATCTTGTGAATTGAGTTTGTGGCTATATATGCCCTGTTTGTGAACACAACTCCCAATTACCTGAAGAAGGAACCTGAGACTCTGAAAGCTTGTGCTGCCAAATAAACCTGTTGGACTTTAACCTGGTGTTGTGAGACTTTTTATTGTGAATAAAGGTTCACTAAGTTAATAAGGGCTCATTAGATTAATTACTAGGATAAAGAATAATTGGTTGACAAAGATAATTGGTTCCTTCACATCAGCCAGCTTTCCCTGTCGAGCTTTATTTTCACAAGCTGAAGTGGACTTTTCCAGAACTACTAAAGGTGCCGATAGCTTATCCCCAGCCAAGGCAGACCCCTACTGAGAAAAATCCATAACTTCAAAGGCCAAATTAGGAATGACAGGATGGATTACTATTTAAAGGGGAAAAACTGCAGCAGGCGACGGTGCAGAGGGACCTCGGGGTCCTTGTGCATGAGTCACAAAAACCGAGCTTGCAGGTGCAGCAGGTGGTCAGGAAGGCGAATGGGATGCTGGCCTTCATAGCGAAGGGGATTGAATATAAAAGTAGGGAGGTCTTGCTGCAGCTGTATAGGGCATTGGTGAGGCCGCAGCTGGAGTACTGTGTGCAGTTTTGGGCGCTGCACTTGCGGAAGGATATTTTGGCCTTGGAGGGAGTGCAGAGGCTGATACCGGAGTTGAGGGGGTTGAGCTATGAGGAGAGGCTGAATAAACTAGGCTTGTACTCGTTGGAGTTTAGAAGAATGAGGGGAGATCTCATTGAGACGTATAAGATGATGAATGGGATGGATAGGATAGAGGTGGAGAGACTCTTCCTGCTCAGAAAGGACAGTAGGACTAGGGGGCACAGCCTCAAGATAAAGGGGGGGCGGTTTAGAACAGAGTTGAGGAGGAACTTCTTCACTCAAAGGGTGGTGAATCTCTGGAATTCTCTGCCCGTTGAAGTGGTGGAGGCTGCCTCGCTAAATATTTTTAAGAAACGGGTTGATGGGTTTTTGATAAGAGAAGGGATTAAGGGTTATGGGGAGAGGGCCGGAAGGTGGAGCTGAGCCATGACAGATCAGCCATGATCTTATTGAATGGCGGGGCAGGCTCGAAGGGCCGGATGGCCTACTCCTGCTCCTATTTCTTATGTTCTTATGTTCTCTTAGGTTAGAGGGATTAGTGGGTATAATATGTAGGGATATGGGGGGTAGGGCCTGGGTGGGATTGTATTCGGTACAGACTCGATGGGCCTCCTTCTGCACTGTAGGGTTTCTATTAATATTTATCTGTAATCCTTCAATTATTATTATTTGATTTTTTTTTGTTAAAAGGCTTGTTGTGGAATTCCCGGCAACTGGTGGGGTGATTCCTTCCTCCCAGTTCCGCACCGTGAAACTCATCCGTTACGTCAACAACTGGGATTACTTTATCCTCGGCTGTGAAATAGTCTTCTGTGTCTTCATCCTGTACTATATTGTGGAAGAGATATTGGAACTGCGAATTCATAAACTGCAGTACATCAAATGTATCTGGAACTGTTTGGACCTGGTGGTAATTTTGGTAAGTTCTAGGTTTTCAACAATCCCTTTAACCCTTCCCCATACCTTCACCTCTTCTACTCAGAAAGCACGGAGGGAATTGTCCTCATGAAGTAAGGTCTGTGCTTGAGTTTGGAACAAGGATCATCGTTTCCCCTCTGACCTCCACCCAGGTAGATTTTTGCCCCCAGAATCTAACAGGTTTGAGTGACACGAGGACCTGAATTTTGCTGTAATAAAGACTGTCGACTCTTGCCGCCCAGTTATAGATAGAAATCTAAAGTTCCTGCCCGAGATTTCTTGCGCCTGAGCAGCTGGTGTTATTTTTGCTAACAGATTTGACTCTGAATTCAGAGCAACGGCAGGAACCTGCTTACGGTATGTTAGCCTTTATAGGAAGGGGTATCACTGATTGCTGTGCGGACACATGGATTTGGGTCGGTGTCTGTGGGGAGTTTGCGCATTCTCCCCGTGCTTGCGTGGGTTTTCTCCGGGTGCTCCGGTTTCCTCCCACACCCCAAAGATGTGCTGTTAGGCTGATTGGAGGTAATAAATTGTCCCTAAATTAGTTTCCCTCAATGTGGATGGCCATAAAACAATAGATAAGGGTCATGGGTGTAGGGGTGGGACTGGTAATGTTAAAATGGCGGCGCGGCCTCGTTGGGCCGAAGGGCCTGTTTCCCGGACTGTTTTTTTTGTTGCTCTTTTGTTTGTTATCTAGTTCCACACTAAAGGTGACTGTAAAAAAGGTTTAGCCCATCAGTAGAGATAATTATTGCCACAAACATTCCTTTTACAAGTATGGGATCTCATTCCCTCAGAAGAAGGATAATGAAGATTTGGAGGAAATTATGTATCATTTCATTTTTCTCCCTGTTTCTTTCAATTCCCTTAATCCCCTCAACATTTCTCACTCTTTGACTGTGTCCTCTTCTAGAGTGCACTGACCTGGGCTGCCACTCCATCCCAGGCAAGAGTAGTTCCAGTTATAGCTTCAAATTGAGGGGAGGTAATTATAGGGAGGATGTCAGAGGTAGGTTCTTTACTCAGAGGGTAGTAAGGGTGTGGAATGCCCTGCCTGCAGCAGTTGTGGACTCGCCAACTTTAAGGGCGTTCAAATGGTCAGTGGATAGGCATATGGATAACATTGGAATAGTTTAGGTTAGAGGGTCATTAGATTGGTTCCACTGGTCGGCACAACATCGAGGGCCGAAGGGCCTGTACTGTGCTGGAATGTTCTATGTTCTAGTGATCTTGTTGGATGGCCGTCTCCTGTAGCAGGGGTCATGTGTGTCCCGATCTACACCACTCCATCAGTGAGGATCCCCTCTGGAAAGGGGATCAGGCAGGCTGGTTGCCTGGTGTTACCTGCAGTCAGCTTGCAGTGGTTAAGTCGCTGTGGGGCAGGTTAATCAGTCAGAGCGCGTTGTAACCGTAACGAGAAATTCACGGGTATAAAAATCACTAATGATGCATCGGATTCACCTGAAAACACACCTTTGGTGGGAATCGTGCCGTTTTTGGCATCAGAACCAACACTTTGCCATGTTTTGGTAAGATTTCGTATGTTGGGAGACATAGAATCATAGAACCCTACAGTGCAGAAAGAGGCCCTTCGGCCCATCGAGTCTGCACCGAACACAATCCCACCCAGACCCTATCCCCATATCCCTACATATTATACCCACTAATCCCTCTAACCTACACATCCCAGGACACTAAGGGGCAATTTCTTAGCACGGCCAATGAACCTAACCCGCACATCTTCGGACTGTGGGAGGAAACCGGAGCACCCGGAGGAAACCCACGCAGACACGAGGAGAATGTGCAAACTCCCATACAGACAGTGACCCCGAGCCGGGAATCGAACCCAGGACCCTGGAGGTGGAAAGCAGCAGTGCTAACCTCTGTGCTACCTATGCCGACCATAGACCATAAGATATTGGAGCAGAATTAGGCCATTCGGCCCATCAAATCTGTGCTGCCATTCAACCGTGGCTGATATTTTTCTCATCTCCATTCTCCTGCCTTTTCCCCACAAGTCCTGACCCCCTTATTGGGCCGAAGGGCCTGTTTCCCGTGCTGTGTTGTTCTTTATTCTTTGTTCTAATCAAGAACCTATCCACCTCTGTCTTAAAGAACTCCGTGACCTCCCCTCCACAACCTTCTGTGGCAAAGAGTTCCACAGATTCCCCACTCTCCGGCTGAAGAAATTCCTCCTCATCTCTGTTTTAAAGGATCGTCCCTTCAGCCTGAGGTTGTGTCTCTGGTTCTAGTTTTTCCTACTTGTGGAAATATCCTCTCCACGTCCACTCTACCCAGGAACCCAGAGCAATTGCGGGACTTGTACCTAGTTCCACACTAAGGCTGGCTGTAAAAAAGCAGCACCCAGTCGAAATGTCACTTTGAAATGCAAGTACTTTATAAAAGTGGAATTGTGCAGTTTACAAATATATCTGATGTATTAAATCTAACAGATGTATTAATGCAAAGATGCAGACAGTAAAAATTTAACCATGGTGTCAATGCATTAGTAGTATGTTATATGTTTTATCAATGTTATATCTCTGAAGTCAATTTAACTATTTACAGTACAGGAGATGTAAAATAGATTAACGTGAAGGAAATTAGTAGTAAATGGACTGTTTGCCACTGTCATAGAAATAAACTGCCAATTATTTGGCACAGGGGCAGCATTTTATAGCCCCTGTCCCACTGGGGTAATCATAGAACCCCTACAGCGCAGAAAGAGGCCCATCGAATCTGTACCGAACACATTCCCACCCTACCCCATATCCCTACATATTATACCCACTAATCCCTCTAACCTACACATCCCTGGACACTAAGGGCCAATTTCTTAGCATGGCCAATCAACCTAACCCGCACATCTTTGGACTGTGGGAGGAAACCGGAGCACCCGGAGGAAACCCACGCAGACACGAGGAGAATGTGCAAACTCCACACAGACAGTGACCCGAGTCGGGAATCGAACCCAGGACCCTGGAGCTGTGAAGCAGCAGTGCTAACCTCACTGTGCCACCAGTAATGCAATGAGTTGTTTGACTTTAGCAAGTGTGAAAATCCCACCAGACAGTGGGGAGTGCGGGGGGGTTATAAAGCCCCCTCGTTCCAGAATTTACATCAATTCTAAATATTATTTTCTGTTCAAGTTTGCCAGATGTTTGGATTGTCGTGAACAAAATGCCAAGTTTCCTGGTTTCTCTTGCAGCTCTCCTTGCTGTCGATTGGTTTCCATGTTTTCCGTACGATTAAGGTGAACATACTGATGGGAGCTTTGCTGACAGATCCCGAATCCTACGCTGACTTTGAGTTCTTGGCCTTTTGGCAAACGCAGTACAACAACATGAACGCCGTAAACTTGTTCTTTGCTTGGATCAAGGTAACGATCTCCTATTCGTAATTCGTCAGAAACCAATAAGAAATAGCGCCTTTCAAATTTCACCCGCAATTTGTCAGGGGCGGCACGGTAGCACAGTGGGGTTAGCACTGCTGCTTCACAGCGCCAGGGTCCTGGGTTCGATTCCCGGCTCGGGGTCACTGTCTGCGTGGAGTTTGCACATTCTCCTCGTGATGATGCAACTGTACACAACTCTGGTGTGGCCGCACTTGGAGTTTTGTGTGCAGTTCTGGTCCCCACATTACAGGAAGGATGTGGAGGCTTTGGAGAGGGTGCAGAGGAGGTTTACCAGGATGTTGCCTGGTATGGAGGGGAGGTCCTATGAGGAGAGACTGAGAGATTTGGGGTTGTTTTCGCTGGAAAGAAGGCGGCTAAGAGGGGACCTTATTGAAACATATAAGATGATTAGAGGTTTAGACAGGGTAGATAGTGATAGCCTTTTTCCTAGGATGGAGAAAGCTAGCACGAGGGGGCACGACTTTAAATTAAGGGGGGGTAGTTATAGGACTGATGTCAGGGGTAGGTTCTTTACCCAGAGGGTGGTGAGGGACTGGAATGCCCTGCCAGCTGCAGTTGTAAATGCACCTAGTTTGGGGGCGTTTAAGAGATCTGTGGATAGGTTTATGGATGAAAAGGGATTGGTTTAGGCTAGTGGGTCATTGTTTTGTAACTGGTCGGCGCAACATCGTGGACCGAAGGGCCTGTTCTGCGCTGTAATGTTCTATGTTCTATGTTCTATGTGCCTGCGTGGGTTTCCTCCGGGTGCTCCGGTTTCCTCCCACATCCAAAGATGTGCGGGTTGGGTTGATGCTAAGAAATTGCCCCTTAGTGTCCAGGGATGTGTAGGTTAGAGGGATTAGTGGGTATAATATGTGGGGATATGGGGGTAGGGCCTGGGTGGGATTGTGTTCGGAGCAGACTCGATGTCCTTCTGTGCTGTAGGGTTCTATGATTTTACGTTCTATTTATTTCTGTTGAAACCGGGTCATTTTTCTGGGCAAATTCTGCAACTAACTCACGGCCAGCAAATTCTTCCAAACAGGACACAGATGACGAGACAGAATTGTGGATTTCCTGCTGGTTCCCTGTGGAGCAATCCACTCCATCCCGCTCCCTTGCTCAATCTCCACAGCTCTGAAAGTAGATATTATGGCCTTCAAATTCCTCTTTGACATCATTGATTGCTTATCTTCCACCACTTCAATGGTGAGTGAGTCGCAGGTCTTTGCTACTTGCTGCGTAAGAGCAATGCACCATAGAATCATAGAACCCTACAGTACATAGAGAGGCCATTCAGCCCATTGAGTCTGCACCGACCACAGTCCCACCCAGGCCCTACTCCCATATCCCTACGTATTTTACCCACTAATCCTTTAACTACACATCGCAGGACACTAATGTTAGCATGGCCAATCAACCTAACCCGCACATCTTTGGACTGTGGGAGGAAACCGGAGCACCCGGAGGAAACCCACGCAGACACGAGGAGAATGTGCAAACTCCACACAGACAGTGACCCGAGCCGGGAATTGAACCCAGGACCCTGGAGATGTGAAGCAGCAGTGCTAACCACTGTGCTACCGTGCCTCCCATGTTGGGCTATTCGTGCAATATTTTTCACACAGAAGGTGGTGGGTGAGTGGAATCAGCTACTGGCGGTGGTGGTGGAGGTGGATTCAATAGGGTCTTTTAAGAGATTCCTGGATGAGTACATGAGATTTAGTAAGATTGAGGTAAACCTAGTAAGTAGAACATAAGAACATAAGAAATAGGAGCAGGAGTAGGCCATCTAGCCCTTCGAGCCTGCCCCGCCATTCAATAAGATCATGGCTGATCTGTCGTGGCTCAGTTCCACTTTCCCGCTTTCTCCCCATAACCCTTAATCCCTTCTCTTATCAAAAACCCATCAACCCGCTTCTTAAAAATATTTAGCGAGGCAGCCTCCACCACTTCAACGGGAGAGAATTCCAGAGATTCACCACCCTTTGAGTGAAGAAGTTCCTCCTCAACTCCGTTCTAAACCGCCCCCCCTTTATCTTGAGGCTGTGCCCCCTAGTCCTACTGTCCTTTCTGAGCGGGAAGAGTCTCTCCACCTCTATCCTATCCATCCCATTCATCATCTTATACGTCTCAATGAGATCTCCCCTCATTCTTCTAAACTCTAACGAGTACAAGCCTAGTTTATTCAGCCTCTCCTCATAGCTCAACCCCCTCAATTCCGGTATCAGCCTAGTAAACCTCCTCTGCACTCCCTCCAAGGCCAAAATATCCTTGCGTAAGTACGGCGCCCAAAACTGCACACAGTACTCCAGCTGCGGCCTCACCAATGCCCTATACAGCTGCAGCAAGACCTCTCTACTTTTATATTCAATCCCCCTCGCTATGAAGGCCAGCATCCCATTCGCCTTCCTGACCACCTGCTGCACCTGCAAGCTGGGTTTTTGCGACTCATGCACAAGGACCCCGAGGTCCCTCTGCACCGTTGCCTGCTGGAAGAGATATGTTCAGCGCAACTTGTGGGCCGAAGGGCCTGTTTGTGCTATATTCTCCTATTCTCCTCCCTGGAGCAGTCCAATCTTGAGTTCTTCCAGCAGTGTGCGTCCACTGATCTGCTTCATTTCTGGTACAGTTCTGGTCGCCGCATTATAAGAAGGATGTGGAGGCATTGGAAAGGATGCAGAGGAGGTTTACCAGGATGTTGCCTGGTATGGAGGGAAGGTCTTATGAGGAAAGGCTGAGGGACTTGAGGTTGTTTTCGTTAGAGAGAAGAAGGTTAAGAGGTGACCTAATTGAGGCATACAAGATGATCAGAGGGTTAGATAGGGTGGACAGTGAGAGCCTTTTACCTCGGATGGTGATGGCTAACACAAGGGGACATAGCTTTAAATTGAGGGGTGGTAATTATAGGACGGATGTCAGAGGTAGGTTCTTTACTCAGAGGGTAGTAAGGGCGTGGGTGCCCTGCCTGCAGTAGTTGTGGACTCGCCAACTTTAAGGGGGTTCAAATGGTCAGTGGATAGGCATATGGATAGGCAGAGGCATGTTGCTGAATAAACTAGGCTTGTACTCGTTAGAGTTTAGAAGAATGAGGGGAGATCTCATTGAGACGTATAAGATGATGAATGGGATGGATAGGATAGAGGTGGAGAGACTCTTCCCGCTCAGAAAGGACAGCAGGACTAGGGGACACAGCCTCAAGATAAAGGGGGGGGCGGTTTAGAACAGAATTGAGGAGGAACTTCTTCACTCAAAGGGTGGTGAATCTCTGGAATTCTCTGCCCGTTGAAGTGGTGGGGGCTGCCTCACTAAATATTTTTAAGAAGCGGGTTGATGGGTTTTTGATAAGAGAAGGGATTAAGGGTTATGGGGAGAGGGCGGGAAGGTGGAACTGAGCCACGACAGATCAGCCATGATCTTATTGAATGGCGGGGCAGGCTCGAAGGGCCAGATGGCCTACTCCCGCTCCTATTTCTTATGTTCTTATATGGATAACATTGGAATGGTTTAGGTTAGAGGGTCATTAAATTGGTTCCACTGGTCGGCACAACATCGAGGGCCGAAGAGCCTGTAATGTTCTATTAATTATTCCGTTATGAGGTTGTGCATGAATCTTTTCTTAATGTTTACTCTGTTCATGTTTCTCTTTTTTAACTCAGATCTTCAAATACATCAGCTTCAATAAGACAATGACCCAGTTATCCTCCACCTTGGCACGATGTGCAAAAGACATTCTTGGCTTTGCGGTTATGTTCTTCATTGTTTTCTTTGCCTACGCTCAGTTGGGATATCTTCTGTTTGGAACCCAAGTGGCGAATTTTAGCACTTTCCTCAAATGCATGTGAGTCTGCTTAAATTTCTGTTCATTATAAATTTAAATTTAAATTATAATGGAGGCTTTGGAGAGGGTGCAGAGGAGGTTTACCAGGATGTTGCCTGGTATGGAGGGGAGATCCTATGAGGAGAGGCTGAGAGATTTGGGGTTGTTTTCGCTGGAAAGAAGACGGCTAAGAGGGGACCTTATTGAAACATATAAGATGATTAGAGGTTTAGATAGGGTGGACAGTGATAGCCTTTTTCCTAGGATGGAGAAAGCTAGCACGAGGGGGCATGGCTTTAAATTAAGGGGGGGTAGTTATAGGACGGATGTCAGGGGTAGGTTCTTTACCCAGAGGGTGGTGAGGGACTGGAATGCCCTGCCAGCTGCAGTTGTAAATGCGCCCAGTTTGGGGGCGTTTAAGAGATCTGTGGATAGGTTTATGGACGAAAAGGGATTGGTTTAGGCTAGTGGGTCATTGTTTTGTAACTGGTCGGCGCAACATCGTGGGCCGAAGGGCCTGTTCTGCGCTGTAATGTTCTACGTTCTATGATCTATTTGTATGATTAGAATGACAGCTATTGTTACTTAAATCAGAAATCACATCAATCAGTTTATTGTTTCTGCTCTTTCTGTGCTGTCAGGTCAGTTCTCCCTGGGGAGGTGGCAAATGTTAAAGTTTTTTACAGTTTATTTATTAGTCACAAAGAGGCTTACATTAACACAGCAATGAAGTTACTGCGAAAATCCCCTAGTCGCCACATTCCTGCATCTGTTCGGGTACATTGAGGGAGAATTTAGCACGGCCAATCCATCTAACCAGCACATCTTTTGGATTGTGGGAGGAAACCAGAGCACCCGGAGGAAGCCCACGCAGACACGGGGAGAACATGCAGAATCCACACAGACCAAGCCAGGAATTGAACCTGGGTCCCTGGCACTGGGAGGCAGCAGTGCTAACCACTGTGCACCCTACTGTTGAGGAAGGGAAGGAGAGAGAAAATGGAGAACTGCAGAGTTGTTAGCTTGATGCCAGTTGTGGGGAAAATGCTAAAATCAGTGATAACAGGACACTTATAAAATACTGATGGGATTGGGTAGTGTAAGGTGGATTTAGAGTATTTTGAGGGCATAACTTTCGAAATAGATAAAAGGTGAACCAGTAGATGTGGCCTGTTTAGATTTTTAGAAATCTTTTGAGAAGATCCCACACAAGAGGTTTGAAAACAAAACTATAGCTCGTAGGATTGAGGGAAAAATATACTGATACAGATTGTCAACTGATTAATGGTCAGAAAACAGAGAGTAGGAATAAATGGGCCATTTCCATGTTGCCAGGCTGTGACTAATGGGATTAGAAGGATTAGCGGGGTAAATGTGTGTGTTTACGGGGATAGGGCCTGAGTGGGATTGTTGTTTGTGCACACCTGATGGGCTGAATGGCCTCCTTCTGCACTGTAGAGATTCTAGGATCGGTTCTTGGTGCCCAGCTTAACATAGAACATAGAACATTACAGCACAAACAGGCCCTTCGGCCCTCGAGTTGCGCCGATCACATCAACCCCACCAATCTATAGACCTATCTATAACCCCCAATCCCATTAAACCCCATATACTCATCCAGAAGTCTTTTAAAAGACCCCAGCGAGTTCGCCTCCACCACCGATGACGGCAGCCGATTCCATTCACTCACCACCCTCTGAGTGAAAAACTTACCCCTAACATCACCTCTGTACTTCCCTCCCCGCACCTTAAATCTGTGTCCTCTCATAGCGACCATTTCAACCCAGGGAAATAGCCTCTGAGAGTCCACCCTATCTATTCCTCTCAACATTTTATAAACTTCTATCAGGTCGCCTCTCAACCTTCGTCTCTCTGGAGAAAAGAGTCCCAGCTCCCTCAACCTAACTTCATAAGGCATGCCTCCCAGTCCAGGCAACATCCTTGTAAATCTCCTCTGCACCCTTTCAATAGCTTCCACGTCTTTCCAATAGTGAGGCGACCAGAACTGCGCACAGTACTCCAAATGAGGCCTGACAAGGGTCCTGTAAAGTTGCAGCATTACCTCCCGACTCCTAAACTCAATCCCTCGATTAATGAAGGCCAGTACACCATACGCCTTCTTGACCACCTCCTCCACCTGCGAGGCCGATTTAAGAGTCCTGTGGACCCGGACCCCGAGGTCCTTCTGCTCTTCAACGCTACTAAGACTCCTGCCCTTGATAGTGTTCTCGTTCATCCCGTTGGTTCTGCCGAAATGGACGACTACACATTTGTCCGCGTTGAAGTCCATCTGCCACTTCTCCGCCCATTCCTGCATCCTATCTATGTCCTGCTGCAACTTTTGACATCCTTCCAGACCATCCACAACACCGCCGACCTTCGTGTCATCAGCGAACTTGCTAACCCATCCCTCCACTTCCTCATCCAGGTCATTTATGAAAATGACAAACAGCAAGGGTCCCAGAACAGATCCCTGGGGCACCCCACTGGTGACTGACCTCCATTCCGAAAAAGACCCATCCACAACCACTCTCTGCCTTCTGCAGGCAAGCCAGTTCTGGATCCACAAGGCCAAAGGCCCTTGGATCCCATGCCCTCTCACCTTCTCAAGAAGTCTTGCATGGGGGACTTTATCAAAAGCCTTGCTGAAGTCCATGTACACTACGTCCACGGCACTTCCTTCGTCAATGTGTTCAGTCACATTATCGAAGAACTCAACTAGGCTCGTAAGGCACGACCTGCCCTTGACAAATCCATGCTGACTATTCCTGATCATGTCAAACCTCTCCAAATGCTCATAAATCTTGTCCCTCAGAAGCCTCTCCATCAGCTTACCAACCACTGAGGTCAGACTCACCGGGCGGTAATTTCCCGGGCTATCTCTGTTCCCTTTCTTGAAAATAGGGACTACATCCGCAATCCTCCAATCTTCCGGAACCGCTCCCGTCTCCATTGACGACGCAAAGATCATCGCCAGGGGCTCTGCAATCACTTCCCTGGCCTCCCACAGTATCCTGGGGTACATCCCATCTGGTCCCGGCGACTTATCTATTTTGATAGAATTCAAAAGTTCTAACACATCCTCCTCCTTAATGTCCACGCACTCAATCTTTTCCACCTGCTGCAAGTCCATAGCAAGATCTCCCAAATCACAATTTAAACCATTTGGATGTGGGGAGTCAATGTCATTTTTCCAGATTTGCACATGACCCAAAACTAGGCGAAAGAGAGAGTTTTCAGGAGGATGTACAGACCCTTCAAAGGGTTTAGGATAGGCTGAGCGAGTAGGCAAAAATTGGTGAGATGGAATACCGTGTGGAGAAATGTGAAGTATCCACTTTGGTAAGAGAAACAGAGATACAGAATATTTCTTAAACCATGAGACCAGCAAATGTTAAACTTTGAAAGCTTTTGGGTGCCTTTGTTCATGACTCCTGTACAAAGTATGTACAGGAAGAAATTAAGACAAATTGTACATTAGTGATTATTACAAGAGGATTTGGATACAGGAGTAAAGATATCTTATTGCAATTATACAGAGGCTCAGTGAGACTATACCTGGAGTGCTGTGTGCGGTGAATATGACACAATATATTATCATTTTAGTTGTGAATTAAGGTTCTGATTTTGGAATAACTAGCAGTTTACCTTCATATTGAAATTAGCTAGTTACAGTAATGTAAAAAAAATTATTTCTGCATCTTGTTGAAGGGAATCTTTTTGGATTTGCTCAGGGCTGGCACTCAGGGTACAGGTTGTATGGTCTGGTCCCTGAGAGTGCTTACCGCCTACTAAGTGAATACTGATTTGCCTCAATTTCTTTCCAGCTTCACTCAGTTTCGAATAATCCTTGGGGACTTCAACTTTGATGAAATAGACAATGCCAACAGAATCCTGGGTCCGATTTATTTTGTCACCTATGTTTTCTTTGTCTTCTTTGTTCTGCTGGTAAGTTGCACCTCATGCTGAACTCCCGGGAAGTGAGCCGCAGGTCCCGAGGGAATAAACATTGTTAAATTTCCCGCCATTGTCAAAAAAAAACGGCACAAGTCTTTATGAGGGAGTAAATCACAGAAAACGGCTGAATTTATAAAATGAGTAAAAAGGGCGAGGTGAGTGACATTTGGATAATAAAAATCGCTCTCTTCAGATATTCCGATTGTAAGAAAGACAAAATCCAATGTCTAACATGAGACGTTCTGGGATAAGAGACAGAAAACCAACAGAGGCTTTCGAAATCTATGCCTCGGTGTTAAAATGGAGTGAGACAATTGACTGAAATGCTGGTGACGAGAGCACTTCCTCCTCTCCCCACCCCTTCCGACAAACCCCTCGATACAGGTTGGGCCCCAGTGATGGAGGGAGTCTGGAGGGAGGTTTGAGTGGCACCTACTTCATTGCCAAGAACAGGGCTTTAAGACACCCAGATCTTTTGCATTTTTAAAACTTTCCTCATGGATCAAAAGCAGTAGGAATGATCTTCCAAAATCCACAAGGAATCCTTGGGATTAACATCCCTCCCTCTATTAAGCTTCACATTCCTCCCAGTTACTCTCATCTCTGAAACCAACTGTCCATTGGAGGCTGTTACCTCTGATTCCCAAAAGTTACCTCCAATTGAGACAGTTATACCAGATCCTTAGAATGAAGTCAAGAGACTTAAGATAAGATAAATTTTAATGGGTGGGCCTTGATATAGAACCCTACAGTGCAGAAGAAGGCCATTTGGCCCATTGAGCCTGCAACAATTCCACCCAGGTTCTATCCCATTGCTCCATATATTTACCCAACTAATCTCCCTGACGGATGTCAGGGGTAGGTTCTTTACCCAGAGGGTGGTGAGGGATTGGAATGCCCTGCCAGCTGCAGTTGTAAATGCTCCTAGTTTGGGGGCGTTTAAGAGATCCGTGGATAGGTTTATGGACAAAAAGGGATTGGTTTAGGTTAGTGGGTCATTGTTTTTGTAACTGGTCGGCGCAACATCGTGGGCCGAAGGGCCTGTTCTGCGCTGTAATGTTCTATGTTCTATGACACATGTGGCCAATCCACCTATCTCACACCTCTTTGGAGTGCGGGAAGAAACCAGAGCACCCGGTGGAAACCCACGCAGAGACAGGGAGAATGTGCAAACTCCATCACTCTCACTTCCTAGTTAAAATTCCAATAGAAACCCTACAGTGCAGGAAGAGTCCATTCAGCCCATCGAGTCTGCACCGACCACAATCCCACCCAGGCCCTACCCCTATATCCCTAGATATTTTACCCACTAATCCCTCTAACTTCTCACCTCAGGACACTGAGGGCAATTTTAGCATGGCCAATCAACCTAACCCGCACATCTCTGGACTGTGGGAGGAAACCGGAGCACCCGGAGGAAACCCACGCAGACACGAGGAGAATGTGCAGGCTTCGCACAGACCCGAGCCGGGAATCGAACCCAGGTCCCTGGAGCTGTGAAGTAGCAGTGCTAACCCCACTGTGCCGCCAGTAATTACAGGCCTGCAGTCAGGAAAAGTTTCAAGTAAGGATGAAAATTGACAAATACCTAGTTAAAGAGAAAACAGAGAGCATAGATTTCCAAAGCACACTGGACAACCCTCGGGATTGTGTGAGGAACTAACACACATGGTAATAGGAAATACGCAGTGAATATAATGCAATGGATGGACTTTCGGAAGATATTAAATAAGGTTAATATAGATTACTGGACAGTGAGAGGTAAAGATTTAGGAGGATGGGAGATAGAAGATGGAATTAAATGTTGATAAAGAGGGAGAAAGTAGACAGTGGGAGCGAGGAGGAGTTTTTCCAGAGTGGTTGGAAGTGGGAATTGCGTCCATTTCCATCCGGATCAAAACCCACTCACTCCAAATTAACAATGATTTGATTTAGTAACCTCTTTCCATTGTAAATTCAACATTTTTCTCGAAATAAAATCCACTATTTACAAGCAGAAATCTGAGATTTAGTTTGATTCAGTTATCCGAGCTAATTTTTCTTCTCTCTTTCAGAATATGTTCCTGGCTATTATCAATGATACCTACTCCGAGGTGAAAGCAGATCTCTCTGTTCAGAAAAATGAACTCCAGATTACAGACTTCATTAAACAGGTACATTGGTGCCGGACTCCCCAGGAAACCTGGTCAAGGCAAATACGAAATTCAAATCATGTAGAAATGGGAGCTTCTATCCTCCTTCAAAAGATCTCAGGCAATTATTTCTCTCCTGAGGGAAGATTTTTAAAATTCTTTATTCGGTTTAAGGTGCTGGGGAGCAGGTACAGAGGTGATGTTAGGGGTAAGTTTTTCACTCAGAGGGTGGTGAGTGAGTGGAATCGGCTGCCGTCATCGGTGGTGGAGGCGAACTCGCTGGGGTCTTTTAAAAGACTTCTGGATGAGTATATGGGATCTAATGGGATTGGGGGTTATAGATAGGCCTGGTAGGCAGGGATAGGATTGGCGCAACTTGTGGGCTGAAGGGCCTGTTTGTGCTGTGGTGTTCTATGTTCATTTGTGTGCTATGGGCTAGCATTCATTGTCCATCACTAGTTGCCCTTAAGGAGATGGTTAGCTGCCTTCTTGAAACGCTACAGTCCTTGTGATAAGAACATAAGAACATAAGAAATAGGAGCAGGAGTAGGCCATCTAGCCCTTCGAGCCTGCCCCGCCATTCAATAAGATCATGGCTGATCTGAAGTGGATCAGTTCCACTTTCCCGCTCTCTCCCCATAACCCTTAATCCCTTCTCTTATCAAAAACCCATCAACCCGCGTCTTAAAAATATTTAGCGAGGCAGCCTCCACCACTTCAACGGGTAGAGAATTCCAGAGATTCACCACCCTTTGAGTGAAGAAGTTCCTCCTCAACTCTGTTCTAAACCGCCTCCCCTTTATCTTGAGGCTGTGCCCCCTAGTCCTACTGTCTTTTTTGAGCGGGAAGAGTCTCTCCACCTCTATCCTATCCATCCCATTCATCATCTTATACGTCTCAATGAGATCTCCCCTCATTCTTCTAAACTCTAATGAGTACAAGCCTAGTTTATTCAGCCTCTCCTCATAGCTCAATCCCCTCAACTCTGGTATCAGCCTAGTAAACCTCCTCTGCACTCCCTCCAGGGCCAAAATACAGGTACATCTGTTAGGGAGGGAGTTACAGGATTTTGACCCAGTGACAGTGACATAGTTCCCAGTTAAGATGGTAAGTGACTTGGAGAGGAACCCCTTGGTGGTGTTCCCAGGTGTCTGCTGCCCTTGTGGGTTTGGAAGGTGCTGTCTAAGGAACCTTGGGGAGTTCCTGAATCTTGTAGATGGTACATACGCTGCCACTGTGTGTTGGTGATGGATGCTTGTGGAAGGGATGCCAATAAAATAGGCTTCTTCGTCAAAGGTGATGTCAAATTTCTTGAGTGTTATCAGAGCTGCACTCATCTGAACAAGTGGAGAGAGGTCCATCACACTTCTGACTTGCGTTTTGTAGATAGTGGACAGGTGGGAGTCAGGAGGTGAGTTACTTGCTGCAGGATTGCCAGCCTCTGGTCTGCTGTTGTAGACACAGTAAAAAGTCTGACAACACCAGGTTTTAGTCCAACCGATTTGCCAGTCCAACGCCGGCATACCCACATCATGACTGCTGTTGTAGACACAGTATTGACATGGTTCGTCCAGTTCAGTTTCTGGTCAATGTTTGTTGCCTGCCGCACAGTCTGTTTTAACCCTTATACAAAGAACAAAAACAGCCCAGGAAACAGGCCCTTTGGCCCAACGAGCCCGCGCCGCCATTTTAACATTACCAGTAACCCCCCTCCACCCATGACCCTTATCTATTGTTTTATGGCCATCCACATTGAGGGAAACTAATTCAGGGGCAATTTATTCCTGCCAATCAGCCTAACAGCACATCTTTGGGGTGTGGGAGGAAACCGGAGCATCCGGAGAAAACCCACGCAAGCACGGGGAGAATGCGCAAACTCCCACAGACACCGGCCCAAATCCATGTGTCTGCACAGCAATCAGTGATAGTCACTGAGCTGTCAAATACGGTGGACAAATAACTACAAGTAGATGTCTTGTTAGTACAGGCAATATTTATTTAAACCCACACAATCAAAATCGTTCACCTGATCAACAATAAGTTATCTTACAGGAAAATACTAAAGTTCAAGTCCAATACAAGACCTTGACTTGACTTTGTGTGACAGGCAAATACCCAAGTAGATATTGGCCTTTACCTGTGCGCTTGTCTTGGTAGTCATCTGTGTGGTATGGTCTGGCACTCTGGCTCTAGTCTTCCTTCCTTCTTGGGTGTGGTGGCTCTCCTCATGCTGGTCATCGTTGGCGATGGTCTCCATTGTTCTAGCTCGTTCGTGGGGTCAGAGAGAGAGAGAGGTTGATTGATTCTTGGTTGTGCAGCACCCTTTATACCCAGTTTGGTTTCACACCCCTTTTGGCCATTGCCAATCAATTGATCAGGATTTGATCTGTCTGATCAATGAATCCAATCAGGTGCTACCACACTGATCTCTACGTGTGTCACCAGCAGCCATGTCTAGGTGCTGGAGCTGGAGGCACATAGGTCACATACCTCCCTCCTAAATAAATGTTCACAGTGCTCTTATGTCTGGTACACCACCCAGTGTAACCACATAGTCTCTATCATCCTGGAGATAACCCATATCCTGTTTATTCACTCGTTTGGGTTGCAGCCTGTTTGTGTCTCTCTTTAAACAGCAGCCTGTCGGTTTAGTTCTTGCCCATTTGTCCCAGAGTGCTTTACAAATCGCCATTTTAGATGGCCCATTTGGCCACAGTGGTAACTCACAGGGTAATGATGGTGGGGGTTCAGTAATGGTAATGCCATTGAACTTCAAGGGATTGTGATTAGATTCTCTCTTGCTGGAGATAGTTATTGGTGCCACACAAATGCCAGGCAATGTTACTGCCACTTATCAGCCAAAGCCTGGATATTGTCCAGGATTTGGATATTGTCCAGGATTGGATGTAGTCTGCTTGGTCACCCATGTCCAATAAAACTCTATTTGGGCAGTTGGGATGGGTTTGATATTGGGAAATGTTTAATTCCTGTTTGTCCCAAACTCAATCACTTGTAGTGTTAAAAACTACACCATACATTTCCCCTCAATGGTTCTTCCCAATTCACGAGAAACTCTTTGCAAATCATTTTGATCAACTCTACTCACTATCCTGTTGTGTAGAACATAGAACATTACAAATAAACAATAAACGCCAAGACACCGTATGCCTTCTTAACAACCTTATCTACTTGATTCCCAACTTTCAGGGATCTATGTACACATACACCTAGATCCCTCTGCTCCTCCACACTATTCAAAGTCCTCCCGTTAGCCCTATACTCAACACATCTGTTATTCCTACCGAAATGAATTACCTCACACTTCTCCACATTAAACTCCATCCGCCACCTCTCGGCCCAGCTCTGCAACCTTTCTAAGTCTCCCTGCAGACTATGACACCCTTCCTCACAATCTACCACACCTCCGACTTTGGTGTCATCAGCAAATTTACTAATCCGCCCAACTATACCCTCATCCAGATCATTAATAAAAATTACAAACAGCAGTGGCCCCAAAACAGATCCCTGAGGCACACCACTCGTAACCGAACTCCATGACGAATATTTACCATCAACCACCACCCTCTGTCTCCTATCTGCTAGCCAATTCCTGATCCAATTTCCAAAGGAATTAGATTATTAAAATAAATCTCTTGCTGTTGTGGAAAGTTGGTGCATGAATGTAGCAGCAGGATGGGGCAAACAGTCAGAATGTCAGTGGACAAGTAAAGGAGAGGCGCCAGACCCAGGCACCATGAGTTCAAAACCCAGCGCAGCAACAGGGAAATTTAAACTCAGTCAATTAACAAAGGCCATGAAACGAATGGATTATTGATAAGTATCCATCTGGTTCCTTAATGCTCTTTCAGGGAACTAGCAACTCACCACAGCTCCTTAGGCAGCACCTTCCACCTTTATGACTTAGATAGGTTGCAGAGCTGGGCTGAGAGGTGGCGGATGGAGTTTAATGTGGAGAAGTGTGAGGTAATTCATTTCGGTAGGAATAACAGATGTGTTGAGTATAGGGCTAACAGGAGGACTTTGAATAGTGTGGAGGAGCAGAGGGATCTAGGTGTATGTGTACATAGATCCCTGAAAGTTGGGAATCAAGTAGATAAAGTTGTTAAGAAGGCATACGGAGTTTTGGCGTTTATTGGTAGGGGGATTGAATTTAGGAGTCGCAGCGTCATGATGCAACTGTACACAACTCTGGTGCGGCCGCACTTGGAGTTTTGTGTGCAGTTCTGGTCCCCACATTACAGGAAGGATGTAGAGGCTTTGGAGAGGGTGCAGAGGAGGTTTACCAGGATGTTGCCTGGTATGGAGGGGAGATCCTATGAGGAGAGATTGAGAGATTTGGGGTTGTTTTCGCTGGAAAGAAGGCGGCTAAGAGGGGATCTCATTGAAACATATAAGATGATTAGAGGTTTAGACAGGGTAGATAGTGATAGCCTTTTTCCTAGGATGGAGACAGCTAGCACGAGGGGGCACGATTTTAAATTAAGGGGGGGTAGTTATAGGACAGATGTCAGGGGTAGGTTCTTTACCCAGAGGGTGGTGAGGGACTGGAATGCCCTGCCAGCTGCAGTTGTAAATGCGCCTAGTTTGGGGGCGTTTAAAAGATCTGTAGATAGGTTTATGGACGAAAAGGGATTGGTTTAGGCTAGTGGGTCATTGTTTTGTAACTGGTCGGCGCAACATCGTGGGCCGAAGGGCCTGTTCTGCGCTGTAATGTTCTATGTTCTATGTTCCAAACACACAACCACTACCACCGAGGACAAGGGCAGCAGATATCTGGGAATGCCACTTGGAGGTTCCCCTCCATAAAACAAAGAACCACAGGCTCCTCGTGTAGATTCCTGTGTAAATCCAGTAAGAATCACTGGTCTTCTCTTTGCCAGCTGAGGGAGAGTGGAGTTTATAGGCAGGGCTGCAACACCCAATCTCGAGTCTCCACTGGGCACTTTTTACCAGGTTACTACAGTTTGCAAACTATTGATCGCAAACTATTGGCTGTATAATTCTGATTAAAATCTGTCTTTTGTCCAACATCCTTTCAAATATGGGCAGCACGGTAGCACAGTGGGTTAGCACTAGTGCTTCACAGCTCCAGGGTCCCGGGTTCGATTCCCGGCTCGGGGTCACTGTCTGTGTGGAGTTTGCACATTCTCCTCGTGTCTGCGTGGGTTTTCTCCGGGTGCTCCGGTTTCCTCCCACAGTCCAAAGATGTGTGGGTTAGGTTGATGCTAAGAAATTAGTGTCCAGGGATGTGTAGGTTAGAGGGATTAGTGGGTATAATATGTAGGGATATGGGGGTAGGGCCTGGGTGGGATTGTGTTCGGTACAGACTCGATGGGCCGAATGGCCTCTTTCTGCACTGTAGGGTTCTATGAAATAAATCCAAATTCTGATTTATATTTGTGCTTCTGTGAATATTACGTCTGTAAACACAAACTATCCCTGTATCTGAGAGTAAGGCTATGATTTCCAATTAAAAACTCATCTGATCTGATTGATAAAATGACCAGCCACAGTGCTATGGAATAATAATATCCTGTAATAATGTTCTTTACAGGAGCTTATGAACATTTATGATTCATTATTGCCTTTATTGGACGGCGCACAGAGTATAAAAGTTGGCGTACGATGTTGTAGTTAGATAGAACGTTGGTTAGGCCACATTTGGAATACGGCATTCAGTTATGGTCGCCACACTACCAGAAGGATATGGAGGCTTTGGAGAGGGTGCAGAGAAGGTTTACCAGGATGTTGCCTGGTATGGTGGGTCTTAGCTATGAGGAGAGATTGGGTAAACTGGGGTTGTTCTCTCTGGAAGGGCGGAGACTGAGGGGAGACCTAATAGAGGTGTATAAAATTATGAAGGGTATGGATAGGGTGAACAGTGGGAAGCTTTTTCCCAGGTTGGAGGTGACAAACACAAGGGGTCACAAGTTCAAGGTGAGGGGGTCAAGGTTCAACACAGACGTCAGAGGGACATATTTTACACAGAGGGTGTTGGGGGCCTGGAATGCGCTGCCGAGCGGGGTGATGGAGGCGGACACGCTGGGATGGTTTAAGACTTATCTGGATAGTCACATGAACAGGCTGGGAATGGAGATTGGTCTAGTTGGGCCAATGAGCAGGCTTGGAGGGCCGAAGGGCCTGTTTCCTGTACTGTATTGTTCTTTGTTCTATTATCACTGCATAGAAATTTTTTTTTGTACTGTTAACTTTCAAATGTTAAAATATTCTCTGTCCTTTAATATCTTTAGCTAATAGTGTGTAAAAAAAACCCAGAGAAATGAGATGGATTGGCCATACTGAATTGCCCCTCAGTGATAGGGGGTGGGTTAGCAGGGTTACATACCTTGGGTTATAGAGATTGTTGTTGGTGCAGCCTCAATGGTTAAATGGCCTCCTTTGCACTGTAGGGGTTCTATGATTAAGGGATTGCCCAGGTTATACGTTAACACTGAGTTCTGGGTGTAAGTGTCTCCATCTCTGTTCTCACAGAGTTATAACAAAGCTCTATCAAAAATGAAGCTGAAAAAGGAGCGAATTTCTGACGTGCAAAAAACTCTCCAGAATGGATCCAAGAAGCTGAATTTTGAGGACTTCAGGAGCAACCTTAAGGAGTATGTATTTCTTTCTGATAAAGCTTTAGGGTGGCCACAAAATCACTAACAAGTGTCTAAGTTTCCTGGAGACGGTTCATAAGAACATAAGAAATAGGAGCAGGAGTCGGCCATCTAGCCCTTCGAGCCTGCCCCGCCATTCAATAAGATCATGGCTGATCTGAAGTGGATCAGTTCCACTTTCCCGCTTTCTCCCCTTAATTCCCCTGTCTATCAGAAACCTATCTACCTGTGACTTAAAAATATTTAGCGAGGCAGCCTCCACCACTTCAACGGGCAGAGAATTCCAGAGATTCACCACCCTCTGAGTGAAGAAGTTCCTCCTCAACTCCGTTCTAAAACGCCCCCCCCTTTATCTTGAGGCTGTGCCCCCTAGTCCTACTGTCTTTTTTGAGCGGGAAGAGTCTCTCCACCTCTATCCTATCCATCCCATTCATCATCTTATACGTCTCAATGAGATCTCCCCTCATTCTTCTAAACTCTAACGAGTACAAGCCCAGTTTATTCAGCCTCTCCTCATAGCTCAATCCCCTCAACTCTGGTATCAGCCTAGTAAACCTCCTCTGCACTCCCTCCAGGGCCAAAACATCCTTGCGTAAGTACGGCGACCAAAACTGCACACTTTCACTTTCCTGTCTTCTCATTGGCTGGCAAGAGACTGACTCATGGGTCCACAGCCACTCCTCATCCAATCAAAGCAAGGCAGACTGTCATCATCAGAGCTTCATTTTTGCATTGACCTCAGCACCCCTCCACACAACTATCACCAGAGTTAGCCTCAGCATCCCCTCATTGTTAGAGCTCCAACCACAATTTCATAGAGACCTACACTGCAGAATGAGGCCATTTGGCCCAGCAATTCTGCACCAATCACAATCCCAGCATGGCCCTATCCCTATAAATAACCCCATGCATTTATCCTAGCCAATCCCCCTGACACTAAGGGTCAATTTAGTGAGGCCCATCCACCTAACCCGCACATCTTAAGGGTGGAGGAAACTGGAGCATCCAGAGGAAACCCACGCAGACATGGGGAGAATGTGCAAACTCCACACACAGAGTGACCCAAGCTGGGAATTGAACCCGGATGCCTGGTGCTGTCGGGCTAACCACTGCGCCACCTAAGAAATATCTATTTTAGGTTGCTGATTCATTCCAGATATAATGTGGTTACACCAGACTGAACCAATCCGACAGAGATTCTGAATACTCCCTCATTCTCAAAACTAATTAAATAATTCATGAAAAGCACAGCGGTTGCTTTCACTGATGTTACAAAGCTGTATTCACTCCCAAAGCCTGAGGTAAAGTTTCATCTTCACCTCTTGTTCACCTCTGGACATGTGGGGGTCACACCTTCAGTATCCGATAGTCCTTCCTGTTCCTGAAGTGGGGATGTTCATTGTACAAATTTACCTCAAATGTACAAAATAATGTTGCTGGAAGCCTACTGCTTCATGTCGTTGGTGTGCGTAAACTGGACCATCTCGAGGGCATCATGACAGCTCAGAGACTATCTCTGTTGCTGTGCGGACACATGGATTTGGGCCTGTGTCCGTGGGAGTTTGCGCGTTCTCCCCGTGGTTGCGTGGGTTTCCTCCGGGTACTCCGGTTTCCTCCCACATCCCAAACATGTGCTTTTAGACTGATTGATTGGGTAACAAATTGTCCCTATATTGGACCTCCCTGATCCTCGCACATTAGGCATAGACTAAAATCATGAATAGGTCACTGACCATGGGACGGCGGCGCGGGCTCGTTGGGCCGAAGGGCCTGTTTCCCGTGCTGTGTTGTTCTTTGTTCTTTGTAATAGACGTGAGGGGGCAGAATAACTGATAAATTGAGCTTTTTAATATAATTATGTAGTGAGGTTTAAGAATTAATAATGTAGAAGGAAATAGAAAATGATTACCGATTGTTTTACTACAGAGAACCAGATTTTCCTTTTATTGTCAAGGTTAGCACCAAATACATCTTAATAGCAATAGATCTTCACACATCTTAAAATCAGCAGATTATCAGTGGTGTTTAGCACTTCAAGAACTGCACTAGTGAGTTTAGAAAGCTGAGGGGGGGATCTTATAGAGACGTATAAGATAATGAAAGGGATGGATAGGGTAGAGGTAGAGAGATTCTTCCCGCTTAGAAAGGACAGCAGGACTAGAGGGCACAGCCTCAAGATAAAGGGGAGGCGGTTTAGATCGGAGTTGAGGAGGAACTTCTTCACTCAAAGGGTGGTGAATCTCTGGAATTCTCTACCCGTTGAAGTGGTGGAGGCTGCCTCGCTAAATATTTTTAAGTCACGGGTAGATAGGTTTCTGATAGACAGGGGAATTAAGGGTTATGGGGAGAGGGCGGGAAAGTGGAACTGAGCCACTTCAGATCAGCCATGATCTTATTGAATGGCGGGGCAGGCTCGAAGGGCTAGATGGCCGACTCCTGCTCCTATTTCTTATGTTCTAAGTGGACCTTTTTTAGTGATAATGAAGGTGTAGAATTACACAGCAAAAACAACTGTCTTAAGACCAGATAACAATAGGGGTGGCAGTCGAACTGAGATAAATTAGAGCTCTCTGATGTGGGTGCAAAGGTAAGTATGTGGCAGAACCCTTAAGAGTATTAAATAGGCAGAGGGATCTGGGTGTACAGGTAGACAGGTCACTGAAAGTGGTAATGCAGGTGGAGAAGGTAGTCAAGAAGGCATACGGCATGCTTGCCTTCATTGGCTGGGGCATTGAGTTTAAAAATTGGCAAGTCATGTTGCAGCTTTATAGAACCTTAGTGAGGCCGCACTTGGAATATAGGGTTCAATTCTGGTCACCACACTACCAGAAGGATGTGGAGACTTTGGAGAGGGGACAGAAAAGATTTACCAGGATGTTGCCTGGCATGGAGGGCATTAGCTATGAGGAGAGGTTGGAGAAACTTGGTTTGTTCTCACTGGAGCGACGGAGAGTGAGGGGTGACCTGATAGAAGTCTACACGATTATGTGAGGCACGGACAGAGAGGATAGTCAGAAGCTTTTTCCCAGGGTGGAAGAATCAATTAATAGAACATAGAACATTACAGCACAAACAGGCTCTTCGGCCCACGAGTTGCACCGATCACTTCTATACCTACTGAGCCATAGACCTATCTATAACCCCCAATCTCATTAAACCCCATATACTCATTCAGAAGTCTTTTAAAAGACCCCAGCGAGTTCGCCTCCACCACCGATGACGGCAGCCGATTCCATTCACTCACCACCCTCTGAGTGAAAAACTTACCCCTAACATCACCTCTGTACTTCCCTCCCCGCACCTTAAATCTGTGTCCTCTCGTAGCGACCATTTCAACCCGGGGAAATAGCCTCTGAGAGTCCACCCTATCTATTCCTCTCAACATTTTATAAACCTCTATCAGGTCGCCTCTCAACCTTCCATCAGGTCGTCTCTCCAGGGAGAAGAGACCGAGCTCCCTCAACCTATCTTCATAAGACATGCCTCCCAATCCAGGCAACATCCTTGTAAATCTCCTCTGCACCCTTTCAATAGCTTCCACATCCTTCCTGTAGTGAGGCGACCAGAACTGCGCACAGTACTCCAAGTGGGGCCTGACAAGGATCTTATAAAGTTGCAGCATTACCTCCCGACTCCTAAACTCAATCCCTTGATTAATGAAGGCCAGTATGCCTTATGAGGATAGGCTGAGGGAGCTGGGTCTCTTCTCCCTGGAGAGACGGAGGTTGAGAGGCGACCCGATAGAAGTTTATAAAATGTTGAGAGGAATAGATAGAGTGGATTCTTGGAGGCTATTTCCCAGGCCTTCTTGACCACCTCCTCCACCTGCGAGGCCGATTTAAGAGTCCTGTGGACCCAGACCCCAAGATCCTTCTGCTCCTCAACGCTGCTAAGACTCCTACCCTTGATATTGTACTCCTTCATCCCATTGGACCTGCCAAAAATGGACCACTACACATTTATCTGCATTGAAGCCACTTCTCCGCCCATTCCTGCATCCTATCTATGTCCTGCTGCAACTTTTGACATCCTTCCAGACCATCCACAACACCGCCGACCTTCGTGTCATCAGCGAACTTGCTAACCCATCCCTCCACTTCCTCATCCAGGTCATTTATGAAAATGACAAACAGCAAGGGTCCCAGAACAGATCCCTGGGGCACCCCACTGGTGACTGACCTCCATTCCGAAAAAGACCCATCCACAACCACTCTCTGCCTTCTGCTGAGAGAATAGGGGGGGGGGGGCAGGTTTAAGGTGTGAAGGGCAAGGAGATGTACGAGGACGATTTTTATTTTAAACACAGAGAGTAGTGGGTGCCTGGAACTCGTTGCCGGGGGAGATAGTGGAAGTGGATATGGTAGTGACTTTTAAGGAGCATCTTGACAAGTACATGAATAGGATGGGAATAGAGGGATATGGTCCCGGAAGGGTTAAGGGGGTTTTAGTTAAGTCGGGCAGCATGGTTGGTTCAGGCTTAGAGGACCTGTTTCTTTGTTCTTTGTGACTAGTATAGCTGTGCCTGTTTTGGTAAAAAGAAAAAGGAGGCTTATGTTCGGATGAGAATTGAGGGCTCGGGTAGTGCACTAGAAAACTTTAGATTGGCTAGGAGGGAGTTGAAGAGTGAGTTAAGAAGGGCTAAAAGAGGACATGAGAAGACTTTGGCTGATAGGGTTAAGGAGAATCCTAAGGCATTCTATAGGTATGTCAAGAACAGAAGGTTGGTTAGGGCAAGATTAGGGCCAGTTATAGACAGCAGAGGGAAGTTATGTGTGGAACCAGAGGAGATTGGAGAAGTGTGGGCGGCACGGTAGCACAGTGGTTAGCACTGCTGCTTCACAGCTCCAGGGTCCTGGGTTCGATTCCCAGCTCGGGTCACTGTCTGTGTGGAGTTTGCACATTCTCCTCGTGTCTGCGTGGGTTTTCTCCGGGTGCTCCGGTTTCCTCCCACAGTCCAAAGATGTGCGGGTTAGGTTCATTGGCTATGCTAAAATTGCCCCTTAGTGTCCTGGGATGTGTAGGTTAGAGGGATTAGCAGGTAAAATGTGTAGGGATATGGGGATAGGGTCTGGGTGGGATTGTGTTCGGTGCAGACTCGATGGGCCGAAGGGCCTGTTTCTGCACTGTAGGGATTCTATGTTCTAATATTTCTCTTCGGTGTTCACGCAGGGGGACATGGATATAGCTGAGGAGGACACTGGGTTGCATGGGTGTAAAATAGACAGTATTACGGTTGATAAGGGGGATCGTGGGCCGAAGGGCCTGTTCTGCGCTGTAATGTTCTATGTTCTATATGTATTGTTAGATTGAAATTTAAACGATGTATGTGCTTGGTATGGTAAAAATATGTGCAGATTTTCTTTATCTAAGTAGTACGCTCCCTACCTATTCTTGAATGAAGCATTTGTAATCTGCTCCGAGTCTCCTGTGGTTAGTTTATGAATAATCAGCGATATCAGGATCTTGGAATGTGACAGTAACCCCAAGAACCTGAGATTTCCTGATACCCACCCTCCACTGACAGGAACCTGAGTTATTGAAAGTTTGCTGAGAAAGGACCAATTGTTTTTCAGCTTGGGTCATTCCGATCAAGAGATCAAAGAAACCTTCTCAAGATTTGACTCTGATGACAATAAGATCTTGGATGAGGAAGAGCAGATGAGAATGCGGAATGAATTAGAAGAAAAGAAGGTAAGGAAATTAGCCGTAAGGAATGAGAAATGACCTTGGATCTATTCCATGTTTGGCATGACCAGTTACGGATTGTTTGCATCTGTATTGTTTGCGGCACAGTGGGGTTAGCACTGCTGCTTCACAGCTCCAGGGTCCTGGGTTCGATTCCCGGCTCGGGTCACTGTCTGTGTGGAGGCTGCACATTCTCCTCGTGTCTGCGTGGGTTTTCTCCGGGTGCTCCGGTTTCCTCCCACAGTCCAAAGATGTGCGGGTTAGGTTGATTGGCCGTGCTAAGAAATTGCTCCTTAGTGTCCAGGTTAGAGGGATTAGTGGGTATAATTAGGTCTGTACTCGGAGTTTAGAAGGACGAGGGGGGGGATCTTATAGAGACATATAAGATAATGAAAGGGATGGATAGGGTAGAGGTAGAGAGATTCTTCCCGCTCAGAAAGGATAGCAGGACTAGAGGGCACAGCCTCAAGATAAGGGGGGGCAGTTTAGATCAGAGTTGAGGAGGAACTTCTTCACTCAAAGGGTGGTGAATCTCTGGAATTCTCTGCCCGTTGAAGTGGTGGAGGCTGCCTCGCTGAATATATTTAAGTAGATAGGTTTCTGATAGACAAGGGAATTAAGGGTTATGGGGAGAAAGCGGGAAAGTGGAACTGATCCACTTCAGATCAGCCATGATCTTATTGAATGGCGGGGCAGGCTCGAAGGGCTAGATGGCCGACTCCTGCTCCTATTTCTTATGTTAATATGTAGGGATATGGGGGTAGGGGCTGGGTGGGATTGTGTTCGGTGCAGACTCAATGGGCTGAAGGGCCTCTTTCTGCACTGTAGGGTTTTGTGATTCTAAACCAGGTGTAGAGCTTTGACTGAATTGTGAAAAAAATGCATTCCTTATTTATAGGAAAAGTAGAAGAAAGTGTTAGTAACCAAGACTTTGTCAATAGTTTAAAACTTGAAGTCCCCTTTAACAGTGACATTATGGAACCTATAACACAGTCCCGGGACTGATGTGCTGCTCCTGGGCACTGGACACATTTATAAATGTCAAATAACATCAGTCCATTTAAATAATCTGATGGGAGTCTTTGGACATTGTCCCCTCTAAGGGTGAACATTGCAGCATTTTAAAGAATTAAAGAGGCAGAAACATTATAGGATTACCCTGAGAATGTTGAATCTACTGAAGCAGAGGGTACTCCCCACTGAAGGATATCAGAGCCAGTTGTTTCTGGAACACTGAACAAATTACTTTGAAACAGGAGTAACCGTCTCTGATGTGGGTATTATGCAGAAGGTGTTTGTTTTTATAATGGATTATGAGTTCGCTGGGATATGGATGTATTGATTGGGTTTTCATGAGAGGGGATTATTTTGTTCATAGTGAATTCTGTAATCGATATTTTGAAATGAATACTGAGTGGGATGGAAATAGAGAGGAACAAAGAACACTACTATACTACTACATAGATCCCTGAAAGTAGGGAGTCAAGTAGATAAGGTTGTTAGGAAGGCATACGGTGTCTTGGCGTTTATTGGTAAGGGGATTGAATTTAGGAGTCGCAGCGTCATGATGCAACTGTACACAACTCTGGTACGGCCGCACTTGGAGTACTGTGTGCAGTTCTGGTCCCCACATTACAGGAAGGATGTGGAGGCTTTGGAGAGGGTGCAGAGGAAGTTTACCAGGATGTTGCCTGGTATGGAGGGGAGATCCTATGAGGAGAGACTGAGAGATTTGAGGTTGTTTTCGTTGGAAAGAAGGCGGCTAAGAGGAGACCTTATTGAAAGATATAAGATGATTAGAGGTTTAGACAGGGTAGATCGTGATAGCCTTTTTCCTAGGATGGAGAAAGCTAGCATGAGGGGGCATAGCTTTAAATTAAGGGGTGGTAGTTATAGGACTGATGTCAGGGGTAGGTTCTTTACCCAGAGGGTGGTGAGGGTTTGGAATGCCCTGCCTGCTGCAGTTGTAAATGCGCCTAGTTTGGGGGCGTTTAAGAGATCCGTGGATAGGTTTATGGACGAAAAGGGATTGGTTTAGGTTAGTGGGTCATTGTTTTTTAACTGGTCGGCGCAACATCGTGGGCCGAAGGGCCTGTTCTGCGCTGTAATGTTCTATGTTCTATGAGTTCGCTGGGATATGGATGTATTGATTGGGTTTTCATGAGAGGGGATTATTTTGTTCATAGTGAATTCTGTAATCGATATTTTGAAGTGAATACTGGGTGGGATGGAAATAGAGAGGAACAAAGAACACTACTATACTACTACATAGATCCCTGAAAGTTGGGAATCAAGTAGATAAGGTTGTTAGGAAGGCGTACGGTGTCTTGGCGTTTATTGGTAGGGGGATTGAATTTAGGAGTCGCAGCGTCATGTTGCAACTGTACACAACTCTGGTGCGGCCGCACTTGGAGTACTGTGTGCAGTTCTGGTCCCCACATTACAGGAAGGATGTGGAGGCTTTGGAGAGGGTGCAGAGGAGGTTTACCAGGATGTTGCCTGGTATGGAGGGGAGGTCCTATGAGGAGAGACTGAGGGATTTGGGGTTGTTTTCGTTGGAAAGAAGGCGGCTAAGAGGGGATCTTATTGAAACATATAAGATGATTAGAGGTTTAGACAGGGTAGATAGTGATAGCCTTTTTCCTAGGATGGAGAAAGCTAGCACGAGGGGGCACGATTTTAAATTAAGGGGGGGTAGTTATAGGACAGATGTCAAGGGTAGGTTCTTTACCCAGAGGGTGGTGAGGGACTGGAATGCCCTGCCAGCTGCAGTTGTAAATGCGCCTAGTTTGGGGGCGTTTAAGAGATCTGTGGATAGGTTTATGGATGAAAAGGGATTGGTTTAGGCTAGTGGGTCATTGTTTTGTAACTGGTCGGCGCAACATCGTGGGCCGAAGGGCCTGTTCTGCGCTGTAATGTTCTATGTTCTATGTTCTATGTTCTATGTTCTATGTTCTATGTTCTATGTTCTATGTTCTATGTTCTATGTTCTATGTTCTACACAGGACCAGGCCCTTCAACCCACCAACTCTGTGCTGATCACATTGTTGTATCGAGACCATCTCTCTATTTCCCACTGGTTCACGTCTCTATCCAGATAAATCTCAAAAGGTCACTAATGTATCTGCCTCAACCACCAAATTGTTAATATAAATAACAGTTGGCCCAGCACCGATCCCCTCAGGCAAACCACGGGTCACAGGCCTCCAGTCTGGAGAACAACCCTCTACAACCACCCGCTGGCTTCTACCAACTGGCAAGCCTGTCTTATATCCAATTGGTTCATTCTCCTTGAACCTTACTGACCGGTTTACCATGCGGAACCTTGTCAAAGGCCTTACTGAAGTCCATGTAGACAATGTCAACTGCACTGCCCTCACCTTGGTCACCCCTTCAAAAAAACTCTCAAGTTTGTAAGACACAATTGCCCACTCTCAAAGCCATGCTGACTGTCCCTAATCAGTCCTTGCCTTTCCAAACACACAGATTCTGACTCTCAGCATACCTTCCAACAAAGAACAACACAGCACGGGAAACAGGCCCTTCGGCCCAACGAGCCTGCGCCGCCATTTCAACATTGTGAGTCCCCTCTTCCACCCATGACCCTTGTCTACGCTTATGGCACTCCACATTGGAAACCAGATTGAGGGGAGACTAATTGAGGGACAATTTGTTACACCAATCAGCCTAACAGCACATCTTTGGGGTGTGGGAGGAAACCGGAGCACCCGGAGAAAACCCACGCAAGCACGGGGAGAATGTGCACAGTCCCAGACACCGGCCCAAATCCACGTATCTGCACAGCAATCAGTGATAGTCACTGAGCTGTCGTGTTGCCCGTCAGTTGGTCCAGTTTAAGCGTACACTAACGACGTGAAGCACTAGGCAACTCTCGAAGCAACATCCAAGAGCAGCCCTCGTACGACCCATCGCATGTACGCCCCTCATTGGGCAACTTACCCACGACTGACATTAGGCTCACTGATCTGTAGTTCCCTGGTTTTTTCCTGCGTCTTTCTTAAATAACAGCACAGTATTCCAGCACCTTACCCATGGTTGTCGATGATTTATATATCTCAGCTAGAGAGTACTAATTGATTGATAAGCGAGCTGATTGCTAGAGGTGTTGCCATGGAGAATGCAGCAGAAAACAGTTAACTGCCAAGCATTTGTTTCGAATGCAAATTAGTCGAGGCATTAGCATGGGGAATGAGCAGGGAATGACTGCCTGTGTAGTTCAATTCAACAAGCAAGTCTGTGCTCAGTCCTCAGGCAGAGTGGAATTTCTGATTGTAGATCTTTTCTGTTTTGATCAAACTATTCTGTTAATTTCGAAAAGCTCGTTTTAATAATGACTGTTGTTTTACAGTTGGCACTAAATGCCGAAATAGAGAATTTGGGAAGGAATTTCGGGCGTCCCGACAGCTCAGAGACTTTAGATTGTGTGAAAAACAACAACAAGAACGCATTAAACAACGGAGTAACACATGAGGAATTCCAAAAGTAGGTATTATACTGCGGGGTTTTAAAATGGAAAGGGAACAGTCGTGTATATGTTACTGGACTGATAGTCAAGAGGTCTGGATTGTTGACTCAAACATCAGTTTGAATTATACCAGCCATAAAATTAGTTAACAAAATAAGGAATGAAAAAGTAATATCGAGGAGAGTGATTCCGACATTTCACAATTGTAAGCACTTATCAAATCTCCTCTGAACCTTCCTTTCTCAAGAGAAAGAGTCATAATTTCCCCAATCTACATAAGAACATAAGAAATAGGAGCAGGAGTCGGCCATCTAGCCCTTCGAGCCTGCCCCGCCATTCAATAAGATCATGGCTGATCTGTCGTGGCTCAGTTCCACCTTCCCGCCCTCTCCCCATAACCCTTAATCCCCTCTCTTATCAAAAACCCATCAACCCGTTTCTTAAAAATATTTAGCGAGGCAGCCTCCACCACTTCAACGGGCAGAGAATTCCAGAGATTCACCACCCTTTGAGTGAAGAAGTTCCTCCTCAACTCCGTTCTAAACCGCTCCCCCTTTATCTTGAGGCTGTGCCCCCTAGTCCTACTGTCCTTTCTGAGCGTGAAGAGTCTCTCCACCTCTATCCTATCCATCCCATTCATCATCTTATACGTCTCAATGAGATCTCCCCTCATTCTTCTAAACTCTAACGAGTACAAGCCTAGTTTATTCAGCCTCTCCTCGTAGCTCAATCCCCTTAACTCCGGTATCAGCCTAGTAAACCTCCTCTGCACTCCCTCCAAGGCCAAAATATCCTTGCGCAGGTGCGGTGCCCAAAACTGCACACAGTACTCCAGCTGCGGCCTCACCAATGCCCTATACAGCTGCAGCAAGACCTCCCTACTTTTATATTCAATCCCCCTCGCTATGAAGGCCAGCATCCCATTCGCCTTCCTGACCACCTGCAAGCTGGGTTTTTGCGACTCATGCACAAGGACCCCGAGGTCCCTCTGCACCGTCGCCTGCTGTAGTTTTTCTCCACGTAAGTAATAGTCCTTCCTACCATTCTTCCTACCAAAGTGGACCACCTCACACTTGCCAACATTAAATTCCATTTGCCATTTCCTGCCCATTCGCCCAGCCTATCTAGATCCTTCTGCAGACTCTCCACACCCTCCGCGCAATTTGCCTTTCCACCAATTTTGGTGTATCCACTATCTATCCACGTCACTGAAGTTCCTCATCCCTGGAACCATGAGATCTTCCTGAAGTGTGGGGTTCAGATTTGGATGCAATATTCCAGTTGAGCCGAATTTTCGCTCCACGTTCCTATTCAGGGAGCTCCGGATTAAAAAGGTATAGTTTATTAACCGTTCTCTCAGCCTCTCTTCCTCCAACAATTTGCAGAAATATACACTCGGGTCCCTCCTTTAGAGTTGTACCCTTTGGTTTATATTCTCCCTCTCATTCTTCCAACCAAAATATATCATTGGCTGTGTTGAATTTCATCTGTCACGTGTCTGTCCATTTCTTATCTATAGAACATTCCAGCACAGTACAGGCCCTTCGGCCCTCGATGTTGCACTCACTAGTGGAACCAATCTAATGACCCTCTAACCTAAACTATTCCAATGTTATCCATATGCCTATCCACTGACCATTTGAACGCCCTTAAAGTTGGCGAGTCCACAACTGCTGCAGGCAGGGCATTCCACGCCCTTACTACCCTCTGAGTAAAGAACCTACCTCTGACATCCGTCCTATAATTACCACCCCGTGATAATCTGCGTGTTCTTGAATTCTATCTCTACCCTCCTCGCAGCTCACAATATTGCCAAGTATTGTGTCATCTGCAAATGTGCCCTGTATCCACATGCCTAAGTCATGAATACAGGTAAAGAAAGGGTGTTGTCCTAATACTGACCCTGAGGAAACTTGTTATAACATCTTCCCCCCCAGTCTGAAAAACAGTCATTCTCTAATACCGTCTGTTAATTATCACTCACCAGTTTTGTATCCATGCTGCTGCTATTCCCATTTTCCAACAGATAGGAGAGTAATGTGAGATAATTTACCCTTTCCTCACCATTTAACTGACCACAGCAAGGTGTATTCTTTTGAGAAGGAATGTTTTAACCCCTTGAGTGCTGTGACTTTACAGGATGTAAGACAAGGAAAATTAAGGGTTATGGGGAGAAAGCGGGAAAGTGGAACTGATCCACTTCAGATCAGCCATGATCTTATTGAATGGCGGGGCAGGCTCGAAGGGCTAGATGGCCTACTCCTGCTCCTATTTCCTATGTAACTTGACAATATCAACAGCAGAGCTGTGTGAATATGCACAGTAGCACAGTGGTTAGCACTGCTGCTTCACAGCTCCAGGGTCCTGGGTTTGATTCCCGGCTCGGGGTCACTGCCTGTGTGGAGTTTGCACATTCTCCTCGTGTCTGCGTGGGTTTTCTCCGGGTGCTCCGGTTTCCTCCCACAGTCCAAAGATGTGCGGGTTAGGTTCATTGGCTATGCTAAAAATTGCCCCTTAGTGTCCTGGGATGTGTAGGTTAGAGGGATTAGCAGGTAAATGTGTAGGGATATGGGGATAGGGTCTGGGTGGGATTGTGTTCGGTGCAGACTCGATGGGCCGAAGGGCCTGTTTCTGCACTGTAGGGTTCTACGTGCTGTCCCTTTAAGGTGCATTATACCAGAATGTCAGTGCAGTATCTACGAAAGCTAGTTTTTTGGTTAGCGGCGACATTTTATGGGCTGGTGTTATTTACAGGGTAATCTTATTTCAGATTGTGGCATCGCGTTGTTCAGCTGGAACATTCAATGTCCAAAATTGATGGAATTGCTGTTAAACTTGAGATGATGGAAAAAAGCAAAGACACAATGGAAAAGCTGTTCAACATTTTTCAGAAGGTAAAACAGACATTTTCTGCTCCTTGTTTAAACTTAGAAACATGGTCATTTAAATGATTGATTTGGCCTAACATAGCTTAAAAACCAGCAATGCTAAAAAGAGTTAAAGTTTGCAAAATTTACTGCTGAAATTCTCTTTTACTGAACATATTTTGGAGGCATAAGTGTTGGCCATTTGGCCTTTTGAGCCTGTAATGCTATTTGGTAAAATGATAGTTTGATCAGATTGTAGTCTCAACTCTACTTCCCTGTCTTTCCCCATAACCCTTGATCCCCTAATTTACCAAAAATATTCTAAATCTGTCTTGAATAAGTTCAATGACCCAGCCACTGTTCTCTTGGAAGAGAATTCCACAGACCAATGATGTTTAAAAAGGAAGATTTCTTATTCTTAAACTGTGTGCCCTAGTTTTATGCTCGAAACCTCGTCTGCGTTTGGGATTCTCTGCCTCCACGGAGCACCAAATTCTCCTTTTGGGGTGGGAATAAATAAGAATGGAGAATCCGGCCCCTAGTCTTTCCCACAAGAGGGAAAATTCTCCCAGTATTCACCCTATCAAATATCCTCAGGTTCTCATTATGTTTCAATAAGATCACCTCTCATTCTTCTATATTCCAACAGGCATAGGTCCAACCAGTTGAACTTTTTTTCTGTGGACTAGCCCTTCATCCCTGGGATGAGAGGAGTGAACCTTCTCTGAACTGCTTTGAATGTAATTATGTTCTTTTTCAAATAATGAGACCAAAACTGAGCACAGTATTCAGATGTGGCCTCACCACACCCTGTACAGCTGCAGTTAAACTTCCTTACTTTTATGTTCTATTCCCCTTATATAAAGCTGAAACAGAGCTGCAAATATTTGTAGTATTAATTACTAGCTCTGATTGTCCCCTGATGCATAATATGCACAGTAAAAAGTCTGACAACACCAGGTTTTAGTCCAACCTATTTATTTGATAATATACTCACAAGCTTTCGGGGTTAGTCCCGAAAGGCCCAGTCCAACGCCGGCATACCCACATCATGCATAATATGCATGCATAGTAACATTCACAGTGCTGGAAAGTTACGTGAAGAAATGATAACGTGCCATATTTACCTTGTACACTTCTCTCATCTAATGATAAATCCAGAGCTCCCAGAAGACAGGGCCACATGGGAAAGAACTGTGGGTTGGAGTTTACACTGATGATCTTGTGTTTCCTATCTGCACACAATTGAGTATGATATTCACTGGATGCATGGGAACATTGTTTAACATCAGTGTAAATTCAGTCTATCTTGGGTGGGATTGCACAGCTTTGCACCAAGCTTCTCTGGGAGTTTGGCAGCGATCTCATATCACCTTCTCAGCATTTTGTACAGTTTTCACATGGATGATATCAGGAGGGGACAAGTGAGGCCAACCTTCCTTCTCCTGTTGCGATAGGATATTGAGAGGAGCGCTCACATTGTGCTTTCATTGCTAGATTGATAATTTCACTGTAATGATTCAGAGAAATGAATCAAACCCAATTATTGCATTTGGGGAAGTCAAATTGGAATTTTAAAAAATCAGTGATCTTGTAATATCCCTGTGAACCAGATGTTTTACTGACAAACCAAACAGTAAGGTTTTAAGTCGATCCGCCTCGTGTCCAACGAGGGACATACACACACGATGGGTCGTACTGGGGCTGCTCTTGGTTGTTCGAGATTGGCCTAGTGCTTCATGTCGTTAGTGTGTGCCTAAACTGGACCAGATACTGGGCAAGACGACAGCTCAGTGACTATCACTGATTGCTGTGCAGACACATGGATTTGGGCCGGTGTCTGTGGGGAGTTTGCGCATTCTCCCCATGCCTGCGTGGGTTTTCTCCGGGTGCTCCGGTTTCCTCCCACACCCCAAAGATGTGCTGTTAGGCTGATTGGAAGTAATAAATTGTCCCTAAATTAGTCTTTCCTCAATGTGGAGTGCCATAAGCATAGACAAGGCTTGTGAGTGGAGAGGGGGACTCACAATGTTAAGATGGCGGCACGGGCTCGTTGGGCCGAAGGGCCTGTTTCCCGTGCTGTGTTGCTCTTTAAAGTTTAAATTTATTTGTTAGTGTCACAAGTACATTAACACTGCATTGAAGTTACTGTGAAAATCCCCAGGATGCCACACTCTGGCACCTGTTCGGGTACATTAAGGGAGAATTTAGCATAGCCAATGCCCCTAACCAGCACGTTTTTCAGACTGTGGGAGGAAAATCCTCACTACAGGAAGGATGTGGAAGCTATTGAAAGGGTTATTACCATAGAACCATAGAACCCTACAGTGCAGAAACAGGCCATTCGGCCCATCGAGTCTGCACCGAACACAATCCCACCCAGACCCTATCCCCATATCCCTACACATTTACCTGCTAATCCCTCTAACCTACACATCCCAGGACACTAAGGGGCAATTTTAGCATAGCCAATGAACCTAACCCACACATCTTTGGACTGTGGGAGGAAACCGGAGCACCCGGAGAAAACCCACGCAGACACGAGGAGAATGTGCAAACTCCACACAGGCAGTGACCCGAGCCGGGAATCGAACCCAGGACCCTGGAGCTGTGAAGCAGCAGTGCTAACCCACTGTGCTACCGTGCCGCAGAGGAGATTTACAAGGATGTTGCCTGGACTGGGAGGCATGCCTTATGAAGATAGGTTGAGGGAGCTGGGACTCTTTTCCCTACAGAGACGAAGATTGAGAGGCGACCTGATAGAAGTTTATAAAATGTTGAGAGGAATAAATAGGGTGGACTCTCAGAGGCTATTTCCCCGGGTTGAAATGGTCGCTACGAGAGGACACAGATTTAAGGTGCGGGGAGGGAAGTACAGAGGTGATGTTAGGGGTAAGTTTTTCACTCAGAGGGTGGTGAGTGAATGGAATCGGCTGCCGTCAGTGGTGGTGGAGGCGAACTCGCTGGGGTCTTTTAAGAACATAGAACATAGAACATAGAACATTACAGCACAAACAGGCCCTTCGGCCCTCGAGTTGCGCCGATCGCATCAACCCCACCAATCTATAGACCTATCTATAACCCCCAATCCCATTAAACCCCATATACTCATCCAGAAGTCTTTTAAAAGACCCCAGCGAGTTCGCCTCCACCACCGATGACGGCAGCCGATTCCAATCACTCACCACCCTCTGAGTGAAAAACTTACCCCTAACATCACCTCTGTACCTCCCTCCCCGCACCTTAAATCTGTGTCCCCTCGTAGCGACCATTTCAACCCGGGGAAATAGCCTCTGAGAGTCGCTCTTAAAAATAGCCTCTTTTAAGAGACTTCTGGATGAGTATATGGGGTTTAATGGGATTGAGAGTTATAGATAGGCCTGATAGGTAGGGAATATGATCAGCGCAACTTGTGGGCTGAAGGGCCTGTTTGTGCTGTAGTGTTCTATGTTCTATGAAACTGGAACACCCAGAGGAACCCCACAGACATGGGGAGGACATGCAGACGCTGCAAAGGCAGTGACCCAAGCTGGAAATTGAACCTGGGTTCCTGGCACTGTGCCACCTCAATTGTTGTAAAAAGTCTACATCATTTGGACTCTGCAATCATTACTTGGTCCAATCTACACGTAACAGAGGATGTGGTTGATTCTTAACTGCTTCTGAAATAGCTGAAGGACACACTCAGTTCTGGGTTATTGGAGTTGGGGTAATAAATACTGGCCTTACTATCCACACCCACATCCGAGGAATGAATCTGGAAAATATATGCCTGAGGATTGGGGTGTAAGCTCACGCCCACAAGCGACAGATTTCCAAACCAACCAGAAGTTAAAATGGGATTGAGTGAAGGATTTGATGTGACAAAGTTCCTCATCCCTGGGCCTGGAATTCATTATCAGATCAGACACCTCAGTCAGTCTGATTCTTAAATCTTTCTATTGTAGATTTAGTCTCTACAAAAGGTGCAGAAAGCAAGCTAGAAATTGGGCTCAATTAGCACAGACTTTCGTAACACAATTCAATGAAAGGGTTGACTGGTGATGTGTTATTTAAAAAGCTCAAAGATATGTTTACACCTGAGGAGAAAGCCCAGAGCCTGAGAGAGCAACTGGACCGGGCGGTTTAGAAAGTTTTAGATTGGCTAGGAGGGAGTTGAAGAGGGAGTTAAGAAGGGCTAAAAGAGGGCATGAGATGATTTTGGCTGATAGGATTAAGGAGAACCCTAAGGCGTTTTACAGGTATGTCAAGAACAGAAGGTTGGTTAGGACAAGATTAGGGCCAGTTACAGACAGTAGAGGGAAGTTTGTGTGTGGAACCGGAGGAGATTGGAGAGGCGTTGAACCAATATTTCTCTTCGGTGTTCACGCAAGGGGACAGGAATGTAGCTGAGGAGGACACTGGGGTGCAGGGGTGTAAAATAGATAGTATTGCAGTTGATACGGGGGATGTGCTGGATAATTTAGAGGGATTGAAAATAGATAAGTCCCCTGGTCCAGATGGGATTTACCCTAGGATTCTTTGGGAGGCAAGAGGGGTGATTGCGGAGCCTCTGGCTCTGATCTTCAGGTCGTCGTTAGTCTCTGGTATAGTACCAGAAGATTGGAGGACAGCAAATGTTGTCCCATTGTTTAAGAAGGGGAGAAGGGACTTCCCTGGGAATTATAGACCGGTGAGTCTTACTTCTGTGGTGGGTAAGGTTTTGGAAAGGATTATTAGAGACAGGATTTATAGTTATTTGGAAAGTAATGAGTTGATTAGGGACAGTCAGCATGGTTTTGTAGCGGGTAGGTCATGCCTTACTAACCTTATCGAGTTCTTTGAGAAAGTGACCAAAGAGGTGGATAGGGGTAAGGCAGTTGATGTGGTGTATATGGATTTTAGCAAGGCGTTTGATAAGGTTCACCATGGTAGGCTTCTGCAGAAAATGCAGATGTATGGGATTGGGGGTGATCTAGGTAATTGGATCAGGAATTGGCTAGCAGATGGGAGACAGAGAGTGGTGGTTGATGGGAAATATTTGTCATGGAGTTCGGTTACAAGTGGTGTGCCTCAGGGATCTGTTTTGGGGCCACTGCTGTTTGTAATTTTTATTAATGATCTGGATGAGGGTATAGTTGGGTGGATTAGTAAGTTTGCTGATGACACCAAAGTCGGAGGTGTGGTAGATAGTGAGGAAGGGTGTCATAGTCTGCAGGGAGACTTAGAAAGGTTGCAGAGCTGGGCTGAGAGGTGGCGGATGGAGTTTAATGTGGAGAAGTGTGAGGTAATTCATTTCGGTAGGAATAACAGATGTGTTGAGTATAGGGCTAACGGGAGGACTTTGAATAGTGTGGAGGAGCAGAGGGATATAGGTGTATGTGTACATAGATCCCTGAAAGTTGGGAATCAAGTAGATAAGGTTGTTAAGAAGGCATACGGAGTCTTGGCGTTTATTGGTAGGGGGATTGAATTTAGGAGTCGCAGCGTCATGATGCAACTGTACACAACTCTGGTGCGGCCACACTTGGAGTACTGTGTGCAGTTCTGGTCCCCACATTACAGGAAGGATGTGGAGGCTTTGGAGAGGGTGCAGAGGAGGTTTACCAGGATGTTGCCTGGTATGGAGGGGAGATCCTATGAGGAGAGACTGAGAGATTTGGGGTTGTTTTCGCTGGAAAGAAGGCGGCTAAGAGGGGATCTCATTGAAACATGTAAGATGATTAGAGGTTTAGACAGGGTAGATAGTGATAGCCTTTTTCCTAGGATGGAGAAAGCTAGCACGAGGGGGCACGATTTTAAATTAAGGGGGGGTAGTTATAGGACAGATGTCAGGGGTAGGTTCTTTACCCAGAGGGTGGTGAGGGACTGGAATGCCCTGCCAGCTGCAGTTGTAAATGCACCTAGTTTGGGGGCGTTTAAAAGATCTGTGGATAGGTTTATGGATGAAAAGGGATTGGTTTAGGCTAGTGGGTCATTGTTTTGTAACTGGTCGGCGCAACATCGTGGGCCGAAGGGCCTGTTCTGCGCTGTAATGTTCTATGTTCTATGTTTTAAGTCAGTCCACCTCGTGTCCAACGAGGGGCATACACGCGATGGGTCTGCTCTTGGTTGTTCGAGATTGGCCTAGTGCTTCATGTCGTTAGTATGTGCCTAAACTGGACCAGATACTGGGCAAGACGACAGCTCAGTGACTATCACTGATTGCTGTGCAGACACATGGATTTGGGCCGGTGTCTGTGGGAGTTTGCGCATTCTCCCTGTGCTTGGGTGGGTTTTCTCCGGGTGCTCCGGTTTCCTCCCACACCCCAAAGATGTGCTCTTAGGCTGATTGGCAGGAATAAATTGTCCCTAAATCAGTTTCCCTCAATCTGGATGGCCATAAAACATTAGATAAGGGTCGTGGGTAGAGAGGGGGACTGGTGGTGTTGAGATGGCGGCGCGGGCTCGTTGGGCCAAAGGGCCTGTTTCCCGGGCTGGTTTTGTTCTTATTCTGTTGTGGGTATCAGTGGTAAGGGCAGCAGTTATGCCCATCTCTAATTGCCCTTAAACTGAGTGGCTTGCTTGCCTCATGTAGAACATCGAACACTACAGCACAAACAGGCCCTTCAGCCCACAAGTTGCGCCGATCACTTCTATACCTACCAATCCATAGACCTATCTATAACTCCCAATCCCATTAGATCCCATATACTTATCCAGAAGTCTTTTAAAAGACCCCAGCGAGTTCGCCTCCACCACCGATGACGGCAGCCGATTCCATTCACTCACCACCCTCTGAGTGAAAAACTTACCCCTAACATCACCTCTGTACTTCCCTCCCCGCACCTTAAATCTGTGTCCTCTCGTAGCGACCATTTCAGCCCTGGGAAATAGCCTCTGAGAGTCCACCCTATCTATTCCTCTCAACATCTTATAAATCTCTATCAGGTCGCCTCTCAACCTTCGCCTCTCCAGGGAAAAGAGTCCCAGCTCCCTCAACCTATCCTCATAAGGCATGTCTCCCAATCCAGGCAACATCCTTGTAAATCTCCTCTGCACCCTCTCAATAGCTTCCACATCCTTCCTGTAGTGAGGTGACCAGAACTGCGCACAGTACTCCAAGTGGGGTCTGACAAGGGTCTTATAAATATGAATATATTTAATGATGGAGCCTATAGAATAGAGAACTTCCAAGATTCACTAACCCCTGATGGCCACGTGGTATTATCACTAGACTATTAATCTAGAAACTCAACTAATGTTCTGGCGTACAGGTTCGAATCCCACCACCACAGGTGGCAAAATTTGAATTCAATAAAAAAACTCTGGAATTAAGAATCTACTTGGGCGGCATGGTAACACAGTGGGTTAGCACTGCAGCTTCACAGCTCCTGGGTTCAATTCCCGGCTCGGGGTCACTGTCTGTGTAGAGTTTGCACATTCTCCTCGTGTCTGCATGGGTTTCCTCTGGGTGCTCCAGTTTCCTCCCACAGTCCAAAGATGCGTGGGTTAGGTTGATTGGCCGTGCTAAAAAATTGTCCCTTAGTGTCCAGGGATGTGTAGGGTAGAGGGATTAGAACATAGAACATTACAGCACAAACAGGCCCTTCGGCCCTCGAGTTGCGCCGATCACATCAACCCCACCAATCTATAGACCTATCTATAACCCCCAATCCCATTAAACCCCATATACTCATCCAGAAGTCTTTTAAAAGACCCCAGCGAGTTCGCCTCCACCACCGATGACGGCAGCCGATTCCATTCACTCACCACCCTCTGAGTGAAAAACTTACCCCTAACATCACCTCTGTACTTCCCTCCCCGCACCTTAAATCTGTGTCCTCTCGTAGCGACCATTTCAACCCGGGGAAATAGTGGGTATAATATGTAGGGATATGAGGGTAGGGCCTGGGTGGGATTGTGTTTGGTACTGAGTCGATGGGCTGAAGGGCCTCTTTCGGCACTGTAGGGTTTCTATGAAAGGATCTACTGATGACCATGAACCGGTCACTTATCGGAAAAACCCATCCGGGTCACTAATGGCCTTTAGGGAAGGAAATCTGCTGTCCTTACCTGGTCTGACCTACATGTGATTCCAGAGCCACAGCGATGTGGTTGACTCTCAACTGCCCTCTGAACAAGGGTAACTAGGGATGGGCAATAAATACTAGCCCAGCCAGTGACACCCATGTCCCGCAAATTAATAAAACAAAATCAAAATTGTTTCCTCCTCTCAGTCCTTCTTGTGTCTCTGCCTCCATAACAGCATCAGGTTGTTTGGGAGGTTCAGGTTATTGGACGGGTGAGTATATACATACAGCTCTGATTCCCTTTCAAACGTTCATCCAGAATTTGGCTGTATTTCTATCTTGTGCTAATGTAGAGTTTCTAACACTTTGCTTTCAATTGCTTTGTCAAGGGTGAAAGACGGGATGTCGCTGAGTTGCTGTGATGCTCAGGAAAAGCAGTAAAGCTTTGATCAGCGTCGACACCAAGAGCTCAATCATTGAGCAGATTTCCCCAGACACCAACCCAGTTCGCTCAGGCCAGGCTCCCAATTCTTCAAATCAAACAGTAACATCGCTCCCTTTCAAACACGTGCAAACTGCAAGTGATTCCATCAGGTCTTTCCCACAATCTGTAGCGTAGACTAGAGACCCCACACATTACCTGAGCCAGGATTTGGTTGTTTGATCTTTATGACCTGTTATTTTTGTATGTATAACAATCCAGATTAGTAAAAGCCAACATGAATTATTACCAATCATTGGAAGATCCTCAATAGATTAGAAGACTATTTTAGTGGACTCAAGAGCAAACTGTACACTGGGGGAGACACACCAGTGAAAGTCAGCTGGATATTATCCATTCCTTTGCTTGGACAACCCTACATGAATATGGATAATTTCCCAGTTATAAACAGCCTGCAAAGCAGCCGAGGATGGAATTGTAACAGGCGATTTATTGGAAAATTACAGGTGCAGTGCGAACAATGTTCCATCAACTGATTTACAGTTACAGACACAGTTCCCACAACCTTCCAATAAACTGTGTGCAGAACACCACACCCAGCCCAGTATCTCTAAATAATGCACTCCGTATGTGCACAAGCTATAATAATATTTTCAAGCCACAGATTACACACATTAATTACATTCTTCATAAAGATGTTCCAACTGCAGACAATTAAACCTGTAATATCAGCGTCAGGTTATTTCCTGCTCAATTGGTACAGTTGATGCAGATTCAGGATTCTGTGCTACCTGCTTCAGGTAGTCAGTCATTGCCTGACAGCTAAACTGATACTGGAAGTCATTCCGTTATGATGTTCACACAAAGCATTCTCGCTCCAGTCTAATCCTGCCTATACGGGCTAACTGAACTTAATGCCCTTAGTCCAGGACATCATGTCACTGAAAGCAAAGTTGAAAGTTTGTGTAATTCTGTTTAAAGGACAGGAAGTGGGCAAATTCCCAAAATGTGCTTCCACTGAGTGAGGTTCTGCACCCACAATTCGAAATTGCAACATTTACTCCAGCTTAAATCAGGAGTGAGGATCCAACTTGACATCAAAGCAAAGGAGAGAAAATCTCGCTCAGCTTTGCTTTCAGTCCATTTTCCCGCTCTATTACTGAACAAGTGCAGTATTTGTACTGGGAGTGATATTAAACACAGCGGTATCCAAAAGCAAAGAAAAACCCAGCACGGGAAACAGGCCCTTCGGCCCAACGAGCCCGCGCTGCCATCTTAACAATGTGTTATTCCCCCTCCATCCTTGACCCGTGTCTATGTTTATGGTTCCCCCCCCCCCATTGGAAACCAGATTCAGGGGAGAATAATTTAGGGACAATTTGTTACACCAATCAGCCTAAGAGCGCATCTTTGGGGTGTGGGAGGAAACCGGAGCACCCGGAGGAAACCCACGCAAGCACGGGGAGAATGCGCAAACTCCCACAGACACCGACCCAAATCCATGTATCTGCGCAGCAATCAGTGATAGTCACTGAGCTGTCGTGTTGCCCATCCGCTGGTCCAGTTGCCCCCTTCTCTTACCATGCCTTAGTTAATTCAATTGAGCGCATTTCAATTAAGAACAAAGAAAATTACAGCACAGTATCAGGCCCTTCAGCCCTCCAAACCTGCGCCAACCATGCTGCCCGACTGAACTAAAACTGCCCACCCTTCCAGGGGCTAAATCCCTCTTTTCCCATCCTGTTCATGCACTTGTCAAGACGCTCCTCAAAAGTCACTATTGTACCTGCTTCCACGGCAGTGAGTTCCAGGCACCCATCATCCTTTGATTAAAAAAAACTTGCCTCGTACATCTCCTTTAAACCTTGCCCCTCACACCTTAAACCTGTACCTCCCAGTAATTGACTCCTCCACCCTGGGAAAAAGTTTCTGACTATCCACCCTGTCCTTGCCCCTCATAATCTTGTAGACTTCCTATCAGATCGCCCCTTAACCTCTGTCATTCCAGTGAGAACAAACCAAGTTTCTCCAACCCTCTCCTCATAGCTAAAGCCCTCCATACCAGGGGCAACATCCTGGTAAATCTTTTCTGTACCCTCTCCAAAGCCTCCACATCCTTCTGGTAGTGTGGCGACCAGAATTGAACACGATATTCCAAATGCGGCCTAACTAAGGTTCTATAAAGCTTCAACATGACTGGCCAATTTTTAAACTCAGTGCCCCGGCCGATGAGATAATGCATCAGTGTAAAGTCAGCTGCTTCCTGTTAGCAGAAGGAATGGAAATCGTGTTAAGCTGCATAGACCGGCAGAATAGAATAGAATAGAATTTGAAAATGGCCTTCAATATCAAACTCAAAATACCAGCAAGAATACATAAGGAACCTGTCAATAACAAAGCTTTTGTTTATTGTAATGACATTGGCTTTCCCCTTTCATGGGATGAGTGTCGCTGGCTGAGTTAGTATTTATTGCCCATCCCTAACTGCTCTTGAACTGAATGTCTCACTTGGCCATTACAGAGGGTAGTTAAAAGATTCCATTGCATGTATGCCAGACTGGGTAAGGGTGGCAGATTTCCTACATCAACAATGGTTTCATGGTCATCATTAGAATTATCACTGAATTGCTGCCTTACAGCGCCAGGGACGCAGGTTCAATTCCAGCTTTGGGTCACTGTCTGTGTGGAGTTTGCACATTCTCCCCATGCCTGCGTGGGTTTCCTCCGGGTGCTCCGGTTTCCTCCCACAGTCCAAAGATTTGTGTGTTAGGTGGATTGGCCGTGCTAAATTGCCTTTTAGTGTCCCAAAGTATAGTTTAGAAGGATTAGTGGGGTAAATATGTGGGGTTACAGGGACAGGGCCTGGTAGAGTGCAGACTCAATGGACAATGACATCCTTTACATTGATTCTATAACAGACTCTGCTGCCCTCTGCAGTAAAGAATTCCACAGATTCACAACCTTCCGAGAGCTAAAAATTCCCCCTCATTTCTGCCATAAATGGGTAACCCCTTACTCAGATTGAGCCCTCTGAGCCTCAGCACAGTGGTTAGCACTGCTGCTTCACAGCTCCAGGGTCCTGGGTTCGATTCCCGGCTCGGGTCACTGCCTGTGTGGAGTTTGCACATTCTCCTCGTGTCTGTGTGGGTTTTCTCCGGGTGCTCCGGTTTCCTCCCACAGTCCAAAGATGTGCGGGTTAGGTTCATTGGCTATGCTAAAATTGCCCCTTAGTATCCTGGGATGTGTAGGTTAGAGGGATTAGCAGGTAAATGTGTAGGGATATGGGGATAGGGTCTGGGTGGGATTGTGTTCGGTGCAGACTCGATGGGCCGAAGGGCCTGTTTCTGCACTGTAGGGTTCTATATGCAGGGTAGAATAGGTGTGGGGTGATGTGGCGGTGCGGGCTCGTTGGGCCGAAGGGCCTGTTGTTCTTTGTTCTTTGTTCAACTGTCCCACAAGGGGAAACAACCCCTCAGCATCTACCCTGTCAAGCCCTTAAGAATCCTATAATGTTTCAATTACATTGTTACTCATTCTTAACTCCAATGAGCACAGGCCCAACCTACTCAACCTCGCTTCATAAAAAAATCCCTCCACATCCAAGATCAACCTAATGAAATCTTTGGACTGCCTCCAATCCCAATCTCTCTTTTCTTGGATCACAGTATTCCAGGTGTGGTCTAACTAGTGCCTTGTACAGTTTTAGCAGGGCTTATATAGTCCATTCCCTTTGAAAGGAAAGCTCACATTCTATTTGGCTTCCCAATTACCCGCTGAGCTCTCAACTTTCTGCAGTCTTTCTCCATTTACATCACATTCAGCTCTTTTATTCTTCCTACCAAAATGCATCACTTCACATTTTCCTACATTAAATGAGGGGACAAAAACTTGGACAATGGAATATAATCTATCTATATCCCTCTGAAGATTTATCCTTACCATTGGCCTTCCCACTCTTTTTTGTTTCATCTGCAAACTTGGCAATAATACATTCACTTCCCTCGTTATTAATATATATATTGTTAGTAATTGTGGCCCTAGCACTGATCCCTGTGGCACTCCACTAGTTACAGGTTGCCATCCTGAAAATTCCCCTCTTATTCTAACTCCACGGTACTGTGGTATCTTGTTAGATGGGTGGATAGGCTTTGGGGAGTCACGCGATGCAGAATCCCCAGCCTGTTCTTGTGGCCACAGTATGAATATAGAACATAGAACATTACTGCACAAACAGGCCCTTCGGCCCACGAGTTGCACCGATCACATCAACACCTACCAATCTATAGACCTATCTATAACCCCCAATCCCATTAAATCCCATATACTCATCCAGAAGTCTTTTAAAAGACCCCAGCAAGTTCGCCTCCACCACCGATGACGGCAGCCGATTCCATTCACTCACCACCCTCTGAGTGAAAAACTTACCCCTAACATCACCTCTGTACTTCCCTCCCCGCACCTTAAACCTGTGTCCTCTCGTAGCGACCATTTCAACCCGGGGAAATAGCCTCTGAGAGTCCACCCTATCTATTCCTCTCAACATTTTATAAACTTCTATCAGGTCGCCTCTCAACCTTCGCCTCTCCAGGGAAAAGAGTCCCAGCTCCCTCAACCTATCCTCATAAGGCATGCCTCCCAGTCCAGGCAACATCCTTGTAAATCTCCTCTGCACCCTCTCAATAGCTTCTACGTCTTTCCTATAGTGAGGCGACCAGAACTGCGCACAGTACTCCAAATGAGGCCTGACGAGGGTCCTGTAAAGTTGCAGCATTACCTCCCGACTCCTAAACTCAATCCCTTAGTTTTCAGAAAATACCTATAACATGGTGGGATTACTCTTTACTTCCCTAATCCTTTGATTCCATATTGGTTTCCATATTATCTATTATATTGAAATTTTTTTTTACATGTACTTATACCCTTCCCACAATTAAATTTACATGGTTCAATAACTGTGCTTAAAATAAACACATACCTTTATTAAATATCTATCCCATCATCCAGCAGTTCTAACTGCTGCCTCAGTGATCAGACATTCCTTCTGCTCCATTTCCAGAGCTAGGTCTTGTCTTTTTGGATCAATGTATGTGACCTCAGCACCCTCACTATCCTCTGCACTGCTTAGTCTCTACCTTCTACACACAATGCACAAACCATGTCACATATTATTTAAGTCAAATATTAACAGATAGACACACAGTACACGTCCCACTTTATTTGAAGCTATGCATTGTGCGAGTTGTAAAATGAATACTGCACCACCCAGCAGGAATAGTAATAATTCATCCATGATATTTAACAGTTAATTAAATTTGTCATTGGTTTCCTGCTCCTGAACACAAAAGTGCATTTCCAGTCAGAGTCAGCAGTGCTGAGTTTTGCACAACAGGAATGTAAAGAGTGAGAGTCCTACAGGGATTGTAAATGCTATTACCTCCATCCAAACTCTTGATAGATTTTGCCATGCAGAGCTTTGAATTCAAAGCATTGTGTATGAAGTTGATAGCACACTTACCCAAGGACAAGGACAGACTAGCAATATACAGAAGGAAGAGATTTCCAAAGTGCTCCAGAAATGGTTCCTTATCTCAACTCCTTTCATCATGAGAATATTCTGTGCCTGTAATAAACCTTCAGAGGCAGAAGTCCCTTCACCAAAATTCCGTTATTTACAAGTCAGACAACAGTACACAGAGTGCTTTATTAGCAGCCTACACTAAGAGTCCCTGGAGAACTGACACTCCTGGTTAAATACAAAGCAAAAGACTATCTGATTGGCTCATCTATTTGGCCTGCTCCTTTTTGGTCAACTAAATGAACCATCAATTTGGTCCTGGAACAAGGAGTCCACATTCTAATCGGTCCACCTCAATTGCCTGATTAAAGTCATTTCAGTGGCCTCCCAGTGTGGCAGCTTTTGATCTTGCTGCTCATTCCGGTTGTGGGTCCAAACACCAGCCCAAGATCTCAACACCTCAATCTCAGCTGACACTCTAACTGAAGGAGCGCACCATTGCAGGTTGTTTTTGAAGTTTCCCGTTTCTCCAAGTGGCTTAAATGATTTTAGAGCATTCAAAAAGCAAGGAGTTCTCCTGCATCCTGGCCAACATTCATTTCCAGCTAGCACCCTCACAGCAGATTAACTGACCATTTGTATCACTGGATGTTTGTGTGGCTTTATTGTATTCTAACATGCTGCATCATTTTTCTACATAACAATAGCAACCACACTCCAAGGGCAATTTAATTGCTGTGAGGCATATCAGAACATCCTGGGGATGCGAAAGATTCTGTCGAAAGATGAATAATAGGAGCTTGCTGTTTCTAACTCAGAAATCTATCTAAATGAAAGATATGTAACAAAGTCATTTCTTAAAAGCCCTCGTAGTAATGTTTTTGTCGATTGTGATCTTCACTGATGACAAATATTCAGACTTAAAATAGAATAGTCACACGAAATCTAAAGGGAATTATATAAAATGGGTGTCCCATTATATTCCGGTACCGTTTATGTGAAAGCTTCGTATTGAGGTTTTGACAGCTAGAGGGAGAATGAACAGTACATCAGCTGGAACTGTTTTTGCGCTGTAGATTCATCCTGTAATCCACTAACTCTATTGAATCTGTCGCTCTGCTGAAATCACTCTTACTGAGGAATGTGGGTGCTTTTACAGTTCTTGTCATTTTGTGTTTCATTTTCTATTGTGATGTGAGTATAAAGGAGAATAATTGTGTGGGGAGGATGTTTGATGGAATGTATTCCTTCCCACTCCCAGTGCACAGAGAAAAAGCTCATTCTGTTCACGTGGTTCATCTGTTATATTGAGGCAGGTTTAATCTCTTTGTTGGATTTGTTTAATGTAATCTGACACAAGAGTGACAGCAGTTCACAAGTACTTCATTGACTGTGAAATGTGAAGGGAATCCTGATATCATGAAAGGTGTGATATTAATGCAAGTTCTCTCATTTGGTCTTGAATCTCCATGCCCAAGGAAGCACATATCCTGGAATTCCCCTTCCTTGGATTCTGGTGATCCTGGATTCTCATTGTGTTACATTCCAGGCATTCTGGCTTCCCTTGGTGTTGGTTTTCCATAGTCCCAGGTTCTGGTGGATCTGGATTCCCCTAGTCCTGAATACTGGCAGTCAATACTCCCTATCAGTGTGTGATTCATTTAAGATTGCCACTGCATGTGTACATGTTAAAGACCCTGCTGTTTGTGCAGCCATGTAGCATATTCCTGATGGATATCTGACTGTACACTCTCAGTTTTGAGGGGGCTGCTAGCCTTGGATTCCACTCTGGACTCAGGCTGCCTGCTATTCTGATGGCCCTTATTTCTGCTTTCAAAGAAGACATTGTGAACTTCTTTCTGTACAGCCTGATATACTTAAGGCTCTCAAATCCAGTGGCCCTGGATTTTCACGGCTCCATATCCCTGTGATCCAGGTTTCCTGTTACCATAATTCCACAGGCTCTGGATCCAGTGCAATTCAGAATCCAAACAGTGCAAGTAAAAATAATCACCACTGCTGGAACAAAAACAGAAAATGCTGCAAAATCACAGCACGTTCTGGGAGGAATTAAAACTAACTTGTTCAAGTATAGATCCTCAGCTCTGCAAGTTTGACAAAGGCACAAAATAAACGTGGAAAGTATTTCCAGTGTATTTTCTTTCTGACATGCAGACAGAACAGGAAACCAGAACCAGGGAGGTCCAGCTGCGACTAATTTAACACACGCAGAGAAGTACATTAACTTGAAGGTTTTTCCTCACAGTCTCGTTCTCCTTTCTCTGTGGCCCACACATTTCAATACATTGTCTTAATTAGCTGCCCTTGTAACACTCCGAGTGATTGTGCTCTGTGTAAACTGTAAGGCGTAAAGTACTTTGCACATTAGATTTTCTCCAATGTCCTTTATAATGTTGTGATAGATTTGGTGTGTATTCTATTGTATTGATATTTAAACAAATTTTAATAAATGTATACAAGCAATATTTTGTTGATTCATTTTTATAAAAACAAGCGACATAATGTCAGTGTTTTTAATATAACCAGTGTATGAACATCAACCTTCATATTCATGGTTGGACAATGAACAAAGATAGTTAACATGAGTTTGAATTTTTGCACATCAAAATTACTTGCTGCCCTAGCCAATAATACCCACATCCCATAATAAGAAAAAGGACTAGGTTTTTAAAGCTGCTAATTACAAAATGTTGTATGACATTGTGTCCCTAAAATATAAAGCTTTATCTCTAGTATAGCTTTTTGGAAGATAGAAATTTAGCTTCGTGCACTTTGCCACACAGCTGTATGGTCTTTTAGCCTTTTGACCTGATGGCATGAAGAAAAGCAACGTGTCGAAATCAAGATTGTGTTCTCAAGCATTGAGAAAGTGAAGGGAGGGCAACTTCAACAGGGTGCTTCAGGGGTTGTTAGGACCATTACTGATTCTAATTCACACTCATGTTTTGGACTCAAAGCCAATGTAAGTCATGTTTATTGAGGAAACCAATATTAGAATCTGAGGAAGTAACTCAAATTCAAAATAAAGCAAACTAAACAGACAGAGCAATGACAGGTGAACTTTATTACAGAAACAAAGTGCTTGCACAAAACACTAAACCAGTCGGTGTTGAATACAATACAGAACAGTAATCAATAAACTGTTGAATTATACAGCAAAACAGAATAGCAGTTAGAAAAAGGCACGATTAAACATTATTGAGTAAAATGGGACATGGGATAGGACACAAGAGATGGAACCACTTTTGGTACCTGTTAGACAACACTGTTGATATTGATTGATTGCAATGTGAGTAAATCAGGCATGTATATAATGAACAATGGATAAGCTACAGGTTCTCATGTTCCCAACCATGTCCAATTTCTTCCCTAGAATTCCAATGAAATGAATACCTAGCCAATCCGTATTCTTCACAAATACTAACTGACCCAATGTTTCCAGCGTTCCCTGTTCAGTTTAGATTTTCAACATTGGCAGGTCAGATTTGTAGCTTCCTCTTATATTTTAGTTCGATCAGACCTGGAGGAGTACTGTCTCCAGTTAGGGTCAAGGCACAAGGAAGGTGTTTAAATAATGCAGCCCATGCAAAGTTACTTTGAGAAGGTAGAGCCTAGTAGAAAGCAAATTTCAGCTGACATTGTGGAACTTTAGTGATCAAGCATAGAATACGCTGTGCAGTACGGTAAGGGTGGGAGTCATTCATGAATCAATTGGATGTTGTAAAAAGACACTGATCCGCATCTACAATTAATTGGTGAACAACTGCCACACAACTTAGTGTTGGAAAGTGCAAATAGTGATTAAAAGCTAAAAAGAATTGAATACGGTATTCAAAAAATAAAATTAGCTTTAAAACAGAATTATACAAAATTACGTTGCTATAATTTCACATTGTGTAATTTCCCAAATAAATATTAATTTACCAGATGGAATTTAAATAACGTATAAAATACAATTTAGACATTATTTAACAGAACAATTTAAGTTAGTTTCAGATAAGATACTGATAATAATAAGTTATATAATTATACTGCAAAAAGCAAATTCTGCTTCCGTTCACAAGATATTTTTATATCAGAACGCACAAGTTACAGATTAAGATAAAAAAATCCAGATGCTGGAATCTGAATCATAAACAGAGAATGCTGGAAAATCTCAGCAGGTCTAACAGTGGAGAGAGAATAGAGGCAATATTTTGAATCTGGATGACCCTTCATTGTTGCAGGGTCAAAACTATATTGGGCAATAGAAAAGCTGAATGTTCATTATTCGTTATCTTGTTATATGTTGTTATAACAAGAACAAAAGATAGGAATCTCCTTAGAACTACATCTAAAAAAAATTTCCTGATTAGAAATGTGTTTAAGTGCAACACAATTCAAAGGCAGGTGGAAGCATGTTGATAGGGACATTTTCAGACAGGCTAGCACCATCATTCTTACCATTGCCCTTGGGGATAAAGTTCCTCCACTTCACAGCTGAAACTTCAGTGAAGACTTCTTTCATGGACACAAAGGATTTCCAAAGCTATCCTTTGAGTGAGCTATCCTTCAAGAGATTGGAAAACGGGGAGCAATTATGCTGACTGGAGAGGTAAAGGTTGAAAGGAGATATGATTGACATATTTAGGATTTTAAAATAACTTTGACCCTGGAAAGTGGTGTAACAGTCAGCACAGAACCAAAGGGCAAGGTCTGAAAATAAACAGCTAACCTGTCTGTCTCAGTGAGTGATTTGACTGTACAACTGGCCCCTAGGGATGCAGTTGGCAGTGATTCATTCAAATTTAAATTAGATAAGTTAGAACATAGAACATTACAGCACAAACAGGCCCTTCGGCCCTCGAGTTGCGCCGATCACATCAACCCCAAACCAAAGTTGTCTTTGAAAAATATCAGTGATACAATGGCTGAGTATCTGGAGACTGATGTGGAGATGCTGGCGTTGGACTGGGGTAAACACAATAAGTCGTCTGACAACACCAGGTTTAAAGTCCAACCGATGGGATAGTCCAACGGATAGGATGTATGAGCATCTGGAGCGCTGCAATCTGATCAGGGATACGCAGCATGGCTTCGTTACAGGGAGGTCGTGCCTTACGAATCTATTGGAATTTTTTGAAGAGGTGACAAAAACGGTTGACGAAGGACAAGCCGTTGATGTTGTCTATATGGATTTCAGTAAGGCGTTTGACAAGGTCCCTCACGGTAGGCTGATAGAAAAGGTGAAGGCTCATGGGATACAAGGCCAGGTATGTAGATGGGTGGAGAACTGGCTTGGGAGGAGGAGACAGCGGGTAGTAGTGGAGGGCTCCTTTTCCAATTGGAGGTCTGTCACCAGTGGGGTGCCGCAGGGCTCGGTACTAGGACCTCTACTATTTGTAGTATATATTAATGACTTGGAAGAGGGGGCAGGTGGTGTGATCAGCAAATTTGCTGATGACACCAAGATGGTTGGATTGGCGGGTACTGAGGAGCAGTGCCTGGCAATGCAACAGGACATAGACAGGCTGGTAGATTGGGCAGATAGATGGCAAATGGAATTTAATCCGGAGAAATGCGAGGTGATGCACTTTGGCCGGAATAATGTGGAGGGGAGTTATATGATAAAAGGTAGAACTATCCGGAGTATAGATACGCAGAGAGACCTGGGGGTGCAGGTACACAAGTCCCTGAAGGTGTCGGTGCAGGTGCAGAATGTGATGAGGAAAGCGTATGGCATGTTAGCCTTCATAGGAAGGGGTATAGAATATAAGAGTAGGAGTCTGATGTTGCAGTTGTATAGAACGTTGGTTAGGCCTCACCTGGAGTACTGCGTCCAGTTCTGGTCGCCGTACTACCGGAAGGATGTAGAGATCCTGGAGAGAGTGCAGAGGAGATTTACCAGGATGTTGCCTGGTATGGAAGGGCTGTCTTACGAGGAAAGATTGAACGCACTTGGGCTGTTTTCCCTTGAGAGACGTCGGCTGAGGGGGGATCTAATAGAGGTTTATAAGATTATGAAGGGGATAGATAGAGTAGATGGTGATAAGCTTTTTCCGCTATTAGAAATGGATAGAACGAGGGGTCACGGGCTTAGGGTGAGGGGGGCTAGATATTAGACTAATATTAGAGGGCAGTTTTTCACACAAAGGGTAGTGGGGATGTGGAATGCACTGCCGAGTAAGGTGGTGGAAGCAGGCACGCTAGGGTTGTTCAAGAGTCACTTGGACAGCCACATGAGCGGTCTACATATAGGGGGATATAGCAGGCCTTACTAAGCATTGTAGGCTTGGGGTCAGTTTTAGCCTCAGGGATATAGAGTCTTTAATAATGAAATTTTTATCCACAGGCACTTACCATCTCGAGGGCATCATGGCAGCTCAGAGGCTATCTCTGTTGCTGTGCGGACACATGGAGTTGGGCCTGTGTCCGTGGGAGTTTGCACATTCTCCCCGTGGTTGCGTGGGTTTCCTCCGGGTGCTCCGGTTTCCTCCCACATCCCAAAAATGTGCTTTTAGGCTGATTGATTGGGTAACAAATTGTCCCTATATTGGACCTCCCTGATCCTCACACATTAGGCATAGACTAGAGTCATGAATAGGTCACTGACCATGGGACGGCGGCGTGGGCTCGTTGGGCCGAAGGGCCTGTTTCCCGTGCTGTGTTGTTCTTTGTATCTCTGTTGCTGTGCGGACACATGGATTTGGGCCGTGTCCGTGGGAGTTTGCGCGTTCTCCCCATGGTTGCGTGGGTTTCCTCCGGGTACTCCGGTTTCCTCCCACATCCCAAAAATGTGCTTTTAGGCTGATTGATTGGGTAACAAATTGTCCCTATATTGGACCTCCCTGATCCTCATACATTAGGCATAGACTAAAATCATGAATAGGTCACTGACCATGGGACGGCGGCGCGGGCTCATTGGGCCGAAGGGCCTGTTTCCCGTGCTGTGTTGTTCTTTGTTCTTTGATTTATTTGATAGTAAACTCACAAGCTTTTGACGTTTCCCTCTTCACCTGACGAAGGGACAAACCCCGAAAGCTTGAGAGTTTACTATCAAATGCATCAGTTGGACTTAAACCTGGTATTATCAGACTTCTTACTGTATTTGGAGACTTACATTAAAGTACCATGCTTACTGCAATGGGGCTTCTGGTCTCCAAAGCTCTCCACAACCAGAGGTTTTCCTAAAGTCATGTCTACATCCATTGTACACTAATCAATGGAGATAGCTAGTCAATAATTCCACCATCACTACATCACTCAGATAGTACAAGGCAATCGAGATGTCAAAAATTCCTGTTGTAGCACTGCAGCCAAGAAAATTTACCCACTGTCTAAACAACTGTCTTTATAGGAGACAAAAATATTCATTTCTCATTCGCTTCATCCACGCAAGGCTATTGGCCAGAGGAATAGAAATGGATATCGGAAAATATTACATACACTTGGACAGATGTTAAAAAGTGCAGCTTTACCTGTTGAGTGCACATAACCAATCTCAACATTAACCCCCTTCCCAAAACCGATCTGTACAATTTACTTTAACCTAAATATTTTGCTGCAGCAGCAGGGTATCTAAGGAGATCAGGAAAGCTAGTCAGAACACAGCTGGACTTCAGTTAATATCAAGGCACAAGGAAGACATTCGAACAACACAAGGAAAGCAAAGATTACAAATGTACTTTAAAAGGGTTGCCACAGTAGAAAACAAATTTAGGATGGACATCAATCAGGTAAAGAAATACTTAGTGAAAACAGGACAATTTTTTAAAAAAATCATTAAATTTCCAATAATTAAGTCAGAAGGAATGATGGTCGCTATTGGCACTAAATTATTTAATTAACAGATTGTTTAATATTAATGAACACATTAAAAAAGGGTATTTATTTGGAATGCACAAGGTTTCACTTGCTGTGGTTAGTTTAATTTGTAGCCATCAAACAAACACAGTAACTTCACATGGTCAACCAGTTAGTGAGCTGTCATTTTTGTAAAACCAAATGCACAGCATCGACAGCATCTTTTGGGGATCAGAATTTAACCGGGGGGGTTTGGAAATTAAATAAATTCAAAATGGAACAATGAAGCAGAGCATAGAAACTGAATTAACTGTGGAGATTTAGGTGGTCAGGGCAAAGAATAGTGAAACAGGAGTGTAAAAATAATGGTGCAAGAGGAATGGTTAATAATGTGTTAAACTATGGCTACAGCAAGGTACACACTGTAATAAAATACAGGAACTGGAGATAATGCATTGTGTGATAACCTGATATAATGTAGATTACTGAGTCACAGCTAAGAAAGAATGAAAACTGGGAATTAGACACTCAATACATTATACCCTGCAGAAAAGGGAGTGGAAAGCCTGATACAGCAAGACAGCATCTATACTTATAGCAATAAAGGATCAATCACACTTATGGATGTAGTCATAGGTAGCACAGTGGTTAGCACTGCTGCTTCACAGCTCCAGGTTCCTGGGTTCGATTCCCGGTTCGGGTCACTGCCTGTGTGGAGTTTCCACATTCTCCTCGTGTCTGCGTGGGTTTTCTCCGGGTGCTCCGGTTTCCTCACACAGTCCAAAGATGTGCGGGTTAGGTTCATTGGCTATGCTAAAATTGCCCCTTAGTGTCCTGGGATGTGTAGGTTATAGGGATTAGCAGGTAAAATGTGTAGGGATATGGGGATAGGGTCTGGGTGGGATTGTGTTCGGTGCAGACTCGATGGGCCGAAGGGCCTGTTTCTGCACTGTAGGGTTCTAGGGTTCTATGCTAGTCTACAGACCAGCTAAATAAACACTCCACTGGGAATGGTGAACAAATTTGACAATCTTGGATCTTGGTGGCAGATAATCTGTCCCTTAATGATGTGGAGATACCAGCTTTGGACTGGGGTAGGCACAGTAAGGAGTCTCACAACACCAGGTTAAAGTCTAATAGGTTTATTTGATAGCACGAGCTTTTGGAGTACTGCCCTGATGAAGGAGCAGCACTTTTGCTACCAAATAAACCTGTTGGACTTTAACCTGGTGTTGTGAGACATCTTACTGTACCTTAATGCACAGCCCAATACATATGGGAGAAGCTGTCCGACTCATGAATCTCGCGTGGAATGATAGTTTACGTTGGGTTAGACTTGTGTTCTCTCTCCTGTGTGGCTGTGAATTATGGATGAAAAAGCTCAACAATTTCTAACCTCAGTGCCAGCCTGGAAGGACAAAAATCACAAATGCTGCAGAGCTCCCAAAAGTGTTGGCAGTGCTGGAACATCCACTTCAAGAATGCTTGCAAACATGACATGAAGGACCTAAAACCTGGACTGTTGCACCAGGGAGTGAGTAGCTGGTACGAGAGAAATAGCAATACCTCCTGTGGGCTGGCGTGCATCACCATGACCACCAGCGTCTCACAGCACCAGGGACGCGGGTTCAATTCTGTCCACTACGTGGAGTTTGCATTCTTCCGTTTCCTCCAGGAGAATTTTCTTCCACAGTTCAAAGGTGTGCAGGTCAGGTTGATTGGTAATGCTAAACTGACCCTCGTGTCAGGGGATTAACAGTAAATATGTGGGATTATGGGAACCGGGCTGGGTGGGATTGTGGTCAGTGCAGACTCGATGGGCTGAATAGCCCCCTTCTGCACAGCAGGGATTCTGTGAACCTGCCAAGGATTGGCCAAGGATCACTAAAGATGCATCAGGTGAAGACACCCCATCTAAATGGATTGTTTGCTGCATGCTCATCATCTCTCACATAGAAGGATGTCAGCAATGGGGCAGGTCACCAGCATTTATTGATCTATCCCCAACTGCCCTTGAACTGAGTGCCTTGCTGAGCCATTTCAGACAGGCAGTTAAGAGTCACATGTATACCAGACCAGGCGAGGACAGCAGATTCTTCAGGGTAGAGGAGATTAAAAACCCATCTGGTTTACTAATGACAATCAATGACTGAGACAGACTTCCAATTCCAGATTTATTAATAGAATTTAAATTCCACCAACTGCTGTGGTGAAATTGAACCCCCCTTTAGGGGAGGCTAAATAAATAGGGGAGAGAGAAGAAAATAGGAGGTTCTGATGACAAAAAGGAGAGTTATAGATGAGGAAAGAAAAGAGGAGCACAAATAAGGCATTGTCTGGTTGAGTTAAACAGCCTATTGCTGTGCTGTGTATTCGATGTAGATCACTGTCTTTTAGCTGAAGCTGCTGTGCCATTTGCACATAAAGAACAGGGAGCACTATTAATCCACACTGATAGGAGAATCGGGACCATTATTTCACTAGCATTGGACAAATGTTAGTTACAAATGGCAATGGGTGAAAAGGATAGATAGTGGGGCATAAATTTCATCATAAATAGTTTGAGTACTTCTATCTTGAGCTGATATCCAGTGTAGAGAAATGATTGATGCTGATCATTAGTGGTGGCATTTACAAATTGATAAGCAGTCCAGATGCATTATTTCTGTAGTTAATAGTAACAGGTTTAACAAAAATCAGAATCTACAACAGTTATATAAATACAACCAGACAGCTGACATCCAGAGTAGACCGTGGTGTTTCCCAACATCAGTCCAGCAGCAGCATTCAGCTCCATCTAGTGCTCGCAACCATCATCCTTCCAAAGCTTGTCTGAGTGAGTGAGGTACTGTATTTTCCCCATGCACCAAAGGGTACGACCAGAGTGGTTACATTGTCTTGTGTTCCATACTGCAATGCCTGCAAGTTAGATTAATTATCATTAAAATATTGTCTACTGAAATGATGAGAGTATTAAATATATCTGCACCAACGTAAACACTCAAACGTGGTTTCCAGTTACAAATTGACAGGTTTACTAAGCTGACAGACCGGCACACGAGAATTGTATTTTCTTGCCTGTTCATTTACAACAGCAGCAGCTTCAGATGGATCCTGGCATTTTTTCACAATATCACACACTTCCTGCGCTTCCATAATTCCACTAACACCATCAGTAGTCAGGATCAGGAAACAGTCTTTCGTATGTTCCAACTAGTAAAAAAAAAAGTTTTGAGAACACAGACTCAAAATGCTTTCGTTAAGAAATATAAAGCTTTCTATAGGTATGTTAAGAATAAAAGATTGGTTAGGGCAAGATTAGGGCCAGTCAGAGACAGTAGTGGGAAGTTGTGCGTGGAGCCTGAAGGAGATAGGAGAGGCACTGAATGAGTACTTTTCGTCAGTATTCACGCAGGAAAAAGTCAGTGTAGTCGAGAAGAATACTGTGATACAGGCTTTTAGACTAGATGGGATCAAGGTACTTGAGGAGGATAAACTCCCTGGGCTGGTTGGGATTTACCCTAGGATTCTCTGGGAGGCTAGGGAGGAGATCGCAGAGCCTTTGGCTTTGATCTTCATGTCGTCATTGGCTACAGGTGTAGTGCCGGAAGACTGGAGGATAGCAAATGTTGTCCCTTTGTTCAAGAAGGGGAGTAGGGACCATCCTGGGAGTTATAGACCAGTGAGCCTTACTTCTGTTGTGGGCAAAGTTTTGTAAAGAATTATAAGGGATAGGATTTATAATCATCTAGAGAGAAATAAATTGATTAGGGATAGTCAACATGGTTTTGTGAAGGGTAGGTCGTGCCTCACAAACCTTAGAGTTTTTTGAAAAGGTGACCAAAGAGGTGGATAAGGGTAGGGCAGTTGACGTGGTGTAGATGGATTTTAGCAAAGCGTTCGATAAGGTTCCCCATGGTAGGCTACTGCAGAAAATGCAGATGCATGGGATTGAGGGTGATTTATCAGTTTGGATCAGGAATTGGCTAGCTGATAGAAGACAGAGGGTGGTGGTTGATGGAAATATTCAACCTGGAGTTCAGTTACAAGTGGTGTACCTCAAGGATCTGGTTTGGGGCCACTGCAGTTTGTCATTTTTATAAATGACCTAGAAAGTCAGAGGAGTTGTAGACAGTGTGGATGGATGTTACAGTTTACAGAGGGACTTAGATAAGCTGCAGAGCTGGGCTGAGAGGTGGCAGATGGAGTTTAATGTGGAAAAGTGTGAGGTGATTCACTTTGGTAAGAATAACAGGAGTACGGTGTGATAGCTTTTATTGGTAGAGGGATTGAATTTCAGAGCCGTGAGGTTATGTTACAACTGTACAAAACTCTGGTGCGGCCGCACTTGGAGTATTGCGTACAGTTCTGGTCACCGCATTATAAGAAGGATGTGGAGGCATTGGAAAGGATGCAGAGGAGGTTTACCAGGATGTTGCCTGGTATAGTGGGAAGGTCTTATGAGGAAAGGCTGAGGGACTTGAGGTTATTTTCATTAGAGAAAAGAAGGTTAAGAGGTGACCTAATTGAGGCATACAAGATGATCAGAGGGTTAGATAGGGTGGACAGTGAGAGCCTTTTACCTCGGATGGTGATGGCTAACACGAGGGGACATAGCTTTAAATTAAGGGGTGGTAATTATAGGACGGATGTCAGAGGTAGGTTCTTCACTCAGAGGGTAGTAAGGGTGTGGAATGCCCTGCCTGTAGCAGTTGTGGACTCGCCAACTTTAAGGACATTCAAATGGTCAGTGGATAGGCATATGGATAACATTGGAATAGTTTAGGTTAGAGGGTCATTAGATGGGTTTCAATGGTCAGCATAACATTGAGGGCCGAAGGGCCTGTACTGCGCTGGAATGTTCTATATTCTATATGCAAGTGATCTTACATGAAGCTCAGATTTTTACCTCCACGGTGTTAACTTCTGGTTGAGCAGTAACTCCAAAAGGTTTTAGATCTACGTCGCCAATGCTACGGGTCATGGCCAGTCGACCGTTCACATACGGATCTCCAGCACTATTCCAATCTATGAAACCGCCACATTCCTTAATCCTGAATATATTTTAAAAAGTGCATCTCAATCTAAAATTCAAATGATACAATTTCAACAAACTTAATTCTAAAAAGACTTATACAATTTTTACTATTCAATTTTGTGAACGAGAGGTAATACTGCTCAAGCATTTTTTTCACTCCTCCACATCTAAGAGTGATATTGACACAGATGAAATACCTACAGTACAGAAGGTGGCTCATTGAGTCAGCACTGACCACAATCCCACCCAGGCTCTATCTCTATAACTCCGTGCTAGTCCCCCTAACCCTAATTTAGCATAGCCAATCCACCTAACTCACACATCTTTGGAGTGTGGGAGGAAACTGGAGCAACTGGAAGAAACCCACACAGACACAGGAAGAATGTGCAAACTCCAGACAGACAGTGACCCGAGCCAAGATTTGAACTACGGCCCGGTTACCGTGAGGCAGCAGTGCTAACCACTGTGCCTCCCATTTTATACAGCTTTTTGTTTATTCATTACTGGGACATGGGTGTTGCTGGCTGGCCAGCATTTATTGCCTATCCCTCACTGCCCAAGGACAGTTGAGTCACCACACTGATGTAGCCATGGAGCTACATGTAGGCCAGACCAGGCAAGGACAGCAGATTTCCTTCCCTAAAGGGCATTACTGATCCAGATGGGTTTATCTGACAATCGACAATGGTTTCATGGTCATCAGTAGATTTTGGGTAATGAGTCAGTGCAGACTCAATGAGCCAAATGGCCTCCTTCTGCACTGTAGGGATTCCGTGTATAGTCAGTTAACCTTGAAAGTCATCAACACGATCTCTAGACTCATTGCATTAAGTCAAACATGGGTAGGAAACCTAATGCTTCCCCCCACCTCCCCTCAGCTGATGAATCAGTACTCCATGTTGAACACCACTTGGGAGGAAGCACTGAGTGGCAAGGATACAGAATATACACTGCAATGTCTGTCACCAAGAGTGGCCCAATAGCACACTTACTGCCTCAGCTAGCATCTGCAGCAGGTAGCGAGGGAAAAACCTACTTGACCTTGATCTCACCAATCTAGCTGTCGCACTTGCATCTGTGTGTGAGGGTATTGGTAGGGGCGAACACTGAACAATGCTTGCAGAGATGCTGTCCTGTCCTTTGGCACTGTCACAATGCTAAAGGGATAGATTTCAAACAGATCTAGCAACTCAAAAAGTGGCATCCAGGAGGCATCGTGGGCCAGCAGCAGAATTGTATTCAGCCACAATCTAACCTCATGGCCCAGCATATCCCTCACTCTCACCAATACTAAGGGATCAATCTTGGTTCAAAGAAAAGTGCAGGCGGAGGAGCAGCACTAGATGTCCAAAAATATCCCCATCCTCAAATGATGGGGAACAGTGCAAAAGAGATAAGGATGGAGAATTTGCAACAATCTTCAGCCAGATGTTCCGAGTGGAAGATCCATCTCTGCGTCTTCCACTGCTCCGCAGTATCACTGATGCCAGTCTCCAACCAATTCAATTCATGCCACACACTATCAGAAAATGGCTGCAGGCACTGGATACTGCCCAGGCTACGGGCCCTGACATTATTCAGGCAATAGTGCTGAAGACTTGTGCTCCAGAACTAGCTGTGCCCATGGCCAAGCAGTTCCAATACAGCTACAACACTGGCATCTACCTGGCAGTGTGGAAAATTGTCCAGATGTGTCCAAGGACAAATCCAGTCTGACCAATTACTGTCCCATCAGTCTGCTCTCAATCATCAGCAATGTGATGGAAGGTGTTGGCAGCAGTGGACACTTATTCTGAAATAATCTACTCACTGACATTCGGTTTGAGTTTTTGCCAGGGTTACTCAGCCTAATTTCAGCCTTGTCCAAACATGGACGAAAGAACTGAACTCAAGGAGGTGAGGGTCACTGCACTTAACATCAAGGTAGCATCAGTCCAAGTGTATAGCTTCAAGCAGCTGAGAAAAAAAACCTGAGTCAATGGGAATCAGGGGGAAAACACTCCGTTGGTTGGAGTCACAATTAGCACAAAAAAAAAGTACTTATTGGAGATCAATCATCCCATCCCCAAATGTCACTGCAGGAGTTCCTCAGCAGCGTGTCCTACACCCAACCATCTTGAGCTGCTACATTAAAGGATCGTCCTCCATTACAAAGTCCAGAATTGGGGATAGTTCACTGATGGATTTACATCTCATTAGATACTGAAGCAGGCTGTGTCCATATGCAGCAAGACCTGGAGAAGATTCAGGCTGGAGTTGATAAGCAGCAAGGAACATTTACATCATACAGTGCCAGACAACGACCAATTCCAATGAGAGAAAATCCAAATATATCCCGTTTCCATTCAACTATTATCAAATCCTCCATTCAACATCCCAGGGTCACCACTGACCAGCAACTCAAAGGGACTACAAATACTGTGGCTACAAAAACACGTCAGAGCCTAGCAATTCTGCAGCAACTAACTTGCAAGTAACTAGGCTACAATGATGGATGAATGAACACTGCTTGACAATCATCAGGCAGGAGTGTTCTCTTCCTGTTAGGAAACACCTCAGTGGTCACGGGCATTCAGCCTCTGATCTTCGGGTAAGCATTCTCCAAGGTGGCCTTCACGACACAACGCAGAATCGCTGAGCAGAGACTGATAGCCAAGTTCCGCACACGAGGGCAGCCTCAACTGGGAGCTTGGGTTCATTTCGCACTATCTGTAAACCCCTACATTTTGCTTGGGTTTGAAAAATCTCATTAAATCTCAATACACATCTCTTTAACCTGTGCTTAACCCTCTCTCCACTCACCCTGTACCTTTAAGACTTGATTATCTGTAAAGACTCGCATTCCAAACATTATCTTGTAAATTACATTTGTGTCTTTATATGCCCCACTCACTTGATGAAGGAGCAGTGTTCTGACAGCTTGTGGCTTGTGCTACCAAATAAACCTCCTGGACTTTAACCTGGTTTGAGAGACTTCTTATTGTGCTTATCCCAGTCCAACGCCAGCATCTCCACATCATGATGTATGTACACCTCAGGGATTACAGCTTCTCAAGAGCAATTAGGGATGCACAATAAATGCTGGCTGGCCCACATCTTGGAAAAGAATATAAAAACCAGTGGATATGATCCTATACATTCTTACTACAGAATAGTTAAGCCAGTTTGCCAACATAGATATTGTGTTGGTGAAATCTACAAATTGCGTTAATTAATGTCTTTCCATAAATCTGCCAACAGTTGAGATTGGGATTTTATTCTGAAGGTGTGCTCAGGCATAGTCACCTCTTCTGTTCATCTTTCCGTCTTGGGGTGTGATCATCTGTTAATTGTTTAGCCTTTCCTTCACGACAAAGAATAGCTGGACTGTCACCAACACTCGCGACGACAAGCAGAGCTTCCTTCAGCAATGCCACTGTTGCAGTTGTTCCTGATGTTAGCAATGGACCTGGAAGAGTTTTAAAGTAAAGATCTAAGCTAACAAAAAATCTAATTAACTGTTGTCCAACAATGTTTAAACACCACAATTAAAATTCCTCATGCAATTCCTATTACACAGGGATCAATGTTAGAACTAATTAAATAAACTAAAGCTCTCAAAATTCAGAATTGATTGTGAATGGAAAAGTGACAAGGTATTTAATATTTTCACAATTTTTTTATTGCCACCTGTACCAAGTACAGAAATAATTTAAATAAAAATTTCTATTGTAAACTTTAGTGATAAACTCTGTATTAAATCATCTTTACTATAGAAGGGGTTCTCTTATATTCAAAGGAATTATATTACAGCAATCTTATAATATTCATAATGAATAATTAATCCCTATTAGCCTCATGCCACTGTTTGATCTCTACTGTAACCATTAAAAGGAGCAGGAAGAAAAGTGTGCAACTTGAGATACCCAAAATTTGTAATAGAAGAGTGTACACATTTACAATTGCAGGAGCACATGTACAATTAATTTTACTGTTCAGAGATTAATCCTTTTTCATTTTACATCCTGGAAGAACCGTACGACTAATGTTGAGTTTTAAAATGACAATGAATGCAGTTCAATTCCCCACTGTTGAAAGCTAACTGCTTCAAACATAACTGTGCTATCACTACCCATCCATATACCCTCAATCCCACAGTAAACATTTAAAAATGAACTCAGTAAAATGTACGTGTCTCTACATAGCAATCTAAACACAAGTGCTCACAGAAAGAAGGACATAAACTCACAAAGAGTTTACATGGCAATGTTTATAAACATTCGCAGTCTTCAGCAGCCCAGACAAGGAACTCCTTCACCTAGGTTAAAATATAAAAGCAGTAACAAACAAAAGCCAGCCACAGCTCAAATTTAAAAATGCAACAAATGTTAACAAACCATCCATCTATTCAATGTTCCACACTATAGCTATTATACAGCAGCTTGTGTCGTTTGAAAATGGATATAGATAGGAACAATTTTGCAGTTGGCACATCTCAAACCAGACTGAGTTATCAGTGCAGTTAACAAGCATAAACTATCCTGATTAGTAAAGTTTAGTGTTTTGCACTTAAGATATTTTTACAAATTTGATAACAGGATGCAGCCAGAAAGATGTACTTATACCATAACTGTTTGAATAATGGAAATTGACTTTTTTTGGGGAAGTTGTACAATGCAAACCCTTTTAATAAGGTTGTATTGAAATTTTTCCTTATATTTCAAGGAGTGGTCACAGTATCAGCAGCACAAGGCATTGCAGTCCATCAACATCTGAAAAGAAACTTTCAAAAATTCAGAATTGGACCCAAAGCAGAGGGAAAAAGACAGTTAGGAACACTGACACCTGTCAGAGAAGCAGTTAGTGTTAACTCAGCATAAAACAATAAAGTAATGAAAGGCATTAAAACAGAGCAGCACAAAAATTCAGATTCTGAGAGGCAAAGCATGGCAAAGAGCTTCCAACATAGTGGAAAGTGAAAGACTAAAAACAAAATGAACAGGTACATGTCCCTGGGGATGAGGGAGTGAATGTGGAGTGTTCAGGACAGGTCCAGCGATGATGCATGGAATAGAAAACCAGGTTCAAGGGGTTATGAGGCACACTGCTGTGGTTACGCTCATCCTGTCTAAATTCCACAGCACGAGCTTGGTGAACAATATCTTACTAGAGCTTAGGTAGTATGCTTTCAGGTGTCTGGACCCTATGATAGGGCAATGAAAACTGGAAATACGCAATAGATCAGAATTGAAGAACAGAGATATTAGACAGTTGTAGGCCAGAGGACGTTACTGGAGATGGAGAGGCAAAGTCACCGCGTGTTCTTGGTTTCTCAAAAACATAAGAAATAGAAGCAGGAGTAAGCCACCAAGCCCTTCGTGCCTGGCATTCAATATGATCATGGCTGATCTCAACTCCTTTTCTGTGCCATTTCCCCATAGCCCTCTATTCCTCAATCTATTGAATATTTCTTCACCTCTATTTTAAATACTTCTAATCATCCGGCCTCCACACCTTTGGGGCAGAGAATCCTAGAGATTCACCACCCTCAGAAGAAATTTCCATGCAGCTCAGTTTTAAATAATCTTAATCTTGTAGCTATGTCCCCTTGTTCAGGCCGATCCCACCAGTGGAAGCATCTCACCATATAAGAACATAAGAAATAGGAGCAGGAGTAGGCCATCTAGCCCTTCGAGCCTGCCCCGCCATTCAATAAGATCATGGCTGATCTATTGTGGCTCAGTTCCACTTTCCCGCCCTCTCCCCATAACCCTTAATCCCCTTGCCTATCAACCTGCGTCTTAAATATATTTAGCGAGGTTGCCTCCACCACTTCAACAGGCAGAGAATTCCAGAGATTCATCACCCTTTGAGTGAAGAAGTTTCTCCTCAACTCCGTTCTGAACTGCCCCCCTTTATCTTGAGGCTGTGCCCTCTAGTCCTACTGTCCTCTGAGCGGGAAGAGCCTCTCTACCTCTACCCTATCCATCCCATTCATCATCTTATATGTCTTATATATCTTGTCAAACCCCCTCAGGATCTTATATAGAACATAGAACATTACAGCACAAACAGGCCCTTCGGCCCTCGAGTTGCGCCGATCACATCAACCCCACCAATCCATAGACCTATCTATAACCCCCAATCCCATTAAACCCCATATACTCATCCAGAAGTCTTTTAAAAGACCCCAGCGAGTTCGCCTCCACCACCGATGACGGCAGCCGATTCCATTCACTCACCACCCTCTGAGTGAAAAACTTACCCCTAACATCACCTCTGTACTTCCCTCCCCGCACCTTAAATCTGTGTCCTCTCGTAGCGACCATTTCAACCCGGGGAAATAGCCTCTGAGAGTCCACCCTATCTATTCCTCTCAACATTTTATAAACTTCCATCAGGTCGCCTCTCAACCTTCGCCTCTCTAGGGAAAAGAGTCCCAGCTCCCTCAACCTATCTTCATAAGGCATGCCTCCCAGTCCAGGCAACATCCTTGTAAATTTCCTCTGAACCCTTTCAATAGCTTCTACGTCTTTCCTATAGTGAGGCGACCAGAACTGCGCACAGTACTCCAAATGAGGCCTGACAAGGGTCCCGTAAAGTTGCAGCATTACCTCCCGACTCCTAAACTCAATCCCTCGATTAATGAAGGCCAGTACACCATATGCCTTCTTGACCACCTCCTCCACCTGCGAGGCCGATTTAAGAGTCCTGTGGACCCGGACCCCGAGATCCTTCTGCTCTTCAACGCTACTAAGACTCCTGCCCTTGATAGTGTACTCGTTCATCCCGTTGGTTCTGCCGAAATGGACGACTACACATTTATCCGCGTTGAAGTCCATCTGCCACTCCTCCGCCCATTCCTGCATCCTATCTATGTCCTGCTGCAACTTTTGACATCCTTCCAGACCATCCACAACACCACCGACCTTTGTGTCATCAGCGAACTTGCTAACCCATCCCTCCACTTCCTCATCCAGGTCATTTATGAAAATGACAAACAGCAAGGGTCCCAGAACAGATTCCTGGGGCACCCCAGGGATCTGTTTGAATAAGGTCACCCTTCACCTTTCTAAACTGCAAAGAATACAGACCCAGACTATTTAGTCTCTCTTGATAGGACAACCGTCTCATCCCAGAAATTAGCCTGGTAAATCTCCTTTGGACTGTGTCCAATATTACTATATCTTTTTGAAAGATAAAGGATCCAAAACTGTAGACAGGATTGGAATACTTGTACACTGTACAATTACAATAAAACCTCCCCATTTTTAAACTCCGCTCTTTTGCAATAAAGACCAAAATGCTGTTGCCTTAACTATTTGTTGCAACTGCCTGCTAGCTTTGAGGTTGATGCACTAGAACATCTAGATCCCTCTGTACTTCACTCACCTGCAGTCTCTCTCCATTTAGATAATAATCTGCCTTTTGATTCCTCCTACCAAAATGTATGACCTCACACTTCCCCACATTAAACTCCATTTACTAGATTTTTTACACAGTCACCCAAATCTATATCCTGTTGTAGAATTACAATATCCTCATCACAGCATCCTCTTCCACCCATCTTCATATTTGGAAATCTTACATTCTGTTCCTTCCTCCAGGTCATTAATGTAAATAGTGAACAAATGCAGGTCAAAAACTGATCTCTGCGATTCTCCACTGGTTGCATATTTCCACTCTGAGAAGAATCCATTTATTCCAAATCTCTGACAGCCAGTTTTCAATCCATGCTAACCACGGACTTAAGGTGAGGGGGGAGAGGTACTACACAGATATTAGAGGGAGGTTTTTCACACAGAGGGTAGTGGGGATATGGAATGCTCTGCCAAGTAAGGTGGTGGAAGCAAACACGCTAGAGTTATTTAAGAGTAACTTAGACAGGCACATGACTGGGTTGGAGATAGGTGGATATAGGAGATTGTTTTAAATAAGCGTCATTAGCATTGGGGCATCCCTGGTAATGTAAATGGGTATGGTAATGATAATAATGTTTTTCTCTTTTCATTCACAGGTTTTAAGTCGGTCCACCTCGTGTCCAACGAGGGGCACACACACGATGGGTCGTACTGGTGCTGCTCTTGGTTGTTCGAGATTGGCCTAGTGCTTTATGTCGTTAGTGTACCCCTAAACTGGACCAGATACTGGGCAAGCTGACAGCTCAGTGACTATCGCTGATTGCTGTGCAGACACATGGATTTGGGCCGGTGTCTGTGGGAGTTTGTGCATTCTCCCCATGCTCCGGTTTCCTCCCACACCCCAAAGATGTGCTGTTAGGCTGATTGGCAGGAATAAATTGTCCCTAAATCAGTTTCCCTCAATCTGGATGGCCATAAGACATTAGATAAGGGTCGTAGGGGGAGAGGGGGAACTGGTGGTGTTGAGATGACGGCGCGGGCTCGTTGGGCCGAAGGCCTGTTTCCCGGGCTGTTTTTGTTCTTTGTTCTATTTCCTCCAATTCCATGGCATTTCACTTTGCGCATCAGCCTCTTACGCAGCACCTTGTCAAATGCCTTTTAGAAATCTAAATGCACGACATCTAAAGGTTCCTTTCTATCTACTCTCCTTGTTTACATCCTCAAAATTTGTCAAACACGATTTACCTTTCATAAAACATATTGACTAGGTTTGATTATATTCAGCTTTCCTAAATGATTTGCTATTTCCTCTGATTATTGCAGGAGTGGCACAGTGGTTAGCACTGCTGCCTCACAGCACCAGGGACCTAGGTTCAATTCCAGCCTCGTGTGGAGTTTGTACATTCCCTGTGACTGCATGGGTTTCCTCCAGGTGCTCCAGTTTTCTCCCACAGTCCAAAGATGTGGCTTAGGTTGATTGGCCATGCTAAATAGACTAGTATCACAGGGATTAGCAGGATAAATGTGTGGGATTATGAGAATAGGACCTAGGTAGGGATTGTGGTTGATACAGACTTGATGGGCTGAATGGCCTCCTGTATTGTAGGGATTCTATGACTGACTACAGCTTCCTGCAAATAACAGATGTAAAATTAACTGGCCTATAGTTCCCTGCCCTCCTCCCTTTTTGAAGGAGGAAGCTACATTGGCTATTTTCCAATCTTCTGATACACTCCCAGAATTTAGCGAATTATGAAAAATTTCAACCAATGAGACCACTAATGCTGCAGCCAATTCTATTGAAATCCCAGCGTGTAGTTCATCGGGTCCTGGCAACTGGTCTGCTTTTAGCCTGTTGAGCTGCTCTAATGGTCTATGCCCTGTGGTTGGGGTTTTTGTAAATTATACATATTTGAAATCAACCCATCTGATATCTTCAGGATGATAGCACAGTGAAGAATAACACTAACATTTATTGAGCATATCCACCATTTCTATGTTTGCTGTTATCAGTTCACCCCTCATTCAGTAAAGGTCCCATATTTACCTAAGCTGCTTCCTATTTATATACAGTAAAAAGTCTCAACACCAGGTTAAAGTCCAAAGATTCCAAAGAGCGATAGAAGGGGGAAATCCAAATTCAGCCACGATGAGTTTCTTTTTGACACAGACCTCAGTTTGTTTTACTATGAGTCCAAATTTGAAAAGAAAAAGGAATCTAATCCAAAATTCAAAATTGTTGGAGAACCAATTTTTAAAAGTTGGCTTTGAAAAACCCTGACAAGCTACTGACAATGTAAAATTTCTAACAACATTCTAAGTACTCATTCACAAAATACAAGTCACTGTACCTATTATAACACATGACACACTCCAGGTTTTCGTGTCTGGTAGAAAAACCAAATGGGTACTAAACCTTGGCAACTCACCTTTCTTCAAACTGTAAGCATTCTGTATGAAGTCATTATCTATTTGTAGAAAAGAATTCAATAAAACCTTTTCTAGATCTGTTTCCTTTCGTAAGTTTTGCCTTGAGATAGAAATAAAACAAAATATTCAAATATTATTAGGAAATGGTAAAATTGAAAATTCAAGTATTGTTAGGAAATAATCAAACACTTACTGAATATAGTGTCCAATATATCGAGAGCAAAGCTCAGCAGCTTCTGTCCCTCCATGTCCATCAAAAATAGCAAAGCAGAATAACCCATCAGAAAGTTCCGCTATACTGAATCGATCTTCATTCTCCCTCCTTTTTCCAATTTGGCTAACACAGCCAATATTGGCAATCTTCTCAAGAGCTGATATTCTTGGTGGTAAAACAACTGGGTCATCTAACCAAATGCCAAAGTTTTCCCAAGTTGGCAACGGCATACTTCTTTCAACAGCTGCCAAGTTCATTTTAGGGTTAACAGTGGAAAATGGACAAGAACGATAAAGGTGCTGCTGTATACACGTGAACCTTCCTCTTTTACTAGCCATAAACCTGGTGTGCCGGCAAATAAGAGAGATAGCAAGCGCCGCCATAATGAAGGACAATGACAGAAATCCTCACAGAAATCTAGACAAGCAAACATAATGAAATGTTAATGACTTACGTTGCACAAATCAAACTTTCACATTCTAATCCAAGCAGTGAAAACTACTGGCTTGGCATAACGACTATCCATGCTATATGTTCAAGATGAGGATTAAAATAGATTACCTGGAATGTGATTAAGAGTGCATTAGTTCAAAAATATATAGTGCATTAACTTTAAAATCTACAAAATGAAAAAACACATCAACAGCAGCAGCATTGCATGTAATACTCAATTTTCCAAAATGATGAACTATTTCATCTATCAGATAACTATATATTGTCTCGTGAGATTCATATCCATCATACCTCAGGAAGGCAACCTCTAGTTAGACTTAGTTCACAAACAGGGTATCTGGACCAGAGATCAACAAACCACAGCCAATTTATCACCAAATGCGTACAAAACTGAAACAATTTAAGTTTCAGGCTTCCATCAATTCAACAGCTGAACCAAAGTTGATCAAGTTACTGACACTCAGATACTGGGCACAATTCACCCATTTGCACACTGAGTTCCCACTAGCAAGCAAATGGGAGTGCTTCCTGCTGGCATTAGCAGTGGCTGAGATGGGATTCACCCACTTTACCATTTACATTCACATACCCCTGCCAGTCCAGCTGTTCAGAGATTTGGGTGCCCATTCCTCAGTGAATGGATGGAGGTCTCCGTGATGTGTGTTGGTGGGGGGGGGGAATAGTGGTCTCCATGGGCCCACAGCATTGGTTGTCTTGGAGCAGCAGTGAGGCCAAGTTTTCAGTCGTATGCTGCCTATCTGATAACCTAGCAGCTGTTGAGGTTGGAGAGAGACCCACTGATTCCTGTCAACACACTGATTGCTCAAGAAGCTGTATCTGATTGCAGCAAGAGCCAAGTATATGAGCAGCTGGGGGAGGGTGTGCTGGAGACACTGACTTGTGCTGAAGAGGGAATTTGTCTGACAAGGGAGCCCGTACTCAAAAATAAAACAGCTGATTTATTATTTATCCACACACACACACACCATGGAGACTGCCACTCCTCCCCCCAACATGATCACAATCCTCCCACCCCCCCCCCCCATGGAGACCACCCCCAGACCACAGAGATCACCCCACCCACCATCCCCCCAACACCATGGAGACCACCACCCCCACTCCCCCCCCCCCCCCCCCCCCCCAACACATACATCACGGAGACAACCACCTCCCTCCCCCCCACCACACACCATGGAGCCCACCGCTACTCACATCCCCCCACCCCACACACCATGGAGACCACCACACCCCTCCCCCACACACACACACACACACACCATGGAGACGACCACTCCTTTCCCCCTCCCCACCCCCACCCTACACCATCATGGATACCCCCGCCCCACACACACACACCACGAAGACCACCAACTACCTTCTCCCTACACACCATCCCTCTTCCCCCCATGGATCCCCCTATGCAGAATACAACCTCCCCTCCCCCCACACATAATGGTAACCACCCCCCACCCCCATGGAGATCACAGCTCCCCCCTCCACACACACCATGGAGACAACTCCCTACCCTCATGTAGCCCCCATGAAGACCACCATCCCGTCTCCTACCCCCCCCCACCCCCGCCATGGAGCTCCCCCATAGAGACCACACCCCTACACCCACACATCATGGAGACCACCGCCTCTATCCCCCATGGAGACTACCATTCCCCCCCGCCAATGGAGCTCCCCCCCCCCCCCCCAAGGAGACCGCTCCCCCACCACCATAGAGACCAAAATCAGCCCCCCCCACCCACCCACACACATCACGGACACCACAACTGCTCCCCCACACACACACACACCATAGACACCTGCCTCCCCCATATACCAGAGACCACCCCCCCTCCATACACCATGGAGGCCACCACCTCCCTCCCCACACACCATGGAAATCACCCCCCTCCTCTCTGCCCCCAACATCAACCATGGAAACCACCCCCTCCCCACACATGCCATAGAGACCAGTCCCCCCATGCACACCAGAGACCACCACTTCCTCCCCTCCCCCACACACCACAGAGACCACCACCCCATACACAATGGAGACCATCTACCCCCGCCTCCCCCCCGACATACAATGGAGGCCTCCAACTTCCCCCTACCCCACATCACGGAGACAACCACCATACCCAACACAATACACATCATGGAAACCAACCCCCCAACACCACGGAGACCACCCCCTCCTCCCCAACACAACATGGAGAGCACTGTCTCTGCCTCCCCCCACCTCCACACATGATGCAGACCACCATCCCCTCCCCCCCAAGCACCACGGAGATCTCCACCCCTGCTCCCCAACACACACCTGGAGACCATATCCACCCCCCACACACCATGCAGACAATCCCCCTCCCAAACCAAGGTGACCACTATACCCCCCCGCAAACACATACACGCCACCAAGACCACCACCTCCCTTAACGCACCCCCACACACCAGGGTGACCACCATCCCCTCTCCTCCCACACACCAAAGAGACTAACACCCTTCTCCTGCCCCTGCAACACAAAGACCACTATCCCCCCTCACCCACATACACTCCCTTGCCCCGCACACCATGGAGACCGCCCACCCCCCTCCCACCCATACATCATGGAAACCACCAACCCCTCCCCTCCCTCATGCCTCTTCCTCCACACACCATGGAGACCACTACTCCTTTCCCCTGTTGGAGACCAACGCACTCCTGCACACACACCATGGAGATCATCCCCTTCACACAGAGGCCATTAGTCCCCTTCCCCCACTTCCACACTCTCCTGACCCCACACACCGGAGACCACCATCCCCCTCACGTACCACGGTGACCACTATCCCCCTCCCCACCACCCCTCCCCACCCCACCCTCGCACACACACTATAGACACCACCACCACTTCCCTTCTCCCCACACAACTTGGAGACCACCACCCACCTTCCCCAATTCCATGGAGACTAACACCCTCCTCCTGCCCCCACAACATGGACTCCACCACCAGCCCCACCACATACACCATCAACCCCCCCTCCCCCCAACACACCACAGTCCACCACCCCCCCGCTGCCCCAAACACCACAGAGGCAACCACCATGCCCACCCTCCCTCCCTCAAACATCACATTGGTGACCATTTCCCCCTCCCCTCAAAACCAACTACACACATGCACCACGGAGGCGACAGCCCACCTCCCACCACATGCACATGCCATGAAGATCACCACTCCCCCACACCACCCATCCACCCCACACCATGGAGACCAATGCCTTCCACCGCACCCCCTGTCCATGGACACCACCCCCCCCACCAAATACCACCCTACACCCACCCCCACGCAGACCAACACTGCCCCCCCCACCCCATGGAGATGACGCCCCCCTCCCCACAGAGACCAATAGCACCCCTCCCCCCAGCCCCACATAGACCAACTCGACCACCCCACCACCTCGTCCCCCACCCCACCCCACGTCCCCCACCACAGCCCACCCCCACCCGGTTTCCCCCTCCACCGGGTTCCCCCTCCGCCACCCCACCCCCCCACCCGATTCCCCCTCCGCCACCCCACCCGATTCACCCTCCCCCACCCCACCCCCCCCACCCGATTCCCCCTCCGCCACCCCACCCGATTCACACTCCCCCACCCCACCCCCCCCACCCGATTCACCCTCCCCCACCCCACTCCCCCACCCGGTTCCCCCTCCCCCGCCCCACCCCACCACCCGGTTCCCCCTCCCCCGCCCCACCCCACCACCCGGTTCCCCCTCCCCCTCCCACCCCACCCCCCCGGTTCCCCCTCCCACCCCCCCCCCCGGTTCCCCCTCCCCCTCCCACCCCCCCCCCCCCGGTTCCCCCTCCCCCTCCCACCCCCCCCGTTCCCCTCCCCCCCCACCTCCCCCACCCGGTTCCCCCTCCCCACTTCCCCCACCCCACTTCCCCCACCCCAACCCCACCCCACTTCCCCCACCCCAACCCCTCCCCACTTCCCCCACCCCAACCCCTCCCCACTTCCCCCACCCCAACCCCTCCCCACTTCCCTCACCACACCCACCCCCCCCTTCCCCCAACCCCTCGTCCCCCCAACCCCCCCACCTCCCCCCTCGTCCCCCAACCCCCCCACCTCCCCCAACCCCCCCACCTCCCCCGTCCCCTAACCCCCCCACCTCCCCCGTCCCCTAACCCCCCCACTTCCCCCCACCCGGTTCCCCCTCCCCACTTCCCCCCCACCCGGTTCCCCCTCCCCACTTCCCCCACCCGGTTCCCCCTCCCCACTTCCCCCCACCCGGTTCCCCCTCCCCACTTCCCCCCACCCGGTTCCCCCTCCCCACTTCCCCCCACCCGGTTCCCCCTCCCCACTTCCCCCCACCCGGTTCCCCCTCCCCACTTCCCCCCACCCCAACCCCTCCCCACTTCCCTCACCACACCCACCCCCCACCCACCCCCCTCACCCCCACCCCTCACCCCCCTCACCACCCCCACCCCTCACCACACCCACCCCCCTCACCACCCCCTCACCACACCCACCCCCCTCACTACACCCCCCCACCCACCCCCCTCACCACACCCACCCCCCACCCCCCCCCCCTCACCCCCCCCCACCCCCCTCACCCCACCCCCCCCCGCCCCCACCCCCCTCACCCCCCCCCACCCCCCTCACCCCCCCCCACCCCACCCCCCCCCTCACCCCCCCCACCCACCCCCCCCCTCACCACCCCCACCCCTCACCCCCCTCACCACACCCACCCCCCACACCCCTCACCCCCCCCCCTCACCCCCCCCCACCCCCCCACCCCCCCCCACCCCCCCCCACCCCCCCCTCACCACCCCCACCCTCACCCCCCCCACCACCCCCACCCCCCACCACCCCCACCCCTCACCCACCCCTCACCCCCCCCCACCCCCCCAACCCCCTCACCCCCCCCCACCTCCACCCCCCCACCCCCCTCACCCCACCCCCTCACCCCCCTCACCCCCACCCCCTCACCCCCCTCACCCCCACCCCCTCACCCCCACCCCCTCACCCCCACCCCCTCACCCCACCCCCTCACCCCCCACCCCCTCACCCCCACCCCCTCACCCCCACCCCCTCACCTCCACCCCCTCACCTCCACCCCCTCACCTCCACCCCTCACCTCCACCCCCTCACCTCCACCCCCTCACCTCCACCCCCTCACCTCCACCCCCTCACCTCCACCCCCTCACCTCCACCCCCTCACCTCCACCCCCTCACCTCCACCCCCTCACCTCCACCCCCTCACCTCCACCCCCCCTCACCCACCCCTCACCTCCACCCCCTCACCTCCACCCCCTCACCTCCACCCCCTCACCTCCACCCCCTCACCTCCACCCCCTCACCTCCACCCCCTCACCCCCTCACCTCACCCCTCACCCCCAACCCCTCTCACCCCAACCCCTCACCCCCTCACCCCCACCCCTCACCCCCACCCCCTCACCTCCACCCCTCACCCCCTCACCTCCACCCCTCACCCCCTCACCTCCACCCCTCACCTCCACCCCTCACCCCTCACCTCCACCCCTCACCTCCACCCCTCACCTCCACCCCTCACCTCCACCCCTCACCTCCACCCCCTCACCTCCACCCCCTCACCTCCACCCCCTCACCTCCACCCCTCACCTCCACCCCCTCACCTCCACCCCCTCACCTCCACCCCCTCACCCCCTCCCCTCACCTCCACCCCTCACCTCCACCCCTCACCCCCTCACCTCCACCCCTCACCTCCACCCCTCACCTCCACCCCTCACCTCCACCCCTCACCCCCTCACCTCCACCCCTCACCCCCTCACCTCCACCCCTCACCCCCTCACCTCCACCCCTCACCCCCAACCCCTCACCCCCTCACCTCCAACCCCTCACCCCCTCACCTCCAACCCCTCACCCCCTCACCTCCACCCCTCACCCCCTCACCTCCACCCCTCATCTCCACCCCTCACCCCCTCACCTCCACCCCTCACCCCCTCACCTCCACCCCTCACCCCCAACCCCTCACCCCCAACCCCTCACCCCCTCACCCCCAACCCCTCACCCCCTCACCCCCAACCCCTCACCCCCTCACCCCCAACCCCTCACCCCCTCACCTCCAACCCCTCACCCCCTCACCTCCACCCCTCACCCCCTCACCTCCACCCCTCACCCCTCACCTCCACCCCTCACCCCCTCACCTCCACCCCTCACCCCCTCACCTCCACCCCTCACCCCTCACCTCCACCCCTCACCCCCTCACCTCCACCCCTCACCCCCTCACCTCCACCCCTCACCCCCTCACCTCCACCCCTCACCCCCTCACCTCCACCCCTCACCCCCTCACCTCCACCCCTCACCCCCTCACCTCCACCCCTCACCCCCTCACCTCCACCCCTCACCCCCTCACCTCACCCCTCCACCCCTCACCTCCACCCCTCACCCCTCACCTCACCCCTCACCCCCTCACCTCCACCCCTCACCCCCTCTATTTTCCAGATCAGACTCACCCTGAGGTGTTGTTGTCAGGCGGGGATCTGCAGACGGAGCGGGTTTGATGCCGGCCTTCGCATTGCTCTAACTGACTACAAACTGCTCACCCGCCCCGGCTCGCGAGCTCCGGCACGCTGCCCGCGCCCAGACACCGGCTTATATACACACAGCGCACTGATACAGCCCGGCACCGGGGTAAACACGCCCGCCCCGCGGCCTGCTACAGTCCCGCCCCCATGGGTGAATAGTCTCACTACACCCCCCCCCCCCGCCCGCTCACCCCCTCTCCCCCACCCCTCCCTCACTCCCCAGGCCCCAGGTACAGTGGTTAGCATTGCTGCCTCACAGCACCAGGGACATGGGTATGATTCCCAGATTGGGTCACTGTCTGTGCACAGTCTGAACGTTCTCCCCGTGTCTGCGTGGGTTTCCTCCCCCAGTCTGAAGGATGTGATCGTTACGTGCATTGGCTGTGCTAAATTCTCCCTCAGCGTACCCAAACAGGTGTCAGAGTATGGTGACTAGGGGATTTTCATAGTAACTTCATTGCAGTGTTAATGTAAGCCTACTAGTGACTAATAAATAAACGTTAAATAAGAATCCCGCCTTACGGCATACAGACCCGACCCTCAGGTGAACGGTTGGTGTGGAGTGAGAAAGTCCCGTAGGGTGATAATGGCCATACTGGGTAAACTGTATCGAACCTGGCTCCGGATAAACAGTCCCTATGGAATGATATAGGCTGGACCCCAAGTAGATAGTCCCTGTGGAATCACATAGAGCCAGAACCAGGTCAATGATCCCCTCCTTAGAATGATACAGAGCTCAGTCCCTGTACTGAGTCACTTTGTGACTGGGGTTTTACAACTATTTCTGTGGAGCACCATTTTCAGCTGTGCCTACTGTCTCTCATCTCTCTTTAACTCTCTCCTCAGGTAACGTCTAGTTTTCTGCAGCCAATGGCAGCTGGGTTAGTTGGAGAGGATTGTAACTCCCAGAAATGTTATTTTAATAAGATAAGTTTCCTTTAAATTTTTGTCACAATAATATTAGATATTAGCTTCAAAGGAGCTGAACATTTATTATTTATCAAAAGAAGGTAAAGAGAGACTGCGGGGACACTGGCTAGTACGTAAGAAGCGCTATATAAAGCAGGGTCATCTGAACTCGAAACATGAGTTCTTTTCTCTCCTTATAGATACTAACAGACCTGCTGATAGTTAATGCTGCAACTTTACAGGACCCTTGTCAGGCCTCATTTGGAGTACTGTGCGCAGTTCTGGTCGCCTCACTATAGGAAAGATGTAGACACAGTGAGCACGTGACAGAGGAGATTTACAAGGATATTGCCTGGACTGGGAGGCATGCCTTATGAAGATAGGTTGAGGGAGCTGGGACTCTTTTCCCTAGAGAGGAGAAGGTTGAGAGGCGACCTGATAGAAGTTTATAAAATGTTGAGAGGAATAGATAGGGTGGACTCTCAGAGGCTATTTCCCCGGGTTGAAATGGTCGCTACGAGAGGACACAGATTTAAGGTGCGGGGAGGGAAGTACAGAGGTGATGTTAGGGGTTGGTTTTTCACTCAGAGGGTGGTGAGTGAATGGAATCGGCTGCCGTCATCGGTGGTGGAGGCGAACTCGCTGGGGTCTTTTAAAAGACTTCTGGATGAGTATATGGGGTTTAATGGGATTGGGGGTTATCGATAGGTCTATAGATTGGTGGGGTTGATGTGATCGGCGCAACTCGAGGGCCGAAGGGCCTGTTTGTGCTGTAATGTTCTATGTTTTATGTTCTATGCTGAGATTTTCCAGCATTTTCTCTTTGGTTTCAGCTTCCAGCATCCGCACTAATTTGCTTTTATATAAAGCAGCATTCTCTAAATAAACCAACCATTAAGAAATGAATTAGCGTCTAGTTTCATACTTCAACTGGCTTGAGATTGAATTAACATATCCCCTTTCCAATACTGTATTACATTACTAAATGCAGCTTCTCCTGTGAGAAAGTGTGTTCGTCTTTAGTATGGATTGTAGGTCCAATCTCTGCACAACAAATTATGCAAAACAGGAAACAATTGCTAATTGTCCACTGACTCTAGATGTTCTGGCTTAGTGGTGAGTCCAGTATGCGCTGGCACTTTTCAAAGTGCATGTATATTATATCCATCCCATTAACTCATCTAGCCTTTCTATTACTTCAAATAATTCATAAGATTGATCGAGCATTGTGTCTTTTGAAATCTCTTATCAAGAGAATGAATCTGAGTTAACTGAATTTTGGAAAATGATAAAGATGATTCAATAAATGCAATGATAAATTTAAAGTCCACAATTGATATGAATCTTAAAACCAATTAAGTAAGTATTCTTTGATCAAAAATGACAACCCTCAGCCGAGGAGCCCTGACATCAGTGGCTCAGTGTTGGAAACACAATGACACAAGAACACTCTCACTTCAACCAGCAATATGGCCAGGAGATCGGCACCCAGGTTCTCAAGTTGGAGATGGAGAGGATGCTGGTAGCTGTGGAGGAGAGGAGAACCACCCTCTTCCTGAAGGTTGGCAGGAGGCTACCAACAGGCAAAGTCACTGAAGCATGGGAAGCAGTGGCTGAATCAGTAAACTCCACGAGCTATACCAGGAGGGTGGGCATGGAGTGCCACAAGAACAACAGCCTTCTTTGGTCGGCAAGAGTGGGAGCCCACTTCCCTTGCCCTGGCATAACTCATATCCCTAACTTCTGCCATCTCATAAACCCCAATGCCACCGCAACAATGTTACATAGAGTTCAGAATGCCCCCTTCTCAACAGCCCACATCAAACACCCTGATTGACCAGGCTGCTTGCTCACACATGCCACCTGCTATCAAACTGCTCTCCGCCCTCCCCCTCCCCCCACCCCACCCCCACCCCCCCCCCACCCCCCCGCCCTCTACCCCATCCTAGTCAGGTCATCCTCTCACTCTGTCGTCTTTGTATCCCCATAGAGGACACAAAAGTGAGCCAGCAAAGACAGGCAGAGGCATCCATGAAATACGAGTCCTCAACCCCACTGAGGAGAGGGTCCTGGAAATAGCAGGTGAGGCTCAAAAGTGAACTGTTGCTGATTGCGAGTTTGGCAGCCTTGAGCAAATAAGAGTCCAAAGCACCATGATTCAGATCACCTACCACAGCAAGTCTATCATCCCCCACACCCTTGATTTTCCACCAGCTGACCTCTGGTCCTTTGTCTTGCTGGATCTTCATCAGATGAAGCCGGACTATCCCAGGTTGTATCTCTCTGTCCCATTCCTGCTAGAACCCAGGCCACAACTCCTGGGAAGACATTGAAACCTTATCAGTGCGTTCACCAGCACAGAGACCACCTTGGTGGGAAATGTTAGTGGACAGGCTTCTGGGCCACTCTCTGGTGAGGACCGCTCAGCTGCTATAGCATATCGGGTGGAAGCTGGAACATCCAAAGGAGTGACCAGCTAGAGAATTGATGACTTCCAGAGAGCTGCTGGCACCCAGGTAGATGTTTAGCTTCTCGTTTGACCCAGCAATGGTGGACATGCAAAAACAGAGCCAGGTTTTATAGAAGGGGGTGTCAACGACCTTCCACCACATGCAGGCACAAATGGAGGCATCCAGGAGCCTCATCTCACTGGAGATGCAGGCATTGAATGGTACCCAGGACAACACTGCAAGGGTGGGGTCTGCAGTCTGGGCCAAGATGTTTATATTCTGATTAATGATTTCCAAGGTATGGCACACTCAGTGATGTCCATCAGTCCGGCCTGTGGTAACCAGGCACGGCCCGGTTACACGTGGACATGTTTCTTTGCACCTCTCCCACTACTGAAATCTTTAGCCACTACCTTGGGTCAGTGACTTCATTCCAGCTGTCACAATTTTCTGAAACTGGGCTTCTGTTGTGATTGATCTGCTGACTCTTAAGTCAGACTGACAGAAAATTCTGTAGTTAGGTTGGCTGCTCTGCTTACCCATGCTGTGGTATTGCTCCATTCTGATCTATTTCCATTAATCTCAGATTCCTGTTGACTGAATCAGGAACAACTAAAAGACTTCTGGATGAGTATATGGGGTTTAATGGGATTGGGGGTTATAGATAGGTCTATAGATTGGTGGGGTTGATGTGATCGGCACAACTCGAGGGCCGAAGGGCCTGTTTGTGCTGTAATGTTCTATGTTCTATGTTCTAACTACTCAATGGTCTAATGAGTTCCTGCCTCACAACAATATTCAGCTGCAAAATGGAAAATACAGAAACTGAAATGAATGTTCTGGCTGACTCAGTTAATTGCCCTTTCTGGGGCTCCTGGACTCCATCATTCCACTGTGTCAAAAACAATACTGAAATATTTAGAGTAAAATGTCTTTGAAACTTCTTCCTTAATGACATTCAACAGCCCTTAATAAGTGTGGGTTCATCCTATTGTGTAACGTTCAACTGACAAAATACAAGTCTACTGAGGGGTCATCGATAGTGCTATCAAGCGGCACTTACTCAGCAATAACCTGATCACTGACAGTCAGTTTAAGCTCTGCAAGTACCACTCAGCTCCTGACCTTGGTCCAAACATGGAAAATAGAGCTTAACTGAACAGGCGAGGTAAGTGTGACTGCTCTCGACATCAAGGCAACATTTGACTAAGTGTGGCAGGAAGGAGCAAGACCGGAGTTAATGTGGATCAGGAAAAACACTCCATTGGTTGGAGTCATAACTGTCACAAAAAAGCTGAGTGTGGATATTGGACGTCAATCATCTCAGTTCCAGGAAATCACTGCAAATGTTTCTTGGAATAATATTCTAGGCCCAACCTTCCTCAGCTGCTTCATCAATGATCTTCCTTCCATCGTATGAAATGGGAAAGTTCACTGACAACTGCACAATGTTCAGCACCATTCGTGACTCCTCAGATATTGAAGCAATCGGTGTCCATATGAAGCAAGACCTAGATGACATTCAGGCTTAGGCTGATAAATGCCAAGTAATATTCATGTCCCACAAATACCAGGCATTGACTACCTCCAATAAGAAGTTGACATTCAATGGCATTACCATTGCTGAATCCCCCACTATCACTGGGGGAGTACCATTGACCAGAAACTGACTTCACCAGCATATAACTACTACAAGAGCAGGTCAGAGACTGGGAACCTCATCTCCTGACTCCACAAAGCTTGTCTACCATCTACAAGGCTCAAGTTAGGAGTGTGATGGAATACTCCCCACTTGCTTGGTGAGTGCAGCTCCAATAACACTCAAGCAATTGACTCCATTCAACACAAAGCAACCTGCTTGATTGGCACCCCATCCACCAGCTTAAACATTCACTCCCTTTGCCATTGATGTACAATGGCAGTAGAGTATACCACCTATAAGATCACCTAGCAACTCACCAAGGATCCTTCGACAGCACTGTTCCTTCACTGTTGCTGGATCAAAAATTTACAAAAAATTTACTAACAAATTTACTGGAGTTCTATGAGGATGTGTCTAGGGCAGTGGATGGAGGAGAGCCAGTGGATGTGGTCTTTCTGGATTTTCAGAAGGCGTTTGACAAGGTACCTCACAAGAGGTTATTGCAGAAGGTCAGGGGACATGGAGTTGGGGGTAGGGTGTTAGCGTGGATAGAGGATTGGTTGTCAAATAGGAGGCAGAGAGTGGGGGTCAATGGATGCTATTCGGATTGGCGGTTGGTGACTAGTGGGGTGCCCCAGGGGTCGGTGCTGGGGCCTCAGCTATTTACCATTTATATAGATGATCTGGAGGAGGGAACCGAGTGCAGGGTGTCGAAATTTGCTGATGACACCAAGATTGGGGGAAAGGCAAATTGTGCGGAGGGTGTGGAGAGTCTGCAGAAGGATCTAGATAGGCTGGGCGAATGGGCCAGGAAATGGCAAATGGAATTTAATGTTGGCAAGTGTGAGGTAGTCCACTTTGGTAGGAGGAATGGTAGGAAGGACTATTACTTACGGGGCGAAAAACTGCAGCAGGCGACGGTGCAGAGGGACCTCGGGGTCCTTGTGCATGACTCGCAAAAACCCAGCTTGCAGGTGCAGCAGGTGGTCAGGAAGGCGAATGGGATGCTGGCCTTCATAGCGAAGGGGATTGAATATAAAAGTAGGGAGGTCTTGCTGCAGCTGTATAGGGCATTGGTGAGGCCGCAGCTGGAGTACTGTGTGCAGTTTTGGGCGCCGCACCTGCGCAAGGATGTTTTGGCCCTGGAGGGAGTGCAGAGGAGGTTTACTCGGCTGATACCGGAGTTGAGGGGATTGAGCTATGAGGAGAGGCTGAATAAACTAGGCTTGTACTCGTTAGAGTTTAGAAGAATGAGGGGAGATCTCATTGAGACGTATAAGATGATGAATGGGATGGATAGGATAGAGGTGGAGAGACTGTTCCCGCTCAAAAAAGACAGTAGGACTAGGGGGCACAGCCTCAAGATAAAGGGGGGGCGGTTTAGAACAGAGTTGAGGAGGAACTTCTTCACTCAAAGGGTGGTGAATCTCTGGAATTCTCTGCCCGTTGAAGTGGTGGAGGCTGCCTCGCTAAATATTTTTAAGAAACGGGTTGATGGGTTTTTGATAAGAGAAGGGATTAAGGGTTATGGGGAGAGGGCGGGAAGGTGGAGCTGAGTCACGACAGATCAGCCATGATCTTATTGAATGGCGGGGCAGGCTCGAAGGGCCAGATGGCCTACTCCTGCTCCTATTTCTTATGTTCTTATGTTCTTATGTTCTTATGTTCTTAAAACCTTGGAACTTTCTTCCTAACAGCATGGTGGTTGTACCTTACATTATAAGTGGTGCAGCAGTTCAAGAAGACAGCTCACCATCACCTTCTTGAGGGCAATTAGGGATGGGTAATTAATACTAGCTTAGCTAGCGACAATCTGTGAAGAAATTTTTAAAAATATTCCTATGCCACTATCATTAATTTGCCAAATCTTTTTAAAGTCACATATCTCTATATACATTTAAAGCTTATTTATTAGTATCACAACTAGGCTTACATTAACACTGTAATGAAGTTACTGTGAAAATCCCCTAGTCGCCACACTCCTGCGCCTGTTTGGGTACCCTGAGGGAGAATTTAGCATGACCAATTCACCTAACCTGTACATCTTTGGACTGTTGGAGGAGTCTGGAGCACCCGGAGGAAACCCACACAGACATGGGAGAATGTGGAAACTCCGCAGTGACTCAAGCAGGGGATTGAGCCAGGATCCCTGGTGCTGTGAGGCAGCAGTGCCAACCACTATGCCACCATGCCACCTTCATTTAGTGAAATTATTCCATTAAAGATACAACTTAGAAAGGTAGCTTGAAAGAATATATAAATGTTTAAAGGTGTATTTTATTCTACTGTGCATGACTACAAATCCAATTTAATAACTTCTAAGATTTTTAGAGAAGTAAACCACTGCACTGTTTTAAATAGGAAAGGATTACTGGTAAATTTCCATCCATTGCTGCACCTAATAATAGGTCACTGCATCACAGCACACATGACTTTACAAATGTTACAGATAGTGGATGGGAGCTTATGAGTAATTTGAGCTCAATAAGTAATTTAAAACTGATGAACTTTTTCATACTCAGTTTGTGGAAATTATTTTCTGCCTCCAAAATTTTAAAGTATTTTTGTATAAGCTTCCTATCTGTCTGTAAAGATCTAATATGTAATTATTTACTTCACTTACCCCAAACTATCTTTGTTGGTATGAAGGTTTAGCGTACAAACTCCTTCAAGATGAGATGTTTGGATGAAAAGAAAGCCATTAGAGACATACAGGCAGATCAAGCAGCTTGAGAAATGTTCAACACATTGCACCCACACCCCAGTGTCTGCAGAGAGAAGCACTACAATTCACATTGACAGACCATTTTCTTGAGTTCCTACGTACCTCTTGGTGATTTTAAAGTTGATGTGTGTGAATATCAGTTTAATCTTTATACTGGAAGGTTCTTAAGAAGCCTCTCAGTCACAGCATGTTATATTTTACATGGTACTGTATGGAGGATAGCGTGGTCAAGTGTTTGCCCATGTCTGCAAAGTGTCACCAGTCATTTCTGCACCACGTGGTAATGACCTGGTTTATCTGCAGAGGGGAAGATGCTTACTCTGCTCATGGACATGAACAGTTACCATGAAGGATGGAGACGATTGGTGTCCAACAACCAGAAGCCACTTCCTTTGCGCTAGATATGATGCCAACCAGTGGTATGTTATCCTCAGATTCACACTGTCTTTAATATTTCTAGGGCTCTTTGATGCCACATTTGATCAAATGTGACCTTGTCTAATATTAATGTATATTCACCAAGGTTGGAACCACGTGGCCCTGATGGAACTCAAAATGAGTTACTGTTTGCACCACATAACCATTGAGGCACCAACTATAGCCAGATTCCTCACAGAAAAGACTTCCACTCATTGTCTGTCCTGCTGGTCTGTGACCACAAGAAGCACACATCACAGGTCTGTGCTTGGTTCCCAGGTAATCATTGTATCATACTGTGAGAGTCAGCAAAACTGAGTATTCCATACCACAGGCGGTCTTACTCTTTCTATGAATGTTAGCATGCTTGTCTTGCAACCATCTACCTCTGGTGCTCCAGAAAGACCCTCCTGTTTTTGATACCTGAGATCCAGAATCTTCCTCCTCTGCAACATGGCTGTGTTTCTTCTTGGCCCTACAAGTGGCACTGCCCACAGCAGAGTTTCCCTCTCTTTCCTCCTCATGCTCATTTGGGATGCACTGCTTACCCAGTGCTCACTGTTCTTATCTAGATTTAGACTCCACCAGGGTGAGTGTGCATGCACTTACGGGGATCATGCAGAGGAATAATGTGATGATATAGGTTCTCTCTCTTCCAAAGGGACCAGAGATGTCTGCTTTGTATCATTTTGTTTTGTACCAGCTGCAGGCCCAGTAGGAGATACAAGGTATTGATGAGAACTTGGACAATTCAACAGGTGGCCAACATAACCAATCCACAGATGACAGCAGTTGGAAATGGCTCAGTGCACATAAAGCAGGAGTTGCCTTTCTGCCCTTCACTTGTACCCCTATCAAATGATCTTCCTCTGCATGGCCTCCCATCTCATCATTATTGTTGGGCTTCCGCAATGACATCCATGCAATGTCTAGTGCCACATGGGGTGGCACAGTGGCAGTGGTTAGCATTGCTGTCTCACAGCATCAGGGTTCTGGGTTCAATTCCTAGCTTGGGTCACTGATTGTGTGGAACCATAGAACTATAGAAAATTACAGCTCAGAAACAGGCCTTGGCCCCTGTGCCAAACCATTTTTTGCCGAGTCCCACTGACCTGCACTTGGACCATATCCCTCCCCACCCCTCTCATCCATGAACCCGTCCAAGTTTTTCTTAAATGTTAAAAGTGACCCCGCATTTACCACTTTATCCAGCAGCTCATTCCACTCTCCCACCACTCTCTACATGAAGAAGCCCCTCCCTAATATTCCTTTTGAACTTTTCTCCTTTCACTCTTAACCCATGCATTCTGTTTTTTTTCTCCCCTAGCCTCAGTGGAAAAAGGCATTCACTCTATCTATACCCATCAAAATCTTATACACTTCTATCAAATGTCCCCTCATTCTTCTATGCTCCAGGGAATAAAGTTGTAACCTATTCAATCTGATCCTGTATGAGACATCTCAATGGTGTCATGAATTTTCTTTGCATTTATAGTAAGGAAACAAATGTATGAATGGGCTGCCTCTGTCAACACTTCCAGCATGACATTGCTATGATTGTTGCATTCCTCAGTGATGCCCGTATAGAAAGGTGGCTGACATCTTAGTGATGCAATTGAGTATATACCTCAGAAATTATATCTAGTGCATACTAAAACACTCTTAAATCTGTCAAATCTCAGCAATTTTAATTAAGAATTAAGATAACAATTAAAATGCTTATGTAAAAATACAGCATTCATTCTGAGTTACAGAATACATTTTCTTCCAAATGTAATATTTCTAATATAATCTTACACACAACAATTACAAAAATTTAATAGACAAAAACACTAGAATCTTTTATATTTTCTTCACTTTGAGAAAGATAAATCAGGAATAAAAATTTGTATCTTTTCAGCATCTTCATGACATCGCAAAGTGCTATACAGTCAATTAAGTACTTTTCAGGTGTTGTCACTGATGTAACTTAGAGAAATGCAGCAGCCAAAGTGTGCGCAGCAAGAACCCACAAACAGCAATTAAATAAATTATTAGATAATCTCCTTCAGGTGTGTTGGCTAAAGATAAATGCTAGCTAAGCCAGCTCTTTTGTTCTTCTTAAGATACTGTCATGGGATCTTTCACATCTACTTGAGAAGGAAGTTAGGACATCAAACCAGTACTTCATCTGCAAGGCAAGCCTCTTGACAGTGAAGCACTCCCTCAGTATTGAACTGTCAGCCTAGTTAATGTGCTGAAGTCTCTGGAGAGAGTCCTTAACAAACAATCTTTGGATTCACAAGTAAGAGTACTACTCGTGATTCAAGCCTGATGTCTTTTCCCAGTTATAATTATGCATTGCAACAGTGAAGGAACAGCTCTTGTAAATCTCAAGTATAACATAGAATCAGTCTCATTTTTGGAAATGTTATGTCAATTTCTTCATAAACCTAAGATTGGCATATGCTATGGCCAGAAAGACTACTGTCATGCAACCAAGTACAATAATATTCTCCCATATGGCCCACACATCAAATCCACTTCCTTGCGCACACAAGTACTCTTCACCATAACATCTAAAAAAAACAAAATCCAATCTTAGATATACAGTAAAGTACAGATCATATCTTAAACATTGAACAAATCTAAGCAGTAAATTTTGCATAGCTGAAACATAATTACTGGAAAATCAAAAGCAATCATAACTCAACTGTACAAATGACTTCCTAAGCCTTGTGCCAATGAGTAAGGCTCTCCACTAAGAAGACAACCTTGTAAAATTGACGCTTTGAAGAAACCAATATAAATGTTGCAGACTGGGGAGTGGTGAATGATTCAGTCTAAGCACTGATGTGCTTTGGGGTCCTGAAGCATTCACCTGTGTAGTACTTAGGGAGGAAGTTGCAACTTCCAATTGTCACTTTTACCCTGCCCAACGCTGCACAATTCATTTTAACAATGGTACCAAATGGCCAGAATCCCTGAGATCTGTTTGCCCAATGCATTAACTGATTTCTACATTAATTTATTTAGACATGAATAAATTGATTTATTTATTTTATTAGCAGGTTCAAAGCAAGCTGCCCGTGTCTGTGAGGATTTCCTTTGGGTGCACTGGTTACCTCCCACCGTCCAAAGATGTGCGGGATAGGTTGTTTGGCCACACTAAATTAACCCCAGTATTAGGGGGATTAGTAGGGTAAATGACAGTTATAGGAATAAGGCCTTGGTAGGGTTGTGATCAGTACAGACTCAATAGACCGAATGGTTTCCTTCTGTACTGTACGGATTCTATCATTACATTTCTTTCAATATGTTGTGCCTAGTGGTACTATCACTAGTGGGGATCCCTTCAGGTGCTCAGAGGTAAGTATCACCCCCAGGGGAGAGGGCACTAGTACTAACAGGTTGGCACAGTGCAGGGCAGGGCAGAGGGAATGGCGGTGAAACTTCCACAGTGCTGGAGTAGAGACTTCCCGATGACTGTCCGTGGGAGGGAGGCCCGATGATTGTGGGGTGGGGTGTGCCCAATTTCTCCATGGTGAACGGGAAAAGAGTTCAGTTCCAATCAGGGAGCTCTTTAAAGGTGACATCCCGATCTCGCTGGAGCTGGGTGCTGGCTCTGTCCAGTCCTGCACCCCCCCAGAGTTATGGCATGAACCATGCACACTCACTTTTATTCCTCAGATTCAAAATCTGGAGAGCAACTGGTGTATGTAACTGGAGAGCTACATGCCAGTTTTCTGTTTGAGCCTGATACTTGAAACAATATGTTAAGATTCCATCTAATCTTGATTTTCATATTTCCAATATAAATTCCTTCATCAACAATTAAAATGAAAATCGTTAGTGTGAATATCACATTGTGGCGTAGCCTTCTCACCAGCAGCAGATTCACCTGTTAGGAGTGAGTTATTATAATATGGCAAATTTACAGAGCACGACTCCATAATAAATCTAGATATAAATATTTGTAAGAGAGAATGTTGACAGGGTGGGGTGTCAGGGCACAGTGTAGACTGGTCATGTGAGAACATGTTGAAACAGTTGAAACAGTTACACGAGAGGTCCATGGTGAGAGTATGGGAATTATGCCGAGAAATACCAGCAGAAAACAAATTTGAACCCAAAAATGCTTATGAATAAATTATCCTTAATTGAAAGTCCTTCAATCGCAGGGTGTGATTCTCGTTTTTAGCCTCCCGCTAAAACCTCCCGCCCTGCAATACTCATCGACTGGTGCAGGGGGCGGAAAAATAATGCCCATGAAGTTTCATCGGATCACAACAATACCATGAAACTCAAAGAAGGTTGAAGCAACACCTGTAACTAATATTTGAAGATTATAAGCCATTTCTAATATAGATAATAATTTTAAACTTTCTCTTTTAGACATATGACTAATTGAAACTTACATTCCTTTACTTGGTGACATTCTCCGTGAGCAATTGGCTATTATTTGTGATAATGTTGTGTCATTCCTTGGTTTGTCATCACAGAAGTACAGATTTCTGAACTCATTCACCTGTAGTGCCTTAAAAAATACATTTAAGCATTACTTAAACTTATCATCAAAAGACATGTTTGATTCTATGTGAATGTTGATGAAGTCCAGATAATTTCTTACAATTAGGCACAGGAAAGACAAAAGCTTTCAGTCCCCAACAAAATCTAATTTCTCTATCCACCAGTTCTATCCCCTGCCTGGCTACTGTTTCAGACTGAACATGACAGTTCACAGCCTCAGCATCCTACATGGCCCCAAGCTGAACTTCTAATCCCATATTCTCTCCATCACAAAGATCACTACTTCCAATAGTCTCTCGGTTAGCTTCTCCCATTCATAACTTCACCTCATCTAGAACTTCTGAGCACCCATTACCTCTGTGCTCACTGACCTACAATGACCACCAATATCTCAATTTAAACTTCTTATCCTGGTGTTCAAATCCATCCATGGCACAGTGCTTCTCCTATAACCTCTTGCTGCCCAAAATCTCTAAGAATTCTGCAATCCTCCAACTCTTGTCTCTTGTGCATGCTCCACTTTTGTCACCCACAATTGGTAGCTGTGCTTTCAGACATCTAAACTTCACATGCTACAATTTCTCCAAACATCTCTAACACGATGAAAATGCTTCCAAAATTCTATCTTATAGACGAAGTCTAATTAAGGTCTTCTTTGGCTGAATGCAATTTAGGGTTATGTTCCTGTGAAGCACTTGTGTTATTATTTGATGTGTTATTATTTGAATGGTTCTTTCCAAATGCATACTGCAGTTGCTGCTTTATTTGTTGCATTTTGAAATATGCAGGACATACGCTATTTGTTATTGGTAAATTGGAGGTGTTACAGTGAAGTGACCTTTGGCAAAAAGCAGTATTTGTAATGAGTCATTTTAGGAGGTTGATTTTCTAGTGAGGAGAGTTGACGGACAGGAACAGATAGGACTATAATACCATAGGGTCAATTTTCCATCCTAAGCATCTGATAACAAAGCTCATATTAACTTGTGCCTACATGATCAGCTGCAAGTCTAACAGATGTATAAATGTCACCCATGGTCGTCTTATTTAACACCTCCTCACAATGTAAATTCAAAGATGCAGGCTTGTGGGATTTACATTTTTAACCAATATTGAGGAAACAAAACACAAAATGTTCTAATTTATGAACATAACATGAAAATAAGCAAAAACGTACCGCAAAGGTGTACCTAGGGATACTTATGTATTGAAGCCAATTCAGCCAGTTTGAAATACTTGGCAAGTTCACAAGAAGGCCAGAAAAGGTCTGCCAATAGAAGGTATTTATATAATTAGAAATGGGAAGTACCATATGTTACTTACCAATTACTCAAATAAAAATGATAATATCTATAGAGAGGTTTGGTGGCATGCAGTCTCCATACACGGCAAAAGTAAATGTGTCAAATTTGTTTTCTGTGCATTCTATTGTCTCAAATCTTCAACTTACGAACAAATTAATTTGGTTGAATGTTAACCCCCAAATATGGGTGGGTTGGAGTTGGATAAGGTGTTAACGTTTTAATAGATTTCAAATCATACAACAAAAAGCTTCCAACCTGCTCACTTCCATAGTTATTAGAGACAGAACAAGGGACAGGAAGCTAGCCCATTCTTAGAAGGTAGGCTGGCAATTCAAATACTTCGATGAGACCATCAGTCTCTGTTTAAATTGATTTATAGGTTTAACAATGATCAGCTGGTTTTCCTAGGCGTCAGGAAACCCAGTAGCTGAAGGGAGGCAAGGACAGCTTCAGGGAGAGACCTTTATAGCACTGCTTACAGACCAGGGGAAACAGGAGTGCTTCCCAAATGGTGAGCTCAGAGGTCAAGGATCAGATCTCTCACCCACTATGTCCTTTGCTCCAAAATCTGGGATCAGACATACATGCTCCTGTCACCCTCTACAGAGTCCATTCCACCCGACTGAAAGCCAAACCTGTCAAACAGGCTGGTGTCTGGGCAAGAACTTTTCAATAAGAAAAATGTATGCTGTGGAGTTAAAAGCTATTTTCCTGTTCACTACTTTCCTCACTCTCCAACTGTCTAAACAATTCAATCCTGTTAATATCCTGTCATTTTGCTCCTAGATGAATGTACCATTGAAATAGCACTAAAACAGTACTTACGTTCATTTGTGTTTTATCACTAAGGGCCAATATAATTTTCTTTGGCAAAATATCATAAGTAATCATGGCAGATCATAGTCCTATGAGTATGGAGACCAGCCAGCAGGATTTGGGGGCAGGGGAGGTGGGATTTAGTTTTGTTGCACTAGCAGAAAATTAGTTACTGTAACATTGAATCTCACACAAACATCAGGCTAGTGCTTCTAGAAAGTACAAAGCCCATAAATTGAAACTCTTTATTGCAGGTATCATTGTCTGCAGCCTGATTGAGAATAACTTCACTTTTTGGCACCCAGAAAGGTCAACAATTGGCAAGGTACAAAACCCACATAAGATGGCTTTGTGTTAGTGATACATCAGTTAGATAGAGGTGTTGGCATAGTGGTATTGTTATGAAACTAATAATCTGGGGACCCAGATTTGAATCTCATCATGAAATTTGAATTCAATAAAAATCTGGAATTAAATGTCTGATTATGACCATGAAACCATTGTCGTTAAAAATCCATGTGGCTCACTAATGTCCTTAGGGATGAAAATCTGTCATCCTCAGCTAGTGTGACCTACATGTGACTCCAGATCCACAGCAATGTGGTTGACTCTTAAATATCTTCAGGATGAGCAATAAATGCTGGCCCAACCAGCAACAGCCACATCCCATGAAAAATTTTTTAAAAGCTTAAGCTCAAACTTAACTCAACTTAAGCTCGGAGTATTGAGTATAAAAGTTGGAGTGTTATGGTAAGGTTATATAAGGCATTGGTGAGGCTGAATTTAGAGTATTGTGTACAGTTTTGGTCACCTAGTTCCAGGAAGGATGTAAATAAGGTTGAAAGAGTGCAGAGAAGGTTCACAAGGATGTTGCCGGGACTTGAGAAGCTGAGTTACAGAGAGAGATTGAATAGGTTAGGACTTTATTCCCTGGAGCGTAGAAGAATGAGGGGAGATTTGATAGAGGTGTATAAGATTTTGATGGGTATAGATAGAGTGAACGCAAGCAGGCTTTTCCCACTGAGGCTAGGGGAGAAAAAAACCAGAGGGCATGGGTTAAGGGTGAAGGAGGAAAAGTTTAAAGGGAATATTGGGGGAGATTCTTCACGCAGAGAGTGGTGGGAGTGTGGAATGAGCTGCCGGATAAAGTGGTAAATGCGGGGTCACTTTTAACATTTAAGAAAAACTTGGACGGGTTCATGGATGAGAGGGGTGGGGAGGGATATGGTTCAAGTGCAGGTCAGTGGGACTCGGCAAAAAATGGTTTGGCACAGACAAGAAGGGCCAAAAGGCCCGTTTCTGAGCTGTAATTTTCTATGGTTCTAAATAAATAAACTGTTATTTCTCACAGAAACAATTGCCAGTTGAGGACTTTCTGCTCCTGCACTCTGAGGGTGAAAGGTAAGCAGCTTTTAAATTCCTCTAACAACATCAGTTTCTTGTAACCCATCTTTAAAGAGCTTACTCATCGATTGAATGTAATTTGTTTTTGAACTCTAGGTAGGTCTGCGTGAGTTTCTTATGAGCAGTATGAAGGAGCCGCTCTCTCCTCCACCCACCCCAAGTTACTCAAGTCCATCACTCAATTGGTGGCTGGCAACTCCCTGTCTCTGCCCTGTGGTCCTAATCCTGGATCTCACACGTTTCTCTCTCTCCCCACAAGCTGGGCCTCTGGCAGTGGCTCCAACATCAAATCATGGCGGCAGCAGGCCCAGCCTTCAACGTGGGGGCTGGGGCCAAAGTGCAGATGATGCAAAATCAAAAATGGTGACATGCATTGAAAAAAGATCCTAAATAGTGAACAACGTTATGGCAAAATGGCTTTAACGAAGTGACCTATAGTCAGGACTTGCACTGGAAGCGGTACAACAAAGGTTCACTAAGTTTGGCCTTGGGATTGAACTTGAACCCACAGCAAAGATAGTCAAACATGTTGTCAAAAGAATAATCTTCTTCATATAATAAATTAACAAAGTTTACAAACAGCAATAATGAAGCAACAGTAAGAACTATGAAAACAGGAGCAATTGGCACACGGGTCTTGCAGAGAACACTCTTACAAACTAAAAGCCTGCACATGCTCAGAACCCTCAACAGACACCTGTAATACAATTACATAGGAGAAAGGCTTAAGACATTTTGTACTCAAATGACACTCTGGAACAGGGATGAAGAGGTTGTCTTTTGATGAAAGGCTGAGTACATTGGATTTATATTCTCTGGAGTTTAGAACAATGAAAGGCAATCCCATTGAAACTTACAAAATTCTGAAGGGGCTTGACAGGCTAGGTGCTGAGAGATTGTTTCCACTGGTCAGACAATGTGCATGGGACCACCTTGTCAGTATAAGGGGCCAATTACTGAAGACTGAGATAAGGCTGTGAAACTTGGCAACTCTCTGTGAGAGAATGCATTAAAGACTGAGACATAGATTTTTTGATCTCTCTGAGAATTAAGGATAAAGGGAGCAGGCAGAGCATGGAATTGAAGCCAAGATTAGTCATTATTGTATTGAATGGCAGAGCAGGCTAAATGGTCTACAATACTCCTGTTTCTTGGTTTCTTGTGACAGGTTCCATCACAGTGATGTTAGCCACAAATCAGCCAGCTATTTTCCCTTCTTGCTTCCCATATGTTGAAAGTGCAGTATTGTAGATGGTGTCTCAAATATTTTGCTTCTGCACCTTGAGCCAAGCAACTGTTAGTTTTTACCTAGGTAGTCAGTATGGCAGACATTGATATGAGGGTGGTATTTCTGCTTTGAATGAAAAAGCTTCAAGGTTGCATCTTGGCCTGTTGCAGACCAGGGAGTGTCTGTAACACAGTCAGTGCTGTGTAGCTGCATGTGTTGATAATGTTGTTCAGAAAATCACATCTGGGAGCTGGTGCCCATGCCCTGATGTCAGATGTCTCCAGGACACTTTATGGCATGGTTTGTTCTGAAAGAAGCTGTTAATTGCAAAAAAACTCACTGTAGCAGCAAAACTCAAATAATGTCTTTTATCTTTCCCAGGCCGTGACGTTCAAGATAGGAGAGCCACGCCTCAAGGTCCTTGTCCACTCTTGCACCAAAATCCTCCAGTAGGTATAGATGTACAGAATTACAATTCCTCACAGAACTGGTCTTTTGCTTCTGTGGTAGAGTATGACATTGGAGCATAGATACTAACAAGGTTAAATGGCCATGATTGATGGAGAGAATATGTTCTGAATGTGCGATTTATCAAAGTAGTGATTTCTTTTTAGCCTACACTGTGCTCACACTCTTCCTCTGCCAGATGAATGTGAAGCATTTTTTGTTTAATGATGCATTCCTGGCAAGCCTTGTCTCTTGTAGGGAAGCTAAGTCCATATTCAAATTTCAAGCTCTATGTCAATCATAGCCGTCTTGCATGTGTTATCAACAGCTGCAAGTCAGCGGTCAATCCTGTACATATAATCCTGACATTCCAGCTTGCCAGTTAAAGAGTTGGCATCTTATTTCTTTTTGTTTGTTTGCCTGGTGCAATGGATTTGGTCAACATGTTAAGCAGAGATTCTAACCTCCAAGTACCCATTTAAGCAGAAGGACCATGGGGGGCCTCGTTAGTAGGTGGGCAGAGCTTTCTGACTTGAGGTGGGTGATGGCTGACCAGTGGGACAGTATGGTGGCACAGTGGCTAGTACTGCTGCCTCAGAGTGCCAAAGACCTGGGTACGATTCCCAGCTTGGGTCACTGTCTGGGTGGAGTCTGCATGTTCTCCCTGTGGCTGCGTGGGGCTTCCTCCGGGTGCTCTGGTTTCCTTCCATAGTCTGAAAGACATGCTGGTTAGCTGCATTGACCACACAAAATTCTCCCTCAATATACCCAAACAGGCACCTGTTTGGGTACATTGGGTTAGGGTGACTAGGGGATTTTCACAGTAACTTCATTGCAGTATTAATGACACTAATAAATAAACTTTAAACTTTCCCTCCCACTATCAAAGACAGCCCATAGCACTCATTCTCTATGCAAATCAAGTTGGGCTTATCATTTATGACTATAGCCTTTTGTGTTGCATTAACTCTCTGCAACAAAATTGGAGTGTCTTCTCCGGGGTGCAAGCCTTAGCAAAATTTATACGGACCCTTTTGATCATCCCAGTTGTGTTCAAAGAAATGCATAGTACTATGTTTGGCACCAGTTTCCTCCAGACATTATTTAGAAAGTGTTCTCTCCATCAATCCCTCAACTCAAACAGGGCCACTGCACACTGGACATATCACATCACATTGACCCGTTGGACATATCAGACATCAGGAGCTGGATTTTCCTCCATTTTATCACCCAGCAATATAGTGGTTAAAAAAAAAGGTAATTCTTGACCCTGCCCTATCACTGCCAAACTCAACTTTCTTCTTTTTCTGCTCTAAGGAAGTAGGTTGCTTCCCCAAAGCTCCAAATAAATAACGATGTTTAGACGGGGGATTGCAACCTTATTGATCTCCATCCTGCCCACCACTGCTAAATCAACTCCCGGGTCTACTGGGAGGGTGGTGATGTCTATGGGTAGCTAAAAAAGGCCTGCTGAAGGCTCTTTTGGAATAGAAGCTCTGTAATGGGCATCTTCCCTCTCCCCTGGCATCAAAATAATATATTTTTGAGGTCTTGGCTCAGTCTGAGACAAACTAAAATTCTTTCTCAAGGCTCCCTTTAATTGGATCCCTCCATTTCGAGCATTGCCTCATCTTCTTTCTTTGACGTTGGCAGGCTCTCTATTTCAGGTGGGGATCCTACCAGCAACCTGTCCTTCAAAAATAACAGCCCTTATTCTGAAAAATGTGTTAGGATCATGGAAGGCTGAGTGCATGTCTGGTCTTTTGTAGCCAGGAAACTGAACCTGTGGAAAATATAGCAAATATATTTCAAATGCATCGAAGTCGGTAACAAAGCCAGCAAAGGCAAGAAAGAAACAAGTAAAGGTTTAATCAACATGTCATTTGAATTGGGGATAATGTAATTACTGAAGGAGCTATGACTAGACTGCTGAGCCAAGTAGCACTAGGTCTAACAAGGGAACATGGCTATCATTAATTGTTAGCAAACATTGTTGGTGACCATATATGCAGGCTTATGGGTTTCTACACTAGCCTAAAGGATATTGTGAATTCAATAGAGAGCTATTTCTGCAAATAATAAAAATAGCAGGGAGAGGATTATGTATAGTGGAAGTGTGTATAGGTAGCCACAACAGTGAAAGGGACAACATGTGCAAAGAAAATTCTCTATCAATAAGTAAGTAATGCCTTCAAGGCATAAAGCATTAGTGCTTACCATTGCAAAAATGAAAATGCCATTGATTATCATGGCTGCAGTCGCCATTTTATCTAATCCAGCACTAATGACCATAGCCAGGGATGTAGCTGAATATGATGTCAGTAACAGAATGAAAAAGAAGAAGAAGAAATTTGTAAGAATCCTCTGATAACCTGCAAAAAGAAAAAATAGAAATTATTCTTTAGTTGGGTACACAATTAAGCTTACATGTCTTTCTTATTTTTCTTGTTTCCATTTTGTATTTTATACTCTCGCATCTGTGGTGGGTGAATTGTTGGAAGGTGTTTTGAGAGGCAGGATCGACAGGCATTTAGACACGCAAGGACTGATTAGGGACAGTCAGCATGGAGTGAGTGGAAAATCATGTCTCACAAATTTGATTGAGTGTTTTGAAGGGGTAACCAAGAAGATAGATGAGGTCAGTGCAGTTGATGTTGTCTACATGGACTTTAACAAGGTCTTTGACAAGATACCAGAAGGTAGGTTGTTGCACAAGATTAAATCTCACAGGATCCAGGGTGAGGTAGCAAAATGGATACTTGGTGATGTCTATGGGTAGCTTGATGATACAATATGTGGATAAGATGACAAGAGATGGGGCCACATTGGACTTGGTACTGGGTAATGAATCTGGGCCAAGTGTTAGATTTGTTTATGGGAGAGCACTTTGGAGATGGTGACCACAATTCAGTGTCCTTCATTATTGCAATGTAGAGGGATAGGGTCACGCAGCAGGTCAAGGTTTATAATTGGGGCAGGGGTAATTATAATGCGATTAGGCAAGAATTAGAGAGCATAAAATGGAAGCAGAAACTGTCAAGTATGGGCACAAACGAAAAGTAGAGCTTTTCCTTGATAGGTATGTCCCTGGCAGTCAGGAAGGAAGTGGCCAAGTGGGGGAACCATGGTTCACAAAGGAGGTTGAACGTCTTTTTAAGAGGAAAAAGGAAGTGTATGTAAGGATGAAAAAACAAGGTTCCATTGCGTCGCTTGAATGTTACAAGGTAGCTAGGAATGAAAGGGCTTAGGAGAGCTAGGAGAGGGGATGAGAAGTCCTTGGTGGGTCGGATAAAAGAAAACCCCAAGGCTTTTTACTCTTATGTGAGAAATAAAAGAATGACCAGGGTGAGGTTAGGGCTACAAGGATAGTAGTGGGAACTTGTGCACGGAGTCAGAAGAGATCGGTGAGGTATTGAATGAATACTTTTCTTCAGTGTTCACTAAGGAGAGGGGCCATGTTTTTGAGGATGAGTGGGTGATACAGGCTGATAGGATGGAGGAGGTAAATGTTCTGAGGGAAGATGTATTAGCAATTTTGAAAAAAACCTGAGGGTTGATAAGTCCCCTGGGCCAGATGGGATACATCCTAGGATACTTTGGGAGTCAAGGGATGAGATTGCGGAGCCTTTAGCTTTTATCTTTGGGTCCTCACTGTTCAAGGGGATAGTGCCAGAGGACTGGAGAGTAGCAAATGTTGTTCCTCTCTTCAAGAAAGGAAATAGGAATAACCCTGGTAATTATGGGCCAGTTAGTCTTACTTCAGTGGTTCACTATCTTTGACGTTTAATTCAGTCATATTTTGGATGTTTCAAAGCCTTGAAGATGGCTATCATCAAAAAGCTTAAACATCGTCAGAGGGGAGATGGTGGTATTGCAGTATTGTCACTGGACTAGTAATCCAGAGACCAAGGTTAATGCTCACGGTTTCGTTAAGGGGAAGTTGTGTCTTACGAATTTATTGGAGTTCTATGAGGATGTGTCTAGGGCGGTGGATAGAGGAGAGCTGGTGGATGTGGTGTTTCTTGATTTTCAGAAGGCGTTTGATAAGGTGCCGCACAAGAGGTTATTACAGAAGGTTAGGGGGCATGGAGTTGGGGGTAGGGTGTTAGCGTGGATAGGGGATTGGCTGTCAAATAGGAGGCAGAGAATGGGGGTAAATGGGTGGTATTCAGATTGGCGGTTGGTGAGTACTGGAGTGCCCCAGGGGTCGGTGCTGGGGCCTCAGCTATTTACCATTTATATAGATGATCTGGAGGAGGGAACCAAGTGTATGGTGTCGAAATTTGCTGATGACACCAAGATTGGTGGAACGGCAAATTGTGCGGAGGGTGTGGAGAGTCTGCAGAAGGATCTAGATAGGCTGGGCGAATGGACTAGGAACTGGCAAATGGAATTTAATGTTGGCAGGTGTGAAGTTGTCCACTTAGGTAGAAATAATGGTAGGAAGGACTGTTACTTACGTGGTGAAAAACTGCAGCATGCGACGGTGCAGAGGGACCTCGGGATCCTTGTGCATGAGTCGCAAAAACCCAGCCTGCAGGTGGTCAGGAAGGCAAATGGGATGCTGGGCTTCATAGCAAGGGGGATTGAATATAAAAATAGGGAGGTCTTGCTGCAACTGTACAGGGCACTGGTGAGGCCGCAGCTGGAGTACTGTGTGCAGTTTTGGTCGCCGCACTTACGCAAGGATATTTTGGCCTTGGAGGGAGTGCAGAGGAGGTTTACTAGGCTGATACCAGAGTTGAGGGGGTTGAGCTATGAGGAGAGGCTGAATAAACTAGGCTTGTACTCGTTAGAGTTTAGAAGGATGAGGGGAGATCTCATTGAGACATATAAGATGATGAATGGGATGGCTAGGATAGAGGTGGAGAGACTTTCCCGCTCAGAAAGGACAGTAGGACTAGAAGGCACAGCCTCAAGATAAAGGGGGGCAGTTTAGAACAGAGTTGAGGAGGAACTTCTTCACTCAAAGGGTGGTGAATCTCTGGAATTCTCTGCCCGTTGAAGTGGTGGAGGCTGCCTCGCTAAATATATTTAAGACGCGGGTTGATAGGTTTTTGATAGGCAAGGGGATTAAGGGTTATGGGGAGAGGGTGGGAAAGTGGAACTGAGCCACGACAGATCAGCCATGATCTTATTGAATGGCAGGGCAGGCTCGAAGGGCTAGATGGCCTACTCCTGCTCCTATTTCTTATATTCTTATGTTCTCTGGTGTTCAAATCCATGATGTGGGTATGCCGGCGTTGGACTGGCGTAAACACAGTAAAAAGTCTGACAACACCAGGTTTTAGTCCAAATAAATCGGTTGGACTAAAACCTGGTGTTGTCAGACGTTCAAATCCATCACATAATATGTGGCATTTGAGTTCAACACAAAATATGGAAGTAAAAGTCTGATCATGACCATGAAACCATTGTTGATTGTCGTAAAAATCCACCTAGTTCACTGTGCTATAGGAAAGTACACCTGCTAACCTTACCTAATCTGCTCTACATGTAACTCTGGATCCACAGCAATGTGATTGACTCTTAACTGCTGTCTGAAATAGTCTAGCAAGCCACTCAGTTCAAGGGCAATTAAAGATGGGCAATAAGTTATGGCCTTGCCAGTGATGCCCACATTCCATAGATGAATAAATGAAAGCTCAACAATGTTTGTTGACGCGAATGTTGAATGAATGATTTCTCATTCTGAATACTTGGCTGAGTTTGAAACCCAAAAATAGATTCAGCACAGCAGTATTGTATACATTGTTGACCAGTGGAATCTCATCAGAATGCTGGGTTGACCTCTGAACTTACTAATGGTTTCTTCTCCTCAGGAGGGATTATTGACACAGCTATCAAGGGGAATGCTAGCCTGGTTATTCTGACAGATTTATGAGCTGTTAAGGGGATTATGTTTTTCGTGAATATCCAAAAGTGTGTTTCTATTAATAGATTTATGTACACCTTACAGACTTGGCAATGTTATTATAAGGCTCACAGGTTCTGTTTATAGTGAACACTAGATGAGTAGAGGGGGTTGAGGGGAGAATGGGAGGATGATGAGAGTTTGGTAGTATGAGGAGGCTTTGGAAGGCTACGTGGGAGTGAGAGGGAAAAACTGTGGAGTCTCACACTCATCTCTAGGACCAATCGTTAATTACGGACTAATTGCTTGAACATTAAAATTCCAGTTAAATTAAAATCCACATATTAGCTAATCAATACATGGACAATGTTATTTTTTCAATTCCCCGCAGTTGGAAAATGAAGATCACACAAGCCAAAATTATGGAGTCATAGTGTCATATAGCGCATGGTAGCACAGTGGTTAGTACTGCTGCTTCAGAGCTCCAGGGACCTGGGTTCAATTCCCGGCTTGGGTCCAACCGATTTATTTGGACTAAAACCTGGTGTTGTCTGTGTGGAGTTTGCACATTCTCCTCGTGTCTGCATGGGTTTCCTCCAGGTGCTCCGGTTTCCTCCCACGGTCCAAAGACGTGTGGGTTAGGTTGATTGGCCATGCTTAAATTACCCCTTAGTGTCCTGAGATGCGTAGGTTAGAAGAATTGGTGGGTAAAATATGTAGGGATTTGGAGGTAGGGCCTGGGTGGGATTGTGGTCGCTGCGGACTCAATGGGTCGAATGGCCTATTTCTGTACCGTAGGGTTTCTATGATTCTATGATAGTACAGAAAGTCCTCATTGACAATAACTACCACTAAAGTTGTGGTAATCCCACTTGTCCTATATCCTTGAATGTTATGTTTCAAATGTTCATCCAAATACTTTTTGAAGGTTGTAAGGTTTCCATTCATATGTCTGAAACATATGTTTTCTCAGTATTACTACGAGCAAGAAACTCAGGGGGAAGACATAAGTGAGGTCCCTCCTGTCTCCTTTTTTTCCAATCCACTTGGTTAGCTTATGCCTTGTTTGCTGACTGAGCTCATTCAGGAACACCCTGCTATAGACAGAGATTAGAATCCAACCCAGCACTACCGTCTGCTGAAGAACAATCACCTCAGTTAGTCTACATCTTTAAATGGGAAGCGCTAAGATCATTGAATTTAGCGTGAACCCAGCTGAGTCACCAATCAACAGACTGTATACTCTATCAATCTGTCCTTCCCCACTCCATAATGTGTGTGTGTGTGTGTGTGTGTATGTGTATGTGTGTGCGTGCGAGAGAGAGAGAGGTTTGACTTGTTTGCAAAAGTCAATACATACTTTATTTTACTTAGATTTGTTTAAGCATAATAAAGCTATCTTTCTTTGTTAAATCCAAGAAATCTGTTCTATTAGTTTGTTTATGTTCACAGTATATAAATAGTTAAGTAAAAAAACCTGTTGCTGTCAAATGAGAGAGCAAAGAGAGGGCCATCAATCCTCCTCACCCCACTGCAACAATCCGGTATCAGCCTAAAAAAGTAGAATCATAGAAATAGAATCATAGAAAAAACTACAGCACAAACAGGCCCTTGGGCCCACAAGTTGCACTGAGCTTATCTCTACCTACTAGGCTTACCTATAACCCTCAATCCTATTAAGTCCCATGTACTCATCCAGAAGACTCTTAAAATACCCTATCGAATTTGCCTCTACCACCACTGCTGGCAGCCGATTCCACTCACCCACCACCCTCTGAGTGAAAAACTTACCCTGACATCTCCTCTGTACCTACTTCCAAGCACCTTAAACCTGTGTCCTCTTGTGGCAGCTATTTCAGCCCAGGGGAAAAGCCTCTGAGAATCCACTCGATCTGTACCTCTCATCATCTTATATACCTCTATCAGGTCACCTCTCATCCTTTGTCTCTCTAAGGAGAAAAGACCGAGCTCCCTCAACTTATCCTCATAAGGCATGCCACCCAATCCAGGCAACATCCTTGTAAATCTCCTCTGCACCCTTTCAATGGCTTCCACATCCTTCCTGTAATGAGGTGACCAGAACTGAGCACAGTACTCCAAGTGGAGTCTGACCAAGGTCTTATAAAGCTGCAGCACTATCTCCCGACTCCTAAACTCAATCCTTTGATTGATGAAAGCCAGTACATCTTCTTAACCACATCCTCTACCTGCGAAGCCGATTTGAGCATCCTATGAACCTGGACCCCAAGATCCTTCTGATCTTCCACATTGCTAAGAGTCTTACCCTTAACATTATATTCCTTCATCCCATTTGACCTGTCAAAATGTACCACCACACACTTATCCGGGTTGAAGTCCGTCTTCCATTTCTCTGCCCAATCTTGCATCCTATCTATATCTCACTACAACTTCTGACATCCTTCCAAACTATCCACAACACCTCCAACCTTTGTGTCATCTTCAAACTTACCAACCCATCCCTCCACTTCCTCATCCAAATCATTTATAAAAATCACAAACAGCAAGGGTCCCAGAACAGGTCCCTGGAGCACTCCACTGGTGACCGACCTCCATGCAGAAAAAGACCCATCCACAACCACTCTCTGCCTTCTGCAGGCAAGCCAGTTCTGGATCCACAAAGCAGTCCATATAAGTCCATATAAACCACATCCACCGCTCTTCCTTCGTCAATGTGTTTAGTCACATTTTCAAAAACCTCAACCAGGCTCGTAAGACACGATCTGCCTTTAACAAAGCCGTGCTGACAATTTTTGATCATACTATACTTCTCTAAATGTTCATAAAACCTGTCTCTCAGGATCTTTTCCATCAACTTACCAACCACTGAGGTTAGACTCACCGGTCGATAATTTCCCGGGCTATCTCTATTCCCTTTCTTGAATATAGGAACCACATCCACTATCCTCCAATTCTCCAGAACCTCTCCCGTCTCCATTGATGACACAAAGATCATCACCAGAGGCTCTGCAAACTCTTCCCTCGCCTCCCACAGTAACCTGGGGTACATCCCATCTGGTCCCAGCGACTTATCTATCTTGATGCTATTCAAAAGTACTCAGAAAACTAATGAGACTAAATGCTGGCAATTCCTCTGCATCATGATGGTCTGCATCCTAGGTTTTTAAAATTAGTGGCTACAGATGCAGTGCATGCATTGGTTGATAGCTTCCAAAATTCCCTAAGTTCCGGAATGGTCCCAGTGGATTGGAAAACCGCAAATGAAATGCCCCTATTGAAAAAAGGAGGGAGGCAGAAAATAAGAAGCAAAAGGCCCAATTAGCCAACATCTGTCATGAGAAAGTGCTGGAATCTATGATTAAATAAGTCATGATGTGGAGATGCCAGCGTTGGACTGGAGTAAACACAGTAAGAATTCTCACAACATCAGGTTAAAGTCCAACAGGTTTATTTGCACCTGCGCAAGGATATTTTGGCCCTGGAGGGAGTGCAGAGGAGGTTTACTAGGCTGATACCGGAGTTGAGGGGATTGAGCTATGAGGAGAGGCTGAATAAACTAGGCTTGTACTCGTTAGAGTTTAGAAGAATGAGGGGAGATCTCATTGAGACGTATAAGATAATGAATGGGATGGTTAGGATAGAGGTGGAGAGACTCTTCCCGCTCAAAAAAGACAGTAGGACTAGGGGGCACAGCCTCAAGATAAAGGGGAGGCGGTTTAGAACAGAGTTGAGGAGGAACTTCTTCACTCAAAGGGTGGTGAATCTCTGGAATTCTCTGCCCGTTGAAGTGGTGGAGGCTGCCTCACTAAATATTTTTAAGAAACGGGTTGATGGGTTTTTGATAGGAGAGGGGATTAAGGGTTATGGGGAGAGGGCGGGAAGGTGGAGCTGAGCCACGACAGATCAGCCATGATCTTATTGAATGGCGGGGCAGGCTCGAAGGGCTAGATGGCCTACTCCTGCTCCTATTTCTTATGTTCTTATGTTCTTAAATGCCACTAGCTTTCGGAACTGGCTGTTCCTTTGTCAGGTGGGTGGGAATTCTCATTACAAACAGGGCATATAAATATTTTAGCATGTCTTTGTATGCTCTGTTTGTGATCGGAACTCCCACCCACCTGACGAAGGAACAGCCATTTCCGAAAGCTAGTGGTGTTTGCTACAAATAAACCTGTTGGACTTTAACCTGATGTTGTGAGAATTCTTACTAAATAAGTCATTGCAGGGCATTTAGAAAATCATAACATAATCATACCCCCCCCGCCGCTACCCAGACTGATCTTGACCCCCCCGTCCCCTTCCCTCCCCCAATGATGCCTGCAGATTTGCAGCGAACCCCCCTGTCTCCCACCTGCCACAGAGAATGATCTGACATCACTTCCTCTGGCCCCAGAGAATGATCTGGTCTCACTCCTTCCCCCCACTCCCCTCAGACATTGATCTGACCTTACTCACTGCACCCCCCTTCCCCGAGAATGATCTGGCCTCATTCCCCCCGCACCCTCCCCCTGCTTCTCCAGAGGTACACCTGACCTGCCTCCTCCTCCCTCCCCACCCCCTCAAAAGAGAATGATCTGGCCCACCTCCTCCTCCTCCTTGCCCCATCCCCAACACCACCATAACCAGACAACAATCGGGCCTCCTTCTCTCCTCCTCCCCCAACCAGACAACGTTCAGGCCTGCCTCCTCCCACCCCACCCCCACCAGAGAATGATGTGGGGATGAGGGAGGAGAAGGCAGACCAGATCATTGAACCGTTGACTAAGGTAGATTGGGAGTAAAAACTTTATGGTGGGACAATTGAGGAACAGTGGAGGACTTTCAAGCAATCTTTCATAGTGCTCAGCAGAAGTATACACCAGTGATAAGGAAGGACTGTTAAAAAAAAGAGATAATCAGCCATGGATATCTAAGGATACAAAGGAGGGTATCAAGTTGAAAGAAAATGCATACAAGGTGGCAAAGATTAGTGGGAATCAGAGGATTGGGAAATCTTTAAAGGTCAGCAGAAAGCCATGAAAAAAACTAAATAAAGGTTAGATGGATTATGAGAGTAGCTTAGAATATAAAAGCAGATAGCAAAAATGTCTGCGAATACATAAAACAAAAAAAAGTGGTGAAAGTAAACATTGGTCATTTAGAGGATGTGAAGGAGGATGTAATAACAGGAAATGAGAAAATGGCTGAGGCATTGAACAGGTATTTTGTGTCGGTCTTTACAGTGGAAGATACAAATAACTGATTATAACTGCCATAAACTGATGACAGGAAGGCTATGGCAGGTGAGAACCTAGAAACTATCATTATCACGAAAGAGGTAGTGTTCAGCAAGTTAATGGGGCTAAAGACAAGTCTCCTGGTCCTGATGAAATGCATCTCAGGGTACTAAGAGAGATGGCGGAGAAATAGCAAATGCACTAGTGGTAATTTACCAAAATTCGCTGGACCCTGGGGTGGTTCCCGCAGATTGGAAAAGAACAAATGTGACTTTTATTCAGCATGTCCATTTCAGTGCGATTCCAGATTAGCGAGCGCAGTGGTCAAGGGGGAAATGCTGATAAATTTGGGTGGGCAGTTCATCAATTCAATTTAAATGCATGCAAATGCATTTAAATCGTCATTGCGCTCATTTTGGGCGTGAATCGGTTCACAGCCATTCCTGGGTCTCAGTAAAGTGGCCACCTGCGCGGATGTGGGCACAGATCGCGTTAATGGCCTCACACTGGACTTTATCACATTTTCACGCCCGAATTAGGCCTCCCGTGTGCGGGATTGGTGGCACGTATGCAAAAGTGACTTGGAAAACGTGATTTGCGTCAGCAAGTTTCCGATCTTCCAGCCCCCTTGCCACCAGAACAGCACGAAATACGACATGGAATCCCAGGAACCTAATTTTAATACATTAGCATGTCATTAACGAGCATGGTCTCCAGAGCCTCCCCTCCCATGATATCACACCAGCACCATTTACAACAGTCCCACACAAGTGTGAACCTGAAGACCTCAGGAGGGAGGGGTTTAAGTACTTGAACAATTGGGGCTCGTTCTGGGGAAGGTGGGACCTTTATCAGAGGGATGGGATTCACCTGAACCAAAGGGGAACAAATATCCTGGGAGGTAAATTTGTTAAGGTTATGCGGAGTGGTTTAAACTGATTCAGAGGGGGGGTGGGATCCTGAGTAGAGGGGGTGAAAGTGAGGGGGGCATAGATGGGGACTGCAATGCACGGTATTGCGGGGGAGGGGCGGAACAGGGTTTGGAATGTGGTTTGAAATGTGTATATTTTAATGCGAGGAGTATTCGCAATAAGGTGGATGAACTTGCAGCGTGGACCAGTACCTGGGACTTCGATGTTGTGGCCATTTCAGAGACTTGGATAGAGCAGGGTCAGGAATGGATGTTGCAGGTCCCGGGGTACAAATGCTTTAATCGGAGTAGACAAGGAGGTAGAAGGGGGGGTGGGGTAGCATTATTGGTCAAGGACTGTATCTCAGTGTCAGAGAGGAACTTTGATGAGGACTTGTCTGTTGAGGTAGTATGGGCGGAGATTAGAAATAGGAGAGGAGAGGTCACCCTGTTGGGAGTCTTCTATAGACCTCCAAAAAGTTCTAGAGAGGTTGAGGAAAGGATTGCGGAGACGATCCTTGTTAGGAGTGAAAGTAATAGGGTAATTGTTATGGGGGACTTTAACTTTACTCATGTAGATTGGAATTGCTACAGCTCTGGCTCGTTAGAGGGGTCAGTTTTTGTTCAAAGTGTGCAAGAAGGTTTTTTGACTCAGTATGTAGATAGGCCGACGAGAGGTGAGGCTATATTGGATTTGGTGCTCGGTAATGAGCCAGACCAGGTGCTAGACTTGGAAGTTGGTGTACAGTTTGGGGATAGTGATCACAATTCGATTACGTTCACCTTAGTGATGGAAAGGGATAGGCATGAACCTCGGGTCAGTAGTTTCAGCTGGGGGAAGGGTAATTATGAGGCTATTAGGAGAGAATTAGGAAGCATTGGTTGGAATGGGAGATTACAGGGACTGGGAACATCCGAGATGTGGAGATTTTTCAAGGAGCAGCTATTGCGGGTCTGTGATAAGTATATCCCTGTCAGGCAAGGAGGATTTGGTAGGCCCAGGGAACCGTGGTGCACCAAAAAAGTTGATTCGTTGGTTAGGAAGAAAAAGGAGGCTTATGTTCGGATGAGGCTTGAGGGCTCAGGTAGTGCATTAGAAAGTTTTAGATTGGCTAGGAGGGAGTTGAAGAGGGAGTTAAGAAGGGCTAAAAGAGGACATGAGATGATTTTGGCTGATAGGATTAAGGAGAACCCTAAGGCGTTTTACAGGTATGTCAAGAACAGAAGGTTGGTTAGGACAAGATTAGGGCCAGTTACAGACAGTAGAGGGAAGTTGTGTGTGGAACCGGAGGAGATTGGAGAGGCGTTGAACCAATATTTCTCTTCGGTGTTCACGCAAGGGGACAGGAATGTAGCTGAGGAGGACACTGGGGTGCAGGGGTGTGAAATAGATAGTATTGCAGTTGATACGGGGGATGTGCTGGATATTTTAGAGGGATTGAAAATAGATAAGTCCCCTGGTCCAGATGGGATTTACCCTAGGATTCTTTGGGAGGCAAGAGGGGTGATTGCGGAGCCTCTGGCTCTGATCTTCAGGTCGTCGTTAGTCTCTGGTATAGTACCAGAAGATTGGAGGACAGCAAATGTTGTCCCATTGTTTAAGAAGGGGAGAAGGGACTTCCCTGGGAATTATAGACCGGTGAGTCTTACTTCTGTGGTGGGTAAGGTTTTGGAAAGGATTTTTAGAGACAGGATTTATAGTTATTTGGAAAGTAATGAGTTGATTAGAGACAGTCAGCATGATTTTGTAGCGGGTAGGTCATGCCTTACTAACCTTATCGAGTTCTTTGAGAAAGTGACCAAAGAGGTGGATAGGGGTAAGGCAGTTGATGTGGTGTATATGGATTTTAGCAAGGCGTTTGATAAGGTTCACCATGGTAGGCTTCTGCAGAAAATGCAGATGTATGGGATTGGGGGTGATCTCGGTAATTGGATCAGGAATTGGCTAGCAGATAGGAGACAGAGAGTGGTGGTTGATGGGAAATATTCGTCATGGAGTTCGGTTACAAGTGGTGTGCCTCAGGGATCTGTTTTGGGGCCACTGCTGTTTGTAATTTTTATTAATGATCTGGATGAGGGTATAGTTGGGTGGATTAGTAAGTTTGCTGATGACACCAAGGTCGGAGGTGTGGTAGATTGTGAGGAAAGGTGTCATAGTTTGCAGGATGACTTAGAAAGGTTGCAGAGCTGGGCTGAGAGGTGGCGGATGGAGTTTAATGTGGAGAAGTGTGAGGTAATTCATTTCGGTAGGAATAACAGATGTGTTGAGTATAGTGCTAACGGGAGGACTTTGAATAGTGTGGAGGAGCAGAGGGATCTAGGGTATGTGTACATAGATCCCTGAAAGTTGGGAATCAAGTAGATAAGGTTGTTAAGAAGGCATACGGAGTTTTGGCGTTTATTGGTAGGGGGATTGAAGTTAGGAGTCGCAGCGTCATGATGCAACTGTACACATCTCTGGTGCGGCCGCACTTGGAGTTTTATGTGCAGTTCTGGTCCCCACATTACAGGAAGGATGTAGAGGCTTTGGAGAGCGTGCAGAGGAGGTTTACCAGGATGTTGCCTGGTATGGAGGGGAGATCCTATGAGGAGAGATTGAGAGATTTGGGGTTGTTTTCGCTGGATAAAGGCGGCTAAGAGGGGATCTCATTGAAACATATAAGATGATTAGAGGTTTAGACAGGGTAGATAGTGATAGCCTTTTTCCTAGGATGGAGAAAGCTAGCACGAGGGGGCACGATTTTAAATTAAGGGGGGGTAGTTATAGGACAGATGTCAGGGGTAGGTTCTTTACCCAGAGGGTGGTGAGGGACTGGAATGCCCTGCCAGCTGCAGTTGTAAATGCACCTAGTTTGGGGGCGTTTAAAAGATCTGTGGATAGGTTTATGGATGAAAAGGGATTGGTTTAGGCTAGTGGGTCCTTGTTTTGTAACAGGTCGGCGCAACATCGTGGGCCGAAGGGCCTGTTCTGCGCTGTAATGTTCTATGTTCTATGTTCATCTTGGAGGGGGATTTCAGAGGTGAGTACTCAGGCACCCATCACCCTCCAGGGTGTTCACTGATCAGGGAGCACCAGTGAGGACACAGGGCACATAAATAAATTCAACTTAGGGGTTCCAGAGTCAGCATATTGGGGAGAGGGGTGACCTGCAGGCCTTACTTTCCATTCATGTCAGGGCCCCACTTGCCTTGAAGGGGCTGTGAAGGCTGGTGTGCAGGCAGCGTTTCCTGGGTTCTCTGTCCTCGCACTGGAAGAGTGCCATCCTTTGTGGGGGATGGAAAGAGGGTGAGAGGAAAACAAGAAGCTCAGCACTGGGGGCAACTGAGAATCACCTGGATGGGGTCCCATAAGAGATTGGATTGTCGGTACAAAATGGGGGATTCAGGAACGAGGTGCATCTCCCTTCGTGCAGCCTAAAGGTCCTTGCGTTCAGGGGAAGATAAATGCAGCATGATTGAAACTCACGCTCAAGTAGCAGTGAGAGGTCAAAGGGGAGAAGCTTTCTGGAAATCTAAAATCAACTGTCAGCGAGGCTTGCGTGTAACAGCAGATCTCAATGGGTCATGGAAGGCTGAAAAGTCTAAAAGTTCACTTAATAGACACATAGAATTGACAGTCAGATGCACATACCACTTCTTGTTTTTATAATTAATGACAAGAAAAATGAATGCATCAAAATGTTGCTAACCTCTATGTGTGAGCCTCTGATTGATACTTAAATAAGGCCCTATATAAGGATTGTGACCTCATTAAACATGGTCCTGTATTCAGAATTGGAAGAACATCAGTGCGCAGCAAATGATAAATTTACACACATGCTAACTACATAAATGACAGTTGTATGTTTTATATTTACCAACCATCCAATAGGTTATGCATGAAAATATAACGACAGGCAGAGTTCGTATGGGTAATAGATCCCCTACTATTGTTGCTAAGAAGTATGCTGAAATCCTGTAATATCCACTGATGTATTCATGACTAGGAAATGAAAGAATTCTATTAGTAAAATAAAAGAAACTATTATTTAATGAGATTGTGAAGTTTGCTATTTCTTTTCCCATTTATTAAAGCTGCACATGATTAACACGTTTCATTCACTATTTAAAGTTAGCTTTGCACAAGCTTTAGTGACTGCACTTATTCAGTGTTTTGTCCAAATTGGTGCTCTTGATACATTTCATTCAATATATAGAAACACACAAGGCATTATATAAATTAAAGAAACAAAGCATTTTGTCATTCCCATCCTCACCGGCAGTTTCAATCTTTACTGCATGCATTGGCCATGAACAGAGAGAGCCAAATTCAGGAACAGGAAGAAAATATCTTTATCATCTGTGTCCTGCTGCTGAACAGAGAATTATCCAACCATTTGCAAAGTGAAAGGGTGGCAGAATTTTTAAACAATTCATTCAATAGATATGGACAATGCTGGCGAGGTCAATATTTATTGCCTAACCCTATTTGCCCTGGAGAAGGTAGTGCTGAGCCAACTTCTTGAAACACTAAGATCCATGTGGTATACGTACACTTGGGGTCAGGAAGAGTTCAGGGTTTTAACTCCACAACAGAAACGGAATGGCGATATGTTTCCCAGTTACGATGCTGAATGGCTTGGAAGGGAACTTGAACGTGATGGTGTTCCTTCTGCCCTTGTTCTTCTAGATGGTGCGGGTCGTGGCTTTGGAAGGTGCTGTTGAAGAAGCCTTGGTGAGTTGCTGCAGTGCATCTTGTACAAACTACTGCCACTGTGTGTTGGTGGTGGAGGGAGTGAATGTTGAGGGTGGTGGATAAGATACTGGATGGTATCATGATTCTTGAGTCTTATTGGAGCTACATGCATGCAGACAAGTGGACAATATCCTATCAAACTCCTGACTTGTGCCTTGCAGATGGTAGGCAGGATCTGGGAAGTCAGGAGATCTGTTACTTGTCACAATATCCCCAGCCTCTGACTTTCTTTCACAGCCACAAATTTAAATGGCCGGTCCAGTTCAGTTTCTGGTCAATAGTAACCCCAGTATTTTGATAGTGGGGGATTCAGTGATGATAACACCATTGATTATCAAGGGGAGATGGTTAGATTTTCTCTCATTGGAGATAGTCATTACTGAGACTTGTAAGCTGTGAATGTAATTTGCCACATGCTAGACCAAGCCTGGAGGGCGGTGCAGTGGTTAGCATTGCTGCCTCACAGGATCTGGGTTCAATTCCATATTCGGGTCATTGGATATTTGGAGTTTGCTCACTCTCTCCATGTCTGTGTGGATTTCTTCCGGGTGTTCTTGTTTTCTCCCACACTCTAAAGATGTGCAGGTTAGGCTGATTGACCTTGCAAAATTGCCCTTAGTGTCAGAGCATAGCCCAAGGTAGGTAAGGGGAAAAGATCTGGGTGGGATTGTTGTAAATGCAGGCTTGGTGGCTGAATGCCCTCCTTTTGCACTGTAAGGATTCTATGATATTGTCCAGCTCTTACTGCATTTGACATGGACTGCTTCAGTAATTTACAGTCATGAATGGTGCTAAACATTGCGCAATCAAATCATAAACATTCTCACTTCTAGCATTATGGTGGAGGAAGGTCATTGATAAAGCAGCTGAAAAAGGGTGGGCCTTAGAACATAGAACATAGAACTTTACAGCGCAGAACAGGCCCTTCGACCCATGATGTTGCGCCGACCAGTTTTTTAAAAAAAAATACTGACCCACTAATCTAAACCAATCCCTTTTCGTCCATAAACCTATCCACAGATCTCTTAAATGCCCCCAAACTAGGCGCATTTACAACTGCAGCAGCAGGGCATTCCAATCCCTCACCACCCTCTGGGTAAAGAACCTACCCCTGACATCCGTCCTATAACTACCACCCCTTAATTTAAAGCCATGCCCCCTCGTGCTAGCTTTCTCCATCCGAGGAAAAAGGCTATCACTATCCACCCTATCTAAACCTCTAATCATCTTAAATGTTTCAATAAGATCCCCTCTTAGCCTCCTTCTTTCCAACGAAAACAACCCCAAATCCCTCAGTCTCTCCTCATAGGACCTCCCCTCCATACCAGGCAACATCCTGGTAAACCTCCTCTGCACCCTTTCCAAAGCCTCCACGTCCTTCCTGTAATGTGGGGACCAGAACTGCACACAGTACTCCAAGTGCGGCCGCACCAGAGTTGTGTACAGTTGCAACATGACGCTGCGACTCCTAAATTCCATCCCCCTACCAATAAACGCCAAGACACCGTATGCCTTCTTAACAACCTTATCTACTTGATTCCCAACTTTCAGGGATCAATGTACACATACACCTAGATCCCTCTGCTCCTCCACACTACTCAAAGTCCTCCCGTTAGCCCTATACTCAACACATCTGTTACTCCTACCAAAATGAATTACCTCACACTTCTCCGCATTAAACTCCATCCGCCACCTCGCGGCCCAGCTCTGCAACCTGTCTAAGTCACCCTGCAAACTATGACACCCTTCCTCACAATCTACCACACCTCCGACTTTGGTGTCATCAGCAAACTTACTAATCCACCCAACTATACCCTCATCCAGATCATTAATAAAAATTACAAACAGCAGTAGCCCCAAAACAGATCCCTGAGGCACACCACTCGTAACCGAACTCCATGACGAATATTCACCATCAACCACCACCCTCTGTCTCCTATCTGCTAGCCAACTCCTGATCCAAGTACCTAGATTACCCCCAATCCCATACATCTGCATTTTCTGCAGAAGCCTACCATGGTGAACCTTATCAACCTTGGACACAACCCAGAGGAACTCACAACCATCACACAACCACAACCATTTTTTTTGTGCCAGGAGAGCTCCCCCCCCCAGCCCCGCCTCCACCACAAGCCCCAGACTCCCCCTCCTCACTGATTCCCATTAATTCCAGTTGTGCTAGGGCTCCTGGTCACATGTTGCCTTAATGTCTAGAACAGTTACTCTCACCTCATCTCTGGAGTTCAAATCTTTTGTCCATGTTTGAACCAAGGCTGTAATGAGGTCAGGAGCTGAGTAACCCTGGCAAAACCCAAACTGAGCTTCAATGAATGAGTGCCACTTGATAGCACGTTGATGACCCTTTCCATCACTCTAGGCTAACGGGGTGGCAATTGTCAAGATTGATTTGTCCTATTTTTTGTGTACAGGACATCCTTGGGCAATTTTCCACTTTGGGGCTCTTTTCCCTTGAAAGATGGCAACTGAGGGGGGATCTAATAGAGGTATATAAGATTATGAAGGGTATAGATAAAGTAAACAGAGGTATGCTATTTCCTATGGTGGAGACACATAGTACGAGGGGCCATGGGCTTAAGGTGAGGGGCGAGAGATATAACACAGATATTAGAGGGAGGTTTTTCACACAGAGGGTAGTGGGGGTATGGAATGCTCTGCCAAGTAAGATGGTGGAGGCAAGCACACTAGAGATGTTTAAGAGTAACTTAGACAGGCACATGAGTGGGTTGGAGATGGGTGGATATAGGAGATTGTTTTAAATAAGGTTCATTAGCATTGGGGCGTCCCTGGTAAGGTAAATGGATATGGTATGATAATAATGTTTTTTCTCTTTTTCAGCTTGTGTGGGTTTTCTCCGGGTGCTCCGGTTTCCTCCCACACCCCAAAGATGTGCTATTAGGCTGATTGGCAGTAATAAATTGTCCCTAAATTAGTTTCCCTCAGTGTGGATGGCCATAAAACAATAGATAAGGGTCATGGGTGGAGGGGGGGACTGGTGGTGTTAAAATGGCGGCGCGGGCTCGTTGGGCCGAAGGGCCTGTTTCCCAGGCTGTTTTGTTCTTTGTTGGATAAATGCCAGCGTTGTAGCTGTACTGGAATATACTGGCCAGTGGAGTGACAAGTTCTGGAGCATAAATCTTTAGTATTATTGCATAATATTGTCAGAACACATAGCCCTTGCAGTGTCCAGTGTATCTCTTGATATCATGTGAAGTGGATCAAATTGGCTGAAGATCGATATCTGTGATGCTGGGGACCTCTGGAAGGGGCAGAGGTGGATTATCCACTCGAAACATCTGGCTGAAATTCTTCAGCCTTATTTTTTTCACTGATGTGCTGGGCTTCCCCATCACTGAGGGTGGGGATATTTGTGGAGCCTCCTCTTCCAGTGTTTAATTGTCCACCAACTGTCCAACGCCGGCATCTCCACATCATGACCACCAACATTAACAGCCAGATGTGGCAGAACTGCAGAGTTTAGATCTTCCATTGATTATGGAATCATTTAGCTTTGTCTAATCCTTGCTGCTTATGCTGTTTGGCACAGAAGTAGTCTTGTGTTATAGCTTCATCAAGGTGACACCCCATTTTAGGTATGCCTGGTTTTGCTCCTGGCATGCGCTCCTGCATTCTTCACTGAACCAGGCTGATCCCTTGGGTTGATGGTAATGGTAGAATGGGCGATACGCCAAGCCGTGAAGTTATAGCTTGTGGTTGTACACAATTGTGCTGCTGCTGATGCCCCGCAATGCCTCATGGATGCCCAGTCTTGAGCGTTTAGAGCTGTTTGAAATCTGTCCCATTTAGTATAGTGGTAATACCACACAACACAATGGAGGGTATCCTTAATGTAAAGTTGGGAGTTTGTCTCATCAAATCTCTCACAAGGACTGGGCATTGGTCACTCCTACCGATACTGTAACGGACAGAATTATCTGCCATGATGTGGATATGCTGGCGTTAGACTGGGGTAAACACAGTAAAAAGTCTGACAACACCAGGTTTAAGTCGGTTGGACTTGAACCTGGTGTTGTCAGATGTATCTGCAGCAGGCAGCTTAGTGAGGAAATGGACAACTATGTTTTTCCTTCAACAGCCGCAGACCCAGTCTAGGTATTAGGCATTTCTTTGAGATTTTTTACAGGGCATTGTAGGTCTGGAGTCACATGTAGGATAGATCAAGTGAAGGCAGCAGATTTCTTTCTCTGAAGGGCAGTCGTACATTAGATAGCTTTCACAACAGTCAGTAATAGTTTCATGGTCATCATTAGATTTTCAGTTCCAGCTTTGAAGTGAAGAAGTTCAAGCTCTTTAAAATAATTGACAGCCACTGGCAGAGCATATCAACTAGTATTGTGAGATATGAGGTCCACAGGAATATAAGTATGGATATTTGTGATGTCTATCTGAAGAGTCATATCTCCTGTGGCACTGTGTCTCCAGGTACATAAGAATCATAAGAACTAGAAGCAGGAGTAGGCAATTTAGCCCATCAAGCCACTCCACCATTTAACACAATCATGGTTGATCTCAACTTGGCCTCAACTCCATTTTCCTGCTTGTTCACCATAGTCCTTCAAACCCTTACTAATTAAAAATCTGTCCACCTCTTCCTTAAGTTTACTCAATGTTTCAGCACCCACTGCACTCTGGGGAAGTGCATTCCACAGACTCACAACACATTGAGAGAAGTAATTTCTCCTCATCTCTATTTTAAGAGAAGCCAGAGTGTGGCGACTAGGGGATTTTCACAGTAGCTTCACTGCAGTGCTAATGTAAGCCGACTTGTGACACTAATAAATAAACTTGAAACTTTTAATCCTCTTGTTCTAGATTGCTCCACAAGTGCAAACAGCCTCTCCACATCTACTATGTCAAGCCCCCTTATCATCTTGTAAATCTCAGTCAGATCTCCTCTCATTCTTCCAAACTCCAGGCTGTACAGGCCTAAACTGCCCAATCTTTCTTTGATTCCAGACATGAGGGGTTTGACCTACATTCTAGTGAACCTCTTCTTAACTACCTTCTATGCTACGACATCCCTCCTCAAGTAAGGAAACAAAAGCTGTACGCAATATTCTAATTCCAATCATTCTATACTGCTTATCACAGCAGTATTTCACTACTTCCATAGCAACATTTCACTACTTCCATATCCTATTCCTTTAGCAATAGATGCCAAGATTCTATTTGTCTTTCTTATTACCTGCTGCATATTAGTTTTCTGCGATTCGTATAAGAAAACACACATATCCCTCTTCACTGAAGCACTCTGAAGTTTCTGAAGCAGACAGATCTTACCACTGCATCAAGATCATTTATTCTCCATTCAGAAGAACTGCATATTTCTTTCCCAATGAAAGTAGTGAAGCAAAGAGGGAGAACTATCCAATTATACAGGCTGACTAGGAGCAATTGATTGGATTTCTGACACAAAGTCCTCAAAATACTTTATTTCATGAATAAAATGTGCTTCTATATTGATGCTTTGTCCCCCATTATTTCACTGTTACAACACCACAATCTTCCAGTTATTGTTAGTTCCAGACTAGGTTGGCTTTTTTAAGAACAAGATTAACACTTTAAATTCCCTGATCTGAGTAGCTGAGGAGTCGTAGAATCATAGAGCAATACACCGTGGAAACAGGTTCTTCAACACAACCAGTCCATGTTAACCATGGTGCCCTCCCAGTTATTGCCAATTGCCCAAATTTGGCTCATCTCCCTCTAATCCTTTTCCATCCATGTACTTATCCAAATGCTTTTTAAATGTTGCTGTTGTATCTGCTTCAACCACTTTCTCTGGCAGCTCATTCCATAAACGCACCACAATCTGCATGAAGAAGTTGCCTCTCAGGTCCCTTTTAAATCTTTTCCCTCTCACTTTAAACCTAAGCCCTCTAGATTTCAATTCCCCTTCCCTGGGAAATAGACTATGGGCTTACCTATACCTCTGTCATGCTTGTAGCATCTGTATCTTGGAACACTGAGCTGCCAGTCCTGCCTTTCTCTTAGCCATGTTTCTGTTATGGCAATAATTTTTTAGTCCCCAGAAGCAATCCATACTCTGAGCTCGTCTGTCTTGTACATTGAAATAAATGCAGTTTAAACCAGGAGTCTTTTCTCTCCCTTTATTGTGCCCCTGGCTATGCTGACTACTAAACTTGCTCTCATTGGATACTGTATTTTTTCTCGACTCCTTGATGGCCCTTCTCTTGCTCCTGACAAACTATTTAGAACATAGAACACTACAGCACAAACAGGCCTTTCGGCCCATTAGTTGCGCCAATCACTTGTATACCTATTAAGCCATAGACCTATCTATAACCCCCAATCCCATGAGATCCCATGTACTTATCCAGAAGTCTTTTAAAAGACCCCTGCGAGTTCGCCTCCACCACCACTGACGGCAGCCGATTCCATTCACTTAGCACCCTCTGAGTGAAAAACTTACCCCTAACATCTCCTCTGTACTTGCTTCCCTGCACCTTAAATCTGTGTCCTCTCGTAGCAACCATTTCAGCCCTGGGAAATAGCCTCCGAGAATCCACCCTATCTATTCCTCTCAACATCTTATAAACCTCTATCAGGTCGCCTCTCAACCTTCTTCTCTCCAGGGAGAAGAGTCCCAGCTCCCTCAACCTATCTTCATAAGGCATGCCTCCCAATCTAGGCAACATCCTTGTAAATCTCCTCTGCACCCTTTTAATAGCTTCCATGTCCTTCCTATAGTGAGGCGACCAGAACTGCACACAGGACTCCAAGTGGGGTTAATAGATGTTAATAGAATAGAACATTACAGCACAAACAGGCCCTTCGGCCCTCGAGTTGCGCCGATCACATCAATCCCACCAATCTATAGACCTATCTATAACCCCCAATCCCATTAAACCCCATATACTCATCCAGAAGTCTTTTAAAAGACCCCAGCGAGTTCGCCTCCACCACCGACGACGGCAGCCGATTCCATTCACTCACCACCCTCTGAGTGAAAAACTTAGCCCTAACATCACCTCTGTACTTCCCTCCCCGCACCTTAAATCTGTGTCCTCTCATAGCGACCATTTCAACCCGGGGAAATAGCCTCTGAGAGTCCACCCTATCTATTCCTCTCAACATTTTATAAACTTCTATCAGGTCGCCTCTCAACCTTCGCCTCTCCAGGGAAAAGAGTCCCAGCTCCCTCAACCTATCTTCATAAGGCATGCCTCCCAGTCCAGGCAACATCCTTGTAAATCTCCTCTGCACCCTTTCAATAGCTTCTACGTCTTTCCTATAGTGAGGCGACCAGAACTGCGCACAGTACTCCAAATGAGGCCTGACGAGGGTCCTGTAAAGTTGCAGCATTACCTCCCGACTCCTAAACTCAATCCCTCGATTAATGAAGGCCAGTACACCATACGCCTTCTTGACCACCTCCTCCACCTGCGAGGCCGATTTAAGAGTCCTGTGAACCCGGACCCCGAGATCCTTCTGCTCTTCAACGCTACTAAGACTCCTGCCCTTAATAGTGTACTCGTTCATCCCGTTGGTTCTGCCGAAATGGACGACTACACATTTATCCGCGTTGAAGTCCATCTGCCACTTCTCCGCCCATTCCTGCATCCTATCTATGTCCTGCTGCAACTTTTGACATCCTTCCAGACCATCCACAACACCGCCGACCTTCGTGTCATCAGCGAACTTGCTAACCCATCCCTCCACTTCCTCATCCAGGTCATTTATGAAAATGACAAACAGCAAGGGTCCCAGAACAGATCCCTGGGGCACCCCACTGGTGACTGACCTCCATTCCGAAAAAGACCCATCCACAACCACTCTCTGCCTTCTGCAGGCAAGCCAGTTCTGGATCCACAAGGCCAAAGGCCCTTGGATCCAGACAAGGGTCTGACAAGGGTCCTATAAAGTTGCAGCATTACCTCCCGACTCCTAAACTCAATCCCTCGATTAATGAAAGCCAGTACACCATACGCCTTCTTGACCACATCCTCCACCTGTGAGGCCGATTTAAGAGTCCTATGGACCCGGACCCCAAGATCCCTCTGCTTTTTTTAAAAAAAAATAAAATCAAACATAACATTTATTGGTCAATACAGTAGAAAATGTTTTCTACACTTACACAGACCAAACAAGGGATTTCAAATAAATAGAAAAAAGGTGTGTACTTGGAGAACATTTTCATCCCCTTGACAATTTGAATCTCCCAATCAAGTTCTCCTTCTGGATAGTTTGTGCTGAACTGCAATGGAAAGTACTGAGCCTTTTAGAATGTTCAGTCCACTCATGAAAATTGTGCACATACATTCAAGATTTAAGTCTTATCATTCAGAGAGGATTTTCCCAAATTTAACCCCTCCTGGGTAGCACTAAGACTCACGAATGATGTTGAATATTGTGCAATCATCAGCAAACTGCTCTTTCTCTGACCTTACAATAGAAGGAAGGTCATTGATGAAGCATACAAAGATAACTGGACCTAGGATGCTACCTTGAGGAATTCCTGTAGTGATATCTTGAGACTGAGATGGTTGACCTTCAACAATCACAACCAACTTTACTCTATGAACTGCATGCTCATCTGCATAGCATGCAAGAAACAAAACTTTTCGCTACACACTAATACGTGTGACAATGATAAATCAGATCGAAACCATTTTCCTTTGTACCAGGTATGATTCCAACCTGTGGAGTTTCCCCCGTTTCTTACTGATTCCAGTTTTGCCAGGGTTCCTAGCTTTGGCTATAGGGTGACATAGATTGATATCTGAATATTAAAGGGTATGTGACATTTAAGAAGTAGAGGGATGTCTCTGTTAATTAATGATGGTATTAGCATGTTAGAAAGCAATGACCTAAGTTCAGGAAATCAGGATGTAGAAACAGTTTGGGTAGAAATCAGAAGTCATAACAGGTAGGAAGTCACTTGTGGGACTTGTGCACAAGTCCTCTAACAGTAAGCACACAGTAGGATGGGTATAAAAGAAAGAAATAATGGAAGTTTGCCATAAAAATAGGGTGATAAACATAGGAGATTTTAATCTGCATATAGCTAGGGAAAACCAGATAAGCAAAGATAGCCTAACTGAGGAATCCATAGAATGCTTTCGGGATAGTGTCTTACAGTAAGTTTTGGCACCAGATTAAGAAAACAGAGAACCGACCTGGTGTTGTGCAATGAGACAGAATTAATTAATGATCTCCTAGTGAAGGTGGCCCTATAAATAGCAATGATCATAATATGATTGAATTTGACATTCAGTTTGAGGCTTAGAAGAATGAGTTCAAGGCTAGTATTTTAAACTTATATAAAGGCAACTATGAGGGCATAAAAACAGAGGTAGCTGAAGTGAACTGGCATCTTTGGTTAAAAAATAGATCAACAGAGATGTAATGGCAGAAATTTAAGGGGACATTCCATAATACAAAAATAGATAAACTCCAATGAGAAAGAAAAATTTCAAAGGGAGGATCCACTGTCCACTTAAAGAAAAAGCATATAATTGCACAAAGATGGGGGAAGGTCAGAAGACTGAACAGAATTTACAAAGCAGCAAAGGATGACCAAAGTAAAAAAAAAACACAAGGGAAAGCTAGCTAGAAATAGAAAGACTGATAATAAGATATTAAAAAAAACAAGTTAACAAAGTGAGTGTTGGTCTAATAGGAAGTTAGCCTGGGGATTTAATAATGGCAAATGAGGAGATGAATTGAACTGCTATTTGTATTGGTCGACACTATACACCATACAGGATATGGGCGGCATGGTAGCACAGTGGTTAGCACTGCTGCTTCACAGCTCTGGGGACCTGGGTTCGATTCTGGACTTGAGTCACTGTGTGGAGTTTGCACATTCGCCTCGTGTCTGCGTGGGTTTCCTCCGGGTGCTCCGGTTTCCTCCCACAGTCCAAAGATGTACGGGTTAGGCTGATTGGCCATGCTAAAATTGCCCCTTAGTGTTCTGAGATGTGTAGGTTAGAGGGATATCAGGGTGGGGCCTGGGTGGGATTGTTGTCGGTGCAGACTCGATGGGCCGAATGGCCTCCTTCTGCACTCTGGGGTTTCTATTCCATTCTCAGTAACATCCCAGAAATAGTTGTAAATCAGGAATGAGAAGGGAGGGAGGAACTCAAGAAAATTACAATTACCAGACAACTGGTAGTGTATAAATCATTCAAGCTGTGGATCCCCAGGTTCATCCTAGGACAGAGTTCATCCTAGGATCTTAAATGATGTGGCTAGTGAGATAGCTGACACATTAGTTTTAATTTTCTAAAATGCCCTACATTTGAAGAGTCACAGAATTGTTATGGTACAGGAGGCCATTTGGCCCATCATATCTGCACTGGCTCTTCAAACAAGCATCATGACTTAGTATCATTCCCCTGCCTTTTCCTTTTATCCCTGCACATCGTTTATATTCACATAATCATGTAACGCCCTCTTGAATGTCTCGATTAACCTGCTTCCACCACACTTCTAGGTACTGCATTCCAGCCCTGAATCACTTGCTATGCATGAAGCTTTTTCTTGCATCACATTTGCTCCTTTTGCTTTAAATCTGTACCCTCTCATTCTTAACCTTTATACAAGCGGAAGCAGTTTCTCTCTATCTACTCTGTCCAGCCCCCTCATGAGCTTGAACATCTCTATCAAACCTCTTCTTAGCCTTCTCCTTTCCAAGGATCACAGTCCCAACCACTCCAATCTACCCTCATAACTCAAGTTTCTCAATCCTGGAACCATACTTGCAAACCTCTTCTGCACTCTATCCAACAAATTCACATTCTTCCTATAGTGTGGTTCCCAGAACTGTACATAATATTCCAGCTGAGGTCTAACTAGTATCCTGTATAAGTTCAGCATAACATCCTTGTACTTTATGTACCTATTAATAAAACCCAGAAACAGGTTTTATTAACTGCCTTCTCCACCTGTCCTGCCAACAATGATTATATACACCTCAATCTCTCTGTTCTTGCACCCCTTTAAGAATTTACTCCTTATTTTATATTGTTCCATTAGATTGGAAAGTAGTGAATGTAACTCCTTCATCTAAAAACGGAAGATGCAGAAAACAGGAAACTACAGGCCAGTTAGCTTAACGTCTGTCATAGGGAAAAGACTAGAAGTTATTATTAAAGGTGCTATGGCAGGGCACTTGAAATAGTTTGGCATTCTCAGGCAGAATCTACATGATTTTGTGAAAGGGAAATCATGTTTAACGTATTTATTGGAGTTCTTTTGGGTAAAGGGGAACAAGTGGATATACTGTAGTTGGATTTTCAGAAAGCATTTGATAAGGTGCCAACTCAAAGGTTATTGTAAAAAATAAAAGCTCATGATGTAGGTGTAACTTACTGGCATGGATAGAAAATTTGATAGTTAACAGGAAACAAAATAAATGGGCCCTTTTCAATGAGTAGTATGACACAAGAGTTAGTGCTGCAACCTCAACTTTTTACATTTTATATAAATAACTTGAATGAACTGACCAAAGTTTTGGTTGCTAAAGCTGATAACATGAAGATAGATAAAATAAGACAGAAGAAGTTACAAAAGTATATAGGTAGGTTAAATGAGTGGACAAAGACCTAACTATTAGAGCCTACTGTGGAAAATAATGAAATTTAAAGAAGCATATTATCTAAATAGTGAGAGATTGCAGAACTCCAAGATGCAGAGGCATATAGGAGTCCCGGGCATGAATCCAAAAAGCTAGCGTGCAGGAAAAATAAGTAATTAGGAAAGTTAATAGGATGTTATCAATTATTATGAGGGAATTGAATACACAAGTTAGACAGGCTATGCTTTAGTTATACAGGTATTGTTTAAAGTTTGAACTAATATCTGGATTGAGCAGCGTGTCTTATGATCTGTCTTATGAGGAATGGTTGGACCGGCTTTTTTTTTAATTCATTTGTTGGATATGGGTGTTGCTGGTTAGTCAGCATTTATTGCCCATCCATAGTTGGCCTTGAACTGAGTGGCTTGCTCAGCTATTTCAGAGAGTAGTTGAGAGTCAACCACATTGCTGTGGCTCTGGAGTCACAAATAGGCCAGACTGGTAAGGACTGCAGATTTCCTTCACTAAAGGATATTAATGAACCAGAAAGGACTTATGTGCATTAGAGTTTAGAACAGCAAGAGATGACTTGATTGAAACATACAAAATCCTGAAGGGTCTTGAAGGGTCAATGTGGAGAGAATGTTTCCTCTGGTATTGGGAGCCATTGTTTAAAAATAAGGGGTCACACATTTTTGATCTGATTCATTATTGTCACATGTATTAGAATACAGTGAAAAGCATTGTTTCTTGCACGCTACACAGTCAAAGCATTTCCATGAAGGAAAGGAGAAAGGGCAGAATGTAATGTTACAGACATAGCTAAGGTGTAGAGAAAAGTCAACTTAATAAGGTCAACTTCAAAAGTCTAATGGCAGCAGGGAAGAAGTTGCACTCGAATCGGTTGGTACGTAACTTCAGACTTTTGTATCTTTTTCCCGATGGAAGAAAGCGGAAGAGAGTATGTCCGGGGTGTATGAGGTCCTTTATTATGTTGACTGCTTTTCCAAGGCAACAGGAAGTGTAGACAGAGTCAATGTATGAGAGGCTGGTTAGGACAGAGATAAGGAGAAGTTTTTTTTTATCTCAGGGAGTTGAGTCTTTGAAACTCTCTTCCTCAAAAGGCAGTGAAAGCAGAGTCTGAATATTTTTAAGGCAGTGATAGCTAAATTCTTGATAAGCAAGGGGTGAAAGGCTATCGGGGTAAGTAGGAAAACAGAGCTGAGGTTACAATTGCATCAGCCATTATCTCATTGAATAGCAGAGTGGACTCAAAGGGCTGATTTGAGCCTACTCCTGCTTCTAATTCATATGTTTGTATGGATATCATTAAGGTTTGGGCTCTTAAGTGCTATAGAAGTGCTAGGCATTGGCCATCTCCAACATGAGATAATTCAATCATCTTACCTTGACATTCAATGGCATTACCATTGTACGATCCCTATCAACATCTTGGTTAATGGCATTAACCAGAAACTAGATTGGACCAGCTATATAAATACTGTTGCTATAGTAGCAGGTCAGAATCTGGGAATTCTGCAGCGAGCAACTCATCTTCTGACTCCTCAAGGCCTGTCCACCATTTACAAAGCACAAGTCAGCAATGTGATGGAATAAGCTCCATTTGCCTCAATGATTACAAGTCCAACAACATTTAATGATACCATTCAGGACAAAGCAGCCCACTTGATTGGCATCCTATTTGTTACTTTAATCCTTCATTCCTTCCACCACTAATGCATGGTGGCAGCAGTGTTTGCCAACTACAAGATATATTGCAGGAATTCGCCATGGCTGTTTCAACAGCACCTTCCAATCCCACAACCTCTACCATTTAGAAGGATGAAGGCAGTAAATGCATGGGAGTACCTGTTAATATTGGAATCATGCTCTGATGGAACAAAGCAGCTGTCATTAAATCGGGGAAAGATTAGGGAATTATTTCAGGTATAGAACAATTAGTTACCAATGTAGGAAAGGAAAAGGGGAGACTATTCTCTTATGAATAAACCTATGTTAAGTAAAAGATTGGCTCCAGTTTCATCCTCTGCTCAATATACGAACAATGTCTTTAATACACCACCACCTGCAAGTTCCCCTCTAAGCCATACACCATCCTGACTTGGAACTATAATGCTGTTTCTTCATTGTCATTGTTACGATCCAGAAACTTCCTTCCTAACAGTACCGTGGTGAATCTACATAATATGGACTGCAGTAGCTCGAGAAGACAGCTCATCACCACCATCTCAAGGGCAATTAGGGTTGGGAAATAAATGCTAGCCTAGCCAGCGATGCCCACATCTTGTAAATAAATTTTTCAAAATTATCAAAAAGTGCTTCATAATTCTTAATCTTCTGTAACTATCCATACACATAGGCAAATGTGGTTAACTGACTTGCACAGTATAAGGCTCTGATTCAACACACCAAGAAATAACTGGCATTACAAGTAATGCCAGTTATTCTGTATCTGGTGGTAATGGTTGAAGGAGATAAATCGGCCAGGGTAATGAGAGACCTTCCTTTCTTCAGATCACTTGGCACTTTTTGAAATGTGAAAAGGCAGAGTAATTCTCAGATTAACATTTTATCCAAGACATAGAAGGAAAGATAATAACATAGACTTTAAAAACCTTTGGTTAAAGTTATCAGTACCATCATCCAAAAGAGGCTGAGATGGTGGGGCCCAGTCAAAGAGCTCAGCCCATGTTTAACATGTTTGAATCAGTCTGAAAAGGTTTGAAAATCACTGTCCTAGAACATCTTATGCAAACTGAAACAGTACTGACCAAGTTTAAGAGTCTTTTCCAAAGCAGATGAATAGACATAAATGAACAGATTATTTTGCAGAAACACGATGCAATGTCTGTCACCAGGTAATTTAAAAAATTTCATAACAAATAGCCAATTATGTTTGATGAGCAGGAGCTGCGTACTTACATGAAGATTTTCCGATCTTGGATGAATAATGTAACAGCTGACACAGTGCTAAAGCACTCATAGGTAGTAAGGAAATGGAAAGAACCAACCCTACAATATAAGAAATACAAAAATCAGTCAACTTCATTGAAAATCTGTAATAAACCTAACAAATGCATGTTTTCGGCTGGGAATATTTATTGGGAAATATTTTCTATTCCCCTTTCCTGGTATTTACAACATTTACTTTTGTCCTAGTAAATACCTTGAAAGATTCCTATTAGTTGGACATTAAATAAGAAAAGGGGGATTGCCTCAACTTTCAGGTGGGGGCTCAGGGGTTAATAGCATATTACACCTACTAGAAATTGAGTGGCTAGGCCAAAAAACTGGTCAACCCCCTCATTCCCATGATTGTTACTGTAACGACTGTGCAACCTCAATCTCCATTTCAATGCAAGCATCCTCTGCAAACCCCAGGGTTTTACATTGAGGAACCAATGAGGGATTGGATTATCTTTGATTTAGCGTAATAAGAAAGAATCCATCAATAATTTTACGGTAAAGAAGCCTTTGGAAAAGAATGACCGTAATGTGATAGAAAAATTTCACATTCAGTTTCTGTGATATAGTTTATTCTGAAACTAGACTCTTAAATCTGAAAAACGAAATCATGAAGCTATGAGGGGCAAGTTAGCTATAGTGGATTGGGAAAATATATTGAAAATATATCGAAAATATATTTTCCTCGGATGGAGAAAGCTAGCACGAGGGGGCATGGCTCTAAATTAAGGGAGGTTAGTTATAGGACGGATGTCAGGGGTAGGTTCTTTACCCAGAGGCTGATGAGGGATTGGAATGCCCTGCCTGCTGCGGTTGTAAATGCGCCTAGTTTGGGGGCGTTTAAGAGATCTGTGGATAGGTTTATGGACGAAAAGGGATTGGTTTAGATTAGTGGGTCAGTGTTTTTTTTTAAAAACTGGTGGGCGCAACATCGTGGGCCGAAGGGCCTGTTCTGCGCTGTAATGTTCTATGTTTGAGGATAGACAATGGTTAGTATTTAAAGAAACACTACAGTCCACAACAAATATACTTTATTTTATTTATTTGTGTCACAAGCAGGCTTACATTAACATTGCAATGAAGTTACTGTGAAAATCTCCTAGTTGCCACACTCCAGTGCCTGTTCAGGTACACTCAGGGTGAATTTAGCATGACCAATGCACCTAGCTAGCACATCTTTTGGACTATGGGAGGAAATTGGAGCATCTGAAGGAAACGCATACAGACATGGGAGAAGGTGCAAAGTCCACACAGATAGTCACCCAAGCCAGGAATTGAACATGTGTCCGTAATGCTGTGTGAGGCAGCAGTACTAACCATTGTGCCACTGTGCCACTCCACACATTCCTCAAAGTCACAAACTACTCTAAAGGAAAGGTAAATCAACCATGGTTCATTGCATTGAATCAAAGCAAGTGGCTTACGACAAAATCAACAAGTGATAAGCTTTTGGGAGCACTTTTGGGAGCATTTAGTCCAGCAAAGGAATACCTGATTAAGAAACTGATTAAGAAGTAGAAAAGGGAATATGAATGCAAGCTAGTGAAGAACATAAAGGCAGATACAAGATTCTTTAGATATGTGAAAATGAAAAGATTAGCAGGGCTAAATGTGGCTCTATTACAGGTGGAGACAGGAGAATTTATAAGGGAGCACAGAGAAAAGGTGGAGCAAAGGTAGTGCACTAGAAAACTTTAGATTGGCTAGGAGGGAGTTGAAGAGTGAGCTAAAAGAAGACATGAGAAGACTTTGGCTGATAGGGTTAAGGAGAATCCTAAGGCGTTCTTATAGGTATGTCAAGAACAGAAGGTTGGTTAGGGCCAGTTATAGACAGCAGAGGGAAGTTATGTGTGGAACTGGAGGAGATTGGAGAGGCATTGAACCAATATTTCTCTTCGGTGTTCACGCAGGGGGACATGGATATAGCTGAGGAGGACGCTAGATTGCAGGGGAGTAGAATTGACAGTGTTGCAGTTGATAAGGAGGATGTGCTAGATATTCTGGAGGGTCTGAAAATAGATAAGTCACATTACAGGAAGGATGTGGAGGCTTTGGAGAAGATGCAGACGAGGTTTACCAGGATGTTGCCTGGTATGGAGGGGAGGTCCTATGAGGAGAGGCTGAGGGATTTGGGGTTGTTTTCGCTGGAAAGAAGGAGGCTAAGAGGGGATCTATTGAAACATATAAGATGATTAGAGGTTTAGATAGGGTGGATAGTAATAGCCTTTTTCCTCTGATGGAGAAATCTAGCACGAGGGGGCATGGCTTTAAATTAAGGGGTGGTAGTTATAGGACGGATGTCAGGGGTAGGTTCTTTACCCAGAGGGTGGTGAGGGATTGGAATGCCCTGCCTGCTGCAGTTGTAAATGCGCCTAGTTTGGGGGCATTTAAGAGATCCGTGGATAGGTTTATGGACAAAAAGGGATTGGTTTAGGTTAGTGGGTCATTGTTTTTGTAACTGGTCGGCGCAACATTGTGGGCCGAAGGGCCTGTTCTGCGCTGTTATGTTCTATGTTCTAAATATGTTCTAAAGTAAACAGTTACTTTGCATTAGTCTTCATGGACAAAGATACAGAAAATCTCCCAGAAATACCAGGCAACCAAGAGACTTGTGAAACTGAGGAACTAAAAGGAAGTAGTATTAGTAAAGAGGCACTACTTGAACTGGATTGAAGTTGATGAATTCCCTGGACCAGATGAGCTTCATCACAGAGTGTTGAAAGATGTGGAAGATAATGGTTACATTGATGGTTGTCTTTTAAAATGCTATAGATTCTGGAAAGTTCTCTGAAGACCAGAAAATAACAAATGTAATTCCACTATTTAAGAAGGGAGGAAGAGAGAGAACTGCAGACCTGATAATCTGACATCATAGAAGGAAAAATGTTAGAATCTGTTATAAAGGATGTGATAACTCGACATATAGAAAAGAATGGTAAAATTGGACAGGGTCAACATGGATTTATGAAAGAGAAATCATGTTTCCTAAACTTTTTGGAATTTTTTGCGGATGTGGTGTATTTGGATTTTCAGAAGGCTTTTGATAAGGTCCCACACAGAAAGCGAGTAACTAAAACTAGAATGGTAGGAATGAGAGAAATATTCTACTATGGATTGAAAATTGGTAAAAAGTCTGACAACACCAGGTTTTAGTCCAACCGATTTATTTGATAATATTCTCACAAGCAAGCAAGCTTTCGAGGGGGCTGCCTCTTCGTCAGGTGTTACAGCTAGAGAAATAAACAAGTCATTCTCAACATGATGCCAGTGTGGTCCTACATAAATGATTTGGATGTGGGGATCAGTTGTAATGTTTCTAAATTTGCTGATGACTCCCAAATGGGTTGGGATGAATACTGTAAAGAAGGAGGCTTCAGGGAAGACAGTGGATAGGCAATGGCAAGCATTTAAAGAATGAATAGGTGAACTCCAGAAGTTGTTTATTCCTGCTTGGTACCAGAGTGGTAAGGGAATTGTGGCCAAACATAGTTTACAAGGGAAATCAGAGACAGTATCAGAGTCAAGGAAGAAGCATACACATTGACAAGAAAAAGCAATAGGCCTGAGGACTGGAAGGAATTTAAAATTCAGCAAAGGAGGACCAAGGGATTGATTAAGAAGGAAAAAATGGAGTATGAAAGTAAGCTAGCAGGGAACATAAAAACTGACTGTAAAAGTTTTTGACAAAAACGAATGTAGGCCCCTTACAGTCAAATTTGGACTTTGCTTCAGTCTTCACAAAGGAAGACATGAATAATGTACCAGAAGTGCTGAGAGAAAAATGTTTTAGTGAGGAGTTGAAGGAAATTAGTATTAGTACAGAAATGATTTTGGGGAAATTGATGGAATTGAAGGTGCGTAAATCTCCAGGTCCTGATAATCTTCATCCCAGAGTATTTAAGGAATACTGTGTACAGTTCTGGTCACCCTATTATAAAAAGGATATTATTAAACTAGAAAAGGTGTGCAGAAAAGATTTACTAGGATGCTATCGGGACTTGATGGTTTGAGTTATAAGGAGAGGCTAGATAGACTGGGACTTTCTTCTCTGGAGCATAGAAGGCTGAGGGATGATCTTACAGAGGTCTTTAAAATAATGAGTGGCATAGATCAGCTAGATAGTCAATATCTTTTCCCAAAGGTAGAGGAGTCTAAAACTAGAGGGCATAGGTTTAAGGTAAGAGAGGAGAGATATATAAGGTTCCAGAGAGGCACTTGTTTCACAGTGAGGGTGCTGAGTGTCTGGACAAGCTGCGAGAGGTAATAGTAGAGGTGGGTGCAATTTTGTCTTTTAAAAAGCATTTAGACAGTTACATGGGTAAGATGGGTATAGAGGGATAGGGACCAAATGCGGGCAATTAGAACTAATTTCAGGGTTGAAAAAAAGGGCGGCATGGACAAGAAAGGGCCCGTTTCCATGCTGTAAATATCTATAACTCTATGATTTATGCACAAAAACCCCCAGTCATGCCAGGCTGCAGCTTTCTGAAGTCTTCCTCCATTTACCAAAGTGCGTAAGTTCACATTTTCCAACATTATATTCCATCTGCCAAGTTTCTACTTCTGTAAAATCCTCTGTGCCATTGTTCTTCCAGACTTGACTATTTCAATTCTCTCCTGGATGGCCTCCCTGCTTCCACCCTGCATAAACTTAGACTCATCCAAATTTTTATTGTCCATTCCCTAACTTAAACCAAATCAGATAATGCGTTTAATGGTCTACAATGGCTCCTGTTCTAGCACAACCTTGATTTAAAAACCTCATCCTTGCCTTCAAATCCCTTTGTAGCTGTATGCCTCCCTATTTTTGTAACTGCTTCCAACCCTACATTCCTCTACAGTCTCTATGCTCAAGTTCTGCTGAAATGGAGTTAGAAGCCAGAAATATTTTTTTTGTATTTCCAAGGTAAAAGATTTTAGAATGGAAACTGCTAAAATAAACATTCATAGCAATTACAGCTGCTTACCTTTGGTGTTGCAAAGCTGACAGTAGCAGAAGGGTGTAAAACATTTACAAAGCTGGTTTCCATTATAAATATGGGCACCAGAATAAATAATTGCCAAAGCCATTGGAAAGTACATGCAGATTAAAGATTTTCTGTATATTATAAATGGATAGAGGGAAAAGTTTATTTATTTAAGTCACAAGTAGACTTACATTCTCACTGCAATGAAGTTACTGTGAAAATCCCCTAGTCGCCACACTACTGCGCCTGTTCAGGTTACACTGAGGGAGAATTTAGCACAACCAATTCACCTAACCTGCACATCTTTGGACTGTGGGATGAAACCAGAGCACCCGAAGGAAACTCATGCAGACATGGGGAGAATACACAAACTCCACACAGACACTGACCTAAGCCGGGTCCCTGGAGCTGTGAGTCAGCAATGTCAACAACTGTGCTACTGTGCCATCAATTGAATGGATGTATGAATGAAACCATAGGGCTCAAGCCTCCTTAGGATTCTACTGAACTCCTGCCATAACATCATGCTGGCTAAATTCATTAGAAAGCAGTAGGGAACAGGTTACACTGTCCAATTGTCCCTGCAAGATCCTGCTCAGACAAAGCTAGTGACATCAGTTCCCAGTGGAAGGGATTCCTTATGGCAAGTTCCTTCACTCTAAGTACCACATGCTGAGGGAGATGAACTATACCAAATTCCATCATAGGTATCCAGACAGTGGAAGTCTAGGCCAAGAAAGGCCAACAATGGAAAACATAAAAAATTTGGATGCAAGGGTGCACATAATGTAAGCTATGTAGCCACCCATGCAAATAGTAGGCAAATGCCATGTTTTTCAGTTGCACCAATATGCACTAATCAGGCATAAATTAGGTTCACTAACCCTACAAACTTAGGGATCAGAGGTGGGATTTTCTAGCCTCACCAGCTTCAGGTGTCATCATGGACAAGATGGCATTCTCATAAGACAAACAAAATGACGAACTGCAAGAAGTTAACAATTTCCTCTTCACAATAACTTTATCTATGTACCTGTTTTGTATTCCACTTGAATCAAGTTTTACTCCAAAATAGATTGCACCAAGAAACAATGCCAGAAGGCTATTTAAAACAACCTGCATCGAGATTACAGGAGCAATGTAAAATAATTTCAGAAAAATATATGTACAAAATTCACATATATATTTAAAATAGTATTTAATTAGTTTGCTTTCAATTCCTCTCACCTCAGCAAAAGATGAGTGGGGGTTTCGGATAAAATTCTTAAATATCCGGTTACTAACCCAGAAAAATTGATGAAAGAAGCTTGTTGTATATGTAATTGACTGCATTTGTATTTCTTTCATTTCCCTAATACCCCCGTTTCTTTTTATCTTCTTAAGCATTTCCACAATCTCTTGATATTGGCTTGATTTCACATAGGCTTCAGCCAGCTTCTCTGAAAAAGTTTTTTCTTGTTCCACACCCACATAATTTGTGGTTAGACTTTCTGCAAAGAACAAGCATTGAGACAAACCTATAAGCATATTCCTGTATTTTTATTAATACAAGCCTAGTATCAATTAGTACTATGATAGAAAATGCTGGAAATAATCCGCAAGCATTTGTGGAGAGAAAAACAGAGCTAAGGTTACAGACCTGAAACGTTAACTGGTTTTCTGATCTTGCCTGTTGTGTTTTTCCAGCATTTTCTATTTTATTTCTGTTTTCCTGCATTCCAGTATTTTGTTTTGGTGTTAATAATCATTGTTTAATGGGAACTTGCAATTACACAGTACTTTTAACACAAAGGAGCATCTTCAAGTACTTCACAACAAAACATAGAACATAGAACATTACAATGGGACAACATTCGCTATCCTCCAATCCTCCGGGACTACACCAGAGACCAATGACGACCTGAAGATCAGAGCCAGAGGCTCTGCAATCACCTCATATCATATCATATGTTTGTGGAATGATTAGGGAGGGTGACTTGACTTTGAGGTACTTTTCAAACTGGAAAGTTGGACAGATGCTGGTGATTGGGGAAAGTTTTCTGAAGACCAAGACCGAAACAGAGCAAGTTGAGCCTATGCCCACTGGAGTTTAAAAGAATGAAAATGTGAAAGTTATGATCCTGACAAAACTTGATAGGGTGGATACCGGGAAATGCTTCCTCTTGGACGGGAGACTAGAACTAAGAGTCCAATAGGAGAAGGGTTTGGCTGGTCTCGGGGAGTAAATAGTCAGTGGGAAGAGGGGGAGTGTCAGGCAGGATTCTGCAGTCAAGGGTGGTTTGCAGTTGGGGGAATGGGAGGCTTTTGGAGATCTGGGGGAGTCAGGGGATCCAGGGGAGTCAGAGGTTTGGTGGGTGGGGACACGGTAGCTAGAGTTCCCTGGGGGGCCGGGGATGGAGGGTTGGGAGAGGTGAGTACAATAATTACCCAGGAAACAGGAATGGCTTTAATCCTTCTAATATTTTCTGGGTAACTATTATTGTATGATAGCCACGACCATCCGAAGTCTGTGATTTAAATCAGAATATTAGCTGGTTCCCAGCGCAGGGCACTCCCCCATAGGAAGTGTGAACACTTCTTGGGCACTTGTTATGCTATCCTCACCCAGGAACTTCTGGGGTGAGGATTGGGGGATGGTGGGGCAGGGAGGCAGGGATTCCCATGCGCATCTTTGATCCCCAGGTACACTGTCCCACAGCTCAGAAGGTATAGATCAACATTTTGTATTTTTCTGTCAATTAAAAATGCATCCAAAACCTTTAGTTTTAGGAGGCGTAATTAATTTAAATGGCTGAAATATTAACATACCTGAGCTTTCTGCTGCACGCTGTTGATTTCCTTTGTCATTAGTGACAACTGGACTAAAGTCTCCAGTAATCACATCTAAAAAGAAATCTGCTGGGTTGTTAAAAGTCTCACATTCATAGCCTAAAACAAAGGATACAACACCAATGTTTACATTCTGGATTTTCATTACTTTGTCAAGTACTATTTGAATGAAATTCATTACATTTTCTCTCAAATTTTCATCTCCCATTTCCTACTCTGCCACATTCTATTCTATGCTCCTTGGGGCGGGGGAGGGTCTTTTGGGTTCTATGTTCCTTGGTACCTTGTTCTCTCTCCAATCCCAATCATCAATATTTCTCTGCCTCAAACTTGGATTTCTTTGAATGCACCCTCTATTACCTTGCTTGCCTCTTTTGGCTTCTCCAAATGACCCATGGGGTAACTTGCTACATATCCACTTCAGGGGCACAAGGAGGCACAGCGGTTAGCCCTGTTGCCTCACAGTGCCAGAGAACCAGGTTCAATTCCAGTCTTGGGTCACTGTCTGTGTGGAGTTAGGATAATTGGCCATGCTAAATTGCCCCTTAGAGTCAGGGAGATTAGCAAAGTAAAGTTTATTTATTAGTCACAAGTAAGGCTTATATTAACACTGCAATGAAGTTACTGTGAAATTCCCCTAGTCACCACACTCCACCACATGTTCAGGTCAATGCACCTAACCAGCACGTCTTTCAGACTGTGAGAAGAAACCAGAGCACCTGGAGGAATCCCACACACTCAGTGACCCAAACCGGGAATCAAACCTGGGACCCTGGCGCTGTGAGGCAGCAGTGCTAACCACTGTGCCACTATACCACCTCAGGGAAAATACGGGTGGGACTACAAGGATAGAGTCTGGGTGGATTGCTGTCGGTACAGACTCAATGGACCGAATGGTCTCTTTCTGCACTGTAGGGATTCTATAATCTCAAATGCTCATCTCCTCTCATGCACCGCTAGACCACTACGTCTGCTGTGGGGTAGGCTGGCTAACCTCCCACAAGTGCTGCTATCATTGCCTTGGATCCTGCAAACAGATCAAGTTATTGTCTATATCTAAACTCACCTGCAGATTATCAGTTCATTCATGGATCAGACCCTTGCCTTCCATGGTTTTATTGTGAACCATTATATTGATATACAGGGTGGAACATTCCACGTCGATGGTGTGGTTGATGATTCTGGAACAATCAGCTGTCATACACTGTCCTTGCTTTTCCTTTTGATTGAAGCTACCGCATCCAATTCTGAAGCTTCCATATCTTGCTTTTCATTATAGAACCATCCAAACTGCTGTCGGTGTCAGTGTGATACTCAATATAAAATCGCATCTTCCAAGCCCCGATCCCATTTGGTATGTTCTCCTCCTTTGTGTGCTTCAATATCTATCAGCCTTACCTATAAAATCATCCTTGTCTATCATTCCCCCAAGGTTCAGTCTGCTTTCCCTATGTATATGCAGCACTGACAAATTTTCAGATAACAAAAGATGTAGAAAAGTAGAAAACAGTGATGAAGATGAAGGACATGTCACCAAATGACCAATCATTTTTGATGTCTCTGCTCAGACAATGTATTCTGAACGTGAATGTGAGCACTCAGGCAATCTGCAAGTACAAGCAGCACCTGTGGATCTAGGTAATGAGCAACTCCATTCCAGAAAAACCTCTCAAAAATGGCTGGCTATCAGCTTTCTTCTTTCTCTTGTTAGAATGGACTTAAAAGGGGCACTCTTTACTAGATAAAGTTCAATAGTCATCTGGAGGAGAAGGCAGTGAAAGGTAGATCGTTTTAGAAGCACAGTGAATTGCTAAAGCTGCAAGAGGTTTTGCTAGAACAAAGAACAAAGAACAACACAGCACGGGAAACAGGCCCTTCGGCCCAACGAGCCCGCGCCGCCGTTCCATGCTCAGTGACCTATTCATGATTTTAGTCTATGCCTAATGTATGAGGATCAGGGAGGTCCAATATAGGGACAATTTGTTACCCAATCAATCAGCCTAAAAGCACATTTTTGGGATGTGGGAGGAAACCGGAGTACCCGGAGGAAACCCACGCAACCATGGGGAGAACGCGCAAACTCCCACGGACACGGCCCAAATCCATGTGTCCGCACAGCAACAGAGATAGCCTCTGAGCTGCCATGATGCCCTCGAGATGGTCCAGTTTACGCACACCAACGGCATGAAGCAGTAGGCAACTCCCGATGCAATATCCAAGAGCAGCCCACCACAGCAGCAGCTGTTGGTGACTTGTGATGTTATCCTTTCCTACTGTGAAAAAACTAAATATATTCACAGTGACAGAGGGTAATTGTGGAAAGGTTCTATATGGAATTGATGTATCAGTCCCAGAAGTTGATCCATTTGGGGTTTCAATGTTTTAAATTAAGTGATTTATATATTTTTTTCCACTGGATTTCACAAACATTTTCCTGCTGAAGAGATGTTGGCAAATTTGTTGGTTTTTCTTTTTGGCTTGGTATGTTGGCAAGAATGGTTAACCAGAATGATAGGGAGTGGGATAGCTTGATCTTGGTTTCGGACAAAGCTCGGCACATTGAGGGCCGAAGGGGCTGTACTGTGCTGTACAGTTCTATATGTTCTACACTCAGCCCCCTCCTCCAGATCATCTATATAAATGGTAAACAGTTCAGGCCCCAGCACCGATCCCTGCAGCACTCCTCTAGTCACCAACTGCCAACCAGAGTAGCACTCATTGATACCAATTCTCTGCTTCCTATTAGACAACCAATCCTCTATCCACGCTAACACCTTACCCCCAACTCTGTGCACCCTAACCTTTTGCAGCAACCTTTTGTGAGGCACCTTATTAAACAACTTTTGGAAATCTAAAAACACCACATCCACCAGTTTCCCTCTGTCTACCTAGATGTGTAGCTGTGCCATCTCATTCTGTCCATTGCCCATGAGATCCACCTGTGTCAGGTAGCAGCGACAGCCTGAGCCTCCAAAGTGGAAGGCCCCGGCATGGGCTCCAGCCCCTCCTCCTCCCTCAGGGTACATGGGCACCTGGAACACTCAGTGGGATAGAGGGGCAGCTGGAGTTAACTCCAGAGGCCTCTGTCATCACCTGACTGCCAGTCTTAGAGGTCCAGCTGCATCTTTCTCACTGTGTGTGAAACCTCTGCGATAGCCCTCTGTGTCTGCAGGGTCTCTTTAGGAAGTGCCTTCTGTGACTGGGCCAAGCTCTGGATCCCTTCAGCTCTGGCCTTCTAATCCTGGGCCAAGCTCTGGAGCCCCTCAGAGATGTCCTGTTGTGACTGGGCCAAGCTCTGGGTTCCCTCAGCAATGGCCTGCTGTGACTGGACCAAGCTCTGGAGCCCCTCAGAGATGTCCTGCTGTGACTGGGCCAAGCTCTGGGTTCCCTCAGCAATGGCCTGCTGTGACTGGACCAAGCTCTGGAGCCCCTCAGAGATGTCCTGCTGTGACTGGGCCAAGCTCTGGGTTCCCTCAGCAATGGCCTGTTGTGACTGGGCCAAGCTCTGGGTTCCCTCAGCAATGGCCTGTTGTGACTGGGCCAAGCTCTGTAGCCCTTCAGCAATGGCCTGCTGTGATTGGACCAAACTGTTGAAGTCTTCATCCATGGCTCAGTGTCTGGAGCATGATCCTAGCAATTCATTCATGCCTTGGACCTTGTGACCTATGGTGATGATTTTCTAACCCCCGTGACTTGCCTGGGTTTGCAAAACCTCACTTACTGTCCTGTCTGGAGACAATACACATCTCTTTAGACTGTGATCAGTGCTCCTTCCACTCACATTGTCAGCCACTTTAGGTCTTGAACAGCAGGTTAGGTATAAGGATTCGCATTCTAATCAGTAATCTCTAAACTGTCTGTGCTTTATATGCTCTGTCTGAGGCCAGAACTCTCCATTCACCTGACGAAGAGGCAGTCCCCTCGAAAGCTTGTGAGTATATTATCAAATAAATAGGTTGGACTAAAACCTGGTGTTGTCAGACTTTTTACGATGATTTTCTATCCCAGGCTTTCCACTGTGGGTGCCACCTTCGACATGTTGGCCTGGGTGCCACACAATGCCTGCACCCGAAGGCTGTGGGATCTCCCTAACTGGCTTTAGTCGCTGGAGGGTTGCTGGCAACCACTCCTGCAATCCCTGACTTTGCCTCAATAACTCCAGCAGCTTCTGCAGAATTGATCCCATCAGCTTGACACGCTGGCTGTGTGTGTGGGGGGGGGCTAGGTGTTTCCTTGGCTCCGGCAGACCTCTGCCTTCTGATCCTTCAGATATTCATTTCTCCGCTTGAGGTGCATCAATAGCTGTGTGGTGGCCCAGAAGCCTCGCCACTAAGGTGTTCCACTGACATGACTGTATCTACGATGTTGGATGGTGCTGTGGTGCCTGTGTCGATTGGTATGTGCTTTCCTCTGAGATGTTGTCAGAGTTTCTCAGTGAGGTTTCTTAGGAGCTGTCCTCCAAGGTGTCGGCTGGCATCTCAGTGAAAGCAGAAGTGGGAGGGGTGTGAAGACTCCCAACAGGCCAGCCTCATCAGGGTCATCTCCTGCAACAAAGGACATATGGCTCAGTGCAAGGGAGGGACAAGTATTCGGACATATTACCTGAGATAGGTCATATCGTAGAATCCCTACAGTGCAAAAGGAAGCCATTTGGCCCATCAGGTCTGCACCAATCACAATCCCACCCAGTCTTATCCCCTTAACCCCATGTATTTACCCTGTTTGTCCCCCAACACTAAGGAGCAATTTACCATAGTCCAAAGATGTGCGGGTTGGATTGATTGGCTATGGAGGGAATCCAGAGCACCTGGAGGAAACGCTCATTGACGAAGAGAACATGCAAACTTCACACAGACAGTGACCCAAGGCTGGAATTGAACCCGGATCCCAGACACTGTGAGGCTGCAATGCTAACCACTATGCCGCCCTACAAATAGAGATTTTGTGAATTCTCAATTCCGTAGCAAACCTGACCTGACTGTCACGGCTCAGTCCTCAGCATCCCCCAACAGCTCCATAACTCACTCCTCAAAGAGAATGACAAAAAGCAGTTCCAGAACCGCACTTTATCTTCTCCCATTCCCAGCGATTATGGACATTCCAGGCACAAAAGACAGGACTGATGCCAGGACAGGATGGACACTCACCTTTGCTGCCTGAAGAAGGTCATTCTTTTTTCAGCACTGGGTACCAGTCCTCCCTGCTGGTGCATGGGCACTCACTGCCACTGTCTCTGAGGTCACACTTCCAGCCTAATCCTCCAAGTTGACCCTCTGTATTCGAGACTTAGGGGTGTTCCCCTTGTCTGCCAGGGTCCAGATGTCTGGTGGCAGTTTTGAGGAGGGGGTCCTTTAATTGTACTTTAACATCGAGGTACCCTTTAAAAATGGTGTCCCAATCGCTGTGGAGCCAGGCTTGCCAGATCTATCAGATCCCGCCCTGCCAAAGCAAACCACTACTTTTATTTGAGTGTCAGAATGGAGTGAAAACCTGGCTGAGTTTCTGGAGTGAAAGACACCAGTTTTCAATTAAAACCTGTGACTTTGGCATTTTTTGGGAAAATTCCATTCAGAGTTAGTAACCATTACCTGGTGGAACATAAGGGACACTTGGATATTGTCAGGATACTTGTCAACTACCTCTGTGTCCAAATATCAACGGTAACAAACAATCTGAATATTGATATGAGTGGAATGCTTTCTGCTCATGAATAGCTCAGGGACAGGAGGCCATTTGGCCACTTGATAGAAAGTGAAGGATTAATTTGGAGTGGATATTCAGAAATTACATTCCCTATGTATAAAGTGACTTGAAGCTAAGGAAGAAATTTTTATAATGCTTTCGAAAAGTACTACCCTAAGAATACTGCCAGTTGACAGCTGAGTCAGAAGGTATAGGTTTAATGCCCCATTCCACATATCAATCACAGAACCATAGAATCCCTATAATTCAGGAAGCCCATCGAGTCTGCACCAACTCTCCAAAGGAGCATCCCATCCAGGCTCTCCCCTCTGCCCTAACACCGTAAATTTGCACATTTACTGTGTGAGGAAACTGGAGCACCCAAGAAGACACAAGGCTGGAATTGAACCCGGGTCCCTGGTGCTATGAAGAAATAGTACTAACCACAATACAGTGCTGCCCTATCTAGGTCCTTAAATACAGGTTGCCATGTCTCAGCAAATTTGAGGAAGTCTCCCAGAAATACTAACTTTCAGATGAGAAGTTAAGGCTAGGCCCTGTTTGTCAGTTCAGGTGGATATAAAATGAATTTTAGCTGGGTTCAGAGAAACATAGGCAGTTCACTTGCTCTAGTGATCACAGTTTCTCTCTCAGCCAATATTGTAAACTGTTCAGCCAAATAGCGTTAGATGGATCTTACTGTTCATTGACAGCTGAAATGAAAAATCTTGTTATAAATGCAAGTCTTCCAATTATAAGCATCCAAGGAAGGTTCAGGATTAGCACAAAGAAGGTGCAATGTCACTGCTCCTAGTTTTCTGTGCCTGACATGTCTCTTGTCAATACTCAGAAGTGAAATTGCAAGTTCTATAGTAAATCTCTGACAGCTAATTGGTAAAGGAGACCAGAAGTCAATTTTTACTCAGCTTCAGATTTAAACACAAAATTCACATTACAAATTTATAACTCCTAACTCAACCCTTCACCAGTACCAATAAGTGTCTCTTTATATGTACAAAAGTAACCATCCAATGATTGCACCCACCTGTATATATTTAACCACAATTTATGTAATTAACATCTACCAAAGTGTCTCTCACCAATAAGTGAAAAGTATTGCAATGCTGTTTTGGATGGACCATGATACACCATTCTTCCATTCGCCAGGAGTGTCAGGCTGTCAAAAAGCTTAAATATCAAATACTGAGGCTGGTGTATTGAAAATATAATTGTTCTGCCACTTCTTGAAAGGCTAGGATGAGAAAAATAAGAATTTGTAAAATATACTTCAGATCTTTGCCAGGAATTTCTGCAGGGTCTCCTAATTGACTAGTTTAACTTTGATGGAAGATCACCAAAAAAATCTGTTTACACATGTGTCCAGAGTTTTCACAATTTTAAACTTAAACGTAGGCATCTAATCAAGAGAACTTCACAAGAAATTCCTATGAATACTTTCTGAATATTAAACAGTGATAAGGAATTTCACCTATCATCAAAATTTATTGCAAAGAACACAGGTGTTTCTGTGCAAGGTTTCTCATTATCAGTGTGTACTGGGAACATCTAGGCCTCTGAATTAATATCTGAATAAACAAGAGGAAACAACAGATTAGCATTAACTGGAGGTGATGTTGTGGATAGTCTGGAGGGATGTCAGAAGATGCAGCGTGACATAGATAGGATGCAAGACTGGGCGGAGAAATGGCAGATGGACTTCAACGCGGATAAATGTGTAGTGGTCCATTTTGGCAGGACCAACGGGATGAAGGAGTACAATATCAAGGGTAGGAGTCTTAGCAGTGTTGAGGAGCAGAAGGATCTTGGGGCCTGGGTCCATAGGACGCTCAAATCGGCCTCGCAGGTGGAGGATGTGGTCAAGAAGGCGTATGGTGTACTGGCCTTCATTAATTGAGGATTGAGTTTAAGAGTCGGGAGGTAATGCTGCAACTTTATAAGACCCTTGACAGACCCCACTTGGAGTACTATACACAGTTCACTACAGGAAAGATGTGGAAGCTATTGAGAGAGTGCAGAGGAGATTCACAAGGATGTTGCCTGGATTGGGAGGCATGCCTTATGAAGATAGGGTTGAGGGAGCTTGGTCTCTTCTCCCTGGAGAGACGAAGATTGAGAGGCGACCTGATAAAGGTTTATAAAATGTTGAGAGGAATAGATAGGGTGGATTCTCAGAGGCTATTTCCCAGGGCTAAAATGGTCGCTACGAGAGGACACAGGTTTAAGGTCCTGGGAAGCAAGTACAGAGGAGATGTTAGGGGTAAGTTTTTCACTCAGAGGGTGGTGAGTGAGTGGAACCGGCTGCCGCCGGTGGTGGTGGAGGCGAACTCACTGGGGTCTTTTAAAAGACTTCTGGATGAGTATATGGGATTTAATGGGATTGACAGTTACAGATAGTTCTATGGCTTGGTAGGTATGGATGTGATCGGCGCAACTTGTGAGCCGAAGGGCCTTTTTGTCCTGTAGTGTTCTATGTTCTATCCCCTTTATTACTGAACACCAACACAAAAAATTCCTTCACTACTCTAGTCCTGTCCGATGCATTGAAACATCTGTCTGACTCTTTGCCTCTAATAATAAACACCCTGTCTCTGACTGTTGTGATGGAATCCATAATTTCAAAGCTTGTACTTTGGGTCAGATATGAACTGAAAAAGGAATCTGAACCTTTAGGTTTCTAGGGAAAGAGGCACACAAGGAAAAAGGAAACTAAGCCTGAGTGGAGATCGAATGAGACACAACTTAAGTTCATGTGGGAATTTGATGCAGTGGGGCAGGGAGGGGAAGAGTTGCTTTAATCAGCTTTATTGCATCTCGAAAGATGCAATAAAGTTGCATCTTCAGTTAAAGCTAAGTAAAGTTAATATATAAGTAAACTAAAATAAAGTTAATATAAGCAAAGAAAAGTTAATACATGGAAGGATAGCCAAGGTGGTGTGGAATGCATGTCCTGTAGAATGTGGGAAACCATGGGTGCTGCTGGTGACAGACAACCACGTAAAGGAAGTCTCATAGAACATAGAACATAGAACATTACAGCACAAACAGGCCCTTCGGCCCTCGAGTTGCGCCGATCACATCAACCCCACCAATCTATAGACCTATCTATAACCCCCAATCCCATTAAACCCCATATACTCATCCAGAAGTCTTTTAAAAGACCCCAGCGAGTTCGCCTCCACCACCGATGACGGCAGCCGATTCCATTCACTCACCACCCTCTGAGTGAAAAACTTACCCCTAACATCACCTCTGTACTACCCTCACCGCACCTTAAATCTGTGTCCTCTCGTAGCGACCATTTCAACCCGGGGAAATAGCCTCTGAGAGTCCACCCTATCTATTCCTCTCAACATTTTATAAACTTCTATCAGGTCGCCTCTCAACCTTCACCTCTCCAGGGAAAAGAGTCCCAGCTCCCTCAACCTATCTTCATAAGGCATGCCTCCCAGTCCAGGCAACATCCTTGTAAATCTCCTCTGCACCCTTTCAATAGCTTCTACGTCTTTCCTATAGTGAGGCGACCAGAACTGCGCACAGTACTCCAAATGAGGCCTGACGAGGGTCCTGTAAAGTTGCAGCATTACCTCCCGACTCCTAAACTCAATCCCTCGATTAATGAAGGCCAGTACACCATACGCCTTCTTGACCACCTCCTCCACCTGCGAGGCCGATTTAAGAGTCCTGTGGACCCGGACCCCGAGATCCTTCTGCTCTTCAACGCTACTAAGACTCCTGCCCTTGATAGTGTACTCGTTCATCCCGTTGGTTCTGCCGAAATGGACGACTACACATTTGTCCGCGTTGAAGTCCATCTGCCACTTCTCCACCCAGTAGCTGCAGAAACTGGAGCTCTGGGTTTTGGAGTGGAAACGGCAGCTGGAGTCACTGTGGTGCATCCATGAAACTAAGAGTAAGTGGGTAGTATGTTCAGGTAAGTGGTCACATCACAGACTAGGCACATGAAGGCAGAAAGAAAATGGGAAAATGCCAGGCAGTCCAAGAGAACCAGGCACGTAGTGCAGGAGCCTTCTAAGATCCTGCTCATGAATGGGTTTTCTAGTTTTGGACGATGGTGAGAGCTATGGTTCCTCAGAGGAGTGCGGTTAGAGCCATTATAGGCAACTCAACAGTACAGGGAGAAATAAGAGGGATAGAGTAATAGTGTTTGGAGATTCATTTATTAGAAAAACATACACCACCGTGGCGATAGACATGACTCCAGAATGGTATGTTGCCTCTGTTAGGTCCCACGCGAGAACCCCAAGGTATATTGTGAAGCCAGACTAGACTTCAATAATTTTTCTATTCTGGTACAATTGTGAGGAAAGTGTGCTTTAACTGAGGAGTAACTCCATTGACAAATTAGAGATCTTTTATCAAAACAAGCTTTATACAGTTTAACTCTAACAAAATGAAACAGCTTAATTTTTAACAATTGAGTAATTTTTAAACATGAAAAGAAACAACTTTAATTTCTTTCACTATTTCAGTCCCAAAAAAGCAACATTCTTCTTACAGACTCAAAACCCACTTTAAATATAGTTAGCTATCATAAATATATTTGTTGACTGTAGGCAGCCTTGGGGTTTTCAGAGATATAGAGATTTCAGAAGCCTGCAAAACTCTCCTAACTTCTACCAGAACAGTCAATTCCTTTCTACAAAAGCCTGTTTCTCTTTTTGCTACAGATCCAGCAGTACACATAAACCCAATATCACATGAATCTGTTAAACACTCTAATTGGAAGTCCCAGGGGAACTTAAGTAAACAAAAATCCATTAATTCTACTCAACATAACCATTTGAAAGGCTGAATTGAGTAATTGTTCTCCCAGCATCTGAGCTGTATTCCTTTCAAACATACTAACTACTTGTAGGAAAAAGCTGAACTTTAAAACATTCTCCTGAAACATAAACACACTATTTCACACTTCCATCACACCTCCCTGGTGCCAGGCTCAAGGATCTTAATAGCAGCTGAAGAACATTCTTCTGGGGAAGAGTGAACAGCCACAGATCATGGTCTGCATTGTACCAATGACTAGGAAGTGAGATTGAAAAGCAAGACCTTCAAAGCAACAACCTCAGGATTACTCCCAATCCCACATGCTTGATCATAGAAATAGGAGAATTGAGTATTGTGGCTGGAAAGCTGGTGTTGGGGGGAAAGTATCAGATTCTTGAGGTATGGGGACCAGTTCGGGGAAAAGTTGGATCAATGAGGGATCAAATGACACCATATGGGTTGAGTTCAGTAATAAAAAGGGGAGAGCCACACCACTAAGAGTGGACTATAAATCTCCAAATAATGGAAGGGAGTTAGAAGAGGAAATGTGTAAAAAAGAATCTGGGCAAGGTTCTCAATGAATACTTTGTCCCTGTCTTCACCAAACAAAGGGATAATCAGACTTTCTGGTTAGAAGACAGTGAGATCTTTGATGCAATAAGCACAGTGAGAGAGGAATTACTGAAGGGACTGACGTCCTTGAAGATGGATACATCACCAGGACCAAATGGTTTGTATCTCAGGCTGTAAAGGAAGCCCAAAAAAGAAATTGTAGATCCTCTATGGATCAATTTTCCAGTCTTAATTAGATATAGGTGAGGTACCAGAGAATTGAAGATCTGTAAACATCATACCCTTACTTAAAATTAGTGTGAGGGATAGGCCAGTCAGTCTGACTTTGGTGCTGGAAACTTATTGCAAAAATTCTGAGATAGGATAAACTGTCACTTAGAAAGGCATAGACCAATTTCTAGGTTTTCTAGGGGAGTAATGTATCTTAGTAATAGAATCATTTGAGGAAGTAACAAGCAAGATTGACAAGAGCAGTGCAGTGGATGTCGCCTACGTGGATTTCAATAAGGGATTTGACAAGGTCCCACATGACAGATTGGTGAAAAAATTGAAAGCTTGTGGGATATGAGAGAGAGAGAGAGAGAGAAGTCAGTTTGACCAAAATTGGTTCAGTTACAGGAAACAAAGAGTAATGAGCGATGGATGTTTTTCTGAATGGAAAGCAATTTCTAGTGGCATTCCACAGGGTCATGTTGGGGTCCTTTCTGTTTGTTGAAACAATTAATGATTTGGGCTTTGGGAGGCATTATTGGGAAATTTGCAGTTGACACGAAAATTGTTCATATAGTTGATAGTGAAGAGGATTGCTGTTGTATCCAGAATGATCTCAATGTTTTGGTTGAGTAGGCGAGAAGATGGCAAATGGAATTCAATCGAAAAGTTGAGGCACTGCATTTGGGCAGAGAAAACAAAGACAGGGAATATACCATGAACAGGAGAATAATCAGAGGTGTAGAGGAAATGAGAAGTCTTGGGCTGCATATCCACAGGTTACTAAACAACTGTATAAGGTAGAACCATAGAACAAAACAGGCCTTTTGGCCCTTCTAGGCTGTGCCAAATCATTTTTCTGCCTCGTGCCACTGACCTGCACCTGGACCATATCCCTCCATACCCCTCTCATCCATGTACCTGTCCAAGTTTTTCTTAAATGTTAAAGTGAGCCCGCTTTCACCACTTCATCTGGCAGCTCATTCCACACTCACACTACTCTCTGTGTGAAGACACCCCCCTCACCTAATATTCCCTTTAAACTTTTCCCCCTTCGCCCTTAACCCATGTTCTCTAGTTTTTTTTCTCCCCTAGCCTCAATGGAAAAAGCCTGCTTGCATTCACTCTATCTATACCCATCATAATTTTATACACCTCTATCAAATCTCCCCTCATTCTTCTAAGCTCCAAGGAGTAAAGTCCTAATCTAAGATGAAGAAACATATGAAATATTTTGCCTTTATTGGACATAGTATTGAATACAAAAGCAGGGATGTAATGCTGGAACCGTACAAAACATTGATTAGGACACAGCATGAATTTTGTGTGCAATTCTGCTCACAACATTACAAGAAGGAAATAATTGCTCTGCAGGGAGTACAAAGGAGATTTACAAGAATGGCTTGAAAATTGCAATTGAAGGAAGATTGGATAAGTTAGGGGTGTTTTCCTTAAATAAAGGAGGCTGAGGGGTCACCTTAGTGAAGCGTATAAAATTATAAGGGGTCTAGATAGGGAAACAGGTTGACTGGTGGAAGGACTAGAAAAAAATGAAGAAAAGCTTTTCACCCAGAGTGGGTGAATCTGGAATCTTGAAATCGATGGCTGAGGCAGTAACACTCAGCTCATTTAAAAGGATCTGTGCCTTAAAGTGCTGCAAGGCCAGACCAGGTGTTAGAAAGTGGGATTAAAAGGAGCGGCTATTTACCTTTTTTCTCTCTTGATTGGCCGTTGCAGACATAATGGACTGAATGGCCACTTTCTTTGCTGTAACTTTTTTATGGTTATGTGAAACTGAACCAAAGAATTCAGGTAGCTGGGGAAACTTAAGCAGGTTGAAACCAGATTAAGAAGTCATAGGAATCATAGAAACCCCTAGAGTGCAGAAAGAGACCATCTGGCCCAAGTGTTCGCTTCAGCGGTCACGGGCATTCAGCCTCTGACCTTCGGGTAAGCATTCTCCAAGCATTCTTCATGACACACAGCGCAGAGTCGCTGAACAGAGACTGATAGCCAAGTTCCGCACACATGAGGACGGTCTCAACAGGGATCTTGGGTTCATGTCGCACTATCTGTAACCCCCGTGACTTGCCTGGGTTTGCAAAACCTCACTTACTGTACTGTCTGGAGACAATACACATCTCTTTAAACTGTGATCAGTGCTCCTTCCACTCACATTATCAGCCACTTTAAGACTTGAACAGCAGGTTAGGTGTAAGGATTCGCATTCTAATCAGTAATCTCTAAACTGTCTGTGCTTTATATGCTCTGTCTGAGGCCAGAACTCTCCATTCACCTGACGAAGGGGCTAACCCCGAAAGCTTGCTTGCTTGTGAGAAGATTATCAAATAAATCGGTTGGACTAAAACCTGGTGTTGTCAGACTTTTTACTGTGTTTACGCCAGTCCAACGCCGGCATACCCACATCATGCCCAGACTTTGTCATATTGTGCACAGGGTTGTTACTGAGGTCAGATAAAGATGGTGAATTTGTGCCATATTTTTCATTATGGTAAAGAGTGTAGCCGTAGAGCTTGGGTTTATTTGGAACTGCTGTTGATGAGAACTGATAGCCAAATCCTCAAAGGAGGTGGAATTCAACCTGACGAAGTTCAGAACTTTGAATGACTCTGGCTGAAATTAGTGCCTTACAATGAGATCTATCTTTGTTGTATCTGTTGGTTAATATATATGATATAATTTAGATTGACCATATATTGCTTGTTTAAATTATGTTGATTTTGGTTTGTTTGTTGGAAATAAAAATGCATCTTATCCATTGTTTTTTTTCAATACGTTTATTCAGTAAATTAGGTCCTTTGGGTTTGTCGGTTTCATGGGGACCATGACACTACTTATACACTATTTATATTCTGGTTGAAGAATTTTGGATTCCCTTTTATGAGATTCTATCCTTATCTTTTCTCCTGATCAGTCTTATATTTCTTCTTAATTTCTCCTGTCAATTTATTGTATTAGGCTTTGTTCTTACCCAAAAAATTCAAAAATTAAACTCACATGCCTCATGTGCTCTCTTTTTGAAATATCATGTTCTCTACTTCTCTTGTCAAGGCTTTAGTTTCCTTATCTTTGTCCAAAGTGATTGGGTTGGTGGACCTGTGGCTAGAATGAGGATAAAGGACATTGTGGAAAGCCTCAAATGAGAATGTGGTTGAGGGTGGCATTGCTGAATCTTGGGGCAGCAATCCTCTTAGTTTTTGGAGCCATCTTGTTGCTGTCCAGTTGTCTTGTGCTGCATAGAGTGATATAGGCGTACGCTTTGGTTTGATTTGATTTGATTTATTATGGTCATAAAAGTCACAGAAATCATAGAAACCCTACAGTGCAGAAAGAGGCCATCTGGCCCCTCGAGTCTGCATCGACCACAATCCCACCCAGGCCCTACCCCCATATCCCTATATATTTACCCACTAATCCCTCTAACCTATGCATCTCAGGACCCTAAGGGGCAATTTTAGTATGGTGAATCAATCTAACCTGCACACCTTTGGACTGTGGGCCAGGGAGTTACAGTGAGAAGTTTTGTTCTTGCTCACGATACAGACAAAGCATACCATTCATAGAGAAGGAAATGAGAGAAGGCAGAATGTAGTGTTACAATCACAGCTAGGGTGCAGAGAAAGATCAACTTAATGCAAGGTAAGTCTGACAGCAGTAGGGAAGAAGCTGTTCTTGAGTCGGTTGGCATTTGACCTGGCTTTTGTATGTATTTTCCGAAGGAAGAAGGTGGAAGAGAGAATGTCTGGGGTGCTCAGGGTCCTTAATTATGCTGGCTGCCTTGCTGAGGCAGCAGGAAGTGTAGACAGAGTCAATGGATGGGAGACTGGATTCTGTTATGGATTGGGCTACATTCACGACCTTTTGCAGTTGCTTGTGGTCTTGGGAAGAGCAGGAGACATACCAAGCTGCAACACAACCAGAAAGAATGCTTTCTATGGTGCATCTGTAAAAGTTGGTGAGAGTCATAGCTGACATGCCTTATTTCCTTCGTCTTCAGAAAGCCCACCTCTACTTTCTCAGAACTACAGTGTTAGCATGGGGACCAGGACAGGTTGTTGGTAATCTGCACACCCAAAAAATTGAAGCTCTTGACCCTTTCTACTTTGTCCCTGTTGATGTAGAGAGAGCATGTTCTCCTTTACGCTTGTGACACCGATGTCAGACTCTTATTTATTGACTACAGCTCAGCCTTCAACACTATTATTCCTATGAAACTCAAACCTGAAAATTGAATTGGAGGGAATTTGGTCACACAGTTGCATAAGTAGTATAGTGGGGGGCTGGGAACACAGCCTTGTGGAGCACCGATATTGAGGATAATTGAGGAGGAGTTGTTGCCTATCCTTAATGATTGTGGTCTGAGTCAGGAAGTTCAGGATCCAATTGCAGAGGGAGGTGCTGAGGCCCAGGCCATGGAATTTGGAGATGAGTTTCATAGGAATAATGGTGTTGAAGGCTGAGCTGTAGTCAATAAATAAGGGTCTGACATAAGTGTCCTTGTTATCTCGGTGTTCCAGGATCGAGTGCAGGACCAGGGACATGTGGCGGTAGGCAAACTGTAGTGGATCCAGGTAGTCCGGGAGGCTGGAATTCATTTGTGCCATGACTAGCCTTTCAAAGTATTTCATAATGATGAATACTCTAGCTGATCCACGCAGGATCTGAGTGCTCATCTGGGTATCTTATCTGGTGTCTGTGTCGATATGCGCAATCTTCTTGGAGATCCTCTCCACTTGGATCCGGCAGTTTGTGGTGTCGATAGTAGTCATGATGTGGGTATGCCGGCGTTGGACAGTCCAACGCCGGCATACCCACATCATATCTTATCTGGACCAGTCGCTTTCCATGAGTTGACTTTCAAAAAAGCTGCTCTGACATCTACCATGGTGACTCCAGATACACGTTCATTCAGGGCTTCCACGGTGTCATCTGCAATGATGACTCCAGATACACGTTCATTCAGGGCTTCCACGGTGGAAGGCATGCTCTCACTCATCTCTTGCTCAAATCAGGTGTAGGATGCATTGAGCTCATCAGGGAGAGGTGCGTTGGAGCCAGCGATTTTATATGCCTTCATCTTGTAGCCTGTTACGTTTTGCAGACCTTGCCATAGTCAGTGGGGGTCCTTGTGGCTAGCCTGGGACTCTAGCGTGGTACTGTCTTTTGGCATCCTCGATGGATCTCTTTAGATTGTATCTGGCTTTCTTGTATAAGTCAGTGTCATCTGACTTGAACGCCCATTGGACTTCAGCAAGCAGTGGATATCCCTGTTCATCCATGATCTCTGGTTGGGGAACACATGGATTTGCTTCTTTGGCACACAGTCTTCTACACACTTACTAATGAGTTCAGTTACTGGAGTGGCGAACTTGTTCAGGCTGGTCGCAGAGTTTTAAAATACTGACCAGTCCACTGATGACAAGCAGCTCCATAGGAGATCATCCAATTCCTCAGACCAACATTGTACGACTTTCTTTGATCGATTCTCCTGTGGGTGCACTTTAAAAATGGTACCTGGTCTCAGAAAATAGTTCTGAGAAAGTAGAGGTGGGCTTTCTGAAGACAAAGTGCTGATTTCATGGCGCGGCAGGTGAATCTGAGACCACTCGCCAGTGCTCGGCGTGTTTCCTGTGCATGCATATTTAATTCACTGAGAAGTGTACAATACAGTACAAAAGCTCACCATTGCAGCTAGGGGGGAAACGTCATTTTGTCAGGGCTGCCACAGCACAGTGAAAAGAATAGAAAATGCAATTATGCATTTATCACCATGACAGCAGAAACTGTAGCTGTTAGGGGAGACCATCTTAGAGTGACATCAGCAGAGTCATTTGCAGGTTCAACTGTTACTTGGAAAGTAACAGTTTCAACAACACATAGAACATGGTAAAGATCATATCATTTCTAATTGGCCCAAGAAGGTACATCAATTAATTGAAACACTTGACACGTAACTGGGAGCAGGAGATAGCACGCCCAGTTGTCAGCACTCCTAACTTTCAAACAGTGTTATGTCGTCCAACATGCAATTTTCCTATCTAATTAAATACTTTAATGGAAGTTTGCAAACATTGGGCAATAATTTCTGGTGCTTTAAAAGTCTTTCATTAATTGGTGGAATGAGTGTACAATAGCGTCTTAATAAAATTCATACCTTTTTAATAATGTCAGTACAGATTTTGCAGTGCTAGAATCCAAACCTGTTGTGGGTTCGTCCAGAAACAAAACTGGAGGATCCGTTATGAGCTCCATACCAATATTTGTTCTTTTCCGTTCTCCACCGGACACACCTCGAATTAAATCTGTACCAACCTGAAAACACCAGGCAGCTTAAATGTATCTCAATTTAACAAATGTCATCATCTTCAGCCTTATTAGCTTATTTAACCAAATAAATAGCTCAAGCAGAAATCACAATTTAAATGGCTTTGGTTTCTGAGCTTTGTAAATTTGGCAAGTTTGATTTTTTTGTAGGATAAAGTGACCTCCATACTGAAATTGCCACTATGCATTCCCATCATGTGAAACTCTGCATTACAAATGCTAATTTCGCTAAAATCTGTGACTAACTGGAGAGGTTAACATTAGAACAAGGAGCAGGAATAAGATATTCAGGTTCTTCATGTCTGCTATGCTATTTATTCAGATCATGGAAAATCTGAGTGTGGTCTCAAGTCCACTTTCCTGTCTTTTCCCCATAACCCTCGATTCCCTTGGCAGCCAAAAATCTAGTCTTGAATATATTCAAAGACCTAGTCTATACTGCTCTCTGGAAACGGATTTTCCACAGATTAATGACCCTCAGAGATAAATATATTCTCCTAATCTCTCCTCTTAAATGGGGAGCCTCTAATTTTTAAACTGTGTCCCCTAGTTTATCAGCATCCACCTTGTCAAGCTCCCTCAGGATGTTTCAATTAATCACCTCTTATTCTTCTAAATTCCAATGAGTACAGGTCCAACTTGCTGAAACTTTCCATATAAGACAAACTCCTCCACCCAGTAATTAGTTGACTGAGCTTTCTCTGATCAGTTTCTAACGTAATATAATTTCTTAAGTAAGGAGACCAAAACTGTAAGGCTCATCAGATGTAGTCTCACGAAGGCAGTATACAGCTGTGACAATAGATCCTTTCTCAATTCTCCTTGCAATAAATGCTAACATTCCATTTGCCTTCTGGCTCACTTGCTGTATGTTAAGGATCAGATAGCTAAGACCTCACACATATTTTTATAAACATATATAGCCTCATTGCTAATTTCCAAAATTTTAAAATCGAACAGCTACCTTTTAAAATGGCTGAAGCTATGACTGTTGGTGACTGTAGTACAGAAGAAATTTGCCCTTGTTATCTCTGAAGAGAACCAAATAACCTCCTGTGGGCGCTACAGAGACCAAATTCAAAGGGAACTATACAGAGGTCACTTACAATTCACAAGCCAGGCCAAGAATCAATTCATCTGCTAGCACAAAAGGCCCTGCAACTTCCTTATAAAGTGTAATGATTAGACCATTAACAATCTTAGGGACCCAGACAAAGAGTTACACACTCTTCAAAGCCAAAATGAAGAGGTGGGAGTCATGTGACATGACCAACTGCCCCCGCCAGCTGGTGGAACCATTCATATTGCCTTGTGGATCTACAAATCTCAGTTTGCCACTTTTCCATCTACCAAATAGCAGCACAGAAAAGGAGCACTTTATGGGGTTTAAGTACATAGCCCTTTCTACACTGTTTCAACTGGAGCCTCTGTACCACTGCTCACAAGACTTATTCATCTCCGCATGCCTATCATTCATATCATAGAAGTCAACTCTACAATAAAACTGAATTATCAGTTTTCAGACTGCTGATATCTGTGAAGGAATACACCACTGGAATTTGATTCGGAACTCTGGCCTCATGTGAAACATTAGTTCTTTTCTCAATTATTTTTGCTCTGCATTTATTTCTTTCTCAATCTCTCTTTTACTGCATGAATGAAAAGCAGGCAACATTGTGACTGTCCTCCCACATTTGAGTGTATGTAAATAACCTAACCATTTTGAATTGATCCTATCTCAAGTTTACTGTAGGGTACTAATAAAAATTGGATCACACCTGAAGCAAGGGGTTTGGAATTACAGCACCGATTACTCAGAGGGAAGCAAATCTTTCTCAACAGAAGAGAAATCAGGGCTGTTTAAATTAAACCCCTCTTGCCCATAACAATAGCTTTTGTTAAATGAAGCTTACAATTGCTAAAGAGAAGTAATATACCTGAGGATAGAGGAGTTTTAAATATTAGGATGGCTAAAAAAAATTGATAAAAGGGAGAAAATAGGATATGAAAGAATATAACATAGAACATAGAATATTACAGCGCAGAACAGGCCCTTCGGCCCACGATGTTGCGCTGACCAGTTACAAAACAATGACCCACTAGCCTAAACCAATCCCTTTTCATCCATAAACCTATCCACAGATCTCTTAAACGCCCCCAAACTAGGCGCATTTACAACTGCAGCTGGCAGGGCATTCCAGTCCCTCACCACCCTCTGGGTAAAGAACCTACCCCTGACATCAGTCCTATAACTACCCCCCTTAATTTAAAGCTATGCCCCCTCGTGCTAGCTTTCTACATCCTAGGAAAAAGGCTATCACTATCTACCCTGTCTAAACCTCTAATCATCTTATATGTTTCAATAAGGTCCCCTCTTAGCCGCCTTCTTTCCAGCGAAAACAACCCCAAATCTCTCAGTCTCTCCTCATATGATCTCCCCTCCATACCAGGCAACATCCTGGTAAACCTCCTCTGCACCCTCTCCAAAGCCTCCACATCCTTCCTGTAATGTGGGGACCAGAACTGCACACAAAACTCCAAGTGCGGCCGCACCAGAGTTGTGTACAGTTGCATCATGACGCTGCGACTCCTAAATTCAATCCCCCTACCAATAAACGCCAAGACACCGTATGCCTTCTTAACAACCTTATCTACTTGATTCCCAACTTTCAGGGATCTATGTACACATACACCTAGATCCCTCTGCTCCTCCACACTATTCAAAGTCCTCCCGTTAGCCCTATACTCAACACATCTGTTATTCCTACCGAAATGAATTACCTCACACTTCTCCACATTAAACTCCATCCGCCACCTCGCAGCCCAGCTCTGCAACCTTTCTAAGTCACCCTGCAAACTATGACACCCTTCCTCACAATCTACCACACCTCCGACTTTGGTGTCATCAGCAAACTTACTAATCCACCCAACTATACCCTCATCCAGATCATTAATAAAAATTACAAACAGCAGTTGCCCCAAAACAGATCCCTGAGGCACACCACTTGTAACCGAACTCCATGATGAATATTTACCATCAACCACCACCCTCTGTCTCCTATCTGCTAGCCAATTCCTGATCCAATTACCTAGATCACCCCCAATCCCATACATCTGCATTTTCTGCAGAAGCCTACCATGGTGAACCTTATCAAACGCCTTGCTAAAATCCATATACACATCAACTGCCTTACCCCTATCCACCTCTTTGGTCACTTTCTCAAAGAACTCGATAAGGTTAGTAAGGCACGACCTACCCGCTACAAAACCATGCTGACTGTCTCTAATCAATTCATTACTCTCCAAATAACTATAAATCCTGTCTCTAATAATCCTTTCCAAAACCTTACCCACCACAGAAGTAAGACTCACCGGTCTATAATTCCCAGGGAAGTCTCTTCTCCCCTTCTTAAACAATGGGACAACATTTGCTGTCCTCCAATCTTCCGGTACAATACCAAAGACCAACGACGACCTGAAGATCAGAGCCAGAGGCTTCGCAATCACCTCTCTTGCCTCCCAAAGAATCCTAGGGTAAATCCCATCCGGACCAGGGGACTTATCTATTTTCAAACCCTCTAAAATATCCAGCACATCCCCCGTATCAACTGCAATACTATCTATTTTACATCCCTGCACTCCAGTGTCCTCCTCAGCTACATTCATGTCCCCTTGCGTGAACACCGAAGAGAAATATTGGTTCAACGCCTCTCCAATCTCCTCCGGTTCCACACACAACTTCCCTCTACTTGGAGAGGTTTGACATGATCAGGAATAGTCAGCATGGATTTGTCAAGGGCAGGTCGTGCCTTACGAGCCTAGTTGAGTTCTTCGATAATGTGACTGAACACATTGACGGAAGTGCCGTGGACGTAGTGTACATGGACTTCTGCAAGGCGTTTGATAAGGTCCCCCATGCAAGACTTCTTGAGAAGGTGAGAGGGCATGGGATCCAAGGGCCTTTGGCCTTATGGATCCAGAACTGGCTTGCCTGCAGAAGGCAGAGAGTGGTTGTGGATGGGTCTTTTTCGGAATGGAGGTCAGTCACCAGTGGGGTGCCCCAGGGATCTGTTCTGGGACCCTTGCTGTTTGTCATTTTCATAAATGACCTGGATGAGGAAGTGGAGGGATGGGTTAGCAAGTTCGCTGATGACACAAAGGTCGGTGGTGTTGTGGATGGTCTGGAAGGATGTCAAAAGTTGCAGCAGGACATAGATAGGATGCAGGAATGGGCGGAGAAGTGGCAGATGGACTTCAACGCGGATAAATGTGTAGTCGTCCATTTCGGCAGAACCAACGGGATGAACGAGTACACTATCAAGGGCAGGAGTCTTAGTAGCGTTGAAGAGCAGAAGGATCTCGGGGTCCAGGTCCACAGGACTCTTAAATCGGCCTCGCAGGTGGAGGAGGTAGTCAAGAAGGCGTATGGTGTACTGGCCTTCATTAATCGAGGGATTGAGTTTAGGAGTCGGGAGGTAATGCTGCAACTTTACAGGACCCTCGTCAGGCCTCATTTGGAGTACTGTGTGCAGTTCTGGTCGTCTCACTATAGGAAAGACGTAGAAGCTATTGAAAGGGTGCAGAGGAGATTTACAAGGATGTTGCCTGGACTGGGAGGCATGCCTTATGAAGATAGGTTGAGGGAGCTGGGACTCTTTTCCCTGGAGAGGCGAAGGTTGAGAGGCGACCTGATAGAAGTTTATAAAATGTTGAGAGGAATAGATAGGGTGGACTCTCAGAGGCTATTTCCCCGGGTTGAAATGGTCGCTACGAGAGGACACAGATTTAAGGTGCGGGGAGGGAAGTACAGAGGTGATGTTAGGGGTAAGTTTTTCACTCAGAGGGTGGTGAGTGAATGGAATCGACTGCTGTCTTCGGTGGTGGAGGCGAACTCGCTGGTGTCTTTTAAAAGACTTCTGGATGAGTATATGGGGTTTAATGGGATTGGGGGTTATAGATAGGTCTATAGATTGGTGGGGTTGATGTGATCGGCGCAACTCGAGGGCCGAAGGGCCTGTTTGTGCTGTAATGTTCTATGTTCTACTGTCTGTAACTGGCCCTAATCTTGCCCTAACCAACCTTCTGTTCTTGACATACCTGTAAAACGCCTTAGGGTTCTCCTTAATCCTATCAGCCAAAGTCATCTCATGTCCTCTTTTAGCCCTTCTTAACTCCCTCTTCAACTCCCTCCTAGCCAATCTAAAACTTTCTAATGCACTACCTGAGCCCTCAAGCCTCATCCGAACATAAGCCTCCTTTTTCTTCCTAACCAACGAATCAACTTTTTTAGTGCACCACGGTTCCCTGGGCCTACCAAATCCTCCTTGCCTGACAGGGATATACCTATCACAGACCCGCAATAGCTGCTCCTCAAAAAATCTCCACATCTCGGATGTTCCCAGTCCCTGTAATCTCCTAGTCCAACTAATGCTTCCTAATTCTCTCCTAATAGCCTCATAATTACCCTTCCCCCAGCTGAAACTACTGACCCGAGGTTCATGCCTATCCCTTTCCATCACTAAGGTGAACGTAATCGAATTGTGGTCACTATCCCCAAAATGCACACCAACTTCCAAGTCTAGCACCTGGTCTGGCTCATTACCCAGCACCAAATCCAATATAGCCTCACCTTTAGTCGGCCTATCTACATACTGAGTCAAAAAACCTTCCTGCACACTTTGAACAAAAACTGACCCCTCTAACGAGCTAGAGCTATAGCAATTCCAATCAACATGAGTAAAGTTAAAGTCCCCCATAACAATTACCCTATTACTTTCATCTCTAACAAGGATCGTCTCCGCAATCCTTTCCTCAACCTCTCTAGAACTTTTTGGAGGTCTATAAAAGACTCCCAACAGGGTGACCTCTCCTCTCCTATTTCTAATCTCCGCCCATACTACCTCAACAGACAAGTCCTCATCAAAGTTCCTCTCTGACACTGTGATACAGTCCTTGACCAATAATGCTACCCCACCCCCCCTCCTACCTCCTTCTCTACTCCGACTAAAGTATTTGTACCCTGGGACCTGCAACATCCATTCCTGACCCTGCTCTATTCAAGTCTCTGAAATGGCCACAACATCAACTCCCAGGTACTGGTCCACGTTGCAAGTTCATCCACCTTATTGCGAATACTCCTCGCATTGAAGTATACGCATTTCAAACCCTGCTCCGCCCCACCCCCACAATGCCGTGCATTGTAGTCCCCATCTATGCCCCCCTCACTTTCACCCCCTCTACTCAGGATCCCACCCCCCCTCTGAATCAGTTTAAATCACTCCGCATAACCTTCACAAATTTACCCCCCAGGATATTTGTTCCCCTCTGGTTCAGGTATAGCCCATCCCTCTTATAGAGGTCCCACCTTCCCCAGAACGAGCCCCAATTGCTCAAGTACTTGAACCCCTCCCTCCTGCACCATCCCCTCAGCCACGAGTTCAAACTTTCCCTCTCTCTATTCCTCTCTAAACTATCCCGCGGCACAGGCAAGAGTCCAGAGATAACCACTCTGTCTGACTTGGCCTTTAGCTTCCACCCCAACTCCATGAATCTCTGCTTAATATCCCCTTCCCTTAGCCTCCCTATATCATGCGTCCCCTCATGAATTATAACTTGAGGTTGATCTCCCTCTCCCCTGAGAGTCTTGAATATCCTCTCTGATACATCCCGGACCCCTGCCCCTGGTAGGCAACACACCAGCCCTGAGTCCCTATCATTGCTACCGACTCTCCTATCTGTCCCTTTAACGGTGGAGTCCCCAATCACAAGTCCTAATCTTTTGCAACCCCTAACCACCTGAGCTTTTACAATAGGCTCATCCCCAGAGAACTGCTCCCTTTGGCTATCCCCAGTTGATTCCTCCTCAACTGTAGCCTCCAGGACCGAAAACCTATTTTGGAGGGGAACAGCCCCAGGGGATTGTCCCACCACATTCTTCTTTCCTCTCCTCGTGGCAGTGACCCAAGACTGGTTTCTAGGAGTGACTATCTCCTTATAACTCCTATCAATGTCCACCTCTGCATCCCGAATTTTGCGGAGTTCCTCTACTTCCATCTCCAACTCCTTTACACGCTCCTCCAGAAGCTGCAATCTAACACACTTCTTACAAGTAAAATCCCCTGAAACACTACTGGAGTCCCTCTCCACATACATCTCACAGGAGATGCAGCACACTGCCTGAACTGCCATCCCTGAAACAATTAGCAGCAGAAAAAATAAAAAATATTAAAAAGAAAACTTACCCACACTTATAATTTAGGTTAGAGGAGGTGGGAGGGTGAGAATCGGGTATCCTCTCTACACTAATTTATAGGGTTAGGGGCCCGGAGAAAAAAAAACTACAACTCCTGGTAAGCATCCTAGTGACGACTTCCGGTTTCTAACTAATTTTTAAAAAAAACCTGCCGAGAAACCTAAAAAACTTGTAAGAGCTTCTACATGTGTATATAAAGGACAAGTTGTGAAAATAAAAATTTGTCACTTAGAGGTTGAAATGATAGACATTATAACATGGAATGAATGAATGCAGAGATTTGCCACAATATTGGAAATAAAATGGAGATCATGACTCTACATTGTGTGAGAACAGGCAGTATTTTTCCATGAATTGGTCAACTAGTGGCCAGAAGTGAGAACACAGAGGAAAGTATTGGACATAAGATCATAAGAAATAGGAGCAGGAGTAGGCCATCTAGCCCCTCCAGCCTGCCCTGCCATTCAATAAGATCACGGCTGATCTGAAGTGGATCAGTTCCACTTTCCCGCTTTCTCCCCATAACCTTTAATTCCTCTGTCTATAAAAAACCTATCTACCCGTGACTTCACCACTTCAATGGGCGGAGAATTCCAGAGATTCACCACCCTTTGAGTGAAGAAGTTCCTCCTCAACTCTGATCTAAACTGTGTCCCCCCTTATCTTGAGGCTGTGCCCTCTAGTCCTGCTATCCTTTCGAAGCGGGAAGAATCTCTCTACCTGTACCCTATCCATCTCCTTCATTATCTTATACGTCTCTATAAGATCCCCCCTCATCCTTCTAAACTCCAACGAGTACAGACCTAGTCTATTTAGTCTCTCTTCATAGTCCAACCCCCTCATCTCCAGTATCAGCCCAGTGAACCTCCTCTGCGCTCCCTCCAAGGCCAATGTATCATTGCGCAAGTGCGGCGACCAAAACTGCACACAGTAGTCCAGCTGCGGCCTCACCAGTGCCCTGTACAGTTGCAGCAAGACCTCCCTGCTTTTATATTCAATCCCCCTCGCCATGAAGGCCAACATTCCATTTGCCTTCTTGATCACCTGCTGCACCTGCAGACTGGGTTTTTGCAACTCGTGCACAAGGACCCCCAGGTCCCTCTGCACCGTAGCCTGCTGCAGCTTTTCACCTTTTAAATAATAATCCCTCCTATTATTGTTTCTGCCAAAGTGGATAATCACACATTTGCTAACATTATACTCCATCTGCCAGGTCCTCGCCCACTCACTCAGTCTATCCAGATCTCTCTGCAGACTTTCAACACCCTCCACGCAATTTGCTTTTCCATTCATTTTCATGGCATCAGCAAATTTCATCACTCAGCCCCCTCTTCCAGATCATCTATATAAATGGTAAATAGTTGAGGCCCGAGCACCAATCCCTGCGGCTCTCCACTAGTCACCAACTGCCAACCAGAAAAGCACCCATTGATACCAACTCTCTGCTTCCTATTAGACAGCCAATCCTCTATCCATGCTGTCAACTTACCCCCAACTCCATGCACCCTAACTTTCTGTAGCAACCTTTTATGAGGCCTTTTGGAAATCTAAAAACATCACATCCACCGGTTCTCCTCTGTCTACCACACTAGTCACATCCTCATAGAAATCCAACAAATTCATCAAACACGACTTCCCCTTAACAAATCCGTGCTGCATCTGCTCGATCAAACCATTCTTTTGTAGGTGCCTCGTTATTTCTTCTTTGATGACAGATTCTAGCATTTTTCCAACTACAGACGTTAAACTAACCGGCCTATAATTCCCTGCCTTTTATCTGCTACCTTTTTTAAACAGCGGCGTAACATTAGCCATTTTCCAATCTTCCGGCACTTCCCCGGAGTCCAGCGAATTTTGATAAATAATTACTAAGGCATCCACTATCATCTCTGCCATTTCTTTCAGAACCCTGGGATGCATTCCATCCGATCCTGGGGACTTGTCCACCTTCAGTCCCATTAGTCTATCAAGCACTACTTCTCTAGTGACAGTAATCGCATTTAGGCTCTCAACTCCTACCATCCTTCTATCTTTAATATCCGGCAAACTATTCATGTCCTCCTCCGTGAAGACCGAGGCAAAAAACTTATTTAAAGCCTCAGCCATTTCCTCATTGCCCACCGCTAAATCCCCCCTCTCATCCTCCAAGGGTCCAACATTCACTCTAGCCAGCCTCCTCCTCTTTATATATTTGTAAAAACTTTTACTGTCATTTTTTATATTTAGTGCTAGTTTAGCTTCATAGTCTATCTTTCCTTTCTTTTTCTCCTTCTTAGTCATTCTTTGTTGATTTTTAAATCTTTCCCAAACTTCTAAATGTCCATTATTTTTAGCCACTCTGAACGCATCAGCTTTTAATTTAATACTGTCCTTCATTTCCTTCAATAACTACGGCTGGTTATCCCGCACCTGCACAAGGATATTTTGGCCCTGGAGGGAGTGCAGAGGAGGTTTACTAGGCTGATACCAGAGTTGAGGGGATTAAGCTATGAGGAGAGGCTGAATAAACTAGGCTTGTACTTAGAGTTTAGAAGAATGAGGGGAGATCTCATTGAGACGTATAAGATGATGAATGGGATGGATAGGATAGAGGTGGAGAGACTCTTCCCGCTCAGAAAGGACAGTAGGACTAGAGGACACAGCCTCAAGATAAAAGGGGGGCGGTTTAGAACAGAGTTGAGGAGGAACTTCTTCACTCAAAGGGTGGTGAATCTCTGGAATTCTCTGCCCGTTGAAGTGGTGGAGGCTGCCTCGCTAAATATTTTTAAGACGCGGGTTGATGGGTTCTTGATAAGAGAGGGGATTAAGGGTTATGGGGAGAGGGCGGGAAGGTGGAACTGAGCCACGACAGATCAGCCATGATCTTATTGAATGGCGGGGCAGGCTCGAAGGGCTAGATGGCCTACTCATGCTCCTATTTCTTATGTTCTTATGTTCTTCTCCTACAGTCCTTCTTTACCATTGTAATATATTCCCGCTGAGTACCGAAAAAGATCTCTTTAAAAATCCTCCTCTGTTCCTCAGCCGTCCTACCAACCAATCTGCGCCCCCAATCTACATTCGCCAATTCCACTCTCATCCTATCGTACTCCCCTCTGTTCAAACAGAGGACACAGGTTCGGGACCCTACTTTCTCATCCTCCATCTGCATCAAAAATTCAACTTTACCATGATCACTCGTCCCAAGAGGATCCCTCACAAGAAGATCCCTAATTCTACCTGCCTCATTACACAACACCAGATCTAAGATAGCTCGCTCCCTTGTAGGTTCCGTCACATACTGTTCAAGGAAACTATCCCGGCAGCATTCCAAGAATGCTTCCTCAAGCCCACCGCGTCCAACTTGAGTCAACCAATCAATATGCAGATTAAAATCCCCCATAATTATCGCCGTTCCGTTTCTGCACGCATCAATTATTTGCTTGCTTATAGCCTGCCCCACCTCAAAGTTATTATTTGGGGGTCTATAGACCACACCAACCTATGTCTTTCTCCCCTTACTATTCCTTATCTCCACCCACAACAATTCCATGTTTTGCTTTTTGGAGCCAATATCTTCCCTTACTATTGCCCTGATATTATCCTTAATTAACAGAGCTACCCCATCCCCTTTTTCCTCCCGTCTATCCTTCCTAAACACTTCATACCCCTGGACATTCAGCTCCCAGTCCCTGTCACCTTGCAACCACGTTTCCGTAATGGCCACTAGATCATATCCATTTATGCTGAGCTGCGCCATCAGCTCATTCACTTTGTTCCGAATGCTTCCTGCATTCAGCTAAAGTCTCTTTATACCAGCCTTTATCTGGACCTTATTTGAAGAAACACTACTAACCTCACTCATGCCCCCTACTCCTTTTATTATTGGGACATCCTCAACATTTTCCTGCACCCGTACCCTCTCCTTTACTTTACATTTTGTAATTTCCCCCACCCCTGCACCCTCCCTCCCCCCAATTAGTTTAAAGCCCTATCTACAGTCCTAGTTATACGATCTGCCAGGGCTCTGGTCCCAGCACGATTCAGACTAAGATCATCCCATCTGAACAGGTCCCACCTGCCCCAATACTGGTGCCAATGCCCCATAAATTCAAACCCATTCCTCCCACACCATTCCTTGAGCCACCCATTCATCTCTTTAATCCTATTTACCCTGCATGTGGTTCAGGCAGTAATCCAGAGATAACCACCTCGTCGGTTCTGCTTTTTAATTTGATTCCCAGCTTTGCATACTCCTTCTGCAGATCCTTAGTTCCTATTTTGCCTATGTCGTTGGCACCCACATGTACCACAACGACCGGATTCTCACCCTCCCACTCCAGGTTCCTCTGCAGCCCAGATGAGACATCGTGGACTTGAGCACCAGGCAGACAACACACCCTTCTGTATTCTTTATCATTGTCACAAAGGACAGTGTCTATGCCCCTAACTACACTATCCCCAATTACCACTACATTCCTCTTTACTTCTTCCTCTTTGACCTGTCTGCACCACTGTACCATGGGCAGTTTGCTCGTCAACCTTGCAGCCCTCATTCTTGTCCACATTGGGAGCAAGAATCTCAAACCTCTTGTGCAGATTCAGGGGCTGAGGCTTTTGCGTCCCCCCTCCCCTCCCCACGCCCCCCTCCATCCCCCCTCCCCTCCCCACGCCCCCCTCTGTCGCCTCACCCTCCCCTCCCCACGGCCCCCTCTGTCCCCCCACCCTTCCCTCCCCATGCCCCCTTCCGTCCCCCCAGCCTTCCCTCCCCACGGCCCCCTCCGTCCCCCCACCCTTCCCTCCCCATGCCTCCCTCCGTCCCCCCACCCTTCCTCCCTTCAGCAACACCCTCTTGTTCCTGACCCTCAGAGTTAGTCAGTCTAGGGGGTTTGACTTTCTCTTGTAACCCATTATGCAGGTTACACTCCCCCTCCCTGATGAGCCTCAGTGTCTGAAGTTTAGAGTTTAGCTCATCTACTTTGAGAAATCACCTGCTGTTTTGTCAAAAAAGTCTTCCAATCTGCAACCACAAAGCTAGTGAGGAACAAGAAAACTTTTCTCTCTCTCAAAAGACCCAAGTGAGCCCCCCTACAGAAACAATCTGTCTGTTTCATTACAGAATCCATCTAAGCTGCTGTACACAACTCTTCAATTTAAACCCTTCACTTCAGACTACCAACACTTCAACTGCAAGCTATAGGCCTACAAAGATATTTTAAGGACTGAATTGAATTTTAAAATTTCATTTTTATGAACATCTTTTATGCTTTTCAGCATGTAACCTTTGAATGTATTTAGTTAATAGCTTTATTACTTTTACTTAAGAAACTTACAGCAGTAGTTTTGTAATGAATAAACAAGATTGAAGCTTTGCCACTTGTTATTTTGAAATTGAATCACATGCAAATTTTGAAACAGAGGACTGCAAACATACACCTGCACAAATCCTGAGCTCACAGACCATTCTGAGGAAACATCTTTTACATGGTCAAGACAAATTGATTAAAAGTTTTGAAAATTTAAGAGAGTAAAAAGATGAGTGAAATTTAACATCTTACATCCTGAAATATGTTGTTTTCTCAGTGATTTACCCCAACTTTTCGTAAAGTACTATTTGCTGATTGAACCAGCAGTTTTCCACCATACCTTGCTGTCAGACACTTTGGTTAGTCCAAGTTGAGAGATGAGCTGATCCACCCTTTTTTCTTTCTCCTTGAACCCGATTGAATTAGGTAATCGCAATGCTGCAGAGAACAGTAAATTCTCTCTAACAGTCAATGATCCCATAATAATATCGTTCTGTAAGGCAATAGTTTAAAACATAAGAACATAAGAAATAGGAGCAGGAGTAGGCCATCTAGCCCCTCGAGCCTGCCCCGCCATTCAATACGATCATGGCTGATCTGAAGTGGATCAGTTCCACTTTCCCACCCTCTCCCCATAACCCTTAATCCCCTTGCCTACCAAAAACCGATCTACCCGCGTCTTAAATATATTTAGCGAGGTGGCCTCCACCACTTCAACGGACACAGAATTCCAGAGATTCACCACCCCTTGAGTGAAGAAGTTCCTCCTCAACTCCGTTCTAAACTGCCGCCCCCTTATCTTGAGGCTGTGCCCTCTAGTCCTGCTGTCTTTTCTGAGCGGGAAGAACTTCTCAACCTCTACCCTATCCATCCCCTTCATCATCTTATACGTCTCAATAAGATCCCCCTTCATCCTTCTAAACTCTAACGAATACAAGCCCAGTCTATTCAGCCTCTCTTTATAGTTCAATCCCCTCAACTCCAGTATCAGCCTAGTGAACCTCCTCTGCACTCCCTCCAAGGTCAAAATATCCTTGCGCAAATGCGGCGACCAAAACTGCACACAGTACTCCAACTGTGGCCTCACCAGTGCCCTGTACAGTTGCAGCAAGACCTCCCTACTTTTAAATTCAATCCCCCTCGCTATGAAGGCCAGCATCCCATTTGCCTTCCTGATCACCTGCTGCACCTGCAGGCTGGGTTTTTGCGACTCATGCACAAGGACCCCCAGGTCCTTCTGCACCATAGCATGCTGCAGCTTTTCGCCCTTTAAATAATAGTTCCTCCTACTATTATTCCTGCTGAAGTGGATAACCTCACACTTGCCAACATTGCATTCCATCTGCCAGGTCCTCGCCCACTCGCCCACTAATTAAAACAATTACCTCTCATCAGTCTAAATTGGATAAGTTGTTGGTGCTACTTGTGGGTTAATTGTTGCTTACTAAAAGTATTTGGAACAACTTACATGTGCTAGATTTCTCTTATTTTATTTTTATTGGGTAAAATGTGGGCTTTATTTGCTAAACGTGGGAGGTGATAGTTGTTATTATGTCAGGTAAAATGTGAGTTACATTTGCTAAACAGGGGAGGTGGTGGTGCAGTGGTATAATCACTTGACTAGTAATCCAGAGTTCCAGGGCAATGTCTGGGGAGCAAAAACAGAAAATACTGGGAAATCTCAGCAGGTCTGACAGCATCTGTGGGGAGAGATTAGAGTTTCAAGTCTAGGTGACCCTTCATCAGAGCTGTTTTTATTTCAGGTTCCAGCATCCACAGTATTTCACTATTATCTTAATGCTCTGTGGACCCTGGCATGGCAAAAAGTGGAATTTAAATTCAATAAAACATCTTAGACTCAAAGTCTAATGATGACTATCTGGTTCACTGATGCCCTAAAGTGTGGCATGCACAAGATGATCCTCAGTTGCCAAAAGACTTTGAGGTAAGTGTAACAAAGCCTGCTCCTGATATACTGTACATCTCCCTGCCAGGGCAGACCATTTCAGGTCAGTACTGCACATGGGATTGGGGAGGACCAGGTCCCCATTCTCCCTATATCACACAGTGTCTGAACAGCACTATGCATTGCAGGAGTCATGCAGCCACTGCAACAAAGATTTGAAATTTGACCGGTAAGGCCTGGAGTGCGGAGGGGTGTGGCCTGATGAAAACAAGGAGGGCTACGTGGAAGGAAGACTGTACGGAGGAAGGTAAACATAAGGGGAAATGTAGAAGGAGGGTTGCACAAACACTTAACAGATCGAGACTGTAGTGGTTTGTGCAAATTACTGTTGCCTGAAGTCCACTTTGGAAACAGCAACACTCTCAAGACTCCCATATAAGTTCAGGGACTGGCAGAAAGGAGTCAGAAAGTGCAAACATTCTTGCTGCGAAATGGAAAGGAGTCACAAATGATAGGCATTCTAGGACCTTGCAGTCTAAAGTTAGAGAAAGGAAACAGTGCAGAAGAGGAGTGGGCATGCAGCAACAGCAATCATTGGAGGCATGATATATCCTCGCTGCAGGGAGGGGCAGGGCTATGTAGTTTTGTGTGTGTGAATGTGTCTGCATGAAACCCCCTAAAAGTTACAGTACACAGGGTCTTCAAATGGGTGGAAAGGGGTCCATGATGATGGGTTCGGGGAGGAGCAAGGAGAATGTGATTATGTTCACCACCACAACGACAGGATCCATGATTAGTTGCTGAGGCTAGAGAATGATAGATGGCATTTCTACCTGCACATCATGAGGCTCTAGGTAAATTAGAGCTATGCAGATACCAAGGCAAGGGAGTCAAACCCTGTCCTATACTACAGTTTAGGGCCATCATCTTATCACACAGATAAAATACATCTTCCAAATCAAAAGTAAGATCGGTTCTATCTCGGAAGGGTATGATGATGTGGGAAAGGACCACCATCTGGGTTCTGAGGCCCTTTCTGAGATGCTTGCTCATTTGTTGGGTCCAGGTCAATTACATAGGACATAGATAATATTGCACAGGAAGCAACAGCAAGTCACATTTCTAATTTTGCGCTTTGAAAGGGATAGGCACAACTCAATAGCCTCATATCAAAGTTTGAAAAGCTACATAGTGGATGAATGAGATGAATGAAGGCTATAGTAAAAGGGCATAGCTGCATCACGTAAGAACATAAGAACATAAGAAATAGGAGCAGGAGTAGGCAATCTAGCCCTTCGAGCCTGCCCCGCCATTCAATAAGATCATGGCTGATCTGAAGTGGATCAGTTCCACTTACCGCTTTCTCCCCATAACCCTTAATTCCCCTGTCTATTAGAAACCTATCTACCTGTGACTTAAATATATTCAGCGAGGTAGCCTCCACCACTTCAATGGGCAGAGAATTCCAGAGATTTACCACCCTTTGAGTGAAAAAGTTCCTCCTCAACTCTGTTCTAAACTGCCCCCCCCCCTCTTATTTTGAGGCTGTGCCCTCTAGTTCTGCTATCCTTTCTAAATGGGAAGAATCTCTCTACCTCTACCCTATCTAGCCCTTTCATTATCTTGTAAGTCTCTATAAGATCCCCCCTCAGCCTTCTAAACTCCAGTGAGTACAGATTCAATCTCTCGTCATAAGCTAACCCCCTCATCTCCGGTATCAGCCTGGTGAATCTTCTATGCACTCCCTCCAAGGCCAATATATCCTTTCGCAAATACGGGGACCAAAACTGCACACAGTACTCCAGCTGCGGCCTCACCAGTACCCCGTACAGTTGCAGCAAGACCTCCCTGCTTGTATATTCTATCCCCCTCGCTATAAAGACTGGCATTCTATTTGCCTTCTTGATCACCTGCTGCACCTGCAGACTGGGTTTTTGCCATTCGTGCACAGGGACCCCTAGGTCCCTCTGCACAGTAGCATGCTGCAGCTTTTCACCCTTTAAATAATATTGCATCCTACTATTATTTCTACCAAAGTGGATAACCTCACATTTGCTAATGTTATACTCCATCTGCCAGGTCCTCGCCCACTCACTCAGCCGTTCCAGATCTCTCTGCAGACTTTCCATGCCTTCCATGCAATTTGCTTTTCCACTCATCTTCGTGTCATCAGCAAATTTTGTTACCCTACACTCAGCCCCCACCTCCAGATCATCTATGTAAATGGTAAACATTGAGGCCCCGGCACTGATCCCTGCGGCACTCCACTAGTCACCAACTGCCGACCAGAAAAGCACCCATTGATTCCAACTCTCTGCTTCCTGTTAAGATAATCAATCCTCAATCCACGCTAACACCTTACCCCCAACTCCGTGCACCCTAACCTTCCGCAGTAACCTTTTGTGAGACACCTTATCGAACACCTTCTGGAAATCTAAAAACACCACATCCACCGGTTCCTCTCTGTCTACTGCACTAGTCACATTCTCATAGAAATCCAATAAATTTGTTAAACACGACTTCCCCTTAACGAATCTGTGCTGCGTCTACTTGATCAAACCATTCTTTTCCTGATGTCTTGCTATTTCTTCTTTGATTATAGATTCTAGCATTTTTCCAACTACAGACGTTAAGCTAACCGGACTATAATTCCCTGCCTTTTGTCTGCTACCTTTTTTAAACAGCGGCGTAACATTAGCCATTTTCCAATCTTCTGCAACTTCCCCGGAGTCCAGCAAATTTTGATAAATAATCACTAAGGCATCTGCTATCACCTCTGCCATTTCTTTCAGAACCCTGGGATGCATTCCATCCGGTCCCGGGAACTTGTCTACCTTCAGTCCCGTTAGTTTATCAAGCACTACCTCTCTAGTGACAGTAATTGCATTAAGGACCTCATCTCCTACCACCCTTCTATCTTTAATATTCGGCAAGTTATATGTGTCCTTCTCCGTGAAGACCAACACTTATTTAAAGCCTCAGCCATGTCCTCGTTACCCACCATTAATCCCCCCTCTCATCCTCCAAGGGTCCAACATTCACTCTAGCCAGTCTCTTCTTTATATATTTGTAAAAACTTTTACTATCCTTTTTTATATTTAGAGCTAGTTTAGCTTCATGCTCTATCTTTATCGCTTTCTTAATCATTCTTTGTTGTTTTTTAAATCTTTCCCAGTCTTCTAATTGCCCACTATTTTTAGCCGCTCTGAATGCACCAGCTTTTAATTTAATACTCTCCTTCATTTCCTTCGATAACCATGGCTGGTTATCCCTTTTCTTACAGTCCTTCTTTACCATTGGAATATATTTCTGCTGAGTACCGAAAAAGGTTTCCTTAAAAATCCTCCTCTGTTCCTCAGCTGTCCTACCAACCAACCTGCGCCCCCAATCTACATTAGCCAATTCCGCCCTCAGCATACTCCCCTCTGTTCAAACAGAGGACATAGGTTTCTCATCCTCCATCTGCATCAGAAATTCCACCATATTATGATCACTCGTCCTAAGAGTATCCCTCACAAAAAGATCCCGAATTCTACCTGCCTCGTTACACAGTACCAGATCTAAGATAACTCACTCCCTCGTAGGTTCCGTTACATACTGTTCAAGGAAACTATCCCGACAGTATTCCAAGAACTCTTCCTCAAGCCCACCGCGTCCAACTTGAGTCAACCAATCAATATGCAGATTAAAATCCCCCATAATTATCACCGTTCTGTTTCTGCACGCATCAATTATTTGCTTGTTTATAGCCTGCCCCACCTCAAAGTTATTATTTGGGGGCCTATAGACCACACCCACCAGTGTCTTTCTTCCCTTACTACTTCTATTCGGATTGGCGGTTGGTGACTAGTGGGGTGCCCCAGGGATCGGTGCTGGGGCCTCAGCTATTTACCATTTATATAGATGATCTGGAGGAGGGAACCGAGTGCAGGGTGTCGAAATTTGCTGATGACACCAAGATTGGGGGAAAGGCAAATTGTGCGGAGGGTGTGGAGAGTCTGCAGAAGGATCTAGATAGGCTGGGCGAATGGGCCAGGAAATGGCAAATGGAATTTAATGTTGGCAAGTGTGAGGTGGTCCACTTTGGTAGGAAGAATGGTAGGAAGGACTATTACTTACGGGGCGAAAAACTGCAGCAGGCGACGGTGCAGAGGGACCTCGGGGTCCTTGTGCATGAGTCGCAAAAACCCAGCTTGCAGGTGCAGCAGGTGGTCAGGAAGGCGAATGGGATGCTGGCCTTCATAGCGAGGGGGATTGAATATAGGAGTAGGGAGGTCTTGCTACAGCTGTATAGGGCATTGGTGAGGCCGCAGCTGGAGTACTGTGTGCAGTTTTGGGCGCCGCACCTGCGCAAGGATATTTTGGCCCTGGAGGGAGTACAGAGGAGGTTTACTAGGCTGATACCAGAGTTGAGGGGATTGAGCTATGAGGAGAGGCTGAATAAACTAGGCTTGTACTCGTTAGAGTTTAGAAGAATGAGGGGAGATCTCATTGAGACGTATAAGATGATGAATGGGATGGATAGGATAGAGGTGGAGAGACTCTTCCCGCTCAAAAAAGACAGTAGGACTAGGGGGCACAGCCTCAAGATAAAGGGGGGGCGGTTTAGAACAGAGTTGAGGAGGAACTTCTTCACTCAAAGGGTGGTGAATCTCTGGAATTCTCTGCCCGTTGAAGTGGTGGAGGCTGCCTCGCTAAATATTTTTAAGAAACGGGTTGATGGGTTTTTGATAAGAGAAGGGATTAAGGGTTATGGGGAGAGGGCAGGAAGGTGGAGCTGAGTCACGACAGATCAGCCATGATCTTATTGAATGGCGGGGCAGGCTCGAAGGGCCAGATGGCCTACTCCTGCTCCTATTTCTTATGTTCTTATGTTCTTATCTCCACCCACAACGATTCCACATTTTGCTCTTTGGAGCCTATATCTTCTCTCACTACCGCCCTGATATTATCCTTAATTAACAGAGCTACCCTACCTCCTTTTTCCTCCTGTCTATCCTTCCTAAATGTCTGATACCCCTGGATATTAAGTTCCTAGTCTCGATCACCTTGCAACCACATTTCCGTAATGGCCACTAGATCATATCCATTTGTGTTGATTTGCGCCATGAGCAATGTCATTCACTTTGTTCCGAATGCTTCATGCATTCAGGTAAAGTGTCTTTATACCAGCCTTTATCTGGTCCTTATTTGTAGAAACGCTACTAACCTCTCTCATGCCCCCTACTCCTTTAATTAGGGGAACATCCTCAACATTAGCCTGCACACATACCCTCTCTTTTAGAACATAGAACATAGAACATTACAGCGCAGTATAGGCTCTTCAACCGACCAGTGGAGCCAATCTAATGACCCTCTAATCTAAACCATTCCAATGTTATCCATATGCCTATCCACTGACCATTTAAACGCCCTTAAAGTTGGCAAGTCCACAACTGCTGCAGGCAGGGCATTCCATGCTCTTACTACCCTCTGAGTAAAGAACCTACCTCTGACATCCGTCCTATAACTACCACCCCTTATATAAAGCTATGTCCCCTTGTGTTAGCCATCACCATCCGAGGTAAAAGGCTCTCACTGTCCACCCTTTCTAACCCTCTGATCATCTTGTATGCCTCAATTAGGTCACCTCATAACCTTCTTCTCTCCAATGAAAATAACCTCAAGTCCCTCAGCCTTTCCTTATAAGACCTTCCCACCATACCAGGCAACATCCTGGTAAACCTCCTCTGCACCCTTTCCAATGCCTCCACATCTTTCTTATAATGCGGCGACCAGAACTGTACGCAATACTCCAAGCGCAGCCACAACAGAGTTTTGTACAGTTGTAACATGACCTCACGGCTCCGAAATTCAATCCCTCTACCAATAAAAGCTAACACACCGTATGCCTTCTTAACAACCTTATCAACCTGGGTACCAACTTTCAGGGAGCTATGCACATGTACCCCAAGATCTCTCTGCTTGTCAACACTACTAAGAGTCCTTCCATTAGCCCTATATTCTGTACTCTTGTTATTCTTACCAAAGTGAATCACCTCACACTTTTCCACATTAAACTCCATCTGCCACCTCTCAGCCCAGCTCTGCAGCTTATCTATGTCCCTCTGCAAACTGTAACATCCATCCTCACTGTCTACAACTCGTCAGACTTTGGTGTCGTCAGCAAATTTACTAACCCATCTTTCTACACCCTCATCTAGGTCATTTATAAAAATGACAAACAGCAGTGGCCCCAAAACAGATCCTTGAGGTACACCACTTGTAACTGAACTCCAGGTTGAATATTTCCCATCAACCACCATCCTCTGTCTTTTATCAGCTAGCCAATTCCTGATCCAAACTGCTAAATCACCCTCAATCCCATGCATCTGCAATTTCTGCAATAACCTACCATGGGGAACCTTATCAAACGCTTTGCTAAAATCCATATACACCATGTCAACTGCCTTACCCTTATCCACCTCTTTGGTCACCTTTTCAAAAAACTCGATAAGGTTTATGAGGCACGGCCTACCCTTCACAAAACCGTGTTGACTATCCCTAATCAATTTATTTCCCTCTAGATGATTATAAATCCTATCCCTTATAATTCTTTCCACAACTTTGCCCACAACAGAAGTAAAGCTCACTGGTCTATAATTCCCAGGATGGTCTCTACTCCCCTTCTTGAACAAGGGGACAACATTTGCTATCCTCCAGTCTTCCGGCACTATACCTGAAGCCAATGATGACATGAAGATCAAAGCCAAAGGTTCTGCAATCTCCTCCCTAGCCTCCCAGAGAATCCTAGGGTAAATCCCATCTGGCCCAGGGGACTTATCTATTTTCACACTCTTAAGGATTGCTAACACCTCCTCCTTATGTACCTCAATCCCGTCTAGTCTACTACCTGGTATCGCAGTATTCTCCTCGACTACACTGAATTTTTCCTGCATGAATACTGACTAAAAATACTCATTCAGTGCCTCTCCTATCTCTTCAGGCTCCATGCACAACTTCCCACTGCTGTCTCTGACTGGCCCTAATCTTGCCCTAACCAATCTTTTATTCTTGACATACCTGTAGAAAGCTTTAGGATTTTCCTTGACCCTAGCCACCAAAGTCTTCTCATGTCCTCTTCTAGCTCTTCTTAACTCTCTCTTTAGCTCCTTCCTGGCTAATTTATAACTCTACGGTGCCCTACCTGAGCCTTCATGTCTCATCTTTACGTAAGCCTTTAGATAAGCCTTTACATAAGCCTTTTACTTTAGATTTTGTAATTTCCCCCACCCCTGCACCCTCCCCCCCAACATATCACATATGTTCACATATCACATATGATCACATATCCATCCCATCAGTGAAGCTCCTCAGACTCACTGAAGGTGAGTATCTCTACCAACCCTCTCCCAGTCTGGGCTGTAGCCTAAATCGAGATTTGTAAATGTTTATTACAACCTCGTTTTTATATTTAGTGCTGTTATATTTATAAAGCTAAGAATACTTTCTTAACTACTTTAATAAATTGCCAGCCCCTTGCATCACTAGCATGGAAGAAGGCTAAAAACATAGAAATTAACACAAATGGTGACTTAAAACATCATTCAGGATGCAGTCCAGATTAGATTACAAATGTTTCCTGTAGCTTTCTTTTGCAGATAGCAGCTTCTGTAATGGCATGATGAATAAAGGCAGTTATGCAAAGCCAGCTTGGAGCCTCACTCAATGGGTGCTTTTTAAAATTCAATCTTTCATGGGATGTAGGCATCACTGGCAAGGCCAGTATTTCTTGTGTAACAATCACAGTGTAACTTTTTTAAGAAAAAAATTCCAAATCTCAAATTTTTACTAAACGAATGAAGTCTCAAGTTCCATTGTTTAAAACAGAAGAATTATTGTTCTAGAAGCAAACACTAAATCCTATATTAGATAACCTTCTACGCTGTCTGTGTGGAGTTTGCACATTCTCCTAGAGTCTGCGTGGGTTTCCTCCGGGTGCTCTGGCTTCCTCCCACAGTCCAAAGATGTGCGGGTTAGGTTGATTGGCTATGCTAAAATTGTCCCTTCGTGTCCTAAAATACTTAGGATAGAGGGATTAGCGGGTAAAATATGTCGGGATATGGGGGTGGGGCCTGGGTGGGATTGTGGTTAGTGCAGACTTGATGGACTGAAGAGTCTCTTTCTGCACTGTAGGATTCTATGATTCTAGCATCCAGACTCAAGTTAAACATGAATCAAAAGACTAACTGTAGTTGACGAAAAGCTATAAATTACACATTAAATGGCAGATGCAACTAAGACAGATCTTAAAAATTGTCTCAGCCTTTACGTGCTATATAAATCATCAAACTCAATTGCAAAGCTCTGTCTTCAAGCTCTGTCTTCCTTACAAAGAATTTCAGTTCTTCTCTTTTCAGGAGCTAGCCAGATCCCAGCCAACAGCAATACGCACTAACCTGAATTTCACAGGCATAGTCTTCACAAAAATGCTACCCATTTTCAGAAACTTCTCAGCTTAGTCTATATGGGGTAGATCGAACGTTACCTTCAAGTAACAAAAGCAGTTGCAACAGCTTATTTTCAGCTTCTGGATCTATATTTGTCTTAATCAGCTTGCTTGTACTGCATTATTTGCTGCCTCTGCAAGCTCCTCTACATCAAGTAGCAAAACAAAGTCCCAGATATATAGGTCTGGAGAACCAGTGTGGTCAGCATCTTCATAATGTTCTGGCAAAAGCTACTCCAATGGGCTGAACATGTTAACAGAAGGAATGACAACCGATTGCCTCAGTGAATCTTCTAAGGTGAACTGCTGAACTGAGGCACTTACAGCCAGAAGAAATGCTTCAAGGACTTTAAAATTGACACTGCATCATAGGAGACCTTTGTCCAGGATTGCTCAGCCTGGAGGAGGGAAATTGTCAAAGGTACATTGGCAAACAAGGAGCAACAGCTGTCAACCTTAAACAAGCGGAAGATGCATAAAACCATGAGATTAGTGCTCCCAACTACCTGCCAGCCTCATTAGAATACAAGAGCAGGGATGTCCTTCAGAGGCTGTATAAAGCCCGGGGTTAGACCCCATTTGGAGTACTGTGAGCAGTTTTGGGCCCCATAGCTGAGGAAGGATATACTGGCTTTGGAAGGGGTCCAGAGGAAGTTCACAAGAATGATTCCCGGAATTGTGAGCTTGTCATATGAGGAACAGTTGAGGACTCTGGGTCTGTACTCACTGGAGTTTAGGAGGATGAGGAGGGAATCTTATTGAAACTTTACAGGATACTGCAAGGCCTGGATAGAGTGATGTGGACAGGATGTTCCACCAGTAGGAAAAACGAGAACCAGAGATCACGACCTCAGGCTAAACAGATGATCCTTTAAAACAGATGAGGAGGAATTTCTTCAGCAGAGTAGTGAACCTGTGGAACTCTTTGCCACAGGAGGCTGTGGATGCCAAGTCACTGAGTGTCTTTAAGACAGTGATAGATAGGTTCTTGATTAATAAGGGGATCAGGGGTTACAGGGAAAAGACAGGCGAATTGGGATGAGAAAAATATCAGCCATGATTGAATGGTGGAGCAGATTCGATGGGCTGAGGAGCCTAATTTTGCTCCTATGTCTTATGGTCCCATCCTCACTGCACTAGAACCTTGCGTGCCAAGTTAGAACTAATCAGCTACCTTCACACCCAGACAGCCCAACATCGAATGACAGATGAAGTTGGTCTTCTTTAATACTAAGGACAAATAAGAGTGAAAGAGAGTGAGAGAGACTGCACTATTGGACTCATCAACTGCTACCACCAAACTTGGATGGTTATGGCCCTTTATGTAGCCACAAATAGTTTCAGTTTCCTCAGAAGTTTTGGATTCCAAACATGGGGCAGGGGGGTCCCTTTTTCAGTTATGATCTGCCTCAAAAACCACAAGCTGTACAAGCATTTAAACTACAAGTTTTAAAATTCCATCATAGTTTTCCATCCCTCATTGCCCTTGAACTAAGTGGCTTGTTCGGCCATTTCAGAAGGCATTTAAGAGTCAACCACATTGCTGTGGATCTGGAATCACAAATAGATTTTGTGAGATTTCAGCAGCAGATTTCCTTGTCTAAACAAGATTAGTGAACCTGATGGGTTTTTTCAAACAACAATCTGATCATTTCATCGTCACTGTTACTGAGACTACTTTTCAATTCCAGATTTTATTAGTTAAATTTAAATTTCACCAGTCATTGTGGTGGGTTTTGAGCCTCTTGGCCCCACAGTATTATCCTGGGCCTCTGGTTTACTGGCCTAGTGAAATTTTAGGAATTAGAGTTCCAATATTACACAGTTAATTGTGCTACTTCCACCCCATGCCAGGGACAGAGTCTCATAAAATGACCCTGAAAAATATTAAATAAAAATAAATGCACTTGCCTGAACAACGTAACCAGACATGCATTTAAAATTTGAAGGTTGTGGAACTCCATCAATCAGGACTTCCCCACACAGTCCTTTGCGGACCTTTCTTGCAGCCAGAATATCCAACAATCTGATAGAAATGATTTTAAGAAATCTGTAATTTTAACATTAAATGCAGGTCTATTTGGAAAAAAAAACTGATACAAACAAGGCAATCACATTTTGCAGTCAGACTCCTATTCCTTAGCATGGAGATTATCAAAGCTTCACTTCAACCAGTTTATCCTTTTAATCTCTGAAGCTTTGTAAATGTACTTGGGACAGAATATTCCAAACTTTACCTAAATTGCAAATCCCATGACCGTTGGCATTCTAAGACAGAAAGTCTGTGTCTCAAGCAAACACCTACATACACAGCTAGCTGGAAATTCATACCCCTTTGTCTAAGGATGAACAGTCAACCAAAAAACATGGGGAATGATTATGACCCATAAGAACATAAGAAATAGGAGCAGGAGCAGGCCATCCGGCCCTTCGAGCCTGCCCCGCCATTCAATAAGATCATGGCTGATCTGTCGTGACTCAGCTCCACCTTCCCGCCCTCTCCCCATAACCCTTAATCCCCTCTCTTATCAAAAACCCATCAACCCGTTTCTTAAAAATATTTAGCGAGGCAGCCTCCACCACTTCAACGGGCAGAGAATTCCAGAGATTCACCACCCTTTGAGTGAAGAAGTTCCTCCTCAACTCTGTTCTAAACTGCCCCCCCTTTATCTTGAGGCTGTGCCCTCTAGTCCTACTGTCTTTTTTGAGCGGGAAGAGTCTCTCCACCTCTATCCTATCCATCCCATTCATCATCTTATATGTCTCAATGAGATCTCCCCTCATTCTTCTAAACTCTAACGAGTACAAGCCTAGTTTATTCAACCTCTCCTCATAGCTCAATCCCCTCAACTCCGGTATCAGCCTAGTAAACCTCCTCTGCACTCCCTCCAGGGCCAAAATATCCTTGCGCAGGTGCGGCGCCCAAAACTGCACACAGTACTCCAGCTGCAGCCTCACCAATGCCCTATACAGCTGTAGCAAGACCTCCCTACTTTTATATTCAATCCCCCTCGCTATGAAGGCCAGCATCCCATTCGCCTTCCTGACCACCTGCTGCACCTGCAAGCTGGGTTTTTGCGACTCATGCACAAGGACCCCGAGGTCCCTCTGCACCGTCGCCTGCTGCAGTTTTTCGCCCCGTAAGTAATAGTCCTTCCTACCATTCCTCCTACCAAAGTGGACCACCTCACACTTGCCAACATTAAATGTCTGTCCTACAGACAGACCCGCAGTCTGTCTGTAGGAATGGCAGCACATGCTCAAAATCTGAAACGCTCAATTCGTGTCATAGAACATAGAACATAGAACATAGAACATTACAGCACAAACAGACCCTTCGGCCCTCGAGTTGCGCCGATCACATCAACCCCACCAATCTATAGACCTATCTATAACCCCCAATCCCATTAAACCCCATATACTCATCCAGAAGTCTTTTAAAAGACCCCAGCGAGTTCGCCTCCACCACCGATGACGGCAGCCGATTCCATTCACTCACCACCCTCTGAGTGAAAAACTTACCCCTAACATCACCTCTGTACTTCCCTCCCCGCACCTTAAATCTGTGTCCTCTGTGTCAATGGGTTTCCAAGTTTCAATCTCAAGTTCAAGCCATGGAGTGGCTAGAAACATGCCCCAGGACCATAGAAAGCTCATTTTAATTCGTTACCATGTCACTAGTGAGCACTCTGTATAGGGCATTTCCCCCTCACCAGATATTCAGCAGACACCAGCATTTACAACAGATCTATATAAGCACGAGCCTGGTGACTTCATTCCAGAGTGAGATTTCGGAATTGACTACTCAGGCAGCTAGCACTCTCCAGGGTGTTCACTACTCAGAGGGCACTTATAACCAAGCCTTATAATCTGGAAGTGGTCTCTTGGTGAAAATCGGGAGTCAACCTGGGGAGCTCCATAAATTTCTATTCCATTTATTCTGCTATTATCATGTATAATCATCAGATTTCAACTGATGTTCTGCAGTTTTAATATATCCAGCAAAAATGCACTATACGTTAAATTCAACTTACGAAGATTTTCCACTGCCTGTTGGGCCAAGGATAGCATTCAATCCTGGATTTAAAACACCACTATAAAAGACAAAACTAATATCAATAAAAGTGCTATGAAAGGACCTCAGTGCAGCACCTGTATTAGGTACAATATGCAATGTAACACAAGCCATTCAATCTAAAGGCAGTCTCCATGAGTCAGTCTCTCAAATAGCTGCAGAAATTATTAATGAGATAATTTTCTGTAGCCACAAACATGTAACTACTATAATAGATTAATAGAACACTACAGCACAAACAGGCCCTTTGGCCCACAAGTTGCGCCGATGACATCTATACCTATCAAACCATAGAACTATCTGTAACTCCCAATGCCATTAGATCCCATATACTCATCCAGAAGTCTTTTAAAAGACCCCAGCAAGTTCACCTCTACCACCACCGACGGTAGCCAATTCCACTCACTCACCACCCTCTGAGTGAAAAACCTACCCCTAACATCTCCTCTGTATTTGCTTCCCAGCACCTTAAACCTGTGTCCTCTCGTAGCAACTATTTCAGCCCTGGGAAATAGCCTCCAAGAATCCACCCTATCTATTCCTCTCAACATTTTATAAACTTCTATCAGGTCGCCTCTCAACCTTCGTCTCTCCAGGGAGAAGAGACCTAGCTCCCTCAACCTACCTTCATAAGGCATGCCTCCCAGTCCAGGCAACATCCTTAGAACATAGAACATAGAACATTACAGCGCAGAACAGGCCCTTCGGCCCACGATGTTGCGCTGACCAGTTACAAAACAATGACCCACTAGCCTAAACCAATCCCTTTTCATCCATAAACCTATCCACAGATCTCTTAAACGCCCCCAAACTAGGTGCATTTACAACTGCAGCTGGCAGGGCATTCCAGTCCCTCACCACCCTCTGGGTAAAGAACCTACCCCTGACATCTGTCCTATAACTACCCCCCCTTAATTTAAAATCGTGCCCCCTCGTGCTAGCTTTCTCCATCCTAGGAAAAAGGCTATCACTATCTACCCTGTCTAAACCTCTAATCATCTTATATGTTTCAATGAGATCCCCTCTTAGCCGCCTTCTTTCCAGCGAAAACAACCCCAAATCTCTCAATCTCTCCTCATAGGATCTCCCCTCCATACCAGGCAACATCCTGGTAAACCTCCTCTGCACCCTCTCCAAAGCCTCCACATCCTTCCTGTAATGTGGGGACCAGAACTGCACACAAAACTCCAAGTGCGGCCGCACCAGAGATGTGTACAGTTGCATCATGACGCTGCGACTCCTAAATTCAATCCCCCTACCAATAAACGCCAAAACTCCGTATGCCTTCTTAACAACCTTATCCACTTGATTCCCAACTTTCAGGGATCTATGTACACATACACCTAGATCCCTCTGCTCCTCCACACTATTCAAAGTCCTCCCGTTAGCCCTATACTCAACACATCTGTTATTCCTACCGAAATGAATTACCTCACACTTCTCCACATTAAACTCCATCCGCCACCTCTCAGCCCAGCTCTGCAACCTATCTAAGTCATCCTGCAAACTATGACACCCTTCCTCACAATCTACCACACCTCCGACTTTGGTGTCATCAGCAAACTTACTAATCCACCCAACTATACCCTCATCCAGATCATTAATAAAAATTACAAACAGCAGTGGCCCCAAAACAGATCCCTGAGGCACACCACTTGTAACCGAACTCCATGACGAATATTTCCCATCAACCACCACTCTCTGTCTCCTATCTTGTAAATCTCCTCAGCATCCTCTCAATAGCTTCCACATCCTTCCTGTAGTGAGGCGACCAGAACTGCACACAGTAAATGCACTGAAAACTCTGATATCATCACCTCAAAGAGACAAAGGGGAAGGAAACGATAAATACTGAAGTAGAAAATGAATTGCCGATCTGCCCTTTGAAATAGGACCTGATTGACTCTGACCAAATATCAAAGACATTCTTGAGGTGAGCAACTTCTAAAAAAAACATTTAAGGCAATGAAGGAAAATTAAGAGAGATTCTGGATAAAAAGGGCAACAAAATTGCAAAGAAAAAATTTAAATTGAACATGGCAAGACATGTACAGAATAATAATGAGGATATTTTAGGAGAAAAAGATGAAGGAATAGTTCAAATTTAAAAATGTGGAATACAATCTGGGTTTAAAAGTGGCAAGTTGGGAACATGCATTCAACTGCTGTCTCAGACATGTAAGTCACTGATTTCTGTTTAAGGAGGTTACATGCCTCCATGTTGTTTTAGTTTTAACAACTGCCAGACTGAATTTACTGAGCCTTGGAAAACCCAGCAGCTGAATGGAAGAGAAAAGGGCAGGATCCATCAAGTAAATGTCTTTAGAGTTTTATCTGTGGGTCAAGTGGAGCAAGTGTGCTCCTCATCCACCAAGTTTGCTTGTTGGGGGAAGACAGAAATCGGGAATTGTGCATTTACAAGCTTAAGAATTCCTGATATAGCCTTTGTACCAGAGCATCATTGGAGGAGAATCCCATTATAAATTTAAAGGTCTTTGTTCAGCTGTTCAGTCCAGTCTAAAATTAACAAATGGCCATGCTGGTAAGTTCTATTTCATCACAGTATTTAAGTCCATGGAACACATGAGGAGCTTTCAGTTGGGCCTTAGAATAATCCTGAGGAACACCTGCAGTGTTCCATTCTCCCTTCCACCTCCTGATTTACAGCTATTACTGGAATGTTTTTAGTATCTTAGTGAAGACAGAAACAAAATATTTGTTTATTTCATTCACCATTTCCTTATTATCTACGATTAGCTCCCTATTGTCACTTTGTAGATGACCAACAGTCACTTTAGAGTGATAGACTGAGAGACCTCAGGCAAACATCCATCATCAGCAGAGTGTAACCTTCCCATGGCCCCCACATTCTCTGCAGCCTCCCTTCACCCGCCCCGTCTGCCAATCACCCACTCTGCACACACCCACCAACTGCAGATCACCCCCCCCCGCCCCCACCGAGATTTATGATGATATTATGCATTTAAGAAGTTTCCAGACCGCTGTACCTGTCAATCAGGCCAGCAGATCGTGAAGATAGTGCACAAGCTGGTCCCACACCAGAAGGTATCTTCCCAGCACTGTTTCGCCGACAGGAAGCCAATTTAAATACTAATGTCATTGTTTAAATGACTTGTTGGCGAGAAATCTTGCCATTGAAAATCACTCATGGTCCTCACCACAGGGACCAGTCACAATGGTCATGCTGGGGGATCGGAGCCATGTGAAACCCCCAGGTGATATGGTCATAACCGTGCAGTGCCCATGGAACACTGCCAGGTTGGTAGTGCTCACTGGGCACTTTGGCACTGCCCACTGTGCACCCTGGCACTGCCCACCATGCCCTGGCAATGCCCACTAGGCACCTTAACTGTGCCAGGACAGTGCCAAGGGAATGGGGCCTGAGTGGGAGTGGAGCTTGACTGATGGTGGTGCTATGGCATTGCGGGAGGCAAGATGAAGCTCTACTTGGGAAGAGGGAGCTCTGCAAGGGGGAGCTTTGCATGGTGGTGAGGCAAGGGGAGGAATTCTGCAGGGGAGGATATGCAAGGGGGGGGTGAACAGCAGTTGGTGGGTGTGTGCAGAGTGGGTGATTGGCAGACGGGGCAGGTGAAGGAAGGCTGCAGAGAATGTGGGGGCCATGGGAAGGTTACACTCTGCTGATGATGGATGTTTGCCTGAGGTCTTTCAGTCTATCACTCTAAAGTGACTGTTGGTCATCTACAAAGTGACAATAGGGAGCTAATCGTACATAAGGACGGATAAAGCTCCGGGGCCTGATGGTATTTATCCCAGGCTGCTTAGGGAGGCGAAAGATGAAATTGCTGGGCCTCTGGCGCAAATCTTTGTCTCTTCTTTGGACACAGGTGAGGTCCCAGAAGACTGGAGGGTAGCAAATGTGGTCCCGTTGTTCAAAAAAGGCAGTAGGGATAACCCTGGGAATTATAGACCGGTGAGTTTGACGTCGGTGGTAGGGAAGTTAATGGTAAAAATACTTAGGGGTAGGATGTATGAGCATTTGGAGCGTTGCGATCTGATTAGGGATACGCAACATGGCTTTGTTAGAGGGAGGTCTTGCCTTACGAATCTGGTGGAATTCTTTGAGGAGGTGACAAAAACGGTTGACGATGGGAGAACCGTTGATGTCATCTATATGGATTTCAGTAAGGCGTTTGACAAAGTCCATCACGGTAGGCTGGTAGAAAAGGTTAAGGCGCATGGGATACGAGGCCAGGTAGCTAGGTGGATTGAGAACTGGCTGGGAAATAGGAGACAGAGGGTAGCTGTGGAAGGGACCTTGTCGGGCTGGAGGCCAGTGACCAGTGGTGTGCCACAGGGCTCAGTACTGGGACCTCTCCTCTTTGTAGTCTACATAAATGACTTGGAAGAGGGCGTAGGTGGTGTGATTAGCAAGTTTGCTGATGACACCAAGATGGCAGGGTTGGCGGGTACGGAACTGGATTGTCAGGTGATACAACAGGATATAGATAGGCTGGTGCAGTGGGCAGATAGGTGGCAGATGGCATTTAATCCTGACAAATGCGAGGTGATGCATTTTGGACGGAATAATGCAGAGAGGAGCTATGAGATTAAAGGGAGGCCGATTAGGAGTATAAACATACAGAGGGACCTGGGAGTGCAGGTTCACAAATCCATGAAGATTGCATCACAAGTGGAGAAGGTTGTTAGGAAGGCTTATGGGATGTTGGCCTTTATAGGAAGGGGCATAGAGTATAAAAGCTGCTGTCTAATGCTTCAGTTGTACAGAACGTTGGTTAGACCGCATTTGGAGTACTGCGTCCAGTTCTGGTCACCTTACTACCGGAAGGACGTGGAGTCTCTGGAAAGGGTGCAGAGGAGGTTTACCAGGATGTTGCCTGGCATGGGGGGACTGGGTTACGAGGAGAGGTTGAAGAAACTGGGACTATTCTCCTTGGAAAGGCGGAGATTGAGAGGGGATAGAAGTATATAAGATAATGAAGGGAATGGATAGAGTTAATAGTGAGAGACTGCTCCCTAGACTAGATACAAACATGAGAGGTCATCATTTAAGGGTGAGGGGGGAGAGGTATAATTTGGAGGTGAGAAGAAAGTTCTTTACGCAGAGAGTTGGAGGGGTCTGGAACGCGCTACCGAGTAGGGTGGTGGAGGCAGGAACATTAGACTCGTTTAAGATGCAGTTAGATAGGCACATGAGTGAAACGAGAATGGAGGGATATGGTAGGGGATATTAAATAGGGTTAAACCTCGGGAGACACCGGAAAGGCAGGCTGTAAGATTAATATTTTTGACTTTATTCCACAGGTGGAGGTCCACCTCGTGTCAAACGAGGGGCATTCACACGGCGGGTCGTGCCTGGGCTGCTCTTGGAAGTTCCAGGAGTGGTCTAGAACTTCGTGTCGGTGTGTGTGCTTGATCCTGGACCGGTAGATGGGCTCCGCAACAGCTCAGTGACTAGCACTGCTGGCTGTGCAGGCACATGGATTTGGGCCTGTGTCTGTGGGAGTTTGCGCATTCTCCCTGTGGTTGCGTGGGTTTCCTCCGGGCGCTCCGGTTTCCTCCCACACCCCAAAAATGTGCTCTCAGGCTAATCGGTTTTTACCAAATTGACACTATTTCTTCCCTGAATCTGACTGAGTAGGGTTCCATTCATAGATATGCAGGGTAGAATAGGTGCAGGGTGATGTGGCGGCGCGGGCTCGTTGGGCCGAAGGGCCTGTTTCCCGTGCTGGATTGTTCTTTGTTCTTTGTTATAAGGAAATGGTGAATGAAATAAACAAATATTTTGTTTCTGTCTTCACTAAGATGCTAAAAACATTCCAGCAATAGCTGTAAATCAGGAGGTGGAAGGGAGAGTGGAAATTAGTGACATTACAATCACAAGGAAAGCAGCAGTGATCAAACTGATGGAGCTGCAGGTTGTCATCCTCGGGTCTTAAAAGCTGCATCTAATCAGATAGTAGATGCATTGGTGTTAATTTTCCATAATTCCTCAGATTAAATCAGACAAAAAAGTAGCAAGTAACCCCTACCTTCAAAATAGGAGCTTGACATCTGTGGTAGGGAGGATGTTAGAATTAATCATTAAGGAGGTTATAGCTAGAAGGGTCAGCATGTTTTTGTGAAAGGGAAATCATTTAATCAATTGATTGGAGTTCTTTGAAAGAGCAAACATGCACTGTGGAAAAAGGGGAGCATGGAGACATATGTACTTGGATTTCCAGAAGGCATCTGACAAGGTCCCACATCAAAGGTTACTGTGGAAAATAGAAGCTCATGGTGTATGGAGTAAACATTAGCATGGCTAGAAGATTGGCTGACTGGCAAAAAACAGAAAATGTATCAGTGGTTCTTTTTTCTGATTGGCTGGATGTGGTGCTGCATAAGGTGGTGTGTAATGTGGAAAAGTGTAAAGTTGTGCAGTTTGGGAATAAGAATTTTAAAAACAGGCGATATTTTAATAAGAACCTAAGAACTAGGAACAGGAGTAGACAATTCAGCTCCTCAAGTTGGCTCTGCCATTCAATATGGTCATGGCTCATCTTGTCTTAGCCTCAATTCCACTTTCCAAGCCTATTCTCCATGACACTTGACCCCATTAATAATTAAAAATCTGTCTATCTCCTCCTTAATTTACTCAATGTCTGGCATCCACCACGTTATGAGGTAGTGAATTCCACAGATTCACAACCCTTTCAGAGAAGTAATTTCTCCTCATCTGTTTTAAATCTGCAGTCCTTCATCATAAAACTGTGATCTGTTGTTCCAGATTGCCCCAGAAAAGGAAACATCCTCTCTATGTTTACCCTGTCATTCTCCTTTAGCATTTTATAGAATTCCAGCAGTGCAAAGGAGGCCATTCGGCCCATCAAGTCTACACCAACTCCCCAACAAAGCATCTACCCCTGCCCTAATCCCATGAACCCCACACATTTACCCTGCTAATCCTCTAATCTACACATCCCGGAATAATAGTGGGCAATTTAGTATGGCCAATCCACCTATCTTACACATCTTTGTAATGTGGTGGTGGAGGAGGGGTGGGGCGGCTGTAGCACCCGGAGGAAACCCATGGAGACATGGAGAGAATATGCAAACAACCACAGTAATCCAAGGCCAGAGTTGAACCTGGGTCCTTGGCACTGTGAAGCAGTACACCTCAACTAAATCTCCTCTCATTCTTCTGAACTCCAGGGAGTACAGGCCTAAATTGCCCAATCTCTCTTTGTAAGTCAAACTTCTAATCTCTGGAATGACTCTAGCAAACCTCTTCTGAACGTCTCCAATGCAACTGCATCCTTCCTGAAGTAAGGGGGCCAAAGCTGTGCACAATACTCCAGGATGGTCTCACTAATTCCTTGTACAGTTTCAGCAATATTTCTGAAATAGAGCAATATATTAGAGCAAAATCTCAGATGGAGTTTAACATGGATGAGTGGGAGGTTATCCATTTTGGCTGGTAAAATAGAAAGGCAACTTATTATCTAATTATTTAGCAATAAATGCCAAAGTTCCATTTGCCTTCCTTATTACTTACTGTTCCTGCATACTGGTTTTTTTGTGCTTCATGCATGAGGATGTCCAGATCCCTGTGCACCGAACCACTCTGAAGTTTCTCTCCATTTAAATAAGTTGCCTTTCTATTTTACCAGCCAAAATGGAAAACTTCCCACTCATCCATGTTAAATTCCATCTGAGATTTTGGCCCATTCACCTAACCTATCCACATCCATTTGTAAATTGCTTATATTTTAATCACAATTTACTATTCCATCTATTTTAGTCTCATCTGCAAATCTAGCTATAGTACCTTCTATCCCTGTGTCCAAGTCATTAATGTAGATTGTAAATAGTTGGGGACTTGGACTGAACCCTGTAGCACCCCACTAGTTACATTTTGCTAACCAGAAAAAGACCCATTTATCCCAACTCTCTGCTTTCTGTTAGTTAGCCAATCCTCTATCCAAGTTAATAACAAGTTACCCCTAACACCATGTGATCTTACCTCGTGTTTTAACCTTTTGTGCAGCTCCTTATCAAATACTTTTTGGAATTCCAGATATACAGGATCCCCATTATCCACTTTGTTTGTTACATCTTCAAAGAACTCTAGCAAATTAGAAAAACACGGTTTATCCTTCATAAAACCATGCTGACTCTGATAGATTGTGTTTTGGCATTCCAAATGTGCTATTATCACTTCCTTTACAATGGATTCTAACAATTTCCCAACAATAGATATTAAGTTAACTTGTCTGTAGTTTCCTACTTACTGCTCCCTGCCCTTTTTGAATAAGGACATTATATTAGCATTTCTGTAATCCTCTGGAACCTTTACCACATTCAGAGAATTTTGGAATATTATAACAAATGAATCCACTATCTCCACTACCACTTCCTTTAAGACCCAAGAGTATAGGCCCTGGGGACTTTTTTCTGCTTTCAATCCCAATAGTTTGCTCAGCACTTTTTCTCTATTGTTGATGATTGTTCTAAGTTCCTTCCTTTCTATTACTTCTACATTACCTATTACTATTGGGATGGGTCCGGTGTCCTCCACCATGAAAAATGAGGCAAAATACTGATTTAGTGTCTCCATCATTTCTGTGTTCCCCACTATTAGCTCCCCAGTCTCATCCTCCAAGGGTCCAAATTTCACTTTAGCCACTCTCTTCTCTTTTATATACTTATAGATGTTTTTCCTAGCCTTTTTGAAATCTTGTTCTAGTTTTCGTTCATAATTTACCTTTGCTATTTTATTAACTTTTTGGTAACCATTTGTTGATCTTAAAAAGTTTCAGCTTGCCACTGGCATTTGCAATATGGTATGCGTTAGTTTTTGTCTTTATGTTATCTTTAACTTCCTTGCTTAGCGATGGCTGTTTCTCCCCCTCTTACAATTCCTGTTCTCTCTGCAATATATTTTTGTTGGGAGGAATTGACTATCTCCTTAAAATATCTGTCACTGTTCATCAACTATCCTATTTATTAGTCTTCCTGCCCAGTCCACTACAGCCAAATCTCTCCTCATGTCTATGTAATTACCTTTGTTTAACTCCAGAATGCTAATGTGGGCCTCCAGTTTCTTGCCTTCAAACCAAAGTTGAAATTCTAGCATGCTATGATCCTTCTTTCTTGGAAGGTCCTTAACTATGAGACCATCAATTAATCACTACTCATTACACAAAACCAAATCCAGCATAACCTGCTCCCTGGTTAGTTACACAACCTATCAGTCCAAAAAAAATCCCTAATATATTCAATGAACTCTCCTCGAGGTTACTCTTGCCAATTTGAGTGTTCCAGTTTATATGCATATCAAAATCACCCATGATTATAAGAACATAAGAACTAGGAGCAGGCCCCTCGAGCCTGCTCTACCATTCAATAAGATCATGGCTGATCTTTTTGTGGACTCAGCTCCACTTATCTACATGCTCACCATAACCCTTAATTTTTTTAATGTTCAAAACATTCAGTGAAGTAGCCTCAACTGCTTCACTGGGTAGGGAATTCCACAGATTCACAACCCTTTGTGTGAAGAAATTCCTCCTCAACTCAATCCTAGATCCGCTCCCCCTTATTTTGAGGCTAGTTCTGCTTTCACCCGCCAGTGGGAACAACTTCCCTGCTTCTATCTTATCTATTCCTTCATAATCTTATATGTTTCTATAAGATCTCCCCTCATTCTTCTGAATTCCAATGAGTATAGTCCCAGTCTACTCAGTTTCTCCTCATGAGCCAACCCTCCCAACTCCGGAATCAACCGAGTGAATCTTCTTTGCACCCCCTCCAGTACCAGTATATCCTTTCTCAAGTCAGGAGTCCAAAACTGTACACAGTACTCCGGGTGTGGCCTCTTGAGCACTTTATACAGCTGCAACATAATCTCACTGTTCTTAAACTCCATCCCTCTAGCAATGAAGGACAGAATTCTTATTTCTACACAAACTGGTCCTGGGCAGCACGGTAGCACAGTGGTTAGCACTGCTGCTTCACAGCTCCAGGGTCCTGGGTTCGATTCCCAGCTCGGGTCACTGTCTGTGTGGAGTTTGCACATTCTCCTCGTATCTGCGTGGGTTTCCTCCGGGTGCTCCGGTTTCCTCCCACAGTCCAAAGATGTGCGGGTTAGGTTCATTGGCTATGCTAAAATTGCCCCTTAGTATCCTGGGATGTGTAGGTTAGAGGGATTAGCAGGTAAAATGTGTAGGGATATGGGGATGGGGTTTGGGTGGGATTGTGTTCGGTGCAGACTCAATGGGCCGAAGGGCCTGTTTCTGCACTGTAGGGTTCTATGGTACACTTTGATTTCCAGTGCCTATATAATTTCTTACTTCAGCACTGATCTCTTTCTTCATGAACAAAGTCACACCAACTCTTTTTGCTTTCTGTCTACCCTTTTGAAATACTGAGTACCTTTGGATATTCCAATTCCCAACCCTGGTTTTCCTGCAAACATATCTCAGTAATTGCCACCAAATCATACCCATTTCTCTGCATTTGTGCTGTTAACTCATTCATTTTATTTCAAATGTTTCATGCAGATACAAAGCCTTTAAATGTTTTCTATTATCAAATTTCCCTATTGTTGCATGATTCATTGGTGTAATATGATGTTCACATGTTGTGTCCCTGCCTTTTTTTTCAGGTAACAATCAGCCTCTTCACTAACCTGCACTACTAGCTTCTCCTTTAACTTTGATTTTTTTAAATTTTCCAAGCAACTGAACCTCCCTGTTATTTAGTTTAAAGCCATATCTACAGCCCTAGTTATGCGATTCACTAGGGTCTGGTCCCAGCATGACTCAGGTGGAATCCGTTCTACCAGAAGAGCTCCCTTTTTTCCTAGTATTGATGCCAATGTCCTAAGAACCCATTTCTTCTACACCAATCTATGAGCAAGGCGTTTACCTCTTTAATCTTATTAACCTTGTGCCAATTAGCTTGTGGCTCATGTAATAATCCAGAAATCATTATCTTTTTAGTTCTGCTTTTTAATTTAGTTCCTAGCTGCTCATATTCCAGCAGCAGAACTTCCATTGTTATTCTACCTATATCGTTGGTACCTACATAGACCACAACAACTGAACCTGTCCACTCCCATTCCAAATAAATGAGCTATATTCTTAATCCTGGCACCAGTTTGGCAACATAGCCTTCAGGAATCTTGAACCTGGCTGTACAGAACAGTCCCATAAGGCACCATGGGAAAGTCTATGGCATTCTGCGCCTTGGGAAAGTCTATGACATTGTACACCTTGGGAAGTCTGTGGCACTCTGCACCTTGTGAAAGTCTGTGAAATTGTGCACCTTGGGAGAGTCAATGGAATTGTGCACCTCGGAAAAGTCTACTTTCTTAGGAGACTAAGTAAATTTAGCATGTCAAGCACAACACTCACCAACTTTTACAGAGGCACCATAGAAAGCATTGTTTCTGGTAGTATTACAGTTTGGTATAGCTCCTGCTCTTCCAACACCACAAGAAATTACAAAAGGTCGTGAATGTAGCCCAATCCATCAAGCAAATCAGTCTCCCATCCATTGACTCTGTCTACACTTTCCACTGCCAGCATAATTAAGGACCCCGCATACCTTGGACATTCTCTCTTCCATCTTCTTCCGTCAGGAAAAAAATAAAGAAGTTTGAAGTCACGTACCAACCAGCTCAAGAACAGCTTCTTCCCAGTTGCCATCAGACTTTTGAATGGACCTATCTTGCATTAAGTTGATCTTTCTCTACATGCTAGCTGTGATTGTAATACTACATTCTGTACTTTTCACTATATACTAATACTATTGTGACAATAATAAATCAAATCAAAGACATTTTGCACCTTGGGAAAGTCTACAAAATTGTGCACGTTGGGAAAGTCTATGGCATTCTTCATCTTGGGAAAGTCTATGGCATTGTGCACCTTGGGAAAGTCTGTGGCATTGAGCACTTGGGAAAGTCTGTGGCATTGAGCACTTGGGAAAGTCTATGGCATGGTGCACCTTGGGAAAATCTATGGCATTGTGCATCTTGGGAAAGTCTGTGGCATTGTGCACTTGGGAAAGTCTATGCATCTTGGGAAAGTCTATGGCATTCTGTACCTTGAGAAAGTATATGGAATTGTGCACCTTGAATAAATCTATGAAATGATGCACCTTGGGAAATTCTCCAGTCTGGCACATCACACCACAGCTGCCAGTGAGAATGGAGAACTTGGCGCTCAGCCAAATCTCTAATCAGTACAGTAGGCTGGAGAATTCCTGCCTAAGGGTCTGCAAAATGGTATAAGTGGCTGGGAATGTAATTTCATATGGAGCATGTGGAAAAATGTGGTCCACTTGGGCAGGAAGAAAAGAAAAGCGGAGTATTATTTAACTGGAGGGACTGCAGGATGTTGTGGTACAGAGGGCTTTGGGTATCTTTGTACATGAATCATAAAATGTTAGCATGCAGTACAATATGTAATTGGGAAGACAAATGGAATGCTGGCCTTTATTGCAAAGTGGCTGGAATATTAAAGTAGGGAAGTCTTTCTACAACTGTACTGGTCACTGGTGAGAACATGCAAGAGTACTGCTGTGTACAGTTTTGGTCTCCTTGCATGAGGAATGATATACTTGTATTTGAAGCACTTGGCTGAATAAAAGGATTGCCTTTTGAGAAAATGTTGAGTTGATTGGGCATATACTCATTGTAATTTAGGAAAATGAGAGGCAACTTTACTGAAACTTATAAGATTCTGTGAGGTTTGACAGGGTAGATACTGAGAAGATGTTTACCCTTATGGAGTAATATAGAATTAGGGGGCACAGTTTAAAAATCAGGGGTCTCGCTTAAGGCAGAGATAAGAAGGAATTTCTACTCTTAAGTGTCACTAGCCTCTCAAATTCTATCCACAGAAAACTGTGAGGCTGAATCATTGATATATTCAAGCTGTGTTAGCCAAATTCTTGATCTACAAGAGAGTCTACAGATAAGGGGGACAGGCAGGACCGTGGATTTAAAGCCGGAATCAGATCAGTCATGATCTCATTGAATGGTGGAGCAGGATTCCTGGGCTAAATGACCTACTGCAGCACTTTTCTTATGCTCTGATTCCAATCTAGGAAAACAAATGAATTGGAATTGGTAAGGTCCGATACCAAGCAGCTGCCAAAAGGATCAGATAAATGTACATCCATATCTGTGCTATGAAACCTTCAATTTCCATTCTGCAAAAATCAAACCCATCTGTGGATGACTCCTAGCTTATCTCTAGCTTATTCCAGAAGCACAAGGAGTCTGCAAGATAAAAGATTTTAATTATTCTATTTTCAATGCTTAACTAAAAATTAGAGAGGAGCAGGAGGTATAACACAACAGAGAACTTACTTGATATCATAAAGAATTTGTTTTCTGGTCACTTTGCAGAAGTATGGAATGCCACGAGAAATGTTGACAGAATACTGTATATTATGGAAACTGACCACCGATCCCTGGGAACTTCCCAGCAAATCCATATTTAATGCAGAGCGCTCAGATGTATTTTCATTCTCCTCAGAATACACTTCAGGAAAAATGTTGTCTTGCATGTTAGTGGTGCATAAGTTGAGCCCTTTGTTGTTTGGGCTGCTGGCTGCAATCGTTTTGCTGAATTTATTTCCCATTTTGTAAAATTTCATTCATTCTGGCGGAAAAAGTACAGCAAATTATTAAGTTATAGGACTTTTTTAATTGTATTGAAAAACTAAAAAGATACAATAAGGAAAAGCTCAAAGCTAAAAACCCGAATTAAAAACACAAATGGTAACAAATAAATAAAAGGCATCTGCAAACCTTTTAATCAAGTAGCCAGAATTCGATAACTCTCTTAAATAGTCTGAAGCTGACTTTTCAGGTTCTGCCATGCTTAGGAATGGAAACAGGTGGGTTCGAAAATATGGCTGCTGCTGGCAAATTTCCCAATGCTTTTCCCAGTTCCAGCAAGTTTCACCAGAACAAGGGAGACGCCCTAATATCTGACCCAAGCTTCCAAGCATGGCAACTACAATTGGCAGCTCAGTGAGGAGCATGTTCAGATCTTGATAGGTCACACAATCAGGTCAGGGGAATGGAGTTGTACACACAGAGGGTAGCCAATCATGTCTAGCCCTCGGTGACCACTATGAAAACGTAATTAATGCATAGTGGAATTCAATCATTGACATACACATGCCATCAGGTCAAAACAGATCGTGGGACTGTGGTCAGTAAGCACTCATGCATTGTAGGGGTCAACACCTTTATGACATCATGGAACCATAAGAGGAAGAGAAGGCAAAGCTGTCAAACACCACAGAGCGACCACCTGAGCACAAGAACAGCAGCTGGCAATGGGGTTACGACACTCGGAAATTTGAATTCAGTGACAAAGAGGAGCAGTAACTCTCTCATGAAGAGCAAAACTCCCAGCATGAAGAATATAGAGATGAAGAATGAGGAAAAGGAAAGACACGTAGGCCATATCCTGAGAATAGGATCTACCATCAATGACAGAACTACCACAAGATTACCGAGAACCAATGCCACAAGAAACAATAACTCTACAGGCAGATGGTCAGAATTCGCAGAACTGCACGATGATGGTCAAATTGAGGGATGGGAGAGGAGAAGGGATTGATGATCAGTGGTGCAGGGTGGAGAAAAGCTCAATGACTGGTGAGAGTGGCAGAAAATGCCAATAATTATTTGGGGTAGCGAAGCACCAACTCTGCTCAGGCTGGGGAGGGCAGCCACTGAGATCTCTGTGGTGGGCTGGTGGGGAAAGCTTGCTCAGGTAATGATTAGAGCACCCTTTAAAGATGGCATGCCGATCTCTATAAGCTGGGTTTTGCTGGTGAGTTGAGGCCCCGCTGCCCTGCATGACAGCGTGAAAAATGTCCCCTCCCTTGATTGCTTTTTGACAACGTTGTATGGTCCAGAGAGAAAGCCAGCATATTTCTCTGGACAGAAACTGGTTTTCTCACCAGAAACAGCGGTCTGAATATTTTGGTAAGATTCAGTCTAGAAAGTTGGCATAAATAATGAATCTTTTCCTGTTTGGCGAGATGTGATAAGTGGCGTGCAACAGCAATCGATGCTGTGGCCTCAACATTTTACAGTTTATATAAATGACTTGGATGAAGGGGCTGAAGATATAGTTGCTAAATTTGCTGATGACGCAAAGAAAGGTAGGGAAGTAAGTTGTGAAGGGGACCTAAGAAGGCGACAATGGGACACAAATAAGTTAAATGATTGGGCAAAAATCTGGCAAATGGAGTATATAATATGGACAATGTGAATTTCTCCATTTTGGCAGGAAGAATAACAAGAAGCTTATTATCTAAATGGTGACAGATTGCGTAGCTCTGTGGTTCAGAGGAATCTCGGAGTGATGCATGATTCACAAAAGGCTAGTATACAGGTATAGCAAATAATTAGGAAAGCTAATAGAATATTATTGTTTATTGTACTAGAAATTGATTAAGAATATAGGAAGGTAACGTTTCAGTTGGTGAGACCTTATCTGGAATATTATGTACAGTAATGGTCATTATTCCTGGTCATTAGTCTGTACAGTAAAAAGTCTGACAACACCAGGTTTTAGTCCAACCGATTTATTTGATAATATTCTCACAAGCTTTCGAGGGGGCTGCCTCTTTGTCAAGTGAATGGAGAGTTCTGGCCTCAGACAGACAGAGCATACAAAGCACAGAAGTTGCTGATTAGAATGCGAATCCTTACACCTAACCTGCTGTTCAATTCTTAAAGTGGCTGATAATGTGAGTGGAAGGAGCACTGATCACAGTTTAAAGAGATGTGTATTGTCTCCAGGCGGCCTTCATGACACACGACAGCGCAGAGTCGCTGAACAGAGACTGATAGCCAAGTTCCGCACACATGAGGACGGTCTCAACAGGGATCTTGGGTTCATGTCGCACTATCTGTAACCCCCGTGACTTGCCTGGGTTTGCAAAACCTCACTTACTGTACTGTCTGGAGACAATACACATCTCTTTAAACTGTGATCAGTGCTCCTTCCACTCACATTATCAGCCACTTTAAGAATTGAACAGCAGGTTAGGTGTAAGGATTCACATTCTAATCAGCAACTGTCTGTGCTTTGTATGCTCTGTCTGTCTGAGGCCAGAACTCTCCATTCACTTGACAAAGAGGCAGCCCCCTCGAAAGCTTGTGAGAATATTATCAAATAAATCGGTTGGACTAAAACCTGGTGTTGTCAGACTTTTTACTGTGTTTACGCCAGTCCAACGCCGGCATACCCACATCATTAGTCTGTAACCAGAGGCTTATAGCTTGAGAGGCACCACTCTGCAGCAAGCATAGCTGACTGAGCCTTTCCCGCTCTTACCACCTGTCATTGGCATGTAGAAAGGATTATGCAGGTTGACCCTCATAAATATTTTATTCAACCTAATAAAAGCAAATTACTGCGGATGCTGGAATCTGAAACCAAAAGAGAAAATGCTGGAAAATCTCAGCAGGTCTGGCAGCATTTGTAAGGTAGTCATGATGTGGGTATGCCGGCGTTGGACTGGCGTAAACACAGTAAAAAGCCTGACAACACCAGGTTTTAGTCCAACCTATTTATTTGATAATATTCTCACAAGCTTTCGAGGTTACCCTCTTTGTCAGGTGAATGGAGAGTTCTGGCCTCAGACAGAGCATATAAAGCACAGACAGTTTAGAGATTACTGATTAGAATGCGAATCCTTACACCTAACCTGCTGTTCAAGTCTTAAAGTGGCTGATAATGTGAGTGGAAGGAGCACTGATCACAGGTTAAAGAGATGTGTATTGTCTCCAGACAGTACAGTAAGTGAGGTTTTGCAAACCCAGGCAAGTCACGGGGGGTACAGATAGTGCGACATGAACCCAAGATCCCTGTTGAGACTGTCCTCATGTGTGCGGAACTTGGCTATCAGTCTCTGTTCAGCGACTCTGCGCTGTCGTGTGTCATGAAGGCCGCCTTGGAGAATGCTTACCCGAAGGTCAGAGGCTGAATGCCCGTGACCACTGAAGTGTTCGCCAACAGGAAGGGAACAGTCTTGCCTGGTGACTGACGAGCGATGTTCATTCATCCGTTGTCGTAGCGTCTGCATGGTCTCCCCAATGTACCACGCTTCGGGACATCCTTTCTTGCAACGTATCAGGTAGACAATGTTGGCCGAGTTGCAAGAGTATTTACCATGTACCTGGTGGATGGTGTTCTCACGTGTGATGATGGTATCCATGTCGATGATCCGGCATGTCTTGCAGAGGTTGCTGTGACAGGTTGTGTGGTATTGTGGTCACTGTTCTCCTGAAGGCTGGGTAGTTTGCTGCGGACAATGGTCTGTTTGAGGTTGTGTGGTTGTCTGAAAGCAAGAAGTGGGGGTGTGTGGATAGCCCTGGCGAGATGTTCGTCTTCATCAATGATATGTTGAAGACTCCGGAGAAGATGTCGTAGCTTCTCCGCTCCGGGGAAGTACTGGACGACGAAGGGTACTCTGTCCACTGTGTCCTGTGTTTGCCTTCTGAGGAGATCGGTGCGGTTTTTCGCTGTGGCACATCGGAACTGCCGATCTATGAGTCGAGCACCATATCCTGTTCTTATGAGGGCATCTTTCAGGGTCTGGAGGTGTCTGTCACGATCCTCCTCATCTGAGCAAATCCTGTGTATACGGAGGGCTTGTCCATAGGGAATAGCTTCTTTAACATGTTTAGGGTGGAAACTGGAGAAGTGGAGCATTGTGAGATTGTCTGTGGGTTTGCGGTACAGTGAGGTGCTGAGGTGACCGTCCTTAATGGAGATGCGTGTGTCCAAGAATGCAACTGATTCTGGGGAATAGTCCATGGTGAGTCTGATGGTGCGGTGGAATTTGTTGATATCATCATATAGTTGTTTCAGTGATTGTTCACCATGAGGCCAAAGGAAGAAAATGTCATCGATGTATCTAGTGTATAGCATCGGTTGAAGATTCTGTGCAGTGAAGAAGTCTTGTTCGAACCTGTGCATGAAGACGTTGGCATATTGAGGTGCAAATTTGGTCCCCATGGCTGTTCTGTGTGTCTGGATGAAAAACTGGTTGTTGAAGGTGAAGAGATTGTGGTCCAGGATAAAGCGGATGAGTTGTAAAATTGCATCTGGAAACTGGCAGTTGTCAGCATTGAGTACTGAGGCAGTCGCAGCAATGCCATCGTTGTGGGGGATGTTGGTGTAGAGCGCTGAGACATCCATTGTGACGAGGAGTGTCCCTGGTTCAACTGCTCCATGTGTGCTGAGTTTCAGTAGGAAGTCCGTAGTGTCGCGACAAAAGCTGGGGGTTCTTTGTACAATGGGTTTCAGGATGCCCTCGACGTAGCCGGAGAGGTTCTCACACAGAGTTCCATTGCCCGATACAATGGGACGTCCCATCGTATCTTATTTTACAACTCATCGAATTTTACAACTCATCCGCTTTATCCTGGACCACAATCTCTTCACCTTCAACAACCAGTTTTCATCCAGATCATTTTGTATTGGGACAAATTGTTTACCTAGCTGTATCTTATTTTTTGACATTATAGGAAGTTGAGAAGCAAACATCATCAAATTTTTGGATGCTCTGTGAACAAAGAACAAAAACCAGCCCGGGAAACAGGCCCTTTGGCCCAACGAGCCCGCGCCGCCATCTCAACACCACCAGTTCACCTCTCTACCCATGACCCCTGTCTAATGTTTTATGGCCATCCAGATTGAGGGAAACTGATTTAGGGACAATTTATTCCTGCCAATCAGCCTAACAGCACATCTTTGGGGTGTGGGAGGAAACCGGAGCACCCGGAGAAAACCCACGCAAGCACGGGGAGAATGCGCAAACTCCCACAGACACCGACCCAAATCCATGTGTCTGCACAGCAATCAGTGATAGTCACTGAGCTGTCATCTTGCCCAGTATCAGGTCCAATTTAGGCACACACTAACGACATGAAGCACTAGGCCAATCTCGAACAACCAAGAGCAGCCCCAGTACGACCCATTGTGTGTATGCCCCTCATTGGACACGAGGTGGACCGACTGAAAAGTAAGCAAATGAGGCAAATTAGAATAGGTTGCCATGAATATCTCAGGATAGCACATGAAAGTTACACAAAGTGCTTGTCAGAAACTGATCTGAAATGACAATCGGCAAAGCAACCCAGGGGAGTTCGATCCAAGTAGGAACAATCCTACAGGGGTAACAAAGGGCACGCCTCACCAGTATCTTGCAGTGTAAATTCAATGTTCCCATGCATCCACTGAATATCATACTCAATTGTGTGCAGATAGGAAACACAAGATCATCAGTGTAAACTCCAACCCACAGTTCTTTCCCATGTGGCCCTGTCTTCTGGGAGCTCTGGATTTATCATTAGATGAGAGAAGTGTACAAGGTAAATATGGCACGTTGTCATTTCTTCACGTAACTTTCCAGCACTGTGAATGTTACTATACATGCATATTATGCATGATGTGGGTATGCCGGCGTTGGACTGGGCCTTTCGGGACTAACCCCGAAAGCTTGTGAGAATATTATCAAATAAATAGGTTGGACTAAAACCTGGTGTTGTCAGACTTTTTACTGTGCATATTATGCATCAGGGGACAATCAGAGCTAGTAATTAATACTACAAACATTTGCAGCTCTGTTTCAGCTTTATATAAGGGGAATAGAACATAAAAGTAAGGAAGTTTAACTGCAGCTGTACAGGGTGTGGTGAGGCCACATCTGAATACTGTGCTCAGTTTTGGTCTCATTATTTGAAAAAGAACATAATTACATTCAAAGCAGTTCAGAGAAGGTTCACTCCTCTCATCCCAGGGATGAAGGGCTAGTCCACAGAAAAAAAGTTCAACTGGTTGGACCTATGCCTGTTGGAATATAGAAGAATGAGAGGTGATCTTATTGAAACATAATGAGAACCTGAGGATATTTGATAGGGTGAATACTGGGAGGATTTTCCCTCTTGTGGGAAAGACTAGGGGCCGGATTCTCCATTCTTATTTATTCCCACCCCAAAAGGAGAATTTGGTGCTCCGTGGAGGCAGAGAATCCCAAACGCAGACGAGGTTTCTAGCATAAAACTAGGGCACACAGTTTAAGAATAAGAAATCTTCCTTTTTAAACATCATTGGTCTGTGGAATTCTCTTCCAAGAGAACAGTGGCTGGGTCATTGAACTTATTCAAGACAGATTTAGAATATTTTTGGTAAATTAGGGGATCAAGGGTTATGGGGAAAGACAGGGAAGTAGAGTTGAGACTACAATCTGATCAAACTATCATTTTACCAAATAGCATTACAGGCTCAAAAGGCCAAATGGCCAACACTTATGCCTCCAAAATATGTTCAGTAAAAGAAAATTTCAGCAGTAAACTTTCTATAATTTTGCAAACTTTAACTCTTTTTAGCATTGCTGGTTTTTAAGTGCTAGGCCAAATCAATCATTTAAATGACCATGTTTCTAAGTTTAAACAAGGAGCAGAAAATGTCTGTTTTACCTTCTGAAAAATGTTGAACAGCTTTTCCATTGTGTCTTTGCTTTTTTCCATCATCTCAAGTTTAATAGCAATTCCATCAATTTTGGACATTGAATGTTCCAGCTGAACAACGCGATGCCACAATCTGAAATAAGATTACCCTGTAAATAACACCAGCCCATAAAATGTTGCTGCTAACAAAAAATTTAATAAAGAAATATTTCAATATTCAATACAGATCTAATTAAGAACAAGCATGTATATATCAGTAGGCAAATGTGCTGTGAGTTGCTGAAGAAAAGAGATGTTTTATTAAAGCTTTTCATCTTGCACTCATCAGGACAATTCACAAGAATACCAATGTAAGGGAAAACAATAAAGTTATATGGTGTGAGGAGCGAGTGCTAATTGTTTGACAAGTGGACTCTGATTGGTAGAGGCATTGCCATGGAAAGTCATAAGTTCAGAAGGGGAATGTTTGCTGATGATTGTGGTGTGCAGCACCATTGCAACTCCTCAGATCTGAAGCAGTCTACATCCAAATGCAGCCATGCCGAGACAAATGGCAAGTAACATTCATACCAGGGATTAATGGACAGTCCCTTGATATTCAATGGCATTACCATTGCTGAATCTTTCACTATCAACATTCTTGGGGTAACCATTCACCAGAAGCTCAACTGGACTGGCCATATAAATACTGTGACTCCAAAAGCAGATCAGAGCCTACAAATACTGTGGTGGGTAACTCACCTCCTGACTCTCCAAACCCTGTCAAATAATTTACAAGGCACATGTCAGGAGTGTGATGGAATACTCTCCCCTTGCCTGAATGAGTGCAACTCCAAGAACATTCAAGAAGCTTGATGCCATCCACGATTAAGCAGCTGGATTGATTGGCACCTCATTCACAAACAGTCACTCCCTCCATCACCAACAGTCACAGCAGTGTGTACCATAAACAAGATGGATGGCAAGAACTAACCAAGATTCTTTAGATAGCACCTCCCATACCTACAACCACTACCATGCAGAAAGACAAGGGCAGCAGACCCGAGGAAACACCACCACCTGAAAGTTCCCTTCCAAGCGACTCACCATCCTGATTTGCAAATATATCATCATTCCATCAATGTCACTGTGTTGTAATCCTGGAACTCCCTACCAGCAGAGTGGGTGTACCTACACCACATGAATTGCAGCAGTTCAATAAGGCAGCTCACTATCCCATGCTCAAGGAAAATTAGGAATGAGTGATACATTGGCCTCGCCATGAAACCACATCTCTTCTATGAACTTTAAAATACACCAGTTGATGAGATTGAGACTTAACTACCAAGTATTGAAATTTTTGAAATTTAGTCATGGCACATGTCAACTCCAGTCTCCTAGATTGCCTGGATCCACTACATTTGCCTATCGCCACAACAGGTCCATAGCAAATGTCATCTCCCTGGACCTACACTCAAACCTGGAACACCTAGATAACAAGGACACTTATGTCAGATTCCTACTTATTGACTACAACTTAGCCTTCAACACCATTATCCCAACAAACCTCATCTCCAAACTTTTGACTTAAGGCTCAGCCCCTCTCTCTGCAGCTGGATCCTAGGCTTCTTAACCACAGACCACAATCAGTTAGGATGGGCAATGACACCTCCCCCATGATTATCCTCAACATCAATGCCCTGCAAAGCTCTGTCCTCAGCTTCTTACTATATTCCTTCTACACTTGTGACTGTGTGGCCAAATTCTGCTCCTACTCAATTTTCAAGTTTAAGAACATAAGAAATAAGAGCAGGAGTTGGCCATCTAGCCCTTCGAGCCTGCCCCGCCATTCGATAAGATCATGGCTGATCTGAAGTGAATCAGTTCCACTTTCCCGCTTTCTCCCTATACCCTTGATTCCCTTATCTATCAGAAATCTATCTAACCGTGACTTAAATATATTCAACGAGGTACCCTCTACCACTTCAATGGGCAGAGAATTCCAGAGATTCACTACCCTCTGAGTGAAGAAGTTCCTCCTCAATTCCGTTCTAAACTGCACCCCCCCAACTTATTTTGAGGCTGTGCCCTCTAGTTCTGCTATCCTTTCTAAGCGGAAAGAATCTCTCTACCTCTAGCCTATCTAGCCTCTTCATTATCTTGTAAGTCTCTATAAGATCCCCCTTCAGCCTCCTAAACTCTAACGAGTACAGACCCAGTTTATTCAATCTCTCTTCATAAGCTAACCCCCTCATCTCCAGTATCCTTCTCTGTACTCCCTCCAAGGTCAATATATCCTTTCGCAAATACTGGGACCAAAACTGCACACTGTACTCCAGCTGTGGTCTCACCAGTGCCCTGTACAGTTGCAGCAAGACCTCCCTGCTTTTATATTCTATCCCCCTCGCTATAAAGGCCAACATTCCATTTGCCTTCTTGATCACCTGCTGCACCTGCAAACTGGGTTTTTGCCATTCATGCACAAGGACCCCCAGGTCCCTCTGCACCATAGCATGCTGCAGCTTTTCACCCTTTAAATAGTAACCCCTCCTACTATTATTTCTACCAAAGTGGATAACCTCACATTTGCTAATGTTATACTCCACCTTCCAGGTCCTCGCCCACTCATTTAGCCTATCAAGGTCTCTCTGCAGACTTTCCGCGCCCTCCACACAATTTGCTTTTCTAATCATCTTCGTGTCATCAGCAAATTTTGTTACCCTACACTCAGCCCCCTCCTCCAGATCGTCCCAGCACTGATCCCTGCGGCTCTCCACTAGTCACCAACTGCTAACCAGAAAAGCACCCATTGATTCCAACTCTCTGCTTTCTATTAGATAACCAATCCTCAATCCACGCTAACACCTTGCCCCCAACTCCGTGCACCCTAACCTTCTGCAGCAACCTTTTGTGAGGCACCTTATCGAACACCTTCTGGAAATCCAAAAACACTACATCCACCGGTTCCCCTCTGTCTACCACACGAGTCACATCCTCATAGAAATCCAATAAATTTGTTAAACACGACTTCCCCTTCACAAATCCATGCTGCGTCTGCTTAATCAAACCGTTCTCTTCTAGGTGACTTGCTAATTCTTCTTTGATGATGGATTCTAGCATTACGTTTGCTGATAACACCACCGTAGTGGGTCAAATCTCATTATTATGAGACTGAGAACAGGAGCAAGATAGAGAGTCCGGTGGGATGGTACAATGACAATGACCTTTTGCTCAAAGTCAGTAAAATGAAAGAGATAGTCTTCAACTTCAGGAAACGTAGTGGAGGACATTCTGTTTTCGACATAAGTGCTGATGAAGTGGAAATAGTCAAGTGCTTCAAGTTTCTAGGTGCCTGGATCACCAACAACCTGTCCTGGTCCCTCCATGCTGATAAGAAAGCTCACCAACTCCTCTACTTTGTCAAAATGCTAAGGAAATTCAGCATGTCCACTACAACTCTCACCAGTTTTTACAGATGCACCATAGAAAGCATCCTTTCCAGATGTATCACAGCTTGATATGGTTCCTGTTCTGACTAAGACTACAAGAAGCTAAAATGGGTTGTGAACGTAGCCTAGTCTATCATGCTAACCAGCATCCCATCCACTGACTCCATCTACAATTCTCGCTGCCTCACAAAAGCAGTCAGCATAATCAAGGACCCCACGCATCCAGGACAAACTCTCTTCCACCTTCTTCCATCGGGAAAAAAATACAAAAGTCTGAAAACAAGTAACAATCAACTCAAGAACAGTTTCTTTCCTGCTGCCATAAGTCTTTCGAATGGTTTTATCATATATTAAGCTGATCATTCACTACACTCTAGCTGTGACTGTAACACTACATTGATTTAATGCTTGTTGCATGAGCAACACAGGCAAATGGCAAATCCATTTTCTCACATTTCTCAACCAGGGGAGGAGTATGGGGGAACCAGAGCGTTGGCTGTGTAGGTTGATACAAATTCAGGTGAGAATTTGCTGACATTTATGCAAGGTCTTGGTGCGAGGTGTAAACATTGTGACTTAAAGACCGGAGTGCTGGTGATCAAATCAAACTGAGCTGTGATTAAGTTAAACTTATGCAATTTTATTTTGTGCTTAGATTAAATTATTGTTTATTTTTTTCTGAAAGAAAATGGTTCCAATGGTGATAAGGTCCTGCATGGGAGGTTAGTTAGGAAGGTTCAGTCGCTAGGTATACAAGGAGAGGTGGTAAATTGGATTGGACATTGGCTCAATGGAAGAAGCCAGTGAGTGGTAGTGGAGGATTGCTCCTCTGAGTGGAGGCCTGTGACTAGTGGTGCGCCACAGGGAACAGTGCCGGGTCCATTGTTGTTTGTCATCTAAATCAATGATCTGGATGATAATGTGATAAATTGGATCAGCAAATTTGCTAATGACACAAAGATTGGAGGACTAATGGACAGTGAGGAAGATTTTCAAAGCTTACAGATGGATTTGGTCCAGCTAGAAAAATGGGCTGAAAAATGGCAGATGGAGTTTAATGCAGACAAGTGTGAGGTATGGAATTTGGTAGGACAAACCAAGGTAGAACATACAAGGTAAATGGTAGGACACTGAACAATGTCTTAGAACAGAGGGATCTGGGAGTACAGATACATAATTCCCTAAAAGTGGCATCACAGATAGATAGGGTCTTAAAGAGTGCTTTTGGAACATTTGACTTTATAAATCAAAGTATTGAGTATAAGAGTTGGAATGTTATGGTGAGGTTGTATAAAACATTGGTGAGGCTGAACTCAGAGTATTATGTGCAGTTTTGGTCATCTAATTAGAGGAAGAATATTAATAAGGTTGAAAGAGTGCAGAGAAGGTTTACAACGATGTTGCCGGGACTTGAGAAACTGAGTTACAGAGAAAGGTTGAATAGGTTAGGACTTTATTCCCTGGGGCATAGAAGAATGAGGGGAGATTTGATAGGTGTGTATAAAATTATGATGGGTATAGATAGAGTGAACGTAAGCAGGCTTTTTCCACTGAGGATAGGGGAGGAAAAAAAAACTAGAGGACATGGGTTAAGGATGAAGGGGGAAAAGTTTAAAGGGAATATTGGGGGAGGGGCTTCTTTCACACAGGGTGGTGGGAGTGTGGAATGAGCTGCCAAATGAAGTGGTAAACGCGGGCTCACTTTTAACATTTAAGAAAAACTCGGACAGGTATATGGATGAGAGGGGTGTGGAGGGATATGATCCAGGTGCAGGTCAGTGGAACCAGGCAGAAAAATGGTTTGGCACAGCCAAAAAGGGCCAAAAGATTGTTTCTGTGCTGTAGTGTTCTATGATTCTACTCCGCATTCTCTCCTTTCCTTCTTCCTTATGTACTCTATGTCTGTAAACACGCAAGAAACAATACTTTTCACTGTATCCCAACACATGTGACAATAATAAAGCAAATCAAATTGAAATTTATACCAGGCAGCTTGATTCTAATTGGTCAACACATTGCCCTAGAGAATAAATCAGTGAATGATTATCACATATTTTGCTTTGTTGAAACAGGCACATTGTATACATGTTCTTTCTCTTTGGTACTGGTATTCTTGCAAATTGTCCTGATCTATGCAAGATGAAAAGTTTTGACAAAATGTCACTTCTTTCAGCAGTATGCAAGCTCTGTACTACCAAATGATTACTGTAAAGTTAACGAGATCCAGAATATCTTGCTCCTGTGTTGGCTCTGGAATATGTTGTTCTAAAATACTGACCCTAATACACTCCATGAGCTCATGTTCCAAGGTACCTTTGTCAATCTGATCTGCCCAATCTGCGTGTAAATTAAAGTCACCCATATCATTGCAGTACCTTTCTCACACATCCCATTTATTTATTCCTAGCCTACCATGTAACTACTGAGAGGGGTCCTATAACCTATTCCCAAAATTGACCTCTTACTTTATTATCTCTTATCTCTACCTAAACTGATCCCACATTGTGCATTTTTGAGCTACGGTCATCTCTCACTACAGTAATAGAATAGAATCACGACAGGAAGCTGTTCAAGCTGACAACAATCCCACCCAGGCCCTATCCCCACCTATTTACCCTGCTAATCCCTCTGACACTAAAGGGTAATTTAACGTGGCCAATCAACCTAACCTGCACATTTTTGGAGTGTGGGAGGAAACCACAGCACCTGGAGGAAACCCACGCAGACATAGGGACATGGGGAGAACTGCAAACCCCACACAGGCAGTTACCCGAGGCTGGAGTTGAACCTGGGTCCCTGGCACTGTGAGGCAGCAGTGTAAGCCACTGCACCACCACAATGAGTGCCAAAATGTCAAATACCTTTCAATATTTAGGTCCCATTTAACCATGTCTCAGTAATAGCTATCAGGTCATATATCTTTAATTCTATCTGTGTCAACAATTCATCCATTTTGTTACAAATATTGGATGCATTAACATATAGGCTTTAACTGTCCTATTATTTTTGCACTCTCCAGTTTTGTCTATTGATGCACTCTTAGGTTTTTGCTCTCTATCCCTTCCTGCCACACTCTGTTAACATCACTGTGGTAACCTAGCCACAAAACTGTAGTCAAACACATTGTGATAGTCACCCTACTTACGAAAATAATGAAATACAGTAGAGCATGGACTCAGCTGGAGGCAGCTAGTTACATAGGTCCCACACAATAAGACTAAGCCTGTGAAAGCATGCATGAATGATGACTTCACTCGTGCACGCTAGTACCTGCCAAAGACATCAGCATATATATTCACACTGGATGATGCTATACACTTCTTCCCCTTTAATTTAAATCTTCCTTAAGGAAAGAAACATAATGAAACTCATGTCTCAACTACATGTCTTTCAGGAGCTTTGCAATTATAATGTGACCCGCACAGTACCACTGTGACTCAGTAGACACTGATGAGGCTTATTTAAGTTGAGCTGGACTGATGGGCACAGGACTAGGTTAACTATTTGAGAAAGAATGTCCCTCATCCTCTCCTGGAGTACAGTCCACTGGAAATTCTTGTAAGCAGAAACCACTTCCAGTCGAATGTCCATAGCAGCATTTCTACCGTGTTACCTGGAACTTTTGCTGTCTCCGAGTCATAGCATAGGCAAATGTGATCCTGGTGTCTGTGTACAACACTTCCATTGGTCAGTTTGACTACCAAAGATAATGGACCACTTTGTTAAGAATAACTCCATGCAGCCAACAATAATTACTGCCAAAATTCCTTACGTAGACACAATGATTCGGGTTGAAATGTCTCTCCTTAGCATGGTAGTCATGTCTCACCTTCTGCTTTTCCTGTCTCCTCCCCACTCTTGCTTTGATGTCTGGATGTAGCAGATGCAGGTGAGACTTCGGCTTTCTATCCATCAATACTTAAGCTTGTGAAAGTCCTGTTGCTTGTGGTGTGACACAATAATGGAACAAGGACCATGGAGCTTGGTTCCCAAAGTATCACCTGTCATTCTCTTCAATCCAATCAGTGTTTGAGCAGCTTGTTCTGCTAAACCATTTGAACTAGGTGAAAAGGCACAGTACACAGATTGCGTATTCCATTCCTTTACATAAACTCCTGGAATAAATAACCTGTAACCATTGTACCTTTATCAGAAACAAAAGAATACAGTACACCATGAGTTGCAAAAGCTTGGCATAGCTTCTCAATCGCAATGGGACTGAAAATGTTCACATGATGTGTACATCTAATCTCTTAGAATGCGTGTTCACAATGATTAGGCACATATGATTTATGAAAGACCCTGGAAAAGCTATGTGAACTCTAGAACATGGACGATCAGTCCACTCCCATGGATGCAGTGCTGGTGGTAGCACATGTTTGTAATGTAGCAAATGTATCCAAGTTGTAAGACCCTACAAATTGCAGTAATATAAATGACCAGCCAGAAATGCCAAATGGATGATCCATCTCAGCATTCTCTCAAGATCCCAAGCACCAATCCAATCTTTAGCCAATTCGATTCACTCCACACTATATCCCAAAATGGTTGAAACAAAATGGACACTGCAAAGGCTGTGGGCCGTGACAACATTCCAGCAAGTACTGAAGACTTGACCTCCAGAACTAGCTGCACCTGTAGCCAATCTAGTTCCAGTACAACTACAACATTGCATCTACACAACAATGTGGAAATTTGCCCAGGAAAAACAAATCCAACCCAGCCAATTATTGCTCTGCAAGTCTACTCTCGATCACCAGCAAAGTGATGGAAAGTGTCATCAATGGTGCAGTGAAGCAGCACTCCACCAGCTGTGGCATCAAGCAGTCCAAGAACTGTAGTCAACCGGAATAAAACTCCCCACTGGTGGGAGTCATACTTGGCACAAAGGAGGATGTTTGTGGTGGGTGGAGGTCAATCATCATGGTCCTGAGACATCACTGCAGGTATTTCTCAGGGTAGTATCCTAGGCCCACCCATCTTCAGCTGTTTCATTAATGACCTTCTTTCCCTCATAAGGTCAGAGATAAGGATGTTTGCAGATGATTGCACAATGTTCAGCACCATTCTCGACTCTTCAGAGAATGAAGCTCTGTCCAGATGCAGTAAGGTCTGGACAATATTCAGGCTTGGGCTGATAAGGGACAAGTAACATTCACAACACAAAAATTGCCAGACAATAACTAACTCCAATAAGAGAGAATGTATGCTGCCTTAATATTTAATAGCATTCCCATTGCTGAACATCCTGCCCACCCCCCCACTTAGAATAAGTGATTAAATTTCTAGAGTTGGGACTTGAACCCACAACTTCAGAGACAAACGTGGTATCATAGAACCACTGCCAACACCTAATTGGGCAGTGGCTTTACATTTTGTGTAATGATTGATTTTACACAAACCATGAAAAATTTAAAAATTGTACTGTGTGGAATTATGCCAATCACCTGATATCACGGCAGCTAGCCTATGGATAGGCCACCCAAGACCAAGAATTATAGTAAACACAAGGGAAAATATGGCCAAGCTTGCCAAATTGTTCCGATTGATACATCCGCACTTAAGGGAAAGTGAGAACTCACCAATGTTACAAATATATAACAAATAATTAAAAGTAGCAACATAGGTTAGAAAAGCCATAAAATGTACAAACAATGCACCAGGGTTCATTTCTGAAGGAACAAAATGTTTGCACAACTTGAACCTAATCTTGGTTAGACCACACTTGGAGTACTGGGAACAGTTTGAGTCTCCACACAAAAAAGGACAACAAGACACTGGAGTATGTGCCAAAAAATATTTCCTAGAATGATAGCTATCTCTCAGTTCTAACAGACTGGGGTTCTTTGAAATGTACTGCTTGCTGAGTAATCTAGTGGCAGTCTTTAAGTGACAAAGTGTTTGACAGAATAAACCTATAAATGAAGCTTCCATTTGTGGGCAAAACCAGAGAGGGGACATAAAAAGTCAGCAATAAATCCAATATTTAATTCAGGAGAAATGTCTTTACTCAGAATGGTTGGGGTGAATAATATAGATGCATGAGGCATCGAAGGAAGTATATATTAGGATTAGATGAAGAGTGGGGAGCAGATCTGTGTGGAGTAGAAACACCAATTGATGGGCCGAATGGCCCAAATTACCGTAAATACTGTGTTTTTTTGTGTAATTGGCAGCAATATAAAACCATGCTGCAAAGGATTACGTTTTACAAATACGCTGCCATTAAAGCTTTTCGTTACAAAACCAAATAAAACAGAACATTGCCACTTCATAAAAATAATTAGCAACTCCCTAACAAATCACTGTTTATAACTTTCCAGAATGGCAAATAAATCAATACCCCACGAAAATATCACATCACTGGCTCTGAAGCATTTGAAGCCGAATTTAATCTGGATGAGGAGAGCCGCCATATATCAAACTGTGGAGGTTTTGTTTTATAGAGGAGTTGGAATTTGGGCCCATTACTCACTTCAGTCTGGAGGAAAAATCTGAGGGAAGAGGAGCAGCCTCGTAGAGTCAGAGAGCACTGGCTGAATGAACACTGAGTAGGGGAGGAAGTGACTGAGTAGTGAGGACTGAGAGAGTGACTGAGTGAGTGAAGGAGTGATTGAGGGAGTGATTGACTGAGTAAAGACTGACTGAGTAAGCACTGGGTGAATGAGGAGTGAGTGAAGACTAGGATGATTGAGGAGTGAGGGGTAAGGGAATGATTGACTGAGTGAGCACTGGGTGAATGAGGAGTGAGGGAGTGAGTGAAGACTGGGATGATTGAGGAGTAAGGGAATGATTGACTGAGTGAGCACTGGGTGAATGAGGAGTGAAGAGTGAGTGAGTGAAGACTGGGATAATTGAGGAGTGAGGGAATGATTGACTGAGTGAACAGTGGGTGAATGAGGAGTGAGTGAGTGAGTGAAGACTGGGATGATTGAGGACGGAGGGAATGATTGACCGAGTGAGCACTGGGTGAATGAGGAGTGAGGGAGTGAGTGAAGACTGGGATGATTGAGGAGTAAGGGAATGATTGACTGAGTGAGCACTGGGTGAATGAGGAGTGAAGAGTGAGTGAGTGAAGACTGGGATGAGTGAGGAGTAAGGGAATGATTGACTGAGTGAGCACTGGGTGAATGAGGAGTGAGTGAGTGAAGACTGGGATAAGTGAGGAGTAAGGGAATGATTGAGTGAGCACTGGGCGAATGAGGAGTGAGTGAAGACTGGGATAAGTGAGGAGTAAGGGAATGATTGAGTGAGCAGAGTGAATGAGGAGTGAGTGAGTGAAGACTGGGGTGAGTGAGGAGTAAGGGAATGATTGAGTGGGCACTGAGTGAATGAGGAGTGAGTGAGTGAAGACTGAGTGACGAGTAAGGGAATGATTGAGTGAGCACTTAATGAATGAGGAGCGAGTGAGTGAAGACTGGGATAAGTGAGGGAATGATTGAGTGAGCACTGAGTAAATGAGGAGTGAGTGAGTGAAGACTGGGATGAGTGAGGGAACGATTGAGTGAGCACTGAGTGGATGAGGAGTGAGTGAGTGAAGACTGGGGTGAGTGAGGGAACGATTGAGTGAGCACTGAGTGGATGAGGAGTGAGTGAATGAAGACTGGGGTGAGTGAGGGAACGATTGAGTGAGCACTGAGTGAATGAGGAGTGAGTGAATGAAGACTGGGGTGAGTGAGGGAACGATTGAGTGAGCACTGAGTGGATGAGGAGTGAGTGAGTGAAGACTGGGGTGAGTGAGGGAACGATTGAGTGAGCACTGAGTGGATGAGGAGTGAGTGAGTGAAGACTGGGGTGAGTGAGGGAACGATTGAATGAGCACTGAGTGGATGAGGTGAGTGAGTGAAGACTGGGGTGAGTGAGGGAACGATTGAGTGAGCACTGAGTGGATGAGGAGTGAGTGAGTGAAGACTGGGGTGAGTGAGGGAACGATTGAGTGAGCACTGAGTGGATGAGGAGTGAGTGAGTGAAGACTGGGGTGAGTGAGGGAACGATTGAGTGAGCACTGAGTGGATGAGGAGTGAGTGAGTGAAGACTGGGGTGAGTGAGGGAACGATTGAATGAGCACTGAGTGGATGAGGTGAGTGAGTGAAGACTGGGGTGAGTGAGGGAACGATTGAGTGAGCACTGAGTGGATGAGGAGTGAGTGAGTGAAGACTGGGGTGAGTGAGGGAACGATTGAGTGAGCACTGAGTGGATGAGGAGTGAGTGAGTGAAGACTGGGGTGAGTGAGGGAACGATTGAGTGAGCACTGAGTGGATGAGGAGTGAGTGAGTGAAGACTGGGGTGAGTGAGGGAACGATTGAGTGAGCACTGAGTGGATGAGGAGTGAGTGAGTGAAGACTGGGGTGAGTGAGGGAACGATTGAGTGAGCACTGAGTGGATGAGGAGTGAGTGAGTGAAGACTGGGGTGAGTGAGGGAACGATTGAGTGAGCACTGAGTGGATGAGGAGTGAGTGAGTGAAGACTGGGGTGAGTGAGGGAACGATTGAGTGAGCACTGAGTGGATGAGGAGTGAGTGAGTGAAGACTGGGGTGAGTGAGGGAACGATTGAGTGAGCACTGAGTGGATGAGGAGTGAGTGAGTGAAGACTGGGGTGAGTGAGGGAACGATTGAGTGAGCACTGAGTGGATGAGGAGTGAGTGAGTGAAGACTGGGGTGAGTGAGGGAACGATTGAGCGAGCACTGAGTGGATGAGGAGTGAGTGAGTGAAGACTGGGGTGAGTGAGGGAACGATTGAGTGAGCACTGAGTGGATGAGGAGTGAGTGAGTGAAGACTGGGGTGAGTGAGGGAACGATTGAGTGAGCACTGAGTGGATGAGGAGTGAGTGAGTGAAGACTGGGGTGAGTGAGGGAACGATTGAGTGAGCACTGAGTGGATGAGGGGTGAGCGGGAAGACCGAGCAGGCGCGAATTTGAACGCGGGCTGACGGTTGGAGACGGTTACGGAGCGCGCGCAGCTGGGGCGCTGACAGTCTCAGGAAACAGACTCCACACCGAGAAAAAGAACATTAAAACCGAACAGCAGCTCCAAACGGATATCGGGAGGCTTCAGGAAATGCAGTTAGGGACCTGTTCTGCAGAAACGGACACTCAAATGCCAAACTCGGAAAATCACAACGCAGAACATTGTTCAAAACAAGCACAAAATACAGAATGTGAATATTGAGCCACTGCCAAAAGCAACCTGGATTAGTATTTAGCAGGACATGCTTTCCAGAGGAGTATTCTTGGACATGGCACGTCAATAGTTTCACTGGCACATCAGTCAGGCATGTTTCCTGTGAGAAGAAAGTCAGCGACAGTATTACTCAGACTGTGAAAAACTTGCATCAGTAAAACTGAATGTGCCCACAGATTAGGAGGCTACAAACAATTCAGATCCTTGTCATTTAGATAGTTTACTGCCTTGTCATCTGCCCTGCCTATCTACAACATCTGTGGACTCAGTGGAAGAAAGACTTCACAAAGATTCCTGCATGCATACCTGTAACAAGGCAAGGACTGAACTGTTATTGTCACTACAGATAAAGGAGGTTTTGTGGAGTTAAGGGACCTTGGTGTCCACAGGTCTCTGAAGACAGAAGGGCATGTTAGCATGGTGGTGTTAAAGGGATATGGGACACTTGCCTCTATCAATCAAGGCATGGATTGCAAAAGCAGGGTAATCATGTTGGAGTTATATATAAACCAAAAGAGAAAATGCTGGAAATCTCAGCAGGTCAAAGAACGATCACAGAAAAATCATAGAATCCCTACAGTGCAGGGAGAGGCTGCTCGGCCCATCAAGTCTGCACCGATAACAATCCCACCCAGGTCCTATCCCCATATATTTACCCCGCTAATCCCTCCAACCTACACATCCCAGGACGTGAAGGGACGATTTAGGTTGGCCAATTGGTCTAACCCATACATCTTTGGACCCTTTGGGTCATCTGGATTTGAAACGTCAGCTCTTTTCTCTACTTACAGGTGCTGCCAGACCTGCTGAGATTTTTCAGCATTTTCTCTTTTGGTTTCAGATTCCAGCATCTGCAGTAATTTGCTTTTATCCGGAATTGTATAGAACTTTGGTGAGGCCAGAGCTGAAAGTACTGTGTGCAGTTCTGGTCACCACATTATTGGAAGGATATAATTGCACTGGAGCGGCTGCAGAACAGATCCACCAGGGTGCTGCCTAGGATGGAACATTTAAGTTATGAAGCGAGGTTGAATAGGCTTGGGTTATCTTTGTTGGAGTAGAGAAGACTGAGTGGCAATCTGATTGAGGTGTACAAGATTATGAGGGGTATAGGCAGAGTGTATAGGGAACAACTGTTCCCCGTAGTTGAAAGATCAGTCACAAAGAGACATAGAACATAGAACACTACAGCACAAACAGGCCCTTCGGCCCACAAGTTGCGCCGATCACATCAACACCTACCAACCTATAGACCTATCTATAACCCTTAATCTCATTAAACCCCATATACTCATCCAGAAGTCTTTTAAAAGACCCCAGCGAGTTCGCCTCCACCACCACTGACGGCAGCCGATTCCATTCACTCACCACCCTCTGAGTGAAAAACTTACCCCGAACATCACTTCTGAACTTCCCTCCCTGTACCTTAAATCTGTGTCCTCTCGTAGCAAGGTGAGGAACAGAAAGTTTAGGGGAGTGTGAGGAAAAGTTTTTTTTAACTCAGAGGGTGATGGTGTGCAATGCACTACCTGGGAGGATGGGAGAGGTGGGTTGCCCCACATTCTTTAAAAAGTACCTGAATGAGCACTTGGCGCATCATAACATTCAAGGCTATGGGCCAAGTGCTGGTAAATGGAATTGGGTGGGAGATCAGGTGTTTCTCACGTATCAATGCAGACTCAGTGGGCCAAAGGACACCTTCTGCACTCTTATGATTCTATGACACTACCTATCTCATTATACCTTGCTAACATTCAATCACAAAGCAGAATATAGCACAGGGGTAAACTGAGGAGAACTGAAATCCACACGCCAGTAAACATTGTTTAACTAGTTCCAGAATACCCAATCTGCATCTGACCCCACCAGATTATTGGGAAAAGATATTTTGCGTGCCTTCGAGGGCTGCACTTTGAGAACCCACCACAGAATAAGCTTATCTCCGTAACATTGTGTATTTACACTGCTAATCCCCATGACACTAAGGGGCAATTTAGCATAGCCAGTCCACCTAGCTGCACATCTTTGGTGTGTGGGAGGAAACCGGAGCACTGTTCTCCCTATGCAGACACAGGGAGAACGTGCAAACTCCACACAGATAGGCACCCAAGGTGGAAAGTGAACCTGGGTCCCTGGTGCTATGAGACAGCAGTGCTAACCACTGCCACTGTGGATTGGATCCTTTTAAGGGATGACCAGTCCAAATACATATGAGATTTCAGGATATCCAGGGTTTTTCTGGTCAAGATTCCAGCTTGGGATACTCTTGTGGGTCTTACAGGTTGTATCTGGTATCCGGAAGGCACTGCAGATCAGTGACAAACCAAGGAGTCAGGGACCACCAAGCCCCCCGTTCTCTTTATCTGACCTCAGGAACCTGTAAGATTATTGTGAAGGAAATTAAGATTCAGAATTTCTGCATATGCTTTAAAACAATAATTTCTTTATTTGTCTTCTAAACAGCTCACGGTTTGGTAGTCATTTCCTATCTTTATTCAAGGCAAATTGTTATTTGAAACATACACAGGGAAGATTTTTCTAAAAGTACTCAGGAACAAAGGGTTAGTAAATGTAATTGAACAAATATTTGAATAGTCACCTTTAATGTGTTACTGTAGGTGGTTTCTGAAGGAAATTGTGTTGATCCATTTAATTGATTGAATGCAAATAAGAATGATAAGAAAAGAATAATTCAGCCTCAGACTGGTAGAGATAAAGACTGGCTGTAGACAGATACAGTAAAATGTCTGACAACACCAGGTTTTAGTCCAACCTATTTATTTGATAATATTCTCACAAGCTTTCGAGGGGACTGCCTCTTCGTCAGGTGAATGGAGAATTCTGGCCTCAGACAGAGCATATAAAGCACAGACAGTTTAGAGATTACTGATTAGAATTATATTATCAAATAAATAGGTTGGACTAAAACCTGGTGTTGTCAGACTTTTTACTGTGTTCACGCCAGTCCAACGCCGGCATACCCACATGTAGACAGATACACAGTAAGAAGTCTCACAACACCAGGTAACCAAACTTCAAAATCAGCAGGTTACATAGCGGAGAAAGAAGTCTGGAAAAGGTGAGATAAAACAAAACGAAAAGATAGCAATTATGTGATAACTACGTTTGTCTTAGATTAAGTCAGAACCTAATTCCTCAGGACATATTTAATTTTAAAATATCAACAGGAATGGAATTAACTTGTTTGGTTTTATCAACACAAACTGCTGAATTCAGACGAAATTCAACAACATCTTTTAAGATGCAAGTATTATATTACCTTATTGCATGAAAGTGGTCATAAACATCTGTCAGGGAACTTGAGAAACACAGGTACTTAACTGTTTAAAAAGAAGCTGCCCAATCAATCTTGTCTATGCCAGCTCTCTTCTCCAATAATCAAAACTAACCCCAATATTCTGTCTGTCTCCATTGTTCCCTTTCTTCGTCTGCTTCAAATATCACAGAACTGTTACAGTGCAGAAAGAAGCCATTCAGCCCACTGTGTTTGCACCAACTTTCTAAACAATTCACTTGATGCCAATCTCTTGCCTTCTCCCTGCAGCCTTACGCATTTTTTCTCGTCAAATAAGTCCAATTCCCTTTTGAATATCTCAATTGAACTTGCCTCCACCACATTCTCAGACAATGTATCCTAGACTTTAACCACTCGCTAGTGAAAAAGTTTTTTCATATTGTTTTTGCTTCTTTTGCAAATTATTTAAAAACGGTGCACTCTTGCCCTCGATCCCTTCATGAATGGGAATAATTTCTCCCTATCTACTCTGTAATTTGACTGTAAAATTGGTTGAATGACCGCAAACAGAATAGTGATTAAATTATGATTTTCAGGTTGCAGGGAAGTTTACCGTGGAGTTCCCAGGGGTCAGTATTGGGACCCTTATTCTTCATGATGTGGAACTGCTGGCATTGGACTGGGGTAAGCACAGTAAGAAGTCTCACAAAGAACAATCCAACACAACACCAGGTTAAAGTCCAACAGGTTTATTTGGTAGCACGAGCTTTCAGAGCACTGCCTCTCCATCAGGTGAGTGCAGGATTTGAATCAAAATCAGGGCATATGTGGACACAAACTCAATTACAAGATAATAGTTGGAATGTGAGTCTTAACAGGTAATCAAGTCTTTATAGGTATAGATAATGTGAGTGGAGAGAGGGTTAAGTCCAGGTTAAAGAGGTGTGAATTGTCTCAAGCCAGGACACTTAGAAAGATTTTGCAAGACCAGGCAAGTTATGAGGGGTACAGATAGTGTGACATGAATCCAAGATCTTGGTTGAGGTCATCCTCGTGTATGGAACTTGGCTATCAGTTTCTGTTCGATAATTCTGCATTGTGTGTCTTGAAGGCCGCCTTGGAGAATGCTTATCTGAAGATCAGAGGCTGAATGTCCTTGACTGCTGAAGTGTTCCCCGACAGGAAGGGAACACTTCTGCCTGGTGATTGTCGAGCAGTGTCCATTCATTTGTTGTCGTAGTATCTGCATGGTCTTGCCAATGTGCCACGCCTCAGGACATCCTTTCCTGCAGCTTGTCAGGTAAACAACGTTGACCGAGTCGCAAGAGTATGTATCACATACCTGCTGGATGCTGTTCTCATGTGAGATGATGGCATCCATGTCGATGATTCAGCATGTCTTGTAGAGTTTGCTGTGTCGCGTTGTGTAGCATCGTGGTCACTGTTCCCCTGAAGGCTGGGTAGTTCGTTGCAAACAATGGTCTGTTTGAGATTGCTCGGCTGTTTGAAGGCAAGTATTGGGAGTATAGGGATGGCCTTGGCGAGATGTTCATCTTCATCAATGACATGTTGAAGGCTCTGGAGAAAATGTCATCAATCACTCGACAATCACTAGGCAGGAGTGTTCCCTTCCTGTTGGGGAACACCTCAGCAATCAAGGACATTCAGTTTCTGATCTTCGGCTAAGTGTTCTCCAAGACAACCTTCAAGACACACGATAATGCAGAATCGCTGAGCAAAGACTGATAACCAAGTTCCGCACACATGAGGATGGCCTCAACCTGGTCTTGGGTTCATGTCACACTATCTGTAACCCCCACAATTTGCCTGGATTTGCAAAATCTCACTAACTGTCCTGGCTGGGGACAATACACATCTCTTTAACCTGTGCTTAACCCTCCCTCCACTCGCATTGTCTGTACCTGTAAAGATATGATTATTTGTTAAGACTCGCATTCCAACCATTATCTTGTAATTGAGTTTGTGTCTTTTTATGCCCTGTTTGCGATTCAAATCTTGCACTCACCTGCTGAAGGGGCAGCGCTTCAAAAGCTCCAGCTACCAAATAAACCTGTTGTGAGACTTCTCCCTGTGCCTACCCCAGTGGAACACAGGCCTCTCCACATCATGAAAAATAAGAGCCCTAGTACTGACTCCTGGAAACTACATAATAAACCTCCCTGCAACCTGAAAACCATAATTTAATCACTACTCTGTTTGCTGTCATTCAACCAATTTCATAGTCAAATTACAGAATAGATAGGGAGAAACTATTCCCAATCATGAAGGGATCGAGGCTGAGAGTGCACTGTTTTTAAATAATTTGCAAAAGAAGCAAAAATAATATGAGAAAAACTTTTTCACTGACGAGTGGTTAATGTCTAGGATACATTGTCTGAGAATGTGGTGGAGGCAGGTTCAATTGAGGCATTCAAAAGGGAATTGGACTTATTTGACGAGGAAGGAAGCACAGGGCTGCAGGGAGAATGCAAGAGAATAGCACCAAGTGAATTGTTTAGAAAGCTGGTGCAGATACAATGGGCCAAAAGGACTCCTTCTGTACTGTAGGGATTCTACGATATTAATGACCTAGACCACGGTGTATAGGGCACAATTTAAAAATTTGCAGGTGGTACAAAACTTGGAAGCATTGTGACTCATGAGAAGGACTGGAGATTTTCAGAAGAACATTGACAAGTTGGTCGATGAACGGACAGGTGGCAGATGAGGTTCAATGCAGAGAAATGTGAAGTAATTCATTTTAAGAGAAAGGATTTGATTTGATTTATTATTGTATGGGGATACAGTGAAAGTATTGTATCTTGCATGCTATACAGACAAAACATACCATTCATAGAGTACATAGGAGAAAAGGAAAGGAGAGGATGCAGGATGTAGTGTTATAATCATAACTGGTGAAATTAAGAGAGATTAACTTAATATATGGTAGGTCCATTCAAAAGTCTGATGGCAGCAGGGAAGAATCTATTCTTGAGTCAGTTGGTACTCGATCTCAGACTTCCGTATCTTTTTCCCAACAGAAGAAGACATGCAGAGAAAATATAAAATAAAGGGTACAATTCTAAAGAGAGTGCAAGAGCAGAAGGTTCGGTATGTGTGTAAGTTATTGAGGATGGCAGAACAGGTTGCGAGGACAAATAATAAAGCACACAGTCTCATAGCTTTATTAATAAGGGCATGGAGTACAAGAGCAAGGAGATTATATTGAACTTGTGTAGGCCATTATTTCGATCTCAGCTGGTGTATTGAGTTCAGAGGCACAGAGAGAGTGCAGAAAATATTCACAAGAATGGTCCCAGGAATGAGAAACTTTAGTTATGAAAAATGATTGGAGAAATTATTTTTCTTGAAGAAAAGGTAGATTTGATATAGCTAATATTCCAGTTTTTCTCTAAAATGAATATTGTTCCTTTCCTCAACTATTCAATATGGGGAAACATTTCAGGCTCCATTTTGTGTAAAAACAAAGTTTTCCTGACATCTCTCTTCAACTCCTCAGTCATTTTAACTTGATTGAACTTGTCAGTAACTTCCCAGCCAAAGGAAGTGGTCTTTCCCTTTTAAATCTAGCATTCTCTTCTCTGAGTTAGGAGTCTGGGCACAGTAAAAAATCTGACAACACCAGGTTTTAGTCCAACCGATTTATTTGATAATATTCTCACAAGCTTTCGAGGGTGCTGCCTCTTTGTCAAGTGAATGGAGAGAACTCTCCATTCACTTGACAAAGAGGCAGCACCCTCGAAAGCTTGTGAGAATATTATCAAATAAATCGGTTGGACTAAAACCTGGTGTTGTCAGATTTTTTACTGTGTTTACGCCAGTCCAACGCCGGCATACCCACATTAGGAGTCTGGGCTCAGATTTCACTCCAAAGATTTGACAATAAGACCTAGGCTGACACCTCAGTGCCTAATGAGGAAGTGCTGCACCGAGAGGTACCCCATCTCCAGGTGAAACGTTAAACTGAGGTCCTATCTGCTCTACTAGTTTGACTAAGAAATCCCATGGCATGAGAAGAACTGGGGAGCTTTCCAAAGCCAATGTTTATCACTCAATTAACATGAATTAAATGGAATAGACCATCAAATTGTCGTTGGAGTTTGTTGTCTACAAATTTGTTGACACATTTCCTACATTGCAATGTGACGGGGTTTCAAAAGCACTTCATTGACTGTAAATAGTTTTGACATTCTGAGGTCATAAAGGGGACTATTTAAATAAGAGTCTGACTATTTTCCTTTCCATTAAGAGCCTTATTTAAGGAAGGATGTAAATGCATTGGAAATAATTTAGAGAACGTTTACCAGAGTAATACCTGTAATGGGTGAGTTGTTTTATGAGGAAAGGTTGGACAGACTAGGCTTATATCTGCTGGAGTTTGGAAAAGTAAGGGGCAACTTGATGGAAACATGTAAAATCCTGAAGGTTATTGACAGAGTGAATGTATAGAGGATGCCTCCTCTTGTTGCAGAATCTAAAACTAAAGGCCACAGTTTAAAAATAAACAGTCATCCATTTAAAACAGAGATATAGAATCCTACAGTGCAGAAGGAAGCCATTTGTCCCATCAAGTCTGCACCAACTACAACCCCACCCAGGCCCCATCCCCATAACCGCATGCATTTACCCTATTTAGCTCCCCTGACACTAAGGGCAATTTAGCATGGCTAATCCACATAACCCGCACATCTTTGGACTATGGGAAGAAACCAGAACATCCAGAGGAAACCCATGCAGACACAGGGAGAATGTGCAAACTCCACCCAGACAGTGATCCAAGCTGGGAAGACCCAAGATGAGGTGAAATTCCTTCACTCCGAGGTCATGCATCTTTGGAACTCTCTGCCTGTAAAGTTAGTGGAAACAGAGTCTATGAATATTTCTAAGACAGATGTGGATAGATTCTTGATAAGCAAGGGGGTGTAGGATATTGGGGATAGGTGGGATAGAGATTTGAGGTTCCTATCATATCATCCATGATTTTATTAAATAGCAGAGCAGGTTCAACAGGCCAAATGGACTACTGCTGCTTGTTTGTATGTTTCATATGGTTCGATGAAAACTAATGGAACTGAAGGCTGATGAGTTTGCTGGACTGCAAAGACTGTTGATTCATTGTCTTCCAAATATAAACAATTTTCCAATTCTCCTAGATTCTGGCAAGGTCCCAGCAGATTTGAAAACTAGAAATATCACATGTCTATCCAAAAAAGGACAGAGAGAAAGCAGGAAACAATAAGCCAGTTAGCCTAACATTTATCATTGGGAAAATATTGCAATTTATTATTAAAGAAGCTGTAGCAGGACAATTAGAGAAGTATAGTAAAATCAGGCAGAGCCAACATGGTTTTATGAAAAGGAAATTGTGTTTGTCAGATTTCTTAAAGCTCTTTGAGGATGTAACTAGCAGGGTAGATATAGGGGCCCAGTAAGTGTTGGGGTCATAGCATAGATAGAAATTTGGATAACTAACAGGAACAAGACAGTCAGGATAAATGGGCCATTATTAGCCCGAGGAACTGTAACCAGTGAGTTTGAATGAGGGTTTGTGTGTGGATTTGAGTGGGGATTTGTGTGTGGATTTGAGTGACCGTAGTCTTAAGCGGCTGTTAGAGGATAAATCCACATCTGATATGTGAGAGTCTTTTAAAAGTCAGTTGCTAACAATTCAGAACAAGTGTGTCCCAGAATACTGAGAGGTGAAAGAAGAAATTGCTGAGACCTTGGCCAAAATCTTTGTATCTTCTGTAGCTACAGGTGAGGTACCAGAGTATTGGAGAATAGCTAACATTGTTCCTCTGTTTAAAAAGGGCTGAAGAGATAATCCAGAAAATTACAGGCCTGTGAGCCTTAGTTCAGTGGTGGGGAAATTATTGGAGAGAATTCTTAGGGACAGGATATACTCATATCTGGAAGAGAATAGGCCTATTAGCGATTGGCAGCATGGTTTTGTGAAGGGAAAGCTGTGTCTCACAAACTTGATTGAGTACTTTGAGGAAGTGACAAAAAAATTGACCAGGGCAGGACGGTGAATGTTTTATACATGGGCTTCAATAAAGCCTTCGATAAGGTTCCTCATGGCAGGCTGATACAGAAAGTTAAGTCATAGAATGGATAGTCAGATCTTTTCCCAGGGTCAAAAGGTCAATTTCTCGAGGGCATAGGTTGAAAGTGAGAGGGAGAAAGTTTAAAAGAAATGTAAGGGGTAAGTTTTTCACACACAGGGTGGTGAATGCCTGGAACACACTGCTGGAGGAGATGGTGGAAACAGATTCTATAACAATGTTTAAGAGGTATGTGGGTAGATACAAAAATAGTCAGAGAATAGAGGGATATGGACCATGTAGAGACAGGAAAATATTAGATTAGAGAGGCACTTGTGTTGGTACGGAGATGGTAAGTGGAAGGGCCTGTTCTGTGCTATACTGTTCTTTGGTTTGTGTGTGGATTTGAGTGAAAGTTTGTGTGTGGATCAAGTGGGAGTTTGAATAACAGCTTAAGTGTGAGGGCTTGAGTTCAGATTTGAGTGAGGATTTATATGTGAATTTGAGTGCATGATTGGTTGGTGTGAGCATTTCAGTGTGTTCCATTTCCCCTTTTCACTCCATCCTCTGACTCCCAGCTCTCTCTGCATTCAGTAAATCAGAGTTTATATTTAATTCCAAGGCTCAATGAAACACTCCTAAGTGGCCCAGACATGAGGTACAATATTATAATGTACCTTCATTATTGAATCTCCTAAAATCAATGGTTTTATGTTGTGAGTGACTTATGTGGAGAAATTCCAGCTAGATAAAGTAGAATGGTACATAATACCCAGTACATGACAAAGAGTAAATGGCCATTGCGAAGGCTGTTTTATATGATGGAAAGAGGAAATTGAGCAGTAGGGTTAATATTTTGGATTAAGCAGTGGATTTTAAATATCCTGATGCTCATTAATCTTATTGAATATAGTTTTGATAAAAGCCAGCAGTGACTGTTTAATATTTTCAGTTTATTTGTAGTATTCATAATGCAGAACTTCATGTGCATATCAGGGATTTGAGCCCCAAGGTCAGTCTGCCTGATTCATTGCTATGGACTGGATGTCACATCCATCACATGAAGCTTTGTGCTGACTCTCTAAATAATTAAATTAATTATTAATTCCACAATGTTACTAACTCTGATTTTTCAGCTGAAGAATATTTACTGCAGTTGACTAAATGAAAATAAATGATCTTGAGATCAACGGTTATGTTGTTTGGGATTATTGCTGTCAGACAGGCATGTTCTGCAAGATTTCTTCCAGCTGATGATATAAGGAAGGAAGCAATGTGGGATTTGCTGACCTTCATTTTCCTGATTTTACTTAAAATAAGTTTGCTATCAACAAAGGGTAGGTTACCAAAAACCTCCCCCATCAGCTGCTCCTAGATATAGTTCAGGGGTAATCCTCTGACTTCATGCTTGCAGCAGAGATCCTTGCCTGGGTAAATGCACGAATAGCTATAGTAGAAATTCAGACACATGATGTATGGGATTTTCTAATCACATCACCTGAATTTGCAGTCTTGCTGTTGATTTTTGAGAGGGCCTGAAAGGAAAGCAGAAATTGACTGCTTTAACTCATCATTGCCATATTAGATGACCAGTGATACTGCAGTAAGGTTTGCTGACTTTCGGAACACAATTTTAATCTCACTGCTAAAATTATTTGAACAGCGGCCAATGGCAAATACTTTTCAGTTTTTTACTGAGTTAGTTTTTTTCCCTAGGTATTCACCAGTAAAAATCAGCCCATGTAGCACATGTCTGCAAGTAATGTTCATTTTGTGCTTCTCCCATTAGAATTTTTACAATACAGAAGGAGGCCATTTGGCCCATTGAGTCTATACCAATCACAATCCTACCCTGACCCTATTTCTGTAAGCCTCATTTACCCTGCTGATTCCCTTGACAAGAGGGTCAAATTTAGCATGGCCGATCAACCCAACCCACACATCTTTGAACTCTTTAATATAATAATTAATTAAATCTAACTTGACTCTAGACTGGATAAATAAGAAACAAAATAGAGGAACAAGGAAACAGAGGAAACTTTTTAGCCTGTTGACCTGCAGAGTAAAGTGTTAACATCAGAAGCACTTGAAGCTGATGTGACTATGATGTAATAACACATGACTAAGTAGCAGAAATCTGGAAGGAAGGAGAAGCCCAAACTTGTGCAGAGTTCCTATGATGTACATAAATGTGTAAATAAATAATACTGTTTTTTTACAAACAACCGTCTTCAGTAGCTTACTTAGAGAAAAAAGGTAAACCCTGAAGAACCCCATCTAGAACACAACTAAATATGGTGGCAGCAGACAGTGAGTAAAAGACTCAGATAAAAAACTTCCAGTAAAAACTGTAAATCTGACAAGTCAACTGATCCTTAGAAGAAAGACAAATTGAATTTGAATTGGATTGAAGATTCACCAAAAAAAATTGGAGCAGCAGATGAAATCTGAGACATAGACCCAGAGTCTGGACAGAGTGAGCTCAGACCAGAATCAACAAACAAGAGTAGCAACAAGTCCAAAGTTTTATACAAATATGGAATCTATACTGGCACTTGCAGAAGCATTCCAAAACACTGAAAATTTGCATCAGACTCTGGGACAACTGGAGAAAGAGAGTATCCAGGTATCGAACCATTCCAGTTTGCACAAAATGGAACAAAAGTTTGTTAGGTGTGTTCAGGAAGGTTTCCTGACACAGTATGTGGACAAGCCTACGAGGGGTGAGGCAGTACTTGACCTGGTACTGGCGAATGAACCAGGGCAGGTGATGGATCTCTCGGTAGGAGAGCATCTTGGGAATGGAGATCATAATTCTATCTCCTTCACAATTGCATTGGAACGAGATAGGATCAGACAGGCTAGGAAGGTGTTTGTCTGGAGTAAGGGGAGATACGAAGAAGTCAGGAAGTTACTTGGACAAATAAACTGGAAGGAGGCATTCTTAGGGAAGAGTACCGAAGGAAGGTGGCGGATATTCAAGGAATGTTTGTCTAGCGCTCTGCATGACAATGTTCCGATAAGGCAAGGGGGTTTTGGTAGGTCGCGGGAACCGTGGTGCACGAAGGCTGTGTTGAACCTAGTCAGGAGGAAAAGGAAGGTATACAAAAGGTTCAGGGAACTAGGAGAGGTTAAGGATCTTGAAGAATATAAGGACTGTAGAAAGGAGGTTAAAAGGGAAATTAGGAGAGCCAGAAGGGGTCATGAGAAGACCTTGGCGGGTAAGATTAAAGAAAATCCCAAGGCCTTCTATAAGTATGTGAAAGGTAAAAGGGTGAGAAGGGAAAGGATAGGACCTATAAAAGATGAAGGGGGAAAGGTCTGTGTAGAACCAGAAGAAATGGCGGAGGTGCTTAATGAGTACTTTGCATCAGTATTCACAGTGGAAGCTGATTTGGGAGATCTTGCTATGGACTTGCAGCAGGTGGAAAAGATTGAGTACGTGGACATTAAGGAGGAGGATGTGTTAGAACTTTTGAATTCTATCAAGGTAGATAAGTCGCCGGGACCAGATGGGATGTACCCCAGGATACTGTGGGAGGCCAGGGAAGTGATTGCAGAGCCCTTGGCGATGATCTTTGCGTCGTCAATGGAGACGGGAGAGGTTCCGGAAGATTGGAGGATTGCAGATGTAGTCCCTATTTTCAAGAAAGGGAACAGAGATAGCCCGGGAAATTACCGCCCGGTGAGTCTGACCTCAGTGGTTGGTAAGCTGATGGAGAGGCTTCTGAGGGACAAGATTTATGACCATTTGGAGAGGTTTGACATGATCAGGAATAGTCAGCATGGATTTGTCAAGGGCAGGTCGTGCCTTACGAGCCTAGTTGAGTTCTTCGATAATGTGACTGAACACATTGACGAAGGAAGTGCCGTGGACGTAGTGTACATGGACTTCAGCAAGGCTTTTGATAAGGTCCCCCATGCAAGACTTCTTGAGAAGGTGAGAGGGCATGGGATCCAAGGGCCTTTGGCCTTGTGGATCCAGAACTGGCTTGCCTGCAGAAGGCAGAGAGTGGTTGTGGATGGGTCTTTTTCGGAATGGAGGTCAGTCACCAGTGGGGTGCCCCAGGGATCTGTTCTGGGACCCTTGTTGTTTGTCATTTTCATAAATGACCTGGATGAGGAAGTGGAGGGATGGGTTAGCAAGTTCGCTGATGACACGAAGGTCGGCGGTGTTGTGGATGGTCTGGAAGGATGTCAAAAGTTGCAGCAGGACATAGATAGGATGCAGGAATGGGCGGAGAAGTGGCAGATGGACTTCAACGCGGATAAATGTGTAGTAGTCCATTTCGGCAGAACCAACGGGATGAACGAGTACACTATTAAGGGCAGGGGTCTTAGTAGCGTTGAAGAGCAGAAGGATCTCGGGGTCCGGGTTCACAGGACTCTTAAATCGGCCTCGCAGGTGGAGGAGGTGGTCAAGAAGGCGTATGGTGTACTGGCCTTCATTAATCGAGGGATTGAGTTTAGGAGTCGGGAGGTAATGCTGCAACTTTACAGGACCCTCGTCAGGCCTCATTTGGAGTACTGTGCGCAGTTCTGGTCGCCTCACTATAGGAAAGACGTAGAAGGTATTGAAAGGGTGCAGAGGAGATTTACAAGGATGTTGCCTGGACTGGGAGGCATGCCTTATGAAGATAGGTTGAGGGAGCTGGGACTCTTTTCCCTGGAGAGGCGAAGGTTGAGAGGCGACCTGATAGAAGTTTATAAAATGTTGAGAGGAATAGATAGGGTGGACTCTCAGAGGCTATTTCCCCGGGTTGAAATGGTCGCTACGAGAGGACACAGATTTAAGGTGCGGGGAGGGAAGTACAGAGGTGATGTTAGGGGTAAGTTTTTCACTCAGAGGGTAGTGAGTGATTGGAATCGGCTGCCGTCGTCGGTGGTGGAGGCGAACTCGCTGGGGTCTTTTAAAAGACTTCTGGATGAGTATATGGGGTTTAATGGGATTGGGGGTTATAGATAGGTCTATAGATTGGTGGGGTTGATGCGATCGGTGCAACTCGAGGGCCGAAGGGCCTGTTTGTGCTGTAATGTTCTATGTTCTATGTTCTAAAAGGATCAGGTCAGTGAGAGTCAATGACACTTCAAGATTTTAAGATGATGTCCACCAGGAATTTGATTCATATTTCGGCGTTCACAAAAATGGAATAATAGAATAGCACAATTTAACAAGCAAAAACAAAAATCTGGCCAATACTTGAATTCATTCATCAATTATCTATTCAGGCTAGCAGTAAAATACAATTATGGAATACTGGGGGCTGAATTGATTCACGATAGCATGATATTTGGGGCCAAGATGAAACTCTTGCAAACAAGTGAAGATCTGACTTTCTAAAAAAATTTCAGTTAGGGGATGTGGGCATAGTTGACCAAGCCAGCATTTATTGTCCATCCCTAGAAATCCTTCAGAAGATGATGAGCTGCCTTCTTGAATCACTGAGGTCCCTGAAATGTAGATACATCCAAGTGCTGTTGGAGAGAGAATTCCAGGTTTTTGACTCAGTGACACTATAGGAACAGTGATGTATTTCCAAATCAGCTGAATCATTTGAAGGGGAACTTCCAGGTAGGCGGCACGGTAGCACAGTGGTTAGTACTGTTGCTTCACAGCTCCAGGGACCTGGGTTCGATTCCCAGCTTGGGTCACTGTCTGTGTGGAGTTTGCACATTCTCCTCATGTCTGCATGGGTTTTCTCCAGGTGTTCCGGTGTCCTCCCACAGTCCAAAGATGTGCGGGTTGGGTTGATTGGCCATGGTAAAATTGCCCCTTAGTGTCCTGAGATGCGTAGGTTAAAGGGATTAGTGGGTAAAATATGTAGGGATAAGGGGGTAGGGCTGAGTGGGATTGTGGTCAGTGCAGACTCAACAAGCCAAATGGCCTCTTTCTATACTGTAGGGTTTCTATGGTGGTGTTGTTCTCAAGTATCTGCTACCCTTATGACACCAAGATTGGGGGAAAGGCAAATTGTGCGGAGGGTGTGGAGAGTCTGCAGAAGGATCTAGATAGGCTGGGCGAATGGGCCAGGAAATGGCAAATGGAATTTAATGTTGGCAAGTGTGAGGTGGTCCACTTTGGTAGGAGGAATGGTAGGAAGGACTATTACTTACGGGGCGAAAAACTGCAGCAGGCGACGGTGCAGAGGGACCTCGGGGTCCTTGTGCATGAGTCGCAAAAACCCAGCTTGCAGGTGCAGCAGGTGGTCAGGAAGGCGAATGGGATGCTGGCCTTCATAGCGAGGAGGATTGAATATAAAAGTAGGGAGGTCTTGCTGCAGCTGTATAGGGCATTGGTGAGGCCGCAGCTGGAGTACTGTGTGCAGTTTTGGTCGCCGCACCTGCGCAAGGATATTTTGGCCCTGGAGGGAGTGCAGAGGAGGTTTACTCGGCTGATACCGGAGTTGAGGGGATTGAGCTATGAGGAGAGGCTGAATAAACTAGGCTTGTACTCGTTAGAGTTTAGAAGAATGAGGGGAGATCTCATTGAGACGTATAAGATGATGAATGGGATGGATAGGATAGAGGTGGAGAGACTCTTCCCGCTCAAAAAAGACAGTAGGACTAGGGGGCACAGCCTCAAGATAAAGGGGGGGCGGTTTAGAACAGAGTTGAGGAGGAACTTCTTCACTCAAAGGGTGGTGAATCTCTGGAATTCTCTGCCCATTGAAGTGGTGGAGGCTGCCTCGCTAAATATTTTTAAGAAACGGGTTGATGGGTTTTTGATAAGAGAAGGGATTAAGGGTTATGGGGAGAGGGCGGGAAGGTGGAGCTGAGTCACGACAGATCAGCCATGATCTTATTGAATGGCGGGGCAGGCTCGAAGGGCCAGATGGCCTACTCCTGCTCCTATTTCTTATGTTCTTATGTTCTTATTATTCTAGCTAATAGTGATCGTGGACTTGGAAGGTGCTGTCTTCAGTGTCACTGGAGTTGCACTCATCCAGTCAAGTGGAGAGTATTCTCTCACGCTCCTGACTTGTACCTTGTAGATGGTGGACAGGCTTTGGGGAGTCAGGAGGTGAGATACCGGCTGCAGGATTCCTATCCTTTGATGTGCCATTGTAGCCATAGTACTTACATGGCTTTTTCAGTTTAATTTCTGGTCAATGGTAACTTCCAGGATGTTGATCATGGTGCAATTCCAATGCCATTGAATGTCAAGGACAGTGGTTAGATCCTCTCTTGTTGCCTGGCACTTGTGTGGCATAAATGTTACTTGCCACTTGTTAGCCCAAGTCTGGATACTGTCAGTCTTGCTGCATTTGGACATGGACTGCTTCAGTGTCTGAGGGGACACAAATGGTGCTGACCATTGTGCAGTCATCATCGAACATCCCCACTTCTTATTTTGGAAGGAAGGTCTTTGATGAAGCAGCTGAAGATGGTTGGACCTAGGACACTACCCTGAAGAACTCCTGTGATGTAATGGACAGAGATGGTTGTCCTCCAACTACCATAACCATCTTCCTTTGTGTTCGGTATAACTCCAACCAGCACAGGGTTTTCCCCTTGATTCTCATTGACTCCAGTTTTGCTAAAGCTCCTTGATGCCATTCTCAGTCACATACAACCTTAATGTCACTCTCACCTCACCTAGGGAGTTCAGTTCTGTTGTCCATGCTGGAACCGAGGTTTTAGTGAGGTCAGGAGCTGATTGGCCCTAGCGAAACCCAAACTTAAAATCCTTGAGCAGGCTATTACTGACTCAACCGGGCAAAACATTAACCAGTGGGGCTTAGGGTCTGGCTGGGCGGGCAAAACATGAAACAACGGTGGGGAAGGCATGACCAACCATGGGGAAGTCATTACACAGTGGGACTTGGTCCCTGGAGGAGCAGGGGGAAAACATTAACCAGTCGGGCCAGGTCCCTGGAGAAGCGATGGGGAAAACATGAACCAGTTGTCCTTGGTCTCTGGAGAACCGAGGGGAAAACATTAACCTGTTGGGCTTGCTCCCTAGAGAAGCAGGGGCAAAACGTTAGCCAACCGTCGGCAAAACATTAACCAGTACAGCAACACATTAACCAGTCGGGCAAAACATTAACCAGTCGGGCAAAACATTAACCAACGGGGCAAAACATTAACCAGTGGGGCTCAGGGTCTGGCTGGGCGGGCAAAACATGAAACAACGGTGGGGAAGGCATGGACCAACCATGGGGAAGTCATTACACAGTGGGACATGGTCACTGGAGGAGCAGGGGGAATATATGACTAAATGCTTCTTGATAGGACTGTTGATGACCCCTGCCACCATTTTACTGATGATCAGAAATAGACTGATGGCACGGTAATTGGTCAGGTTAAATTGGTCCTGTTCTTTGCATACAGGACATACCTGAGCAATTTTCCACATTGTGGTTAGATGTCAGTGTTATGGCTATACTGGAATAGCTTGGTTGGGAATATGGCATTGTCAGTTAGTGCTGTACAAATCGTGAGGCAAAGCAAGCTCAGAAAATAAAGTAGACCATTCTATGTTCTATGTTCTGTTGTCCATGGGGAAGTGAAGTCCAAAGGAAACAAATGCATGAGGTCATTCAGTAGTGAACCAGAAGAGGGAAAGCACATCAAAACAAACCTTGCACAAACAGAGAAAATACTCAAATGCTCTAGAAATGCTGTCAGTATGGTGGAAAGAACCTGCGTAAGTGGTAGGAATGCCCAACAGGGGGAGCAGAGTGCCACAACTGTGGAAGTTAGCACATTCAAAATTGTCTGCTGATCTAAAAAACAGTTTGCGAAAGGAAAGAAAAATAGAAGGGAGGGAGGGATAAACCAAGAAATAACAGTCTAATCAGTCGATATTGTGAATATCTGGGGTCCCAGACCAATCCCTGTGGCACCCCACTAGCTACTGCCTGTCAATTTGAAAAGCACCCATTAATTCCTATTATTTGTTTCCTCTCTGCCAACCAGTTTTCTATTCATTTCAATACACTTCTCTCAACCCCATGGGCTTTAATCTTGCACGGTAATCATTTATGCGGTACTTTGTCAAGTGCTTTCTGAAAGTCCAAATATACCACGCTAACTGACTCCCTCTTGACAACTCTGGGTTACATCTTCAAAGAATTCCAACAAATTTGTCAAGCATGATTTCCCCTTCAAAAATCCATTCTGACTCTGTCTGATCCTGCCACTGCTTTCTAAATGCTCGGTTATAAAGTCCTTGATAATAAATTCGAGAATTTTCCCCACTACTGAAGTTAAGCTTACTGGTCTATAATTCCATTTTCTCTCTACCTCCCTTTTTGAATACTAGAGTGACATTAGCTACCCTCCAATGTGCAGGGGCTGCTCCAGAGTCTATATAATCCTGGAAGATGGCCACCAATGCATCCACTATTTCTAGAGCAATTTCCTTAACTACTCTGGGATGTAGATTATAAGGCCTTGGAGATTTATCCGCCTTCGATGCCATCAATTTTCCCAGCACATTTCCCTACTAATACTGATGTCCCTCAGTTCTTCCATCTCACAAAATCTTGCATTCTGCAACATTTCTGGCATCTAATTTGTGTCTTCTTTTGTGAAGACAGAACCAAGTATGTATTCAGTTGTTCGGCCATTTATTATACATTCCCCTTTTGTCCACGCATTTAGAAGTGAACACCTACCAATCCCCCACTTGTTGGAGAAATCTCAGGCAAATTGAATGCAGCCCAGATTCCACTCCCTCCCTTGCCCTTGTGTCCTGCGTTCCAGGAAGAGACCCCAATGCGCCAAATTGGCATCACGGCCCCCACAGCTGCTCCCACCCATCCTTCCCCTGACAGTTCAGAAGACTCCTTGGAGGAAGCGGATGAAGGGACCTCCAAGGCTGCACCAGTTTTGTGTCAGCTTCCACCTTGTAACTCACCATCCCAGAGACGCTCACGTAGTGGGCCAAGTTAATGGCAAGGCATCTGGATCACTCTCTGGTGCGCAGAACACATCTGATGACATCAGGTGGAGGAGAGAAAGTCTGAGGCGTCAGGCACACGGGGGGTCTGCCGGAGGCAAGGACTCAGCTGGCCCCAGGCTACATGCTGGACCTCTGTGATCACTTCTCTCATCTGCTGGATATGCAGCAAAAGAGCAACGGAATGCAGAAGGGGCTGACAGCAACACTGGACCAACCGTGAGGCTGTTAGGAGGAGTCCCAAAGCTTTTGTGGTTCCCAAGACAACAGTGCAAGCGTAGCATCTATGGTGGAAAGTCTAGGGCAGGAAATCTTCACCATGACTGGCAGGTTCCAAGCAATGGCCGAGTCACAGCAGGCCACAGCAAAGTCCTAGAGGGCCACAGCCATGTCACAGCAGGCCACTGCCGAGTCCCTCAACAAGCTTCGAGAGGCTCGAGAGCTTGCAAAAGATGTAGCGGGATAGTGCTGAGACACAGCTGCAGCTCTTGAGAACATGGCCAACTCACAGAGGGTCATGGCTGAGAGGCTGCGGGCCTTGCAGGAGACCCAGCGGGACAGCACTGAGACACAGTGGTCTATGGCTGCAGCCCTTGAGAACGTGGCCAACTCACAGACAATCATGGCTGAGAGGCTGCAGAGGTTGGGGATATCCAGTTGGACAGCGCTGAGACACAGTGGTCTATGGCTGCAGCCCTTGAGAACATGGCTAAGGGGCTACAAAACCTGCCCAGTCTCAGAGGGCACTTGCTGCTGCCATTGACAGTGGCCCCTGACTTAGATGGCCGTTGCAGGAGGCTCAATCGTCATGGCAAGAAGGCAGATGGTCCTCCAGGACTGGCAGGGCCTGGTGATGCAGGAGCTTCTGAAGCTCACTGCAGAAGCACCGCCATCCAATGGAGTGATCCAAGGGCTCACAGGAACCCCGAGGGAAAAGGAAGGGCTGAAGCCCATGTCGGGATCTTCCATCCAGGAAGATATGGCTGCAGCTACACCTTCTGACTCGTCTTCCTGAAGGGGCATCTCAGGAGCAGTGGGATGAAGAGGGTGTCATGGATATGTCCCTGACACCTAGAAACCAGCCAGGTCCCTCAAGGTCCAGGTTCTCCAGAAGACAATTGCCTAGGGCCGTGGGGCTCAGTAGGCAGCTGGCCACCTCCACCTCCAATGTACATCCTGGAGAGACACTGAGACATAATGGTAGGCCACATAAGGTTAAGAAGTTATAGCACAGGTGGAGGGCAACAATAGGTAGATAGAATGTTTAGGTACTTAAAATCTCATGTCACGTGTTTTTTATTATCACTTATTTTGAAAGCACTATTATTGGCAACAATGAATGTTATTTCACTTCACATCTGTGATTAACCTGTCTCTAATTAGCCTCTTTCATGAATGTACTTACCCTGACAGTTGCCAGAGGGATCCTGCACATTAATTTCAGTGTGGGAGGCCCTTCAATGCCCTGTTACTGAGAAAATCAAGACTACCACATAATTCACTGGCTACAGCGGGTGACATGCATTGGTAGCGACTTAAAGCACCTGCCATGGCGTCCTCAGAAGCCATGAGAAATTCCCTTCCCCCCACTTCACCTGCCCCAAGGCCCTGGATGGGGGTTTAATTCTCCCTTACCCACCACTGTGGGCCTGGTGCCAGTGTGCATGCGGAGCTCAGGAAGGAGTCAGACTAGTTTGCACCAGGGCATCACCACAATGTCACGTAGAAAATCACCCTCCTGCCTGCCACAGAAACTCGCTAGAACAGCGTACCCAGGTTCACCACTCTGGTGCGTTATGAAGGAGAGGGTAATCTCCCCTCAGGGAACTAACAGCCAACCACTAAAAGATAAGTATCTTCCTTTCATAATCTATTAAAGGGTATGTGAGAAATAGTACAATCTACCTACAGCAATTTTTAGTGGTTAAATCAAAATAACCACCTGAGACTCTCTCTTTAAAAAGAAACAAGTAATACTTTATTTATCTAACTAATAGTGAACAAGTTAACTAAACTATTAATCAAATAAAACACTATTCTAATGGAATGCTGTTTAGATAATTGCAATTCTCACTTATTAACAAAAAGTAAATAGACTTTTCAGTCACACTCAAAATGCAGTCAGGTTTGTCATCTTCCCAGAATCTTCTTTCTTCTTCAGTGACTTCTGTGTTCCATTGATCTCTTCTGCTGAGATGAAATGAGGCTTCCTCTTCAGATATAAATGTGGTTGTTACACTGGCAGAAAGTTGATGCCTGTCTGTGTCTGTGCCTTGCTTTTTTTCTCTCTCTCTGAGAGAACTATGAACTATGGCAGTAGCTGGTAGCAAAGGTCATGGCTGTCTTTCTGGTGGTTTGGACCTGGGAGCTGTATCTTTTATATCCCCAATGACATACAAAAGTTTGCACAATATGATTGGTTTACAAGTTATCAAAACGTAAAATTCATATTTGATAGGCTGCTGTGATTCAAATGCCTATTTTAAATCGATTGATTAAAATACAGAAACATGTTCTGATTCAAACGCCTAAAGCCTGTTATCAAAGCAAACCTGCTGTTTTTGCCTGATGCATTGTTTCAGTCTGTACTGGATCTTTGCACCTGCAGCTCTTTTGGACAGTAAAAAACAAAACCACTTTTTAAACATACAATTTTACAATTCAAAGCATTTTTTCCAAGTATTCATAATTTTGACAACGACTAACCTCACAACAGGTGTTACAACATTGCAGGAGATTGTAGGACTCAAAGGTGGGAGGGATAGAACCCACGAGCAGCAACAGAAGCCCCTAGTGACCAAAGCGCATGGTGATCAGAGTCTCCCTTGCCCCCTTCACTTGCTGCTGCCAGCCCTCTAGCGCCTGGGTGGTGTTGCTTATCCTCGTCCTCCCCCACTTCCTTTTCCTCCTGCGGTAGGCGACCTCCTCCCTAGTGACGTACAGCTGGCCAGCCTCCACGTTCTCCTCAAAAAGGTCTCCTCGCTACTGTGCCATGTTGTGTAAGACACAGTATATCATCACAATGCGGGATGATATCAGACAGTTACATTGGTGTGCCCCACCAGAGCGGTCCAGGCACCTGAATCACAATCTGAGGAGCCCTATGCACCACTCCACTATTGAACGGGTGGGTGGCACGCAGGGACCCAGATTTAATTCCCGGCCTGGAATCACTGACTGTATTGGGTTTGCACATGCTTCTCCTGTCTTCGGGGCTTTCCTCCAGGTGCTCCGGTTTCCTCCCACAGTCCAAAGATGTGAGGGTTAAGTGGATTGGCTATGCTAAATTGACCTTTGGTGTCAGAGGGATTGGCAGGGTGTATATGTGGGGTTATGGGGATGGGTGGGATTGTTATCAGTGCAGACCCGATGGGTTGAGTAGCCCCCTTCTGCCCTATAGGGATTCTATGATTCTATGCAACAGGGTCTCATTATATTGGGTCTCCGCATTAGTCTCAGGCCTCTGCACTGTCAGACTGTCAGGACATCAGAACTCCACAATATGAAACTGTCATGCACATTGTCAGGGTGTCTGGCACAGACGTGCATGATATTCAGCTGAAGGTCACACAACAATTGCACACTTATTGAATGGAAGGCCTCTCTGTTCATGAAACTTCCTGGATTCTGAACTGGGGACCTGAGGGTGACCTGAGTGCAGTCTATAGCCCTCTGTACATTTGGCATCCCTGCAATGGCTGTAAATCCTGCAGTCTGGGCTTCCTGCTGGGTCTAGTCCAGCTGGGTGCCCTAACTCCATGCCTTAGGGTGCCAGATACTGCAACAAATGGCACAAGTGTCATCACACTGTCTCCTTTCAGAGCCATCAGCAGCACATCATTCCTGACAGTTGCTCGAAAGACACTCGCATGCAGGAACTACCAGGGTCTCTGCCCTCTTCTCCTCCTGCTGCTCTCCCCCCCACCACCCACTTCGGGGTGAATGGCAGCCATGTCCTGCCTGCAGTAGCCACCTCCCTCTACTCCTGCGTGTGATAAGGTCTGGCTTTCCTCTGCCCACAATTCATTCTCCTGCTCGCCTTCCTCAGCTCCAGCAGTAATCAAGAGATCAGTGGGTTGGAGGGAGGAATGGAATTTGGGGAAGAGGAGGGACAGATGGAGATGTTAAAGAACCCAATTCATTCCTAGCCATACAATCCCCAGACCCTCAGCAACACACACTCCCCATGTTTCCCCCTCCCACAGAATCCAGAATGGCAACATAACCTCTCTTGCCTCCCCTCCTGCATTCAACTCCCCCACTCAGAAACACACACGCAGTAGTGGCCACAGATAGTGCTGCCTGACATGTCCTGAGGCTGCACTAGTGCCACTTTAGAGAGTTCCAGCCGATCTCCCACCTGCAACAGTGCTTGCTGTGCCTGCACTGGAGCCCAGAGTCAGCACTAAGACCAGATATCTGTGCTTTGAGCCAGGTCTGTGCTGAGAGTCATGGAGCTTGGACCCCATGAACAACAACAGCCTCCCATCCCCCCCAACAGTCGCAGCCCCCCGACCTGAAATGGAACATGGCCGCCACAAAACAACCCCAACCCCAACCCCAAACAGCACGGAGCAATTTGAAAGCAGAGACTTACCTCCTCACTCACCCTCACTGATCAAGCGCTTGAATCTCTCTTTTATACATGAGGTGTTTTCCAGACTAATCCGACTGTAGCGGATGAGGTCGTTAAGGCAGATAAGCTGAGACAATTGAGAGTGAAGTTCCCTAATGACAATGTGATGAATGTGAATTGACGTTTCACCCATTTTGGGCAAGCTCCCAATCATGCCAATGTTTTTTCTTAATGAAATGGGAATGGGCATGAAAACTGGCGCCATTTCAACCAGTCAAAATATACCCAATTTTACAACATTTTCCAGCCAAAAAATGGGCATGAATGCGTCGTAAATTTCCACCCCATGTCTGACCAACTTGATTGAATTTTTCAAAGAGGTAACCAGGTGCGTAGATGAGGGCAATGCATTTGATATAGTCTGCTTGGAATTCAACAAAGCTTTTGATTTCAACAAGGAGCCTGATATTGAAGGTAAGAACCCATGGGATCCAAGGAAATTTGGCAAATTGGATCCAAAATTAGCTGAGAGGCAGGAAGCAGAGGGTGATGGGTGTTTTTCTGACTGGAACATTGTCCACTGGGGTCCTGCAGGGATCAGAGTTGGGGCCCTTGCTGTTTGTGGCTTAATTAGATTTGAATGTAGGATCAGTAAGTTTGCAGATGATACGAGAATTAGTGGAATAGCAAATTGGGGCTAATGGAATTCAATCCAGATAAGTGTGAGGAGGTGATGCACTTGGGCAGGATAAAAAAGACAAGGAAATACACGATGAACAGCAGGACACTGAGAAGCACCAAGGATCAGCGGATCTCAGAGCATAAGAACTAGGAGTAGGCCATTAAGCCTCTCGAACTTCCTCCACCATTCAATATGATCATGGTTGATCTTTTCGTAGACTCAGTTTCACTTACCCGCCCGCTCACCATAACACTGTATTCCTTTACTATTCAAAAATGTATCTATCCTTGCCTTAAAAACATTCAATGACGTAGCCTCAACTGCTTCACTGGGCAGGGAATTCCACAGATTCATAATCCTTTGTATGAAGAAGTTCCTCCTCAACTCAGTCCTAAATCTACTCCTCCTTATTTTGAGGCCATGGCCCAAAGTTCTAGTTTCACCAGCCAGCGAAAACAACTTCCCTGCTTCTTTCTTATCTAGACCTTCATAATCTTGTATGTTTCTATAAGATCTCCCCTCTTTCTTCTGAATTCCAATGAGTATTGCCTCAGTCTACTCAGTCTCTCCTCATAAGCCACCCTCTCAACTCTGGAATCAACCTAATGAATCTCCTCTGCACCCCCTCCAGTGCCAGTATATCCTTTCTCAAGTAAGGAGACTAAAATTGTACATAGTATTCCAGGTGTGGCCTCACCAGCACCCTATACATTTGCAACATAATCTTGCTGTTTTTAAACTCATCCCTCTAGCACTGAAGGACAAAATTCCATTTGCCTTCTTAATTACCTGCTGCACCTTGTGATTCTTCCACAAGGACACCCAGTTCACTTTGCACAGCAACATGCTGCAATTTTTTACCATTTAAGTAATGGTCTGTTTTGCTGTTATTCCTATCAAAATGGATGACCTCACATTTACATACCCTGTACTCCATCTGCCAGATCCTCACCCACTCATTTAGGCTATCTATATCCTTTTCCTATCTATATCCTCTGCACACTTTGCTCTGCCACTCATCTTAGTGTCATCTGCGAATTTTGACAAACTATACTTGGTCCCCAACTCCAAATCATCTATGTAAATCATAAACAATTGTGGTCCCAACACAACCAGAAAATACCCATTAACCCCAATCTTTGCTTATTGTTAATGAACCAATCCTCTATTCACACTATTACATCACCCATAACACTATGCACTTTTATCTTATGTAGCGTCCCTTGGTGTAGCATCTTGTCAAATGCCTTCTGAAAATCTAAATACACCACATCCACAGGTTCCCCATTGTCTACTGCATGTGTAATGTTCTCAAACAATTCCACAAAATTAGTCAAATGTGACCTGCCCTTCATGAATCCATGCTGTATCTTACCATTGGGATACTGTATATTCAGATGTCTCAATATTTCTTTCTTGATGATTCAAGCATTTTCTCTACTACAGACGTTAAATTAACTGGCCAAGAATTACCCACCTTTTGTCTACCTCCTTTTTTAAACAGTGGCGTCACATTTGCTGTTTTCCAATTTGTGGGAACCACTCCAGAGTCCAGCAAATTTTAGTAAATTACCACTAGTGCATTTGCTATTTTCCCCGCCAACTCTTTTATTACCCTGGGATGCATTCCATCAGGACCAAGACACTTGTCTACCTTTAGCCCCATTAGCTTGCTCAACACTACCTCTTTCGTGATAATGATAATTTCTAGGTCCTCACCTGTCATAGTCTTCCTGTCATCAATTTTTGGCATATTATTTGTGTCTTCCACTGTGAAGACCGACAGAAAATACCTGTTCAATGCCTTAGCCATTTTCTCATTTCTAGTTATTACTTCTATCCTCTATCCTCTAAAGGACCAGTGTTTACTTTAGCCACTGTTTTTTTGTTTTATATATTTGCAGAAACTTTTGCTATCTGTTTTTATATTCTGAGCTAGTTTTTTCTTCACAGTTTTTTTGTGGCTTTCTGTTGACCTTTAAAGATTTCCCAATCCTCTAGTTCCCCACTAATCTTTGCCACTTTGTATGCCTTTTCTTTTAACTTGATATCCTTTTTTCCTTAGATATAAGAACATAAGAAATAGGAGCAGGAGTAGGCCATCTAGCCCTTCAAGCCTGCCCCGCCATTCAATAAGATCATGGCTGATCTGTCGTGGCTCAGTTCCACATTCCCGCCCTCTCCCCATAACCCTTAATCCCCTCGCTTATCAAAAACCCATCAACCCGCGTCTTAAAAATATTTAGTGAGGCAGCCTCCACCACTTCAACGGGCAGAGAATTCCAGAGATTCACTACCCTTTGAGTGAAGAAGTTCCTCCTCAACTCCGTTCTAAACCGCCCCCCCTTTATCTTGAGGCTGTGGCCCCTAGTCCTACTGTCCTTTCTGAGCAGGAAGAGTCTCTCCACCTCTATCCTATCCATCCCATTCATCATCTTATACAATGAGATCTCCCCTCATTCTTCTAAACTCTAACGAGTACAAGCCTAGTTTAATCAGCCTCTCCTCATAGCTCAACCCCCTCAACTCTGGTATCAGCCTAGTAAACCTCCTCTGCACTCCCTCCAAGGCCAAAATATCCTTGCGTAAGTGCAGCGACCAAAACTGCACACAGTACTCCAGCTGCGGCCTCACCAATGCCCTATACAGCTGCAGCAAGACCTCCCTACTTTTATATTCAATCCCCCTCGCTATGAAGGCCAGCATCCCATTAGCCTTCCTGACCACCTGCTGCACCTGCAGGCTGGGTTTTTGCGACTCATGCACAAGGACCCCGAGGTCCCTCTGCACCGTCGCATGCTGCAGCTTTTCACCACGTAAGTAATAGTCCTTCCTACCATTATTCCTACCAAAGTGGACCACCTCGCACTTGCCAACATTAAATTCCATTTGCCAGTTCCTGGCCCATTCGCCCAGCCTATCTAGATCCTTCTGCAGACCCTCCACACTCTCCGTGCAATTTGCCATTCCACCAATCTTGGTGTCATCAGCAAATTTCAACACCATACACTTGGTTCCCTCCTCCAGATCATCTATATAAATGGTAAATAGCTGAGGCCCCAGCACTGACTCCACTAGTCACCATCCACCAATCCGAATAGCACCCATTAACCTCCACTCTCTGACTCCTATTTGACAACCAATCCTCTATCCACGCTAACACCCTACCCCCAACTCCATGCCCCCTTACCTTCTGCAATAACCTCTTGTGAGGTACCTTGTCAAACGCCTTCTGAAAATCAAGAAAGTCCACATCCACCGGCTCTCCTCTATCCACCACCCTAGACACATCCTCATAGAACTCCAATAAATTTGTCAGACATGACTTCCCCTTAACGAAACCGTGCTGCGTCTGCTGTATCAAGCAATTCCCCTCAAGATGCCTCGCTATTTCGTCCTTGATGACAGATTCTAACATTTTACCTACAACAGACGTTAAACTAACCGGCCTATAATTCCCTGCCCTTTGCCTGCCACCCTTCTTAAACAACATCCATAGCTGATTATCTCTTTTCCTACAGTCCATCATTATCACTGGTATATACTATGGCTGAGTACTGTGAAAGATCGCTTTGAAAGTCTTCCACTGTTCCTCAATTGTCCCACAATAAAATTTTTGCTCCCAGTCTACTATAGCCAACTCTTCCCTCATCCCTTTGTAGTCACCTTTGTTTAAGCACAGGACACTGGTATTGGATTTTACCTTCTCAGCCTCCATTTGTATTTTAAATTTAACCATACTGTGATTGCTTCTTCCGAGAGGATCCTTAACTGTAAGATCATTAATTATTCCCGTCTCATTACAAAGGACCAAATCTAGTTTGCTCCCTCGTAGGTTCTATTACATACTGTTCAAGAAAGCTATCATGGATACATTCTATGAACTCCTCCTCAAGGCTGCCTTGACTGATTTGGTTTGACCAATTGACGTGTAGATTAAAATCCCCCATGATAATTGCTGTACCATTTTAACATGTATCAGTTATTCCTTTGTTTATTTCTCACCCCACCATGATGTTATTATTATGTTATGTTGCCTATACTGTTTCTCCTTACTTTTTCTAATTTCCACCCAAATTAATTCAATTTTTTTCCATAGAACCCAAATCATCTCTCACTACCATCCTGATGTCATCCTTAAATATCAGAGCTACACCACCTCCCTTACCTTCCCGTTGGTCCCTCCAAATAGTATGAATCCCCTGGATAATTAACTCCCAGTTGTGACCATCCTGCAACCATGTCTCTGTAATGGCCACTAGATTATACTCGTTCACAATGATTTGTGCCATCAACTCATTTACCTTGTTTGGAATGTTACGAGCATTCAGACTAAGTGTCCTTATGCTACTTTTTGTACCTTTTTTTGTATTCTAACACTTCCATTAATAGCATCTCCTGAGTTCTCTTTTTAACTTTTTTCCTGATTTTTGATGTAGTTGGAACCTTTCCCCCATATCTTGTCCTTGCTCCCTCCTTCTCAGACTCCTTACATAAGCTCCCATCCCTCTGGCATATTAATTTAAATTCTCCCCAACTGCTCTAGCAAACACTCCCCCTAGGACATCAGTCTTAATTCTGCACAGGTATAACCTTGGTGTGCATGTACATCGTTCCCTTAGGGTAGAAGACAGGTAGATAAAGTTGGATGCGGTGAGCTTGAGGAAGAGTTCTTGGAATGCTGCCAGGATAGTTTCCTTGAACAGTGTGTGTTACATAACAGCGGTGTTATGTAATGAGGCAGGTAGAATTAGGGACCTTGTTGTGAGGGATCCTCTTGGAAAGAGTGATCATTGTATGGTGGAGTTTCTGATGCAGATGGAGGAAGAGAAAGTAGGATCCCGGACCTGTGTCCTTTTTTGAACAAAGGGGAGTATGATAGGATGAGAGAGGAATTGGCGAATGTAGATTGGGGGCACAGATTGGACGGTAGGTCTGCTGAGGAACAGTGGAGGATCTTTAAGGAGATCTTTCTTGGCGCTCAGCAGAAATTTATTCCGACGGTAAAGAAGGATTGTAGGAGAAGAGATAATCAGCCGAGGATAACAAAGGAAATAAAGGAGAATATTAAAAGCTGATGCATTTAGAGTGGCTAAAAGTAGTGGGCGAGAAGAGGATTGGGAGAGGTTTAAATATCAACAAAGAATGACCAAGAAGTTGATAAAGAAAGGAAGGATAGACTATGAATCTAGGCTAGCGCTAAATATAAAAAAGGATAGTAAGAGTTTTTATAAATATATAAAAAGGAGGAGGCTGGCTAGGGTGAATGTTGGACCCTTAGAGGATGAGAGGGGTATTTAGTGGTGGGGGATGAGGAAATGGCTGAGGCCTTGAATAACTTTTTTGCTTCGGTCTTCACGGAAGAGGACGCGAATAGTTTGCCGGGTGTTAACGATGGAAAGATGGTAGGAGTGGAGGGTCTGAATGAGATCATTGTTACTAGAAAGGCAGTGCTCGACAAACTAGAGGGACTGATGGTGGACAAATCCCCAGGACCGGTTGGAATGCATCCAAGGGTTCTGAAGGAAATGGCAGAGGTGATAGTGGATGTCTTGGTGATTATTTTCCAAACCTCGCTGGATTCCGGGGAAGTGCCGGAAGATTGGAGAATGGCTAATGTTACGCGGCTGTTTAAAAAGGGTATCATGCAAAAGGCAGGGTTAGTTTTCCTACAACGTCTGTTGTAGGAAAAATGCTTGAATCCATCATCAAAGAGGAAATAGCGAGACATCTTGAGAAGAATTGTTTAATAGAGCAGACACAGCACGGATTCGTTAAGGGGAAGTCGTGTCTGACAAATTTATTGGAGTTCTATGAGGATGTGTCTAGTGCAGTGGATGGAGGGGAACCGGTGGATGTGGTGTTTCTCGATTTTCAGAAGGTGTTTGATAAGGTGCCACACAAAAGGTTGTTACAGAAGGTCAGGGGGCATAGAGTTGGGGGTAAGGTGTTAGCGTGGATAGGGGATTGGCTGTCAAATAGGAGGCAGAGAGTGAGTGTCAATGGGTGCTATTCGGATTGGCGGTTGGTGACTAGTGGAGTGCCCCAGGGATCGGTGCTGGGGCCTCAGCTATTTACCATTTATATAGATGATCTAGAGGAGGGAGCCGAGTGTAAGGTGTTGAAATTTGCTGATGACACAAAGATAAATGGAACAGCATATTGTGTGGAGGGTGTGGAAAGTCTGCAGAGGGATCTAGATAGGCTGAGCGAGTGGGCGAGGACCTGGCAGATGGAATACAATATTGGTAATTGTGAGGTTATCCACTTTGGTAGGAATAATAGTAGGAAGGACTCCTACTTACAGGGCGAAAACCTGCAGCATGCTACGATGCAGAGGGACCGGGGGTCCTTGGGCATGAGTCGCAAAAACCCAGTCTGCAGGTGCAGCATGTGGTCAGGAAGGCAAATGGGATGCTGGCCTTCATAGCGAGGGGGATTGAATATAAAAGTAGGGAGGTCTTGCTGCAACTGTACAGGGCATTGGTGAGGCAACAGCTGGAGTACTGTGTGCAGTTTTGGTCGCCGCACTTGCGCAAAGATATTTTGGCCTTGGAGGGAGTGCAGAGGAGGTTCATGAGGCTGATACCGGAGTTGAGGGGGTTGAGCTATGAGGAGAGGCTGAATAGACTGGGCTTGTACTCGTTAGAGTTTAGAAGGATGAGGGGCGATCTCATTGAGATGTATAAGATGATGAAAGGGATGGATAGGGTAGAGGTGGAGAGGTTCTTCCCTTTCAGAAAGGACAGCAGAACTAGAGGGCACAGCCTCAAGATAAGGGGGGGGGCGGTTTAGAACGGAGTTGATGAGGAACTTCTTCACTCAAAGGGTGGTGAATCTCTGGAATTCTCTGCCCGTTGAAGTGGTGGAGGCTACCTCAGTAAATATATTTAAGAACGGGTAGATAGGTTTTTGGTAGGCAAGGGGATTAAGGGTTATGGGGAGAAAGTAGGAAAGTGGAACTGATCCACTTCAGATCAGCCATGATCTTATTGAATGGTGGGGCAGGCTCGAAGGGCTAGATGGCCTACTCCTGCTCCTATTTCTTATGTTCTTATGTTCTTAAAGTAGCTAAAAAAGGATATGGTATAAATGCCTATATTAGCTGAGGCATAGAATTTAAGAGCAGGAAGGTCACGCTGGAATTTATAAAATGTTGGTTACGCCACAGCTAGAGTGTGCAGTATGGAAGCCACATTATAGGAGAGATGCGCTAGCATTGGAAAGCGTGTAGAGGAGATTTACCAGGATGTTGCCTGGGCTGGAGAGTTTTAGTTATGAAGACAGATTGGATTGACTGGGTTATTCTCCTGAGAGCGGAGGAGACTGAGGGGAATGTATAAAATTATGAGGGATATAGATAGAGTAGTAAAAACTTTTCCCCTTGATGGAGGGATCAGTGACTAGGGGGCATAGATTTAAGGTAAGGGGCGGGAGGTTTAGAGGGGATGTGAGGAAAAACGTTTTCACACTAAGAATAGTGGGAGTCTGGAACTTGCTGTCTGAAAAGGTGGTGGAGGCAGAATCCCTCATACCATTTAAGAAGTATTTAGATGTGCACTGGCTGGACAATGGGATTGGAACAGTTAGGAGGTTTGTCTTTGATTGACACAGACATAATGGGCCAAAGAGCCTTTTTCTGTGCTATATACCTCAATGACTCTGATAACAGCAAGGTGATGAATGTGTCCAGATAAAAAAGCATTGTCTAGAAGGATGATCAGACTTAGCAATCAAGACTGTTAGAGGTACTGAGTACCTCTAACAGAGAAAAGATCTCATCATCATTAATAATCTCCTAGCTTTTAGTGACAGAATATTCATTCCAAGAACAGTTGGGATTGCTATTCTCCAAGAAATTAATCAAGGTCACTTGGGGATAGCAAAATGTCGAGCAAGAGCCCAGCAGTGGACAGGCATTTCTCGTAATATGTGACATTGTTAAGGGGCGGCACGGTAGCACAGTGGTTAGCACTGCTGCTTCACAGCTCCAGGGACTTGGGTTCAATTCCCGGCTCAGGTCACTATCTGTGTGGAGTTTGCACATTTTCCTCGTGTCTGCGTGGATTTCCTCCCACAGTCCAAAGATGTGCGGGTTTGGTTGTTTGGCCATGCTAAAATTGTCCTATGATCTGTAGGTTAGCGAGATTAGCAGGTGAAATATGTAGGGATATGGGCCAAAGGGCCTCTTTCTGCACTGTAGGGTTCTATGATTCTATGATCATGGCATCATAATTACATCAGTATTATGTGTTTCAAATGTTAACTCTTTATATCTACCCTCAAGTCTTTGTCCCAATTACATACATCCTCCTACATCCCCCTCAAAGTATCAGATATCACCGAGATAGTCTTTGTGGCTTTGACCAATCTCCCTAATCTTGTCCTGATCCTTTTCCAATGTTGAGGACATTCTACTCTCTCTCCATTCACTGTGAGTGGGTGGTAGTAGAGCTTTGCCTTTTTTCTTGTTCCCTATATCCATCTGGATCTGAATATTAAGCCATTGGTTTTCTTTACATAGATAATAAAGCACAGTGGTTTCTCTTTATATTTCCCTGATTTGTTTCAATTCTTTGAATTGTCTTGTGCATTGAACAGCTAAGATCAGAGAACCTTTGTCACCCTCTACTTTTCTAACAAGACTGTGAAAGTTGGGATTTATTGAATTTTTAATTTGCCATTGATGGATTTTAATTTGCCATTGATTGCCATTGCTCCAGATGGATTAAAGTACACAGAATGTACAGCATCATTTCAGAAGCAGTCATTCAATCACTGAAAAGTATCTTCACAACACATGGCATCCCAGACTTTGTAGTGTCAGACAATGGTCCATAATTTGCGAATGAATTACTCTGCAATTTTGTGAAGGAATGTGGATTCATTCATGTTACCAACTCACCTCGGTATCCTCAAGCAAATAGAGAAGCTGAGAGAAGTGTTCAAAGACTTAATGAAGATCTCGATTTAGCACTTCTTAGCTATAAAACCTTACAGCTATAAAATGGGTTTTCACCATCAGAATTGTTAATGTGGGCACAACTGAGAACATAGCTCCCAGCTCAGCACAAGAAACTAGAACCAAAGATTATGAGAATTAAAAAAACATAAGGAGCAACGGAGACATAAACAATCTCATAACTTCAACCTCAGGCATAAAACACAGGCCCAGCAAAGGAAAAGAGTATGAATATGAGACCAATAGAGGGAGGCCTAACAATAGAAAGAGCTCCATAACCGAGATCTTAAAGAATTGAAACAAACCAGGGAAATATAAAGAGAAACCACTGTGCTTTATTATCCATGTAAAGAAAACCAGTAGCTTAATATTCAGATCCAGATGGATATAAGGAAGAGAAAAGGCAAAGCTCTACTATCACCCAGGAAGAAACTCACAGTGAATGGAGAGAGAGTAGAATGTCCTCAACTTTGGCAAAAGATTAGGGAGGTTGATTAAAGCCACAGAGACTATCTTGGTGATGTCTGATACTTTGAGGGGGATGTAGGAGGATGTATGTAATTGGGACAAAGACTCGAGGGTAGGTGTAGAGTAAAGTGTTAACATTAGAAGCACATAATACTGATGTAATTATGATGCCATGATCACATGACTATGTAACATAGGTGGGTAGGAGAAGTCCAGTCTTGTGCAGAGTTCCTAAGATGTACATGGAGCTGTACATAGAACATAGAACATTACAGCACAAACAGGCCCTTCGGCCCTCGAGTTGCGCCGATCACATCAACCCCACCAATCTATAGACCTATCTATAACCCCCAATCCCATTAAACCCCATATACTCATCCAGAAGTCTTTTAAAAGACCCCAGCGAGTTCGCTTCCACCACCGATGACAGCAGCCGATTCCATTCACTCACCACCCTCTGAGTGAAAAACTTACCCCTAACATCACCTCTGTACTTCCCTCCCCGCACCTTAAATCTGTGTCCTCTCGTAGCGACCATTTCAACCCGGGGAAATAGCCTCTGAGAGTCCACCCTATCTATTCCTCTCAACATTTTATAAACTTCTATCAGGTCGCCTCTCAACCTTCGCCTCTCTAGGGAAAAGAGTCCCAGCTCCCTCAACCTATCTTCATAAGGCATGCCTCCCAGTCCAGGCAATCTCCTCTGCACTCTTTCAATAGCTTCTACGTCTTTCCTATAGTGAGGCGACCAGAACTGCGCACAGTACTCCAAATGAGGCCTGACAAGGGTCCTGTAAAGTTGCAGCATTACCTCCCGACTCCTAAACTCAATCCCTCGATTAATGAAGGCCAGTACACCATATGCCTTCTTGACCATCTCCTCCACCTGCGAGGCCGATTAAGAGTCCTGTGGACCTGGACCCCGAGATCCTTCTGCTCTTCAACGCTACTAAGACTCCTGCCCTTGATAGTGTACTCGTTCATCCCGTTGGTTCTGCCGAAATGGATGACTACACATTTATCCGCGTTGAAGTCCATCTGCCACTTCTCCGCCCATTCCTGCATCCTTTCTATGTCCTGCTGCAACTTTTGACATCCTTCCAGACCATCCACAACATCACTGACCTTCGTGTCATCAGCGAACTTGCTAACCCATCCCTCCACTTCCTCATCCAGGTCATTTATGAAAATGACAAACAGCAAGGGTCCCAGAACAGATCCCTGGGGCACCCTACTGGTGACTGACCTCCATTCCGAAAAAGACCCATCCACAACCACTCTCTGCCTTCTGTAGGCAAGCCAGTTCTGAATCCACAAGGCCAAAGGCCCTTGGATCCCATGCCCTCTCACCTTCTCAAGAAGTCTTGCATGGGGGACCTTATCAAACGCCTTGCTGAAGTCCATGTACACTACGTCCACGGCACTTCCTTCGTCAATGTGTTCAGTCACATTATCGAAGAACTCAACTAGGCTCGTAAGGCACGACCTGCCCTTGACAAATCCATGCTGACTATTCCTGATCATGTCAAACCTCTCCAAATGCTCGTAAATCTTGTCCCTCAGAAGCCTCTCCATCAGCTTACCAACCACTGAGGTCAGACTCACCGGGCGGTAATTTCCCGGGCTATCTCTGTTCCCTTTCTTGAAAATAGGGACTACATCCGCAATCCTCCAATCTTCCGGAACCTCTCCCGTCTCCATTGACGATGCAAAGATCATCGCCAGGGGCTCTGCAATCACTTCCCTCGCCTCCCACAGTATCCTGGGGTTCATCCCATCTGGTCCCGGCGACTTATCTATTTTGATAGAATTCAAAAGTTCTAACACATCCTCCTCCTTAATGTCCACGTACTCAATTTTTTCCATCTGCTGCAAGTCCATAGCAAGATCTCCCAGATCAGCTTCCACTGTGAATACTAAGGCAAAGTACTCATTAAGCACCTCCGCCATTTCTTCTGGTTCCACACAGACCTTTCCCCCTTCACCTTCACCATTCTAGCCATTAATAATAATGGCTAGAATTTTGCATCCCTGTTTGCCATGTGATGGGGGCACAAAATATTGCAAGACGCACGAAATACATTGTGTGCCAGTAAGATTTCCTCGAGCAATTGTCCTGCCTCCCCTCCAGTGATGTGGTTGCGTCAATGCAATGCACTCCCAACATTGTAAAGTCCACCCCTGTTGGGGTGATGTCATAACAAAATGCTTTTTAAAAACAGTAAACTGACAAGCTCACCCTGAGGGGGGAATTAGGAGGTCAGCACACAACTTGCCATGGATCATTGCTTCTTTAGAACTTTTCAGTGACCAGGGTTATATCAGGACAATGTGGTGGAAGCAGTTTCTTCTCTCCTGATCTAGGTTCCTCCTTAGGTATGGGCCTAAGGGTCATTGTCATTGGAAGCAGGTATACACTTTGCAAACAGGTCTAGCCATTGGGTTTCATGTGCTTATGTCAGATATTTACAATGACTGAGTTGACTAGTGGCTCTGACCATTGTTAGGAGCTCGTGAGGAACACCAACCAACAAGTTGGCAGCCTTGCAAAGAGCAGAAGGAGGAGGCTGTGGAGTCCAGCATGGGAAGATGAACCCAGTTGTCCCAGTGGCACCCTATGGTATATCTTATAAGATCAAGGAGCCACAGAGAGGTTTCTTAAAGTGAGATTTATTTCAGTGACAGAGGTAGTTGATGATTTACATAGGTGATTGCCATCTACAAGCGCCTCACATCTGAGCTTGCACTGTGCAACTAGACCCTTGTAACCTTCCTAACCTTGCCACTATGTCATGGCATATCCCCAGGATTCACAGCAGAGGTGGAGACAGTCTGCTGCCTGCCAACTCTGTTGTCTGTGATGATCTTGGCAGGCATCCTCTGGAAGGCCTGGAGGGCCCCAGCCTGTTTTCAGGGTACTGCTGTATAGTGGTCCGTCTTTCTCGGCCTATGGGACTGGAGCTATCTTGATCATAGGAAAAAGGGAGTCAGATGAGCTGGACATTCCCAGAGTCTCCGGGATGGAAGGCCCCAGGATGTGCATCAGCTTCTCCACCTCCCTGTGGGTGCTTGAGGGCTCCTTGCTTCCTACTTGAATTAGAGGGGCAGCTGGAGTTTGTTCGAATCCCTAATCTTCTCTTATGCCCTGCGTCAGTGCATGTCAGATGCCCTGCACCAACGTCTAGATTGTGGGCACCATCTTAACAGTATTGACCTGGCTGCCTCCGAGTACCAACACAATCTCCTTGGACAGAAGACACTGAGACTCCATCATTTGGCCTTTCAATCCAAGGAGTACAGCTGACATTCCTTCCTAAGGTTCCCTACTTTGCCTTTGGAGCACAAGCAACTGAAGCACAACAGAGGCACATTACATGACTGGGCCACAGCAGATTTTGGATTCCAGCAACCTACCTAGTGATGGCTTCATGGGATGTCCCTGCCTCTGTCTTCTGTGGATCAATGAGAATGTGGCGCTCATCAGTTTGTGATCTCAAGGTCTACTATTATGTCCTACTGAGGTGAAGTCTCTGCGGAGTGGGTAAAAGCTGTAATGTCTAAGATAATTTGTGCTTAAACTGGACCATCTCGAGGGCAACATGACAGCACAGAGACTATCTCTGTTGCTGTGCGGACACATGGATTTGGGCCGGTGTCCGTGGGAGTTTGCGCGTTCTCCCCGTGGTTGCGTGGGTTTTCTCCAGGTGCTCCGGTTTCCTCCCACATCCCAAAAATGTGCTTTTAGGCTGATTGATTGGGTAACAAATTGTCCCTATATTGGACCTCCCTGATCCTCGCACATTAGGCATAGACTAAAATCATGAATAGGTCACTGAGACAACGGGACGGCGGTGCGGGCTCGTTGGGCCGAAGGGCCTGTTTCCCATGCTGTGTTGTTCTTTGTTCTTTGTTTTTTGTATAATTCATCGGTGCTTATGTCCGTCATAGAGAGTCATAGTTAAAGATCATACAGCTGTACAGTGCAGAAAAGGCCCTTTAGCCCACTGAGTCTGCACTAACAATAATTACCACTTCTGGCTAAGATCAAGTGTGGTATCGACATGCTGTGCTTGGTTGAAGTCATTAGGTTTCATTTCAGCTTCACTTGAAGCAATTTTTAAAAGTGGCATCTCAGCCTTTTGGATAAGATGCAAATGAGTTCAAGCCTTGGAGGAGGAGCTATACCTATTCCAATCAGCTTGGATCATATAGATCAAACCCAAGACAGGAGGTGAGAACCCTGTCTTGTCAGGTTGGATCAGGAATGTCTCAACTTGTTGGGACTCTGAATTGGACTTGATTTGATTGAATTGGAATAAAAACCAAAAGAAAAGAGAGTCTAAAACCAGAGGGCATATGTTTAAGCTGAGAGGGAAGAGATACAAAAGTGTCCAGTGGGGCATTTTTTTCACTCACAGGGTTGTAAGTGTCTGGAACGAACTGCCAGAGGTAGTAATAAAGGTGGTTACAATGTTGTCTTTTAAAAAGTATTTAGACAGTTACATGGATAATTATGTAATTATCCTTATTTAACTTAAGCACAATTACTTTTGCCCTAAGTTTCTCACTCCCGAACGGAAATCTAATTTCTACCATCTTATGATCACAGTTTCCTAGGGGTTCTTTTAATGTGAGATTGTTCATTAAACCTGATCCAAACTAGCCTGACCCCTAGTTGGGTCCAGAGCATATTGCTCTAGAAAACCATCCCGAATACACACTCATGAATTTTTCCTCATGACTACCTTTGCTGATTTGATTTTCCTAATCTACTTGAAGGTTAAAGTCACAGATGATTAAAGTAATGCCTTTTTTATATACTCTTATTAATCTCCTGATTTTTCTCTGTGATACTATATAGCTACAGTTAGGGGGAGCCTATGCACTACTTCCTCTTATTTCTTTCTTCCACCCATATGATTTTTACATCTTCTGATCCAAGATCATTTCTTGCTATCGTACTTATTCCTTCTCATACTAACGCTATCCCGCCACCCAACCAGTCAAATAATGCAACCTACCCCCACCCCCATGCAGGCATTAGATTGACCCAACTCGACCTCTCACAGCCGAACCCCATCCAATCCCCCCCCCCCCACCCCACCTCCCAGCTCAGGACCCTGTACTGGCCTCATGCCTTGACAGTGCCATTGATGCACTGGCACCCTGGCATTGACACCCTGAGAGCAGTCAAGGATGTAGATCCAGTGGATGTTTGCTCCTCTGCTGCTGCCTGGCTGCAGAGGGAGCATCCCCAAAGGACTTGAGGGTTGGAGGGGTTGGGCTTGGGGCAAGGTGATGACCACGGACAGGAGTCTCGTGATTACATCATCCCTGGCAGACTGATTTCAGATAACACTGTGATCAAAATCTTCATTCCTTCCTGTCAACTGTGCAACTTTGAGTGGCTTGGTCACTCTAATCTCCATGCTCTCTGGTCATCTGATAGCTTTTAAATCACTGTAGCACTTAATTTAGCAGGAGGGATTTCCCTTCCTCGCTTTCAGAAGCTGCAGATATAAGGAGACTCCTTTGAAGTCCTCTGACAGAGAGGAGATGTTAATTTCACTGGGATTGTTCCTTCTCCACAGCTGTGCACTCAGCCCCAATGTATTCTCATAGCTTTGATTTGACGTCACTGAACCTTTAATTTTTTTTATTCGTTTGTGAGACATGGGTGTCACTTGCTAGTCAGCATTTGTTGCCCATACCTAGTTGTCCTTGAGAAGGAGGTGGTGAGCTGCCTTCTTGAATCGCCGCAGAGACCTCATTGAGACATATAAGATGATGAATGGGATGGATAGGATAGAGGTGGAGAGACTCTTCCCGCTCAGAAAGGACAGTAGGACTAGGGGGCACAGCCTCAAGATAAAGGGGGAGCGGTTTAGAATGGAGTTGAGGAGGAACTTCTTCACTCAAAGGGTGGTGAATCTCTGGAATTCTCTGCCCGTTGAGGTGGTGGAGGCTGCCTCGCTAAATATTTTTGAGACGCAGGTTGATGGGTTTCTGATAGGCGAGGGGATTAAGGGTTATGGGGAGAGGGCGGGAATGTGGAACTGAGCCACGACAGATCAGTCATGATCTTATTGAGTGGTGGGGCAGGCTCGAAGAGCTAGATGGCCTACTCCTGCTCCTGTTTCTTATGTTCTTATTATGTTCTTATGGGTAAGATGGGCAAAGAGGGATATGGATCAAATGTGGGCAATTGGGACTATTTAATGGTTAAAAACTGGGCGGCATGGACAAGTTGGGCTGAAGGGCCTGTTTCTATGCTGTAAACCTCTATGATTCTATAAGTGATGCTAATACCATTTTCAAGCAGTTGTCCCCATATCCTTGAATGTTATGTTTCAAGTGTTCATCCAAATACTTTTCGAAGTTTGTAAGATTTCTGGCTTCCATTAACTTCCCAGGCACTGCATTTCAGATTCTCACCACCCTCTGAGTGATTTTTTTTTCAATTCCGCTCTGAATCTGCTGCCCCTCTTCTAAAACTATGACCCCTCATGATTGACTCCACACGAACCTTGAATTTGATCTCGCCTAAGATCACACTTTGCTAAAAATGGGAAAATTCCACCCAATTATTTTAAAATTATCGTCTTGACTGGCTAACATAGAGAAAATTGAAAAATTCGGAAAAATCCCATCCAGATCCCAAGCATTGTTTTGTCATTCAATCAGACAATGGCAGATGTGCAACCCTAATTGATTTCCCCATCTTTGATCCATATTCCTTGGTTTCCATAACCAACAAAAATCTATTAATCCATGTCTATTAAATTTCAATTTATCCACAATCCAGTGTGTTCTAGATACCCACTACATTTTGTGTGAAAAAAATACTTCCTGACTTCCTGATTATTACAGAAGATCAGGGGGCATGGAGTTGGGGGTAGGGTGTTAGAGTGGATAGAGGATTGACTGTCAAATAGGAGGCAGAGAGTGGGGGTCAATGGGTGCTATTCGGATTGGCGGTTGGTGACTCGTGGAGTGCCCCAGGGGTCGGTGCTGGGGCCTCAGCTATTTACCATTTATATAGATGATCTGGAGGAGGGAACCGAGTGTATGGTGTCGAAATTTGCTGATGACACCAAGATTGGTGGAACGGCAATTTGTGCGGAGGGTGTGGAGAATCTGCAGAAGGATCTAGATAGGCTGGGCGAATGGGCCAGGAACTGGCAAATGGAATTTAATATTGGCAAGTGCAAGGTGGTCCACTTTGGTAGGAATAATGGTAGGAAGGACTATTACTTACGTGGTGAAAAACTGCAGCATGCTACGGTGCAGAGGGACGTCAGGGTCCTTGTACATGAGTCGCAAAAACCCAGCCTGCAGGTGCAGCAGGTGGTCAGGAAGGCTAATGGGATGCTGGCCTTCATAGCGAGGTGGATTGAATATAAAAGTAGGGAGGTCTTGCTGCAGCTGTATAGGGCACTGGTGTGGCCGCAGCTGGAGTACTGTGTGCAGTTTTGGTTGCCGCACTTACGCAAGGATACTTTGGCCTTGGAGGGAGTGCAGAGGAGGTTTACTAGGCTGATTCCGGACTTGAGGGGGTTGAACTATGAGGAGAGGCTGAATAAACTAGGCTTGAACTCGGTAGAGTTTAGAAGAATGAGGGGAGATCTCATTGAGACATATAAGAGGTTGAATGGGATGGATAGGATAGAGGTGGAGAGGCTCTTCCCACTCAGAAAGGACAGTAGGACTAGAGGGCACAGCCTCAAGATAAAGGGGGGGCGGTTTAGAACGGAGTTGAGGAGGAACTTCTTCACTCAAAGGGTGGTGAATCTCTGGAATTCTCTGCCTGTTGAAGTGGTGGAGGCTGCCTCGCTCAATATTTTTAAGACGCGGGTTGATAGGTTTTTGATAGGCAAGGGGATTAAGGGTTATGGGGAGAGGGCGGGAATGTGGAACTGAGCCACGACAGATCAGCCATGATCTTATTGAATGGCGGGGCAGGCTCGAGGGGCTAGATAGCCTACTCCTGCTCCTATTTCTTATGTTCTTATGTTCTGATTTCACTCCTGAATAAGAACATAAGAACATAAGAACATAAGAAATAGGAGCAGGAGTAGGCCATCTGGCCCTTCGAGCCTGCCCCGCCATTCAATAAGATCATGGCTGATCTGTCGTGACTCAGCTCCACCTTCCCGCCCTCTCCCCATAACCCTTAATCCCTTCTCTTATCAAAAACCCATCAACCCGTTTCTTAAAAATATTTAGCGAGGCAGCCTCCACCACTTCAACGGGCAGAGAATTCCAGAGATTCACCACCCTTTGAGTGAAGAAGTTCCTCCTCAACTCTGTTCTAAACCGCCCCCCCCTTTATCTTGAGGCTGTGCCCCCTAGTCCTACTGTCTTTTTTGAGCGGGAACAGTCTCTCCACCTCTATCCTATCCATCCCATTCATCATCTTATACGTCTCAATGAGATCTCCCCTCATTCTTCTAAACTCTAACGAGTACAAGCCTAGTTTATTCAGCCTCTCCTCATAGCTCAATCCCCTCAACTCCGGTATCAGCCGAGTAAACCTCCTCTGCACTCCCTCCAGGGCCAAAATATCCTTGCGCAGGTGCGGCGCCCAAAACTGCACACAGTACTCCAGCTGCGGCCTCACCAATGCCCTATACAGCTGCAGCAAGACCTCCCTACTTTTATATTCAATCCCCTTCGCTATGAAGGCCAGCATCCCATTCGCCTTCCTGACCACCTGCTGCACCTGCAAGCTGGGTTTTTGCGACTCATGCACAAGGACCCCGAGGTCCCTCTGCACCGTCGCCTGCTGCAGTTTTTCGCCCCGTAAGTAATAGTCCTTCCTACCATTCCTCCTACCAAAGTGGACCACCTCACACTTGCCAACATTAAATTCCATTTGCCATTTCCTGGCCCATTCGCCCAGCCTATCTAGATCCTTCTGCAGACTCTCCACACCCTCCGCACAATTTGCCTTTCCCCCAATCTTGGTGTCATCAGCAAATTTCGACACCCTGCACTCGGTTCCCTCCTCCAGATCATCTATATAAATGGTAAATAGCTGAGGCCCCAGCACCGACCCCTGGGGCACCCCACTAGTCACCAACCGCCAATCCGAATAGCATCCATTGACCCCCACTCTCTGCCTCCTATTTGACAACCAATCCTCTATCCACGCTAACACCCTACCCCCAACTCCATGTCCCCTGACCTTCTGCAATAACCTCTTGTGAGGTACCTTGTCAAACGCCTTCTGAAAATCCAGAAAGACCACATCCACCGGCTCTCCTCCATCCACTGCCCTAGACACATCCTCATAGAACTCCAGTAAATTTGTCAGACACGACTTCCCTTTAATGAAACCGTGTTGCGTCCGCCCTATCAAGCAATTCCCCTCAAGATGCCTCGCTATTTCCTCCTTAATGACGGTTTCTAACATTTTACCTACCACAGACGTTAAACTAACCGGCCTATAATTCCCCGCCTTTTGCCTGCCACCCTTCTTAAACAACGGCGTAACATTAGCCGTTTTCCAATCTTCCGGCACTTCCCCGGAATCCAGCGACGTCTGGAAAATAACCACCAAGGCATCCACTATCACCTCCGCCATTTCTTTCAGAACCCTCGGATGCATTCCATCCGGTCCTGGGGACTTGTCCACAATCAGCCCCTCCAGTCTGTCGAGCACCACCTCTCTAGTAACAGTAATGTCATTAAGACCCTCCATTCCTACCACCTTTCCATCGCTAACACCCGGCAAATTATTCACGTCCTCCTCCGTGAAGACAGAAACAAAGAAGTTATTCAAGACCTTAGCCATATCCCTATCCCCTACCACTAGCTCCCCTTTCTCATCCTCTAAAGGACCAACGTTTATCCTAGCCAGCCTGTTCTGAATTCCCCAGCGCGAGGGGAAATCTATCCAGTCAGTTCATCTCCCTTTTTTCCCTGCAGTCCTGTAAAACTTTTCTTCAAATAATACTCCAATTTCCTTATCAAAGTTACAATTGAATTTTCTTCTACCGCCTTTTAGAACATAGAACACTACAGCACAAACAGGCCCTTGCGCCGATCACATCAACACCTACCAACCTACAGACTTATCTATAACCCTCAATCTCATTAAACCCCCATAGACTCATCCAGAAGTCTTTTCAAAGACCCCAGCGAGTTCGCCTCCACCACCACTGACGGCAGCCGATTCCATTCACTCACCACCCTCTGAGTGAAAAACCTACCCCTAACATCACTTCTGAACTTCCCTCCCTGCACCTTCAATCTGTGTCCTCTCATAGCAACCATTTCAACCCGGGGAAATAGCCTCTGAGAGTCCACCCTATCTATTCCTCTCAACATTTTATAAACCTCTATCAGGTCGCCTCTGTTCTTAGCCTTCTCTTTAAAGAGAACAAGCTCAGCTTCTCCAATCTCTCCATATAACTAAAGTCCTTCACATCAAGTAACATTTTGGTAGATCTCTCCTACATATTCTCTAAATCCTTGAGATTTTTCTTAAAGTGTGATGTCCATAATTCATACAATAATCTAATGGAGGCCTTTCCGATGATTTGTAAATGCTTAGATAATTTCCTGTCTGCCGCTCATCTCTGTTTTCTGTCCCTTAGCCAATTTTGCATCTATATTGCCACTGTTCCCTTCATGCCATATGCTTTACTTTACCAACAAGTGTATAGTGTGGAACTTATTCAAACACCTTTTGAAAGTCTATAGAAATACCATCAATTGCACTACCCTCAATGCTGTCTATTACTTCATCAAGGAACTGAAACAAATAAATTAAACATGATTTGTCTTTAACAAAGGGGGTGGCAATAGCATAGTATATTGTCACTGGACTACTAGTTCAGATACCCAGGAAATGCTTCGGAGACCCGGGTTTGAATCCCGCCATGGCAGATGTTGGAATTTGTATTCAATTAAAAATCTGGTATTAAAAAGTTGAACTACAAATCATTGTTGACTGTTGTAAAGACCCATCTGGTTCACTAATGTCCTTCAGGGAAGCCTGCTCTTAGACTGATTGGTGTTAACAAATTGTCCCTAAATTAGTCTTCCCTCAATCTGGTTATAATTCCTTTATTGTGGAGTCCAATAGGTGTAGACAAAGGTCATAGTAGAAGAGGGCACTCACAGTGTTAAAATGGCGGCGTGGGCTCATTGGGCCAAAGGGCCTGTTTCCCATGCTGTGTTGTTCTTTGTTCTTTGTTCTTTCAAATCTGTCGTCCTTATCTGGTCTTGGCTACATTTGATCCCAGACCTACAGCAATATGTTTTGAGTCTTAACTGCCCTCTGAAATGGCCTAGCAAGCAACTCAGTTCAAGGACTATTCGGGATGAGCAAAAATGACACCCACATCCCATGAAAGGATTTTTAAAAAAATTCATGCTGACTTTCGTTTATTCAACCAATTGAGTTTTAATTTTGTTCCATATTATATCTCTTCCTCATTTCTAAAGATAGGAAGATTGCAGCTAGGCCCTTTGTGTTTTCTACCCTTACTTCCTTTGTAAACCTCATTATCACCTCCTATAACTAACAGAGAGAAAGCAGGACTTGCTACCTGTTGCACATGAATTCCCGATGTTCTATAAGCACCACACAGAGTGCCTTACACTCTGCGTCAGTTAGTTTCCTATAGTTTTTTACTTTGCAAAGCACCAAATCTAATACTTTTCTTCATTTCAAAACTAGCAGTTTGTTTAATACGTTAGCTGTGATATGAAATAAGACCTAATTTTTCCCCATCCCGGGAGGCATAAAATAGTAACACGACCGTGCCTTATAGTTTGCTGTTTAATTTTTCTGAGCAGTAACACTAAAATGCAAATGACAGCAGTGAAGAGAGATTGAAAAGGATTTTCATTTCATTCTTAATTGTTACGAACTCCAGCCTAGAATCACTATTTTGAACAACAAAATCTGTAACTCAATAATCTGAAAGACTGTTTTTGAGTTTGTTCTTGGGCTGTGAGCATCACTGGCAAGACCAGCATTTGTTGCCTATGCCTCATTGCAATTTAAGAGTTAGTGGTGAGCCACCTTCTTCAACCACTGCAGTCCTTGTGATGTAATTATGCCCCTAGCATGGTTAGGATGGAATTTCCAGGATTTTTGACCCAGCAAAAGTGTGAATAAACAAATGATACAGTTCCAACTCAGAATGAGATGTGTGAATAAACAAATGATACAGTTCCAACTCAGAATGAGATGTGTGAATAAACAAATGATACAGTTCCAACTCAGAATGAGATGTGGCTCAGAGGGGAACTTATAGCTGATGGTGTTCCCATAAATTTGCTGCTCCTTATTTTCTAGGTGATAGCGGCTGTGGGTTTGGCGAATTGCTGCAGTGCATGTTGTATGTGGTACATACTGTGATCACTATTGCATCAGTGGTGGAGAGAATGAATGTTTAAGATGGTGGATGAAGTACTGATCAAGCCTGAGTATTGATGCCACATTGATTCTTCCACCATGAAGCAAAACCCTTTCAGTCAGCTCCAAAGTTGACAGTGTTGGAAGCTACCAACAGGCAATTGTGAAACCTGATAGAGATTACACTAATTCATTGTACATGTTAAATTCTTATTCTAGAGGAATGGTTCATCTTCATTGGTCATGCCCAGTTTGTGAGTCTCTTCAGAAAGATCATTCTTTATCTACCTCGATCTCTTTTACCATTGATCTTTCCCATCACTATCAGACGTTCTAAATCCTCATTTCTTACTATGTGCCCAAGAAATTCCAGCTGTCTTTTCCTGATCTTGGTCAGCAGGGTTCTTCTGGTCTCAGATTTTATTGTGATTCGGTCAAATGTCTTCATTATTCACCTCAAAACCATAACTCTTCAGCCAGTAGTAAACAGGATCAACTCTGCCTGATTCTTGTGTAATTTATTAGATGCTTTTTTGTAAGTTGAGAGGTCAGTGTGAAACTGAGCGAAGGGAAATGTCCAGACTAACCCTGAATATTTGTAGGCTCTCCCAATTGCCTTCTCAAGCATTTCATCAGTCCATCCACCACCAGAGATCCCACACACAAGCTCTAATGTATTAAATTAAAATTCACAGCATGAATCATAAGCCAAGGTGCCCCATTTGATTCCTCAGACCTTTGCCTTCAGTTGCCCAATCACTCTGCACAACCTGAAAAAATCTACTTGTTCCTCAGTATTTCACATTGTAATTTGTTATTTCTTAGTCATGTCCAGTGATTTCAGACTTTCCTGAAGTTCCTATTCCTTCACCAATCATCCATTTATTAACTTTCTTCCACACTTCCTTTCTTAAATTATTTGATATACATCTCACACACAATTTCTATTATTAACCAATAAACTAAATAGAAATTGGCACAATTATATTTGTGATTTTGTTTGCCTCTGAAATTCCTTGAGTCCTGCTTCCTTGGCACAGATGTGGTAGAGCTGCAGCTCCACTGGTGGCCAGGGACACCACCCAAAATTGCAAGACTAAGCTATTTTGGTTTCTTAATTCTAGCAGGACCAGCATTTGCTGCCCATCCATAATTGTGCTCTAACCACCTTCTTGAACCACTGCGGTCAATGGGGTGTAAGTACACTTAAAGTGCTGGTGATGTATTTCTGTAATACACTCTTTGAAGCTGTTTTTTTCTGTCACCAGTAATCTGTTGATTATTTGCAGTCATATACAGTTATAACAATCATTATTTACAATGATATCAGAGTGCCATTCAACAGCTTCAGTGTGCAGATGACTGCTGGCTTGAGTGAATTCAACTGGTTTTAAACCCTCACTGCTTCTTCCCAATAAGATGAGCCTCCACTCACATAATAGGGGAGCCCATGCTCAACAAGGCCCAAGGGGATGTACTGATGATCCTCCATGACCATCATAACATCCCTCCCCCCTTAAGTCCATTTTTACTTTCCACTCTTGCCATGGAGGGGATGGGTCTTCTCTGTTCCTGGGGGTCAGCTGGAGGCAGGACTGGACCAGGTTTGTGAATTGGATGGGAGACCATCACTTCTGGAAAGAGTGCCGCAAGACTCATCATAAGGCCTTGCTTCAGTGGGGCACCAGTTTCTTCTGCATCACTTGAAGGGGCCTGCGTATGTTCGACCTCTTGATGCTGGAAGTGGCTATCCTGATGGCTGGTAGTGAGGCCTGTACTGGCACGGGTTGCCTACCCTGGAGATGGTCCAGATAATTTCTGATAATCTTGCCTGCACTTGGAATTTGTTTTATATGGGCCCTGATTTGGGATTGGTGTTGGGTCCATTGTTGTTTGTCACCTATATCAATGATCTGGATGATAATGTGGTAAATTGGATCAGCAAATTTGCTGATGATACCAAGATTGGAGATGTAGTAGACAGTGAGGAAGGTTTTCAAAGCTTGCAGAGGGATTTGGACCAACTAGAAAAATGGGCTGAAAAATGGCAAATGAAATTTAACGCAGACAAGTGTGAGGTATTACACTTTGGAAGGACAAACCAAAGTAGAACGTACAAGGTAAATGGTAGTACTCTGAAGAATGCAGTTGAACAGAGGGATCTGGGAAATATAGGTACAGAATTCCCTAAAAATGGCGTCACAATTGGATAGGGTTGTAAAGAGTGCTTTTGGTACATTGGCCTTTATAAATCGGAGTATCGAGTATAAAAGTTGGAGTGTTATGGTAAGGTTATATAAGGCATTGGTGAGGCTGAATTTAGAGTATTGTGTACAGTTTTGGTCACCTAGTTACAGGAAGGATGGAAATAAAGTTGAAAGAGTGCAGAGAAGGTTCACAAGGATGTTGCCGGGACTTGAGAAGCTGAGTTACAGAGAGAGATTGAATAGGTTAGGATTTTATTCCCTGGAGCATAGAAGAATGAGGGGAGATTTGATAGAGGTGTATAAGATTTTGATAGGTATAAATAGAGTGAATACAAGCAGGCTTTTTCCATTGAGGCTAGAGGAGAAAAAAACCAGAGGGCATGGGTTAAGAGTGAAAGGAGAAAAGTTTAAAGGGAATATTAGGGGGGATTCTTCACGCAGAGAGTGGTGGGAGTGTGGAATGAGCTGCCGGATAAAGTGGTAAATGCGGGGTCATTTTTAACACTTAAGAAAAACTTGGACGGGTTCATGGATGAGAGGGGTGTGGAGGGCTATGGTCCAAGTGCAGGTCAGTGGGACTAGGCAAAAAACGGTTCAGCACAGACAAGAAGGGCCAAAAGACCTGTTTCTGAGCTGCAATTTTCTATAGTTTCTATTGTGATAATCCAAGGAACCCAACTGAGGCCATCCCCAAAATTCTTGGACTGGGTTGCAGGTTTTAATTGTTCTGTCTGTTTTCACAGAATCATGGTTCTTCTTCTTCTGTGTTTCCTGTTGGGATTCCACCATCCCCACCAAGTTTGGGAAAAATAAGATGAATCTTGTCCAAAGCCTTCATGCCATTAATAATTCTGCTGAAACGATTCCTATCACTGTACGAGGGGTAGACCTGTAATCAAATATAAATCTCTCCACTTTGGTCTCGAAGGACACTCCGATTGTTTCTTCATGCTGAGCTTAAAAGTCTGCACTGCTCATTCAGCCAATCCGTTCAATGGTGGATGATAGGATGCTGTCCTAATGTTTTGATTTACTAAAACTCAGTACTAGTAAAGGCAGTGCTATGTCAGAGTCCAGGACTTCAGGTATCCCTTGCCTGCAGAAACTTTGTTGTAGTTTCTCGATTATAGCATGGGAAGTGGTGGAGTTCATGCAATGTATCTCCAATGATTTGGAATTATCTGCCATGCCAATCCACCTGACCCGCACACCTTTAGTCTGTGGGAGGAAACCACAGAACCAGAACCCTACTGTGCAGAAAGAGGCCCTTCGGCCCATCGAGTCTGCACCGAACACAATCCCACCCAGGCCCTACCCCCATATCCCTACATATTATACCCACTAATCCCTCTAACCTATGCATCCCTAAACACTAAGGGGCAATTTCTTAGCATGACCAATCAACCTAACCTGCACATCTTTGGACTGTGGGTTGAAACCGGAGCACCCGGAGGAAACCCACGCAGACACAAGGAGAATGTGCAAACTCCACACAGACAGTGACCTGAGCCAGGAATCGAACGCAGGACGCTGGAGGTGTGGAGCAGCAGCGCTAACCACTGTGCTACCATGCCGCCCTTCTCTTGGAGTCAGGGGAGTCCAGGTAGCTCAAGCTTTTCATTACACTGAAGATTGGGACCCCATATGCCGTCAACAGGATCACTTTCTGCTTCTTGCCCCCTCAACACTGTTGGCCTGATAAAAGTAATGCATGCAGTCTGCGTGCTGAGTTTTTTATGCTTGTGTCATAGGCTTCACGCTTCCTGAAAAGAGGCATGTTTCTTATTGGCGAGTTACTTGTCTTGTAAGTAAAGATAGTCCAGGGAGACCAATATAATAATTTCACCAAGCTGGTTTTTCTGTCACCAATCACCTGCTTTTTTACAGTGGTAGTCAGACTTTTTACTGTCTAATAGGAGGCAGAGAGTTGGTATCAATGGGTGCTATTCGGATTGGCGGTTGGTGACTAGTGGAGTGCCCCAGGGATTGGTGCTGGGGCCTCAGCTATTTACCATTTATATAGATGATTTGGAGGAGGGGGCTGAGTGTAGGGTGTTGAAATTTGTTGACGACACAAAGTGGAAAAGCAAATTGTGCGGAGGGTGTGGAAAGTCTGCAGAGGGATCTAGATAAGCTAAGCGAGTGGGCGAGGACCTGGCAGATGGAGCACAATGTTAGCAAGTGTGAGGTTATCCACTTTGGCAGGAATAATAGTAGGAGGGACTACTATTTAAAGGGTGAAAAGCAGCAGCATGCTACGGTGCAGAGGGACCTGGGGGTCCTTGTGCATGAGTCGCAAAAACCCAGCCTATAGGTGCAGCAGGTGATCAGGAAGGCAAATGGAATGCTGGCCTTTATAGTGAGGGGGATTGAATATAAAAGTAGGGAGGTCTTGCTGCAACTGTACAGGGCACTGGTGAGGCCGCAGCGACGTTAAAGTTTCTACTTCTTCAACGAGGACTTCATCACTTTGCTCAGATAATTCTGCTGAGATACAGCATCTGCTGCATTCTGCTGCTTTCTTTGAATGTTCTTTGCTTTTACACCCAACTTCCTCATCCTCAGTCTGAATCTTTGCACTCATGGAGGCATTTTTGCTAACTTCTTAACATTTAAGTGTGTCACTAAGGGTTTGTGGTATGTCTGTACCTTGAAGTGAAGACTAAGAACATAATCAGTGAACTTTTCACTAGTTCATGTAGCAGCTAATATTTCTTTGTCTGGCATTGTATACCTTCAGTCTCTGTCAGTGAATGGGTTGCTTAGTTAACTGGTCTAGACTTCCCATCCAACTGTACCTGTAAGAGTATATCCCCCAATCCTGTGGAAGATGCATCTGCAGTAATGTTAGAGGGTAGATCTGAGTTATAGTGAGCTGAAGTATCAGGTGATACCAGCATCGCTTTAATTTTTTTAAAGGATCCCTGTTGCGCTATCTCTCAGCATCCTGCAATGTTGTATCATACAAGCTGATGAGTCATCTAGGTCAAGCAGGAACTTAGAACATAGAACATAGAACGCAGAACAGGCCCTTCGGCCCACGATGTTGCGCCGACCAGTTACAAAACAATGACCCACTAACCTAAACCAATCCCTTTTCGTCCATAAACCTATCCACGGATCTCTTAAACGCCCCCAAACTAGGCGCATTTACAACTGCAGTAGGCAGGGCATTCCAATCCCTCACCACCCTCTGGGTAAAGAACCTACCCCTGATATCCATCCTATAACTACCACCCCTTAATTTAAAGTCGTGCCCCCTCGTGCTAGCTTTCTCCATCCTAGGAAAAAGGCTATCACTATCTACCCTGTCTAAACCTCTAATCATCTATATGTTTCAATAAGATCCCCTCTTAGCCGCCTTCTTTCCAGCAAAAACAACCCCAAATCCCTCAGCCTCTCCTCATAGGACCTCCCCTCCATACCAGGTAACATCCTGGTAAACCTCCTCTGCACCCTCTCCAAAGCCTCCACATCCTTCCTGTAATGTGGGGACCAGAACTGCACACAGTACTCCAAGTGCGGCCGCACCAGAGTTGTGTACAGTTGCAACATGATGCTGCGACTCCTAAATTCAATCCCCCTACCCATAAACGCCAAGACACCGTACTTGGTGCACTCTGCTGCTACTGCGGGTCAATGATAAAGGGTCTAAATGTCTAAGGTGGTTGATGGGGTGCCAATGAAGCTAACTTTGTTCTGAATACTTTTGGGCTTCTTGAGTGTTTGCCAGATTGGATGGTTTAGACCTACAATGTCACTTCAGCAGCGTCTTCTCCAATATGTTCTTCCAAAATGGAGCAGCACAGGTCTTGAAGCTCTTCAAGACAAAAAAAATGAGTTAAAAGCCTTGAGTTAAAAAGAGTTAAGGAACTTACCAGAAAGTTTAAAGTTTTTTTAAATGTTAAATTCTTTCCTAATATCTGAGAGTGACTGTTCTAAAGTAACATGGGGTCGGATCACAGAGTAATTAAGTTCTGCTGAGTATGATGGAAGTTGTCTCTCAAGGCATTAGGTTCATGGAGGTTTTGCACTCTATCCCATTGCCCTGAATTGTAAACTCCTCTGAGACTTCCTCCTGAATGTGAGGAGTGTTATGTAAATACAATGTTGGTGATTTCTCTACCCACACATTTCAATGTTTCCTTGGTTTCTTACAGCTGAAATTATAAATCAAGTGAATGCTCCCCTCTGAGTTATATCCACCATGTTGTTATTGGCAAACTCTCTTTGACTAGAAATTCAAACTATTTTTCAGCTGCATTCCTGAATATTCATCCAACACAACTGATATTTGGGCCTCTTTTCAGGTCTTACCCTTTTCATTGTTGTTTCACTGAGTTTTATTTATATGTATCAACATTCCATGACCTATTTTTCCAGATATACTTTGTCTCTTTAAGACTTTTCATCTGTTCTACTTTTCTCTGTTCTTTTACCTGGACTCACTTTTAGGACATTTTTGTCATGTATTTCTCTTGTCGCGTCTCAATATTCTGACATCACAATTAAACACTGCTCTTTGTTTATCATTGCAATTCTTGTCCTGTGCATCTGTACCTTTCATTTACTGTCTTGTCCTCCTCATTACTCATTCTTCACTTTTCCCAGTCTTTCACAAGACCCAGCTTCCTTAAAAATGAAAATTTCATATGGAGAAAATTCTAGTCTTTTAAATTGATCAGGATGTGTTGCAAATCCCAGCATGCAAATCAATTTATATCACAGGCTTAACCTGGGATAACTCCCTAGAAGCTGTAATCCACCTTGGATATTCCAGATTTAATGTGAATGGCTGTGATTCTCCTCCACAATCCCACCAGCACCATAGTAGGGGATGAAATAAACTGTAGGTTGGGGTCCACTGACACCTCACCACCTGACCTGTAACTCCTTCTCTATGGGCTATCCCCTCCTTTCTGACCCACTGCAGAGCCTAAACACCTGGTGGATTTCATTCTCATCTGTTTCTCTTACTATGGCTTCCCATTGTCATCATGAGGAAGGTGGTGGCAAGCATTGGTAATGGCAGTAATTACATGTGCAGTAGACAATGGGGAACCTGTGGATGTGGTGCATCTGGATTTCCAGAAGGCATTTGATAAGGTGCTGCACAAAAGACACTACATAAGATAAAGGTGCATGGTATTACGGGTAATGTATTAGCATGGATAGAGGATTGGTTAACTGACAGAAAGCAAAGAGTGGGCGTAAATGGTGTTTTTCTGGTTGGCAATCAGTGACTAGTGATGTGCCTTAGGGATCAGTGTTGGAACCGCAATTGTTTATGATTTACATAGATGATTTGGAGTTGGGGACCAAGTGTAATGGGTCAAAGTTCGCAGATGACACTAAGATGAGTGGCAGAGCAAAGAGTACAGAAGATGCTGAAAGTCTGCAAAGGGATATAGATAATCTAAGTGAATGGGTGAGGGTCTGGTAGATGGAGTACAATGTTGATAAATGTGAGGTCATCCATTTTGGTAGAAATAATAGCAAAATGGACTATTATTTAAATGGTAAAAAATTGCAGCATGCTGCTGTGCAGAGGGACTTGGGTGTCCTTGTGCAGGAATCTCAAGGAATTGGTTTGCAGTTGCAGCAGGTAATTAAGAAGGCAAAAGGAATTTTGTCCTTTATTACTAGAGGGATGGAGTTTAAAAACAGCAAGGTTATGTTGCAGCTGTATAAGGTGCTGGTGAGGACACACCTGGAGTACTGTGTACCCTCATGGTAGGCTGATAGAAAAGGTGAAGGCTCATGGGATACAAGGCCAGGTATGTAGATGGGTGGAGAACTGGCTTGGGAGGAGGAGACAGCGGGTAGTAGTGGAAGGCTCCTTTTCCAATTGGAGGTCTGTCACCAGTGGTGTGCCGCAGGGCTCGGTACTAGGACCTCTTCTATTTGTAGTATATATTAATGACTTGGAAGAGGGGGTAGGTGGTGTGATCAGCAAATTTGCTGATGACACTAAGATGGTTGGATTGGCGGGTACTGAGGAGCAGTGCCTGGCAATGCAACAGGACATAGACAGGCTGGTAGATTGGGTAGATAGATGGCAAATGGAATTTAATCTGGAGAAATGCAAGGTGATGCACTTTGGCCGGAATAATGTGGAGGGGAGTTATACGATAAAAGGTAGAACTATCCGGAGTATAGATACGCAGAGAGACCTGGGGGTGCAAGTGCACAAGTCCCTGAAGGTGTCGGTGCAGGTGCAGAATGTGATGAGGAAAGTGTATGGCATGTTAGCCTTCATAGGAAGGGGTATAGAATATAAGAGTAGGAGTCTGATGTTGCAGTTGTATAGAACGTTGGTTAGGCCTCACTTGGAGTACTGCGTCCAGTTCTGGTCACCGTACTACCGGAAGGATGTAGAAATCCTGGAGAGAGTGCAGAGGAGATTTACCAGGATGCTGCCTGGTATGGAAGGGCTGTCTTACGAGGAAAGATTGAACGAACTTGGGCTGTTTTCCCTTGAGAGACGTCGGCTGAGGGGGGATCTAATAGCGGTTTATAAGATTATGAAGGGGATAGATAAAGTAAATGGTGGTAAGCTTTTTCCGCTATTAGAAATGGATAGAACGAGGGGTCACGGGCTTAGGGTGAGGGGGGCTAGGTATAAGACAAATATTAGAGGGCAATTTTTCACACAAAGGGTAGTGGGGGTGTGGAATGCACTGCCGAGTAAGGTGGTGGAAGCAGGCACGCTAGGGTTGTTTAAGAGTCACTTAGACAGCCACATGAGCGGTCTACATAAAGGGGGATATAGCAGGCCTTACTAAACATTGTAGGCTTGGGATTCCGTTTTTGCCTCAGGGATGTTACAGTCTTTGCCTGTTTAATAATGAATCTTTTGTCTCCACAGGCATTTAAGTTCACCTTGTTGACCAGCAAGGGGCATGCATACGGCAGGTTGTAGTGGGCTGCTCTTGGATGTTGCTTCGGGAGTTGCCTATTGCTTCATGCCGTTAGTGTGCTTAAACTGGACTATCTCAAGGGCAACATGACAGCTCAGAGACTATCTCTGTTGCTGTGCGGACACATGGATTTGGGCCTGTGTCTGTGGGAGTTTGCGCGTTCTCCCCGTGGTTGCGTGGGTTTCCTCCGGGTGCTCCGGTTTCCTCCCACATCCCAAAGATGTGCTTTTAGGCTGATTGATTGGGTAACAAATTGTCCCTATATTGGACCTCCCTGATCCTCGCACATTAGGCGTAGACTAAAATCATGAATAGGTCACTGAGACAATGGGACGGCGGCGCGGGCTCGTTGGGCCGAAGGACCTGTTTCCCATGCTGTATTGTTCTTTGTTCTTTGTACAGTTTTGGTCTCCTTACTTGGGAAAGGATATACTGGCACTGGAGGAGATGCAGAGGAGATTCACTAGGTTGATTCTGAAGTTGAGAGGCTTGGCTTATGAGGAGAGGCTGAGTAGACTGGGTCTATGTTCATTTAAATTCAGAAGAATGAGGGGAGATCTTATAGAAATATATAACATTATGAAGGGAATAGATAAGATAGAAGCAGGGAAGTTGTTTCTACTGGCGGGTGAAACTAGAACAAGAGGGCATAGCCTCAAAATAAGGGGGAACAGATTTAGGACTGAGTTGAGGAGGAACTTCTTCATCCAAAGGATTGTGAATTTGTGGAATTCCCTGCCCAGTGAAGTGGCTCAGGCAATCTCATTGAATGTTTTTAAGACAAGGATAGATAAATCTTTGAACCGTAAAGGAATTAAGGGTTATGGTGAGTGGGCAGGTAAGTGGAGCTGAGTCCACGAAAAGATCAGCCATGATCTTATTGAATGGCGGAGCAGGCTGAGGGGCCAGACGGCCTACTCCTACTCCTAGTTCTTATGTTCTTATATCCCTGACCTACTGCCATGGAAGGGCAGATGTTTCTAAAGTCCAACACTTCCCTGTCTGACCCTGTCTGACCACTTTCCTGCTCAAATGGGGCAATGTGGGGAATTGTAGGTCCTGGGTTTGGGTGAGTTAGAGATTGGGGTGGTCAGAAGGTTAATTTTTTTAAAATCTCAAATGTGAATCCAAGCTGTTCACTTTGATTTTAGCTGAGGCGTATCATGGAGATGAGGAAGTGTGGATTGTATGCCAATCTAGCTGCTCCCAGGAAATGGGTTAGAGACAGGTCATCTAACTCACTCTCAGGAAATAAGGTGGGGAATGGTCTGCTCTCAGGAAATAGATTATTCATTGAAATCCTTGAAGGAGGCTTTGTGCCACATTTGTTCACACATAGCAATTGGGTTTCCAGAGAATCAAAGTTCCGTGACTGCCCTCCATCCTGAATTTGTCAGACCCCAAATCACCTTATAACTAAATGTGTACACAAAATAGCTACCCTCTGAACTACATTGTTATACACAAGGTAACTAACCTATTTTGTTACACACAAAGTATTGAAAAGGATCAAAACTTCATAAAATATCCAAACTCATGACTTGGACTTAAAGATACTTTTTTTTTGTTTTTATTCCAATTCAATCCAATCAAGTCCAATTCAGAGTCTCAACAAGTTGATTCATTCCCGATCCAACCAGACAAGACACGGCTCTCACCTCCTATCTTGGGTTTGATCTACATGATCCAAGCTGATTGGAGTTGGCATAGCTCCTCTTCCCAGGCTTGATCTCATTTGCATCTTAGCCAAAAGGCCAGGATGCCAGGATGCTGCTTTTAAAAAATGCTTCAAGTGAAGCTGAAATGTAACCTAATCACTTCAACCAAACACAGCACGTTGACATTACACTTGATTTTAGCCATACTACACATGGTGAGGTGAACTGAGCAGATTTCCTCCTGATAGCTTTGTTCTGATGCCGCCCAGTCCCAGACTCAGGGTCACGCTGCTTCTTCTATAATATTTGATCCTGGATTACTGCTGCCAATATCTCTGAATCTATCCTTCTTATTACTGGCACTGATGATGCTCCCAGTCACATGCTCACAGGACAGGCAGTTATCAATCGCTGCCTTTTTAATCACAAATGTTGAAGCATGGGGTTTCTGTCAGAAGTCATAATTCTCTCAGGGGCATCTCATACCAGGGGTTTATGTTCAATCTTGTTCAAGGCATAGCAACAGCCACTGTCCAATCATTTCTTGTACTTGTTCCATAGCTGTACACTCTGTTTTTTGTTGCTCCCACAGTCCTTAGCCTGACACAGAGTTCACTCTTTTACCATGGTGTTTTCACTTTATTGGTGCCTTTATGAATACCCATCAGGCTATACTCCTATAAGCCCACTAACTCCCATTGCTATCTTGATGACACCTCCTCAACCCCACTTCTTATAAAGATCTATATTCCATTCTTCATTTGCTCTATCACCATTGAACCTGTTTTGACGACACTCTTTTCCACACTTGTGCTTCTGATATGGCTTCCTTTCTCCTCAGCCAAAGATTCCATTTACAATGACTCACAAATTCCTGAACGGCCATTTACTCCATGGTCTAAGCTTGTAACCCTTTTATATACTTCCTGTTATGTGGCAAATGCATATTTTCTTTAAACCTCTTCACTGTTGAGTCTTGTTAAATGTGCATTGAGTTACAAAATCCCTGTCTATTATAGAGACCTTTGTTTTAAGTTGGTCAAAAATTCAGTGTTTACATTGAAAATTGTCTTGAATGTGTTGATTTGCTTTAAACAGCAAGTTTTGTATGTTTGAAAAACTCTGCTATTGATGGTCCATAAGTATTTTTAAATAGTTCCAACATGTCATTCCACCTTTAAGGCAGCTCAATGGCAGTGGTTAGCACTGCTGCCTCACAGCACCGGGAACTGGGTTCAATTTCAGCCTCGGGTGACCATCTGTGGAGTTTGCACGTTTTCCCCATGTCTGCGTGGGTTTCTTCCAGGTGCACCAGTTTCATCCCAAAGTCTAAAGATAGAACATAGAACATTACAGCGCAGAACAGGCCCTTCGGCCCATGATGTTGCGCCGACCAGTTACAAAAACAATGACCTACTAGCCTATACCAATCCCTTTTCGTCCATAAACCTATCTACAGATCTCTTAAACGTCCCCAAACTAGGAGCATTTACAACTGCAGCAGGCAGGGCATTCCAATCCTTCACCACCCGCTGGGTAAAGAACCTACCCCTGACATCTGTCTTGTAGCTACCTCCCCTTAATTTAAAGCCATGCCCCCTCGTGCTAGCTTTCTCCATCTGAGGAAAAAGGCTATCACTGTCCACCCTATCTAAACCTCTAATCATCTTATATGTTTCAATAAGATCCCCTCTTAGCCGCCTTCTTTCCAACGAAAACAACCCCAAATCCCTCAGTCTCTCCTCATAGGACCTCCCCACCATACCAGGCAACATCCTAGGAAACCTCCTCTGCACCCTCTCCAAAGCCTCCACATCCTTCCTGTAATGTGGGGACCAGAACTGCACACAGTACTCCAAGTGCGGCCGTACCAGAGTAGTGTACAGTTGCAACATGATGCTGCGACTCTTAAATTCAGTCCCCCTACCAATAAACGCCAAGACACCGTACGCCTTCTTAATAACCTTATCTACTTGATTCCAAACTTTCAGGGATCTATGTACACATACACCTAGATCCCTCTGTTCATCCACACTATTCAAAGTCCTCCCGTTAGCCCTATACTCGACACATCTGTTGCTCCTACCGAAGTGAATTACCTCACACTTCTCCGCATTAAATTCATCCGCCACCTCTCGGCCCAGCTCTGCAACCTATCTAAGTCTCCCTGCAGACTATGTCACCCTTCCTCACAATCTACCACACCTCCTACTTTGGTGTCATTAGCAAATTTACTAATCCACCCAACTATACCCTCATCCAGATCATTAATAAAGATTACAAACAGCAGTGGCCCCAAAACAGATCCCTGAGGCACACCACTCGTAACCGAACTCCATGACGAATATTTACCATCAACCACCACCCTCTGTCTCCTATCTGATAGCCAATTTCTGATCCAATTTCCTAGATTACCCACAATCCCATACATCTGCATTTTCTGCAGAAGCCTACCATGGTGAACCTTATCGAACGCCTTACTAAAATCCATATATACCACATCAACTGCCTTGCCCCATCCACCTCTTTGGTCACCTTATCAAAAAACTCAATAAGGTTAGTAAGGCACGACCTACCCGCTACAAAACCATGCTGACTATTTCTAATCAATTCATTACACTCCAAATAACTATAAATCCTATCCCGAATAATTTTTTCTAAAACCTTGCCCACAACAGAAGTAAGACTCACCGGTCTATAATTCCCGGCAAAGTCTCTGTTCCCCTTCTTAAACAATGGGACAACATTCGCTACCCTCCAATCCTCCGGGACTACACCAGAGACCAATGACGACCTGAAGATCAGAGCCAGAGGCTCTGCAATCACCTCTCTAGCCTCCCAGAGAATCCTAGGGTAGATCCCATCCGGACCAGGGGACTTATCTATTTTCAACCCCTCAAGAATATCCAGCACATCCCCCTTATCAACCGTAATACTGTCTATTTTACACCCCTGCAACCCAGTGTCAGCTATATTCATGTCCCCCTGCGTGAACACCGAAGAGAAATATTGGTTCAATGCTTCTCCAATCTCCTCCGGTTCCACACACAACTTCCCTCTGCTGTCTGTAACTGGCCCTAATCTTGCCCTGACCAACCTTCTATTCTTGACATACCTATAGAACGCCTTAGGATTCTCCTTAATCCTATCAGCCAAAGTCTTCTCATGTCCTCTTTTAGCCCTTCTTAACTCACTCTTCAACTCCCTCCTAGCCAATCTAAAGATGTGCAGAATAGGTGGATTGGCCATGGCAAATTGCCCCTTAGTGTCGGGGGGATTAGCAGGATAAATACATGGGGTTACAGGGGTAGGGCGTGGGTGGGATTATTGTTGATATGGGATCAATGGGCTGAATGGCCTCATTCTGTTCTGTAGGGATTCTATAATTCTAATGATTAGCTTTGCAAACCTCTTTTCATTCCTGGCATCAACACAATCAAAACGCATTGACACAAATAATCACACTGATTCAAAGAGTAAAGGCAAAGACTTTGTCTGATTTACAGTCAATATATGTTTTTTGTCTTCCCCTCCCCTTAGTGGACTGGACATCACCATTCCCCAATATCCCTCCCTCAGCACCCTCACTCTCCAAGTCCATAGAGACAGAAAACTCATTAATATGATTTTCACTGGCTTCTAACTGGACACCCTCCTCAATCTGAACCAACAGTGATTCCGTGATTAGTGCCTCGAAGTTTGGATGGACCCATTGCTTGCCCTTTCTGTTTCGTGAGTGTTGCAGCCAACTCATCCAAATAGATATTTTGCACTCCAGAGTCCAGGCAGCAGAAGTAGCCATATCTGTCTTTGCCACGTGGGTTTTGTATTACTGTGACTTCCAAACCTAGCAGTCATTAAAAACATATCAACTGTGTCCTAGCTCGGAGAGAATCTGAGGAAATTCTCATTAACCTCACTACTGAAATAGTCAGAGGTCAGGCCAAACTTGCAGAAAGGAAAAGGTCAATATTTCAATCACAGAATTGTTATTGCACAGGAAGAGGCCATCATGTCAGCACCGACTCTCCAAACAATTTAGTAAGAAATTTTGTTTAAAATGAGTTTGTTGTTAAAAGAGGCAATTCCTCCGCTCATTCAATTATTGGTGAAATATCTGAACCGCAAGAGAAAAAAGCAAGTAATGATCAGAGATAGTGCAATGAGAGATATCTGATCTCTGGTTTTTAATTGACAGGAGATGCCACATGCCCATTAGTTCCGTCTGCAGAGAGAAGTTGCCAAACAAGTTGCAGACAACTCTTGCGAGCAAAAACATTCAATACTTCAAGTGCTTTAAAGAACAAAACATCTAGCAGTTCCAACCTCTGATAGAGTGCGCACAGGTATTGGAGACAGCTCAAGAGGTTTGTTATATGTTGGCTGAATGTATAGCACAATAAAACGCACCTCTGTCAAGGCACACAGTCTCATATTCCAAATCTTAAAATGCTGCAAGAGAAATTCAAATTCTACTTCCGCCATGCAGATGAGGAAGACTATAACTGGGTACGTGATCCATTTAGTTCCCTCTGATGCATCACAAAAACTGGCATTAAAAAAAAGAGAGGAATACAAAGTTATGGATGGATCGCACAATGAAGATGAAGTTTGGAGAGGTGTTTTTTTGTCTGTAGCACATGAATATCCAACGACATCTGATCATGCTCCTGTTGTATTCTTGCCATTTCTGACACCATACCTCTGCCAGCCAGCATTTTCAACTCCGGCATGTACAAAAAACAACAGGAAGGAGCGCTTGTCTGTGGAGAAATATCATCAATTCCTCCCCAGGTCAAAAGATTGCACACATTGGCAGCTCCAGGTTTCCCACTAACCTGGTAAGTTGCTATTTACTCAACTTTGCAGTTTACTCTGATCCATTGAATTTCAATTGTATGCTGCAATTCTCTCTGTAAGACCAAAACCATAGCAAGTATAAGTGAATGTGACATTTATGAAAAAAAAGTGGGTGTGCCACGAAATTGTTTGTCTCATTGAGGTGTGCTGTATCCCTGAAAAGATTGGGAACCACTGATCTAAAGTGGGACGGCTATTCTTCCATCCCGCTCTGCTAAAAATTAGCAGCAGATTGTCGCATGGCCGATTCATAAGAACATAAGAACATAAGAAATAGGAGCAGGAATAGGCCATCTAGCCCTTCGAGCCTGCCCCGCCATTCAATTAGATCATGGCTGATCTGTCGCTGCTCAGTTCCACTTTCCCGCTTTCTCCCCATAACTCTTAATCCCCTCTCTTATCAAAAACCCATCAACCCGCGTCTTAAAAATATTTAGCGAGGCAGCCTCCACCACTTCAATGGGCAGAGAATTCCAGAGATTCACCACTCTTTGAGTGAAGAAGTTCCTCCTCAACTCTGTTCTAAACCGCCCCCCTTTTATCTTGAGGCTGTGCCCCCTAGTCCTACTGTCTTTTTTGAGCTGGAAGAGTCTCTCCACCTCTATCCTATCCATCCCATTCATCATCTTATACGTCTCAATGAGATCTCCCCTCATTCTTCTAAACTCTAATGAGTACAAGCCCAGTTTATTCAGCCTCTCCTCATAGCTCAACCCCCTCAACTCCGGTATCAGCCTAGTAAATCTCCTCTGCACTCCCTCCAAGGCCAAAATATCTTTGCGCAGGTGCGGCGCCCAAAACTGCACACAGTACTCCAGCTGCGGCCTCACCAGTGCCCTATACAGCTGCAACAAGACCTCCCTACTTTTATATTCAATCCCCCTCGCTATGAAGGCCAGCGTTCAAGTGTGCGTTTGCACTCCGCTCCCAGGCCGGATATCCAGCAGCATCTGCTCCATGCCAGAAACTGCTGGGAGGTGCAAAAGTCATCTAAATGGTCATTTCACTGTAATTTCAATGTGATTAGTGGACCCAGGACTGAAGTCTCCAGGTCCACTAGCAGCCTTCTCCCCACCACCTACCCCCAGAGTGGTTCACTCCAGCAGGCTTTAGAGTAGCTCCCCACTAATGGGGAACTAGAAGCCCAATCCTGTTGGAGTGAAGGGGGCACAGTCAGGGGCACCTTAGCACCACCCATAGGCATGGGGTCCAGGCCTGATGGGGAGGGGCCTAGGGGGCAATTGGTGGGTGGAGGGGTCCCACTGCCACTCTGCATCGGGATTGGTAGGGGAAGGAGAGAGGCAAGCAATTGGGCCATGCTGGGACAGGGTGGCATAAGCTTGTGGGGATGGGGGGGTGCAGTCAGCCTATGGGGCGGTCAGTACTGTGGGGAATTCTGACTCTCACAGGGGTGGGGCAATCAATGAGGAGGCTGGAAATTGCGCTGGGCAGAGAGGAGGGTGGGCTGGGGGGGTGGAGTTGGGGCTAGGCCCAGGAATGATTGGGGTGCCAGTGATTTGAGCCATGAGGGCTGGTGGGCTGACATTGCAGGGGTTGTAGGGCTGTCCAGTGATCAAGCAATCAGGAGGCCATCAGTGTGGAGTCACTGCGCATGTGCCAATCTCCAGCAGGAATAGGCCCCATGCCCAGAATTTTAGTGAGATTTATGCTACTGCACTCTGCAGTGCACAGTGTGTGAGAGATTCATTTTGAAAGTCACGCTGAAAATACCAATGTGAATTACTCCAGTTTTTCTGTAAATTCGCACTTAGAATTTTTGGGGGAAAATCCCACCCTATGTCCTTCACACTAAAATAGGGAAGGATAGGTCTCAACTGAATTCAACCTAATGGTTATCAGTTAATACTTAATTTTATACTTAATATTTCTAATTGAGCCACGAAAGAGACTGCAGCTCAGGCAATCAGAAATGTAACGGGAGTGAATCTCCCAAAAGTGCTGACTTAGTGGGAGAACTATTCTCGATCATGACTGTTTTTTCATTGTAACTTCAGTCTTGAATCTATGCACTCTGTGCACTGCAGACGTCACAATAATGAATTTCATTAAAAACCCACAGAGCGGGGCTTATTCATGCCAGAGTCCGACAGTTCCAGAACTCTGCGCATGTGCAGTGGCTCCAATCTGTCAGTTTCCCCATTTGCTGGCCAGCCCGGGACCATCGCAGCGTAGCCCTTCTAGCACACCCAGGGCCCAAGCCTGGCCTCTACAACAATTCCTGGGCCAGGCCCAACCACCACCCCCCCCACGCCTGAGCACCACGATGTCCAGCCCACTACCCAAGCAGTGGCATTTCATCCACCCCCCCCTTACCCTGCACCCCTCCCCCCAGGTTAGAACCTCCCCCCCCGCTCCCCTGGGAGTGAGGCCTCCCTACAGCCCAGACCAATCTCAATACAGTGGGACCCCTCAACCCCACCAATCACCCCTAGGCCCTGCCCACAATAGACCTCACCCCTTTAGCACTGCCTGATGCCTGATGGGCAGTAGTAATGTGTCCCCTGGGCATAGGCACTTTGCCCCTTGGGCATTGCCGGTGGCGCAGGCTGGCACCTCCAGGGTGCACATGCTCAAGGGGCCCCAACTGCCCCATTCACTCCAGCGGGGTCTCCTACTAGTTCCTCAAATGTGGGGAGCTACTCTAAACCCCACTGGAATTAAATACTCTTGGTGGGATGGGAGATGGTATCAGGCCTGGCAAGTTCCATGCCGGGTCCAATAATCACATGTAAACTACATTTAACATATGTTTAAAACATATTTAAATAACTTAACTCACTTACCACCGGACTTCTACATGTTCCTGGTGGTGTCATTTTCTTCTGGTTGGGAGATGTGGGTTGTAAAAACTCGTGGAGAACCCGCAAAATGGCTAACACGTTCATCTCCTGACACAACCTGCCAGAAAAGTTGTGGGTCGCAATAGGAGAATCAGGCCCCTGATTCTAATTTAATCTACATATCTCTTCAAGTCACTGGAGAAAGGGTGGATGCTTCAGCTGACAGCTGTGTTGCATAACTTAGCTACTAGACAAGGAACACAAGTGAATGATAAGGCTCAGTGTTACTGAATACTGTGACATTTCAACGTGCATTTTTGAAATAGCACTAAATGCCTGTCAGATTAATGATTTAATTTGTAAGCACATCGGAAAAGCAATTAATATTCATATTTTGATAACTGCTTCTAACTATTTACCCTCTACTACTGATCTTTTGTGTGCTCCTGTGAACAAATTGATTTCCTCTTTAACTCCCTGTATTCTGAGTGAACAATGATGAGAACCACACGGTATTCCTCTCTGCCTTATGTTTTTTGTTCCAGGGCCAGGGTTGGAATTATCTGGTAGGGCTATCTGACTTTGAGGTTTTTCCCTTAGAAAGTAAAGTTAATCCCTTCTTCTCCAACAAAGGGAAACTGGGTTTTGAACCTTGACGAATTCTGGAACATGTATCCTCAAGTCAATAGTACATGACAAAAGGCAAACTAAGTTTCTATTATAGTGCTTTCCATAGCCTTAGGACTTTCCAAAGCACTTTATAAATTGAAGTTTTTTTTGAAGTGTAGTTGCTGTTGTAATGTAGGAAATGCAGCTCCAACCAAATTATGCACAGCAAGCTCACACAAAACAATGATGAAAGCCTATATTCTCCAACCTCATCCCTGGTTGGCACTCTCTGTTCCCACTGCTGTGAATGGAGATTTTAGCTGAGTGCCAAATTCTAAATTCTCACTGGCATCAGTCGCGTGAAGTATTGGACCAGAGAATTCTGGTCATAGTGGTAACCAGATAATCTGTTCTGACGATGTTAGTTCAGAAATAAATATTAGTCTGGATACTGAAAGAAATTTCATGTCCTTCTTTGAAGTAGTGTCATCAGATTGTTTGTGTCTATCTGAGAGCAAACAGAAACTTTATTTAACATCCCATCTGAAGGACTGTATATAGAGTGGTACAGCACGACGGTGTCAGTCTGAATGTTGTGCTCGGGATGGAGAATTCAGCCTGACTGTTGAAAAAAAAATATTTTCTTTAAGGTCTTGAGAAAGTTAACCCAGTGCTCAGTTCAAGATTTGATTTGATTTGATTTATTACTGTTACATTTATTAACATACAATGAAAAGTATCACTTTTTTGCCTGCTATACAGACAAAGCATACAGTTCACAGAGAAGGAAATGAGAGAGTGCAGAATGTAATATTACAGTCATAGCTTGGGTACAGAGAAAGATCAACTTAATGCAAGGTTAGTCCATTCAAAAGTCTGAAAGCAGCAGGGAAGAAGCTGTTCTTATGTCGGTTGGTACGTGATCTCAAACTTTTGTATCCATTTCCCAATGGAAAAAGGTGGAAGAGACAATACATGGGGTGCTTAATTATGTTGGCTGCTTTGCTGAGGCAGCGGGAAGTGTAGACAGAGTCAAGGGATGGGTGGCTGGTTTGCATGAAGGATTGGGCTACACGCATGACCTTTTGTAATTCCTTGCAGTCTTGGTTAGAGCAACAGGTAGATGTGACCATTCGGTTCGAAGATAACTGCGGCAGTTTAGAGAGGCGTGAGAAAAAAAGTGTGCAAAGTACAACCATCTGGGACCTGAAATCATGAAGTTAACTGGAAAAACAATACTTTGGATTTGTAATGGGCGCAAGGGGCAAATGTCTTGAAAAGAATAACAGCCTTATGATGTTCCTGGGGATCAATAAGTTTCAACCATTCACCCAACAAATCTCAAGACTCAGTCTGTCATTAATGTTGGAGTTACTAGGTATCTTCAACAACAGATGACAGACTTTTCTACTATCAACATGTTAGCTCTGCGCCTGTTGACTATTCGACTCTTAAAGCCTTAAGAGACCATATGAACTTACATGGTGGACTCCATTATTAGTTTACTTTCCTTTATATTGGAATTGTTTGTTTGTCTGCTTCTTGTGAAAGTAACATGCTTTTTCATCCTAGATATCTCAGTCCCCCTAAAGGCGCGATCTGCTTGGTTTTGGGTGCAGATCGCGTTACAGGCCCGACGCCCGAATTTACTGCGATTTCAGTTTTTTGTAAAATCGGGCCCATGATCCTATGGAAGGAGGCATTAAATGGACAGCACAAAGGTTCCCACCAGATGCTAGTATTCTCTCGTGTGCAACATGCAGATGATATGTACGGAAGTCTCTGCACGCCCTATGACCTTTACAAAGTGAAGGGTTTAGCCCTTATTTACTGTATAGGGAATTCCTGACCACAGAATCATTATTCTGTACTACATTGGCCTTTACCTGGATGTAGCCATCTTCCCCTACAACATCCAGAGTGGCTGTACTATAGCAAGTAAATTCACCATAGTCCCAGATGACCATAGGTTGCGCTCCCCTTTGAGGAAGATCGCTGACTGATGGTGATTTAACCTGAGGATCATCCCAGTCAATTGAGGGGCAAGATTCAGAACGCAGGCCTTCGTGAATAACTTCAGCCAGTACAGAAATTGAACTTTGTTGGTGTTGCTCTGGATCATAAACGAACCATCCAGCCAAGTAAGCTAACAGAGTGTATTATACGGAGGAAGTGAAGGACTGGGTGAATAGTTCTTCGAAAACAAGAACATTGTCAAAATCTAGACAACCTACAGTAAGACAGGAACTATGAGCCTGGACTCTAAACAGCTTTTTGCTGTTCTTACCTCAACGAACAAACAGAATGATCTGGGTTTTGTAGTGATTTTGGGAGCAGCAAAGTGGTTGGCACTGCTGCTTCAAAGTGTCAGGGACTCAGGTTCAATTCTGGCATTGGGTGACTATTTGTGTGGAGTCTGCATGTTCTCCCTGTGTCTGCATGTGTTTCCTCTGGATGCTCCAGTTTCCTCCCACAGTCCAAAGATGTGCACATTAGGTGAATTGGCTATGCTAAATTGTCCTTCAGTGTTCGAAAAGATGTGCAGGTTAGGTGAATTGGCCATGGTAAATGCATGGGGTTACAGGGATAGGGCAGGGCATGGGCCGAGGTAGAGTGTTCTTTTAGATGGTCAGTGCTGAATTAATAATCTGAATGGTCTCCTTCTGCAATGTAGGGATTCTATGGATTTTATGGTTCAGTGTGATAATAAGAATAAAACTGGCAAGTTTTCTAACCATTACTCTTTTAAAACTGACAGCAACTTTTGGAGTCTACACATTCAAATCCAGAGGACGCTCTCAGTGATTCTCAGTTTCTCTACAGGATGTGTTTTTGAATTCTCTTCAGAGTGCAATCAAGTAGAAATCACAATACTGATGAGAATTTGTCCCTTTGTCCTATTAGATGAGTTGTAAAAAGTTACATCTTAATGAACGTAGTTTGACTGGCTTTTTAATGGTGCAGTAGTTCATCACAATTGAAAAACCTCACTGAGTCTGAAAACCAATTTTATATTTGTAGAATGTCGAATTACGCTACCTTCTGCACCCTCTCCTTTCTTTCTCCACTATGTACTCTATGAACGGTATGTTTTGTGTCATACACAAGACACAATACTTTTCACTCTATATTAATATGTGACAATAATAAATCAAATTGCACCATAATATTAAAAAAAATCACAATTTAAAATAACATTTTTTAAAAAATATGATATATCTGATTTGAATTTAATCACATGCAGATATCTCACTTTCTCTTTGTAAAATTTTAATTCAACATTCATTGTTTTCTGGTTTGTGAGCTGTGAGGATACTTCATTGTGATTGGCTGATTACTCTATTTGATGACATTATAAATGCTGGACATTTGCAAATCATCCTGACTTGGCTACAGATTCACACAGAGGCCATGAGAGGGGCTATTTGCTCAATGTCAGCTGTAAAAGCGGTCATTTTGCTACTGATAATGAAATCCAAACCAATCATTGCACCATTGCTCGGACATCCAACATGATAAAGAATTTTATTTCAGAATTATTTTACTTTTCTTTCTTTTATACTTTGTTTTTACATATATGCAATCAGGAAAAGATTTGAGTTGCCTTAAGCTTTAGGAAAAACATAGCCTTTGAGATGTGATACTACAAACAGATGCTAGATATAGGATCTGTTATTATTGAGAGAGGTCAAAGCAATGCTTCCCTCCCAGTATCTGCAGACCACCAAAGATGGTGGCAGCTCTCAGATTGCTCGTTCACTTATAATGAACCAGCAGTAAGCCTTGACAAGAGACCAACTCTTATTTATGTTGAAAGGATGAACAAAAGTGACAAAACTGAGAGTGACTCATAGAGTCATAGAGGTTTACAACATGGAAACAAGCCCTTTGGACAAACTTGCCCATATCGCCTTTTTTTTTAAACCCCTAAGGTAGTCCCAATTGCTCACATTTGGCCCATATCCTTCTATTCCCATTGTATCCATGTAACTTTCTAAACACTTTTTAAAAGACAAAATTGTACCCAACTCTACTACTACCTCTGGCAGCTCATTCCAGACACTTACCACCCTCTGTATGAAAAAATTGCCCCTCTGGACACTTTTATATCTCTCCCCTTTCATCTTAAACCTATGCCCTCTAGTTTTAGAATTCCGTATCTTTGGGAAAAGATATTGACTACCTAGCTGGTCTGTGCTCCTTGTTATTTTTTAGACCTCTACAAGATCACCCTTCAGCCTCCTACGCTCCAGAGAAAAAAGTCCGAGTCTATCCAGCCTCTCCTTATAACTCCTTATCCTGGTACAAACCAGGAGTGACACAGACTGTGAATGGTCCTGATATAAACCAGGAGTGACACAGCCTGAAGGTGGTCCTGATATAAACCAGGAGTAACACAGCCTGAAGGTGGTCCTGATATAAACCAGGAGTGACACAGACTGAAGATGGTCCTGGTGAATACACACCTGTAGCTGGTTTTATTTAACTGCCTCCAATCAGCAACTCGTTTTCTGTTCACTTGGCTAGTTAAAACTCTATCCCACTGAGCCCCTGATCTCAATCTTAACTTTTCTTACCTGGAAATTTTTTTAAAAATTGCCTAAAACAAATTATAATAACTCCAGGAGTCAGCTGTAAAGCAACAGTACTTTATTGCACAAAATAAAGTAAAGCAAAACCACAAGCCTGTGGTGAACACAAACAGGTCCTAACCAGGACAATATAATAAAGGACCCTATAAGGGATCTTCTTTATGCAGGGCTCGGTATACGAGCTCTACCTGGCGAGTTAATTACCAATCCCAGGTTGTATTCAACAGGGAGGTCAATCAGTGATTCTCCATGCAAGTCCTAGTGGATATCACACAAGTACAATTGGGAGCCACAAAGCAAAACTTCAGCAAATTGGCAAACCTGACACTTCCACTCTGTCACCATCTTCTCAATTCATACTCATTCAGAATAATTTACAGTTTCTGCTAGAAACAATAATTGGTCACAATTATGAAACCTGTTCCTCAAACCTAAGACATTATCTATTAACATTGTGTAGCAATATCACTGGAACAAATTTATCTAGAGCACAATGATGTTTTTCATTAAAATAAACATTTGCAACCTTAAAGTGCAACATAATGATCAACATTTTATCCCAACAATGCAAACACAGGTCTTACTGTTCTTGACTTAATCTTTTTAGGTTCTTTTCATGTCAATATGATCCTACTGGAAAAAATTAGGAGAAATGTCAAAAAGTGGCAGGCATTTCTGGGACTGTAGGTTGTAGAATCCTGGGTAAGATCGTGGCTAGTAATTTCTCAGGAAAGGGTGAGCATAGGTGGGAGGTTACTGGAAATGCCCTGACTATAACTTGGTGGGCAGAATTCTGCCAGCGGGGTCAATAGTGGCAGGGGGGTTTCAGGCCACTATGAGTTTGCAGCAGGATCTCCCAGTGGTGCCCACCATGGCAAATAAGGAATCCTGTTGGAGGCTCGCATAAAACCAATTTGCACCCTGTTAATGGCCATGCTGCAGCACCTCACAGGAGTGTCAGCTGTCCACCCAGCAGCTTCTGCTTCACTGGTGTTGGATCTGTTTCAGAACGTCAGGGACTTCGTCATCTGCTGGCAGCATCTTCCATGAGCTGGCAACATAAAGTCATAGAGTCAAAGCATACCATGCTTTGTCCATACCATCCTTTTTTTTTACAACTCCTAAACTAATCCCAATTGCCCACATTTGATCCATATCCCCCCATGCCCATCATACCCGTGTAACTATCGAAATGCTTTTTAAAAGAAAAAATTGTACCCACCTGTACTACTACCTCTGGCACTCACCACCCTCTCTGTGAAAAAAATTGCCCCTCTAGACCCTTTTGTATCTCTCCCCTCTCACTTTAAACCTATGCCCTCTAGTTTTAGACTTCTATATACCAGCAGCATGTCCCATGTACTGGCAACATAAAATCATGGAGCCAGAGAGGTTTACAGTACGGGAACAAGCCCTTAGGCCCAATTTGTCCATGCCGTCCTTTTTTTGTAAAACCCCTAAGCTAATCCCAATTGCCCGCATTTGACCTATATCCCCCTATGCCTATTGTACCATGTAACTATCTAAATATTTTTTAAAAGCAAAAGTATTACCTGCCTCTACTACTAACTCATTCCAGACACTCACCACCCTCTGTGTGAATTGCCCCTCTGGACACTTTTGTATCTCTCCCCTCTCACCTTAAAGTTATGCCCTTTAGTTTTAGACTCCCCACCTTTTGGGAAAAAATATTGACTATCTAGCTGATCTGTGCCCCTCATTATTTTATAGATCTCTATAAGATCATCCCTCAACCTTCTACGCTCCAGAGAAATAAGTCCTAGTTTTATAAATATATAAAAAGGAAGAGGCTGGCTAGGGTGAACGTTGGATCCTTAGAGGATGAGAAGGGGGACTTAGTGGTAGGGGATGGGGAAATGGCTGAGGTCTTGAATAACTTTTTTGTTTCGGTCTTCACGGAGGAGGACATGAATAATTTGCCGGGTGTTAGCGATGGAAAGGTGGTAGGACTGGAGGGTCTCGATGACATTACTGTTACTAGAGAGGTGGTGCTCGACAGACTGGAGGGGCTGATTGTGGACAAGTCCTCAGGACCGGATGGAATGCATCCGAGGGTCCTGAAAGAAATGGCGGAGGTGATAGTGGATGCCTTGGTGGTTATTTTCCAGGCGTCGCTGGATTCCGGAGAAGTGCCGGAAGATTGGAAAGAATGTTACGCCGTTGTTTAAGAAGGGTGCCAGGCAAAAGGCGGGGAATTACAGGCCTGTTAGTTTAATGTCTGTTGTAGGTAAAATGTTAGAATCCATCATCAAGAAGGAAATAGCGAGGCATCTTGAGGGGAACTGCTTGATAGAGCAGACGCAGCACGGTTTCGTTAAAGGGAAGTCGTGTCTGACAAATTTACTGGAGTTCTCTGAGGATGTGTCTAGGGAGGTGGATAGAGGAGAGCCGGTGGATGTGGTCTTTCTGGATTTTCAGAAGGCGTTTGACAAGGTACCTCACAAGAGGTTATTGCAGAAGGTCAGGGGGCATGGAGTTGGGGGTAGGGTGTTAGCGTGGATAGAGGATTGGTTGTCAAATAGGAGGCAGAGAGTGGGGGTCAATGGGTGCTATTCGGATTGGCAGATGGTGACTAGTGGAGTGCCCCAGGGGTCAATGCTGGGGCCTCAGCTATTTACCATTTATATAGATGATCTGGAGGAGGGAACCGAGTGTAGGGTGTCAAAATTTGCTGATGACACCAAAATTGGTGGAAAGGCAAATTGTGCGGAGGGTTGTGAGAGTCTACAGAAGGATCTAGATAGGCTGGGCGAATGGGCCAGGAAATGGCAAATGGAATTTAATGTTGGTAAGTGTGAGGTGGTCCACTTTGGTAGGAATAATGGTAGGAAGGATTATTACTTACGTGGCGAAAAACTGCAGCAGGCGACGGTGCAGAGGGACCTCGGGGTACTTGTGCATGAGTCACAAAAACCCAGCTTGCAGGTGCAGCAGGTGGTCAGGAAGGCGAATGGGATGCTGGCCTTCATCACGAGGGGGATTGAATATAAAAGTAGGGAGGTCTTGCTGCGGTTGTATAGGGCATTGGTGAGGCTGCAGCTGGAGTACTGTGTGCAGTTTTGGGCGCCGTACTTACGCAAGGATATTTTGGCCTTGGAGGGAGTGCAGAGGAGGTTTACTAGGCTGATGCTGGAGTTGAGGGGGTTGAGCTATGAGGAGAGGCTGAATAAATTAGGCTTGTACTCGTTAGAGTTTAGAAGAATGAGGGGAGATCTCATTGAGACATATAAGATGATGAATGGGATGGATAGGATAGAGGTGGAGAGACTCTTCCCGCTCAGAAAGGATAGTAGGACTAGGGGGCACAGCCTCAAGATAAAGGGGGGTGGTTTAGAATGGAGTTGAGGAGGAACTTCTTCACTCATAGGGTGGTGAATCTCTGGAATTCTCTGCCCGTTGAAGTGGTGGAGGCTGCCTCACTAAATATTTTTAAGACGCGGGTTGATGGGTTTTTGATAAGAGAGGGTATTAAGGGTTATGGGGAGAGGGCGGGAATGTGGATCTGAGCCACGATAGATCAGCCATGATCTTATTGAATGGCGGGGCAGGCTCGAGGGGCTAGTTGGCCTACTCCTGCTCCTATTTCTTATGTTCTATCCAGCCTCTCTATAAAACTCAATCCATCAAAACCCGGTAGCATCCTAGCACATCTTTTATAATAGGGTGACCAGAATTGCACACATTATTTCAAGTGTGGCCTTACCATTGTCTTGCACAACTTCAACAAGACATTCCAACCCCTGTATTCAATGTTCTGACCGATGAAACCAAGCATGTTGAATGCTTTCTTCACCGCTCTGTCCACCAGTGTCCCCACTTTCAAGGAGCTATGAATATGTAGCCGTAGATGTCTTTGTTCTGTAACTATCCCAACGCCCTACTATTAGCTGAGTAAATCCTGCACTGGTTCAATCTATCAAAATGCATCACCTTGCAGCTCATGTACTAGCAGCATCATCCATGAGCTGGCAGCATCTTCCATGTACTAACAGCATCTTCCATGCACCAACAGCATCATCCATGAGCTGGCAGCATCTTCCATGTACTAACAGCATCTTCCATGCACCAACAGCATCGTCCATGAGCTGGCAGCATCTTCCATGTACTAGCAGCATCTTCCATGTACTAGCAGCATTTTTCATGTACTGATAAGGATACGGTGAAAATGGGGCAGCGAGAAAGGTTTAAGTGTGAGTGAGAGAGAAAAATCTTAAGGAGGAGTGTGAAGCTGGCGGGTGTGATAGTAAAGCTGGGAGGAGGAGAAATATGTACTGGGGTGAAACTAGGGTTAGGGAGTTAAGGTGCCAGGAGTGAAGATCATGGAGGGGAGGGAGAACATGTCAAGGGAGGAAGGAGAAATGGGGTAGTGGTGCAAAAAAAGAGGTAGGTATAATGGGCAGGAAAGAGTAAGAGAGGGAGTTTGTAATGTTGTGCTGAATACCAGGAAGGCGTTTGTGGAGTTAATGAGTCCTTTCTGGGGAGTAAGCTGAGAGAGGGCATGGTGGAAGGAATAGTGAGTGTGAGTGGGACAAAGAGGAAATGGGATGGTGGGAGAGTTGAATGTAGTAGATCAGGTGGCGAGGGTGATGGGTGGGAGACACAGATAAGCAGGAACATTGGGGGTGGGCAGGATCAAGTCAGAGAAGTGAATGCAAATGAGAGTGGGTTTTCAGGCAGATAGGAAATGTGCTCATTCACTTGGGCATTCTAGAAGGATGGGAAGGTGCTGCCAAGGGACTCCACAGTAATGGGGCAAAGGACATGGATGACTGGGGAAGGGGAAGGGGGGGAGGAGCTGACAAAAAAGCGGACATCAACCATTGTCTTCAGAATGAAAAGTGAGTGGAGCTTTGTGCAGAATGACAGGAGCTGCCTGGGAGTTCAGTTACTGAATGGGCAGAGATACAGCTCAGCTCAGCTGGACAATTGAAAGGGAAGCCCAGCAGACAGCGATGGAAAAGCTCAGGACAGTCACTGAGTGTGATGGTTGAAGGCTCCGGCTGTGTTTGAGAGTGCCTGCATGAAACTGTGAAAGGCCCTGCCACAGATACCTCTCCCTCCGTGCAGCTGAACTGTGAGTTTTGTGGAGATGGTGGGGGAGGCCTCACCATGATATTAATGCTGAAAGACAACACTGCACATTATACAGTGACAGTGAATATATTTTTAGAACAAAGAACAACCCAGCACGGGAAACAGGCCCTTCGGCCCAACAAGCCCGTGCCGCCACACCACCCTGCATATCTATGAATGAAACCCTACTCAGTCAGATTCAGGGAAGAAATAGTGTCAATTTGGTAAAAACCGATTAGCCTGAGAGCACATTTTTGGGGTGTGGGAGGAAACCGGAGCGCCCGGAGGAAACCCACGCAACCACAGGGAGAATGTGCAAACTCCCACAGACACAGGCCCAAATCCATGTGCCTGCACAGCCAGCAGTGCTAGTCACTGAGCTGTTGTGACGCCCATCTACCGGTCCAGGATCAAGCACACACACCGACATGAAGTACTAGGCCACTCCTGGAACTTCCAAGAGCAGCCCAGGCACGACCCGCCGTGTGAATGCCCCTCGTTTGACACGAGGTGGACCTCCACCTGTGGAATAAAGACAATAATATTAATCTTACAGCCTGCCTTTCTGGTGTCTCCTGAGGTTTAACCCTATTTAATAGCCCCTACCATATCCCTCCATTCTCGTTTCACTCGTGTGCCTATCTAACTGCATCTTAAACGAGTCCAAAGTTCCTGCCTCCACCACCCTACTCGGTAGCGCGTTCCAGACCCCCACAACTCTCTGCGTAAAGAACCTTCTTCTCACCTCCAAATTATACCTCTCCCCCCTCACCCTTAAATGATGACCTCTCGTGTTCGTACCCAGTCTAGGGAGCAGTCTCTCACTATTAACTCTATCCATTCCCTTCATTATCTTATATACTTCTATCATGTCCCCTCTCAATCTCCGTCTTTCCAAGGAAAATAGTCCCAGTTTCTTCAACCTCTCCTCGTAACCCAGTCCCCCCATGCCAGGCAACATCCTGGTAAACCTCCTCTGCACCCTTTCCAGAGACTCCACGTCCTTCCGGTAGTAAGGTGACCAGAAGGGCGGCACGGTAGCACAGTGGTTAGCACTGCTGCTTCACAGCTCCAGGGTCCTGGGTTCGATTCCCAGCTCGGGTCACTGCCTGTGTGGAGTTTGCACATTCTCCTCGTGTCTGCGTGGGTTTTCTCCGGGTGCTCCGGTTTCCTCCCACAGTCCAAAGATGTGCGGGTTAGGTTCATTGGCTATGCTAAGAAATTGCCCCTTAGTATCCTGGGATGTGTAGGTTAGAGGGATTAGCAGGTAAATGTGTAGGGATATGGGGATAGGGTCAGGGTGGGATTGTGTTCGGTGCAGACTCGATGGGCCGAAGGGCCTGTTTCTGCACTGTAGGGTTCTAAGTAGGGTTCTAAGTTCTAAGAACTGGACGCAGTACTCCAAATGCGGTCTAACCAACGTTCTGTACAACTGAAGCATTAGACGGCAGCTTTTATACTCTATGCCCCTTCCTATAAAGGCCAACATCCCATAAGCCTTCCTAACAACCTTCTCCACTTGTGACGCAACCTTCATGGATTTGTGAACCTGCACTCCCAGGTCCCTCTGTATGTCTATACTCCTAATCGGCCTCCCTTTAATCACATAGCTCCTCTCTGCATTATTCCTTCCAAAATGCATCACCTTGCATTTGTCAGGATTAAATGCCATCTGCCACCTATCTGCCCACTGCACCAACCTATCTATATCCTGTTGTATCACCTGACAATCCAGTTCTGTACCCGCCAACCCTGCCATCTTGGTGTCATCAGCAAACTTGCTAATCACACCACCTACGCCCTCTTCCAAGTCATTTATGTAGACTACAAAGAGGAGAGGTCCCAGTACTGAGCCCTGCGGCACACCACTGGTCACTGGCCTCCAGCCCGACAAGGTCCCCTCCACAGCTACCCTCTGTCTCCTATTTCCCAGCCAGTTCTCAATCCACCTAGCTACCTGGCCTCGTATCCCATGCGCCTTAACCTTTTCTACCAGCCTACCGTGAGGGACTTTGTCAAACGCCTTACTGAAATCCATATAGATGACATCAACGGTTCTCCCATCGTCAACTGTTTTTGTCACCTCCTCAAAGAATTCCACCAGATTCGTAAGGCAAGACCTCCCTCTAACAAAGCCATGTTGCGTATCCCTAATCAGATCGCAACGCTCCAAATGCTCATACATCCTACCCCTAAGTATTTTTTCCATTAACTTCCCTACCACCGACGTCAAACTCACCGGTCTATAATTTCCAGGGTTATCCCTCCTACCTTTTTTGAATAACGGGACCACATTTGCTACCCTCCAGTCTTCTGGGACCTCACCTGTGTCCAAAGAAGAGACAAAGATTTGCGCCAGAGGCCCAGCAATTTCATCTTTCGCCTCCCTAAGCAGCCTGGGATAAATACCATCAGGCCCCGGAGCTTTATCCGTCCTTACGCTACCTAAAAGCCCTAGCACTTCCTCTCTCGTAATAACTATATCCTGCAAATAAACCTCCACTCCCTCCAAGAGACCACACGATTCCGAACCCCTCTCCTTTGTGAATATCGACGCAAAGTATTTATTCAGGAGCTCCCCCATCCCCTCCGACTCAATACACAACTCTCCACTCTTGTCCCTAAGAGGACCAATTTTCCCTCTAACTACTCTCTTGCCTCTGATATAGGAATAAAATGCCTTTGGATTTTCCTTAATCCTACCAGCCAAAGCCATCTCATGCCTTCTCTTCGCCCTTCTAATTCCCCTTTTTAGCTCCCTCCTACTCTCGCTATATTCTTCCAGCGCACTCTCCGTACCCATTTGTTTTGACCTAACATACGCCTCCCTCTTCTTCCTGACCAAGTCTTCAATATCCCCCGTAATCCACGGCTGTCTAATCCTACCTTCCCCTTCCTTTCGCTTAACCGGAACATACCTCCCCTGCAACCATTTCATTTTGTCCCTAAATGCCTCCCACTTGCCAACCGTGGACTTGCCAGCTAACAGTCCCTCCCAATCAGTTTGCTGCAGCTCCCTCCTAATCCTGCCATAGCTCGCCTTTCCCCAGTTCAGCACACTCCCATTCGGACGGCCAATTTTTATGTAATACAGTGACAGTTTTCATTCGTACAGTCACTTTGATCAAATTGTCTTGATTTTACATGGCCTACTACCTTTTCGAGGTGCTGCCCTGACATCCATAGCAGGGTGGAGGCAACCTGTGAAGTTGTTGGCCCTATTGCCTTTGATGACTTTGGCATCCATCTTCTGGAGAGCTCAAGCCTGGGGGGCCTTGGCTTACTTTTGCTTTCCACCAGCTGCTCCCTCTGCAGTGAGAGGGGATGAGGGATTTGGAATGAGCGGACAATCTCTGAGAGACATGGTTTCAGCTGCTGCATCTCCCCCATTCAGGTGTCTAAGGACCACAGCCTGACTCCTTGAGGGAAAGGTGCACCTTAAGGGACATTGAAGCATCTTGTTTCCCTCTAGTGCTGCTATGGCATAAACTTATTCATTGCAACTGTGATGGAGCATGGGTTTGATTACATCACCAACAGAAATTGGGCATTTTTCTGGATCAGGGTCTCCATGGTGTCTGCTGTCCTCCTCATGGAGGCCTCAATGTATACACATGTCAGCACCATCCCTTCAAAGAGCATGCAGACTCCTTTGACTCAGGTGCCACTCTATTGAAAGTTCCAACAGCTCTGCCAGATGGTGCCTTGTCTCTTGCTGACTCTCTACCATGAGTCATATAATTTTACAGCACATAAAGAGGCCCTTCGGCCCATCATGTCAGCACTGACCTTCAAGCATCTATTCTAGTTCCATTTTCCAACACTTGGTCCATAGCCTTGTAAGCTATAGTGTTTCAAATGACCATCTAAATGTTTCTTAGAAGTTGTGAGGGTTCTTGTCTCTACCACCCTTTCAGCCCACCATGCTCTGGGCGAAGAAGATTTTCCTCAAATCTCCTGCCCATTACCTCAAATCTATGCACCCTGGTTATTGATCCCACTACTAAGGGGAAATGTTTCTTCCTATCTGCCCTATCTATGTCCCTCATAATTTTGTACACGAAAAGGCCGATTCCAAAGTCTTATCATCGGTCTCGGACCTCATACACCTCTTTCCCAGCTATCCTCCAAGAGCTGGGAGCTTGCCTGAACCTGTCTCCTCCTTCTGGGATCACATGTCCATGCAGTGACCACCAGATTGTGAGATTCTTCCCGAACTACCTCTAATACCCATAGAGGTATGTGTTCCTGAGCTAACGGAGGGTGGACGTGTGGTTTTTCGGCTCTACAGGTGTGGTGCTCTCCTTTTCCGCTCTCTCGTGGCTCATCTCTGGGCTGTGGCTGGGAGTGGAGCTTGATAGGGAGTCCTCCCTCTCCTCCTCAGATCTTGGTGTCTTCCTGGAGGCACCTGTAAGTGAGAAAGATGAGTGCAAGCCTCTAAAATGTAGATACGTACGACCCTTGGGGTTGCATCGAATGAATCATTCCTTACATAAAAACATAGAAAATAGATATAGCGGTAGGCCATTCAACCCTTTGAGCCTGCACCATCATCCAATATGACTGATCATGGCTGATCATGCACTTTCAGTATTCCACTCCCATTTTCTCTCCATATCCCTAGATCCAGTGGATGCCAAGGTGCCAAGCTCTCCACTACCCATTGCCAATGGCTCTGCCATGCTCCACTACCCTGAGCTTCAAATTCAGACATAGCCCTCAGGAAAGGTCACATCATCTCCCATTTGACACTGTTGCGAAGAAACTTCTCCAGCTCAAAGAAGAGAGTATGTTTGGGAGGGATTGCATGTTGCAGGGATCAGAGCATTGGAATTTGGTTCATTGTTCATTCCTCCCTTTGCAAGATAGCTCACGTCTGTGCGGCATGTCACTATTGGTGTGAAGGGTTGTGGACCAGCCCCCTTCAGAGTGCTGAGCACATCCACAATGCAAAGGAAAGGATCATACGTGAATGTGATTTGCAGAGGTTTCCAGTTCCCCCTGCCTTTCCCCCAACCATTCCCCGCATCATCACCAACCCCCACCTCCCCCCAACCCAGTTCCATGCAATATCTCATGTCTGCTGAAGGGCAAAATAAGCAAAGTGATCACTCCACCTCAGCACAGCTACATTGAAGTGGGGCTGTGAGATAGGACATGCCATAGCCACTGGTCCTAGGGCCCTAAGATATTGAAATCTTTGTGGATTATGTGACCATTGATGAGACTTACCCTGGCAGAGTAAATAAGATAGTTCATCCTTTTCCAACACTGAGTTGCTGACCTCTTGTGAACCCCATGGACACTGACAACATCAGCCAATGGTGCCCACACAGTGTTAATTTCCCTGTTTGACCTCCTTCCCTCATCATGAGGGTATAGCACATTCCTGCACGCCTGAATGTGGGCCAGAAGGATGCTGAGGGAGGCGTCACTGAACTTTGGAGAAGGGTCAATGGGTGACCTTGCAGAAATTTGTCGTTTCTCTGCCAGTGGAAATAAATTTTTTATGTCTCCTTCAAACACTGTTAAATGCTATTATAATTGAAACATAACAATTTTTTTGCACAACAGCAAGCAATTTGTCTCATTGCATCCATGCCAGCTGAAGAAAAGCTTTCATGCTAAGTCACATTTGCCAGCGAGTGGTCTGCAGGCCTGTAGGTTGTGGCACTTCAAGTGCTTATACAAAGAACTCTGTCAGGTCACCCTCAGCCTTCTCTTTTCTGTTCAATATTTTCTGATTATTTTAAGTTCTAAATTCTGCTAACATCTTGGTAAATTCTTTATGCACTCTCCAGTGCCTCTACATTCCTGTTATAATAAAGACCAAGACTGGATTTTCAAATACCTGTGGTGTGGGTGTGATTAGAAAATCACAGTCTTGGAGGCAAGTCTCTGGAACATGGATGGAAATAAAATTGGAGCCTCTACCATCACTAGCCATAGCTCTGGATTGCAGCATGTATGTAAAAGTGCAGGCTACTTCAGCGACTTGGGTTCATTGGGAACCAGTTCTCAGGCCAGCTAGTGTGTATCACATTGGTTCTAACAGTATCTTCTGATTGGGGTGGATTGGGACATGCATCCTTGCCCCTAACTGGGGTGGAGGATCTGGTGCCATGTTACAGTGGGGTAGTTGTGCCTTTGGCAGAGAAGACCAAAGTAACTAAGTCAAGCTTAGTTTTAGGAAAAAAAAGTGTTTGCTTTCATCAGCGAAAGAAAGAAAGAAAAATTTGCATTTATATAATGCCTTTCATGGCCACTGGATGTCTTAAAGAGCTTCACAGCTGATAAAGTACTTCTGTTGTGTTATATTTTTCCTATTGTAAATTATAACTCGTATCAGAAAAGCCTTTAGATCATTTGGACTCAAAAGCTATTTGTGTGGTAATTATCTATCAGTGTTTTATTCAACCCATGAGAACAATTGATTCTGGATTTTGATATGGGTCCAACTGTCTGAAGCTGCTGGGACAGCTTGCAGCTTTGCAAACGTTGGCAAGTGACCAATAAATGATAGAATTACAGAAATACACACTCTCCATCACATTAGCAATCTTGGAAGTCATCTTGGCAACTGCTTACAGTTTAGACATCAGCGGGAATTTTAAGTTGGAAGAGTGTATGGGTTTGGATTTGGGTGGAGGGTTAAATCTAGTAGAACATGCCTGCAGATCAGAAAGCTGATTTCAATTTGCCCATTTACATGTTTAACTCATACGCATTAAGCTGCTTATGCAAAACGCACTTAGTAAAGGCAGGTTACCTACTAATGCAAGTTAATTCTCAACTGGAGCAGCGTTTCAACACATTTCTAACTTTACAATCAGATTCATTGGTTTCCTGGGTTTCTTAAAACTCCATTGAAAGTAAGTTGAACACACAATAGTAATTCAGGGGGCTGATTAAAACACTCTCAACTGTGAGGGTTAATGGAGCATCCTCTTCCATTTCAGCTGCTACCAAATGTTTGTTACCATCCTCTGGCTTCTCCACGGTGACAGACAAGCTGCGATACTGGCCAATGGATCTACCACAGACCCAATTCACGTTCAGATTAGGGTCAGGCAAGGCTAAGGCTACTCATCACACTGACACTGCAATGCTCCATCTCATCCTCAGCAAGCTCCCTGCTGGAGTGGAGCTAAACTACAGAATAAAAGGGAATCTGTTCAACCTCACTGCCTGCAGGCCAGGTCTAAGATTGTCCCATCCTCTGTCATTGAACTACAGTTTGCAGGCAAAGCTTGTGTCTGTGCACACTCAGAGACTGAGTTCCAAGCCATCATCAACACCTTCATCAAGGTATATGAGAGCATGGGCCTTATACTAGACAAAAGTCCTCTATCAACCTGCTCCCCCCCTGCCCCGCCACCCCATACAGCTCTGCTCCCAGTTATCAAAATCCACGACAAGGTCTTGGACAACGTGGACCACTTTCTGTCAACGAGGCCAGGCATCGATGATGAGGTTCAACACAACCTTCACAGAGTGCCAATGCAGCCTTCGGTCGGCAGAGAAGGAGTGTTTGAAATCAAGACCCCACCCAGCACCAACTCATGGTCTACACACTGGAACCAGCCCTCCCATATGGGTCCGAGACATTGACATGTACATCAAGAACTTCAAAACCTGAGAAGAACAACCAATGCTGCCTCCACAGCATCCTATGAATCATTGGCAGGATGGGCATACTAATATCAATGTCCTTACTCAGGCCAACATCCCCAGCACTGAAGCATTGACCATGCTCCATCAGCTCCTCTGAGTGGATTGCATTATCCAAAACAAGACCTTTACTTGCAGCTTTGGCACAGTGAGTGAGCCCCAGGAAGGCAAAGGAAACTCTTCAAGGACACCCTCAAAGCCTCCTTGAATACATGCAACATCCTCACTGCTACCTGGAATCCCTAGCAAAAGACAAAGTGAAGTGAAGGTTAAACATTTGGGAAGGTGTTGAACACCTCGCGTTCCATCGCCCAGAACAAGCTGAAATCAAGTGTTGACAGCGTAAAGAGTGCATGGAAACCCGGGTGCCCCACCCACCACTCACCCAACAACCTTCTGCCCCACTTGTGACGCAGACAGTAGATCACACATTGGACTCCTCAATCACCTGAGAATTCATTTTTAGTATGGAAGAAAATCATTCTTGACTCCAAGGGATTACCTATGAAGAAGAAAAGAAGGGAAGTTGGAGAAAGTATCTTTCTTCTGCAATAAACATAAGGAAACTTGAATGCAGATTACAGGGTCAACGGCAGGGTTCTGAGGAATGTGGAGGAACAGAAAGATCTTGGGGTTCATTTCCACAGATCGCTGAAGATTGCCACTCAAGTGGATAGAGCCATGAAGAAGGCTTATAGCGTGTTAGCATTTATTAACAGGGGATTTGAGTTTAAGAGCCGTGGAGTTATGCTGCAACTGTACCAGATGTTGGTGAGACCCATTTGGAATATGTGTTCAGTTCTGGTCACCTCACTATAAGAAGGATGTGGAAGCATTGGAGAGAGTGCAGAGGAGATTTACCAGGATGCTGTCTGGTTTGGAGGGTAGGTCTTATGAGGTGAGGTTGAGGGAGCTGGGGCTTTCCTCTTTAGAGCGGAGGAGGATGAGAGGCCACTTAATTGAAGTTTATAAGATGATAAGGGGGATAGATAGAGTGGACATGCAGAGACTATTTCCTCGGCTGGATGTAACTGTTATTAAGGGGCATAACTATAAAGTTCATGGCGGGAGATATAGGAGGGATGTCTGAGGTGGATTCTTCACTCAGAGAGTGGTTGGGGTGTGGAATAGACTGCCTGCTGTGATAGCAGAGTCAGATACTTTAGGAACTTTCAAGCAGTTATTGGATAGGCTCATGGAGTACACCAGAATGATAGGGAGTGGGATAGCTTGATCTTGGATTTGGACATAGCTCGGCACAACGTTGAGGGCCGAAGGGCCTGTACGGTGCTGTACTGTTCTGGGTTCTATGGTCTATGAAAGGGACAAAGGGAGAATCCAGGTTCAACATTAACTTTCCATTAACTCTTGGATCTCCATAGCGGGCAGAGTAGTTGTGCCATGCATGGCAAACAGCATTCACCAACTGCACCAAAGAGAAGTGGGCCTTAGATTTTGAGCCCAGGTCCTGTTTGATCTGAGGATCAGAGCAAGGAAGCAACAAGCAGCTAGAAGATGGTGACTGGATACTGACAGGCCACTGTTTATTTTTAAGCTCCCAACAATACCTTCTGGGGAGTCTTGTGTTTAGAAACATAAGAAATAGGAGCAGGAGTAGGCCATCTAGCCCTTCGAGCCTGCCCCATCATTCAATAAGATCATGGTTGATCTGAAATAGATCAGTTCCACTTTCCCGCTTTCTCCCCATAACCTTTAATTCCCTTATCGATCAGAAATCTATCTAACCGTGACTTAAATATATTCAACGAGGTAGCCTCCACCACTGCAATGGGCAGAGAATTCCAGAGATTCACTACCCTCTGAGAGAAGAAGTTCCTCTCAACTCTGTTCTAAACTGAACTGCTCCCTCCCCCTTATTTTGAGGCTGTGCCCTCTAGTTCTGGTTTCCTTTCTAAGTGGAAAGAATCTCTCTACCCTTATCCTATCTTGCCCCTTCATTATCTTATATGTCTCTATAAGATCACCCCTTAGCCTTCTAAACTCCAACGAGTACAGGCCCAATCTACTCAATCTTTCCTCATAAGCTAACCCCCTCTTCTCTGGTATCAACCTGGTGAACCTTCTCCGTACTCCCTCCAAGGCCAATGTATCCTTTCGCAAATAAGGGGACCAAAATTGCACACTGTACTCTAGTTGTGGCCTCACCAGTGCCTTATACAGTTGCAGCAAGACCTCCCTGTTTTTATATTCTATCCCATTCGCTACAAAGGCACTTTCTCGATCACCTGCTGCTCCTGCAGACTGAGTTTTTGCGATTCATGCACAAGGACCCCAGGTCCCTCTGCACAGTAGCATGTTGTAATTTTTCACCATTTAAATAATAATCCCTCCTACTATTATTTCTTCCAAAGTGGATAACCTCACATTTGCCAACATTATACTCCATCTGCCAGATCCTCGTCCACTCACTCAGCCTATCCAAATCTCTGCAGACTTTCTGCGTCCTCCATGCAATTCGCTTTCCCACTCATTTTCGTGTCATCAGCAAACTTTGTTACCCTACACTCAGACCCCTCCTCCAGATCGTCTATGTAAATGGTAAACAGTTGAGGCCCCAGCATCGATCCCTGCGGCATGTCACTATTCACCAAATGCCAACCAGAAAACCATTTATTCCAACTTTCTGCTTCCTGTTATCCTCAATCCACGCTAACACTTTACCCCAAACTTCGTGTACCCTAATCTTCTGCAGCAACCTTTTCTGAGGCACCTTATTGAACGCCTTCTGGAAATCTAAAAATACCACATCCACCGGTACCCCTCTGTCAACCGCACTAGTCACATCTTCATAAAAATCCAGTAAATTCGTCAAACACGACTTCCCCTTCATGAATCCATGCTGCGTCTGCTTGATCGAACCATTCCTTTCCAGGTGTCCTGCTATTTCTTCTTTAATAGTGGATTCCAACATTTTCTCAACTATGGACATTAAGCTAACCGGCCTATAGTTACCCGCCTTTTGACTACTTCCTTTTTTAAACAGCAGCGTAACAGTAGCTGTTTTCCAATCAGCCGGCACTTCCCCAGAGTCCAGCGAATTTTGATAAATAACCACTAACACATCTGCTATTACTTCCGCCATTTCCTTCAGTACCCTGGGATGCATTCCATCCGTGTCTGGGGACTTGTCTACCTTCAGTCCCATTAGTCTACCAAGCACAACCTCTTTAGTAACAGTAATTGTATTAAGGACCTCACCTCCTACCAACCCTCAGTCTTTAATATCCGGTAAGCTATTTGTGTCCTCCACTGTGAAGACCCATACAAAAAACTTATTTAAAGCCTCAGCCATTTCCTTGTTTCCCACTGTTAAATCCCCTCTGTTGTCCTCTAAGGGTCCAACATTCACTCTAGCCACTCTCTTTTTTATATATTTGTAAAAACTTTTACTATCATTTTTTATATTTTGAGCTGGTTTAGTTTCATAATCTATCTTTCCTTTCTTTTTCGCTTTCTTCATAGTTCTTCGTTTTTTTTAAAGCTTTCCCAATCTTCTAATTCCCCACTATTTTTGGCCACTTTGTATGTATCAGTTTTTAATTTAATACTCTCCTTTATTTCCTTCATTATCCACAGCTGCTTATCCCTTTTCTTGCAGTCCTTCTTTTTCACCGGAATATATTATTGCTGAGTACTTGAAAAAAATCTTAAAAATCCTCCACTGTTCCTCAGTTGTCCTCCCAACCAGTCTGCGCTCCCAGTCTACATTAGTCAGTTCTGCCCTCATCCTATCGTACTCCCCTCTGTTCAAGCAGAGGACACTGGTTTGGGACCCTTCTTTCTCACCCTTCATCTATCAGAAATTCAACCATATTGTGATCACTCATCCCAAGAGGATCCCTCACAAGAAGATCCTTAATCCTATCAGTCTCGTCACACCGTATCTAAGATAACTTGCTCCCTCGTAGGTTCTGCAACATACTGTTCAAGGAAACTATCCCAACAGCATTCCAAGAACTCTTCCTCAAGCCTACTGCGTCCAACTTGTGTCAACCAATCAATATGCAGGTTAAAATCCCCCATGATTATCACCGTTCTGTTTCTGCACACATCAATTATTTGCTTGTTTATAGCCCTCCCCACCTCAAAGTTATTATTTGGGGGCCTATAGACCACGCCCACCAGTGACTTTCTTCCAGTTTGAACTCATGGCTGAGGGGTTGGTGCAGGAGGGAGAGGTTCAGGTACTTGAGCAATTGGGGCTCATTCTGGGGAAGGTGGGACCTCTATAAAAGGGATGGTCTACACCTGAATCAGAGGGGGACCAATATCCTGGGGGGTAAATTTGCTAAAGCTATCCAGTTAGGTTTAAACTGATTCGGAGGGGGATGGGATCCTGAGTAGAGGGGTTGAAAGTGAGGGGGGCATAGATGGGGACTGCAATGCACAGCATCGCAGGGGTGGGGTGGAGCAGGGTTTGAAATGCGTATACTTTAATGCGAGGAGTATTCGCAATAAAGTGGATGAACTTGCAGCGTGGATCAGTACCTGGGACTTCGATGTTGTGGCCATTTCAGAGACATGGATAGAGCAGGGGCAGGAATAATTGCTGCAGGTCCCGGGGTTCAAATGTTTTAGTCGGAGTAGAGAAGGAGGTAGGAGGGGGGGAGAGGTAGCATTATTGGTCAGGGATTGTATCACAGTGTCAGAGAGGAAGTTTGATGAGGACTTGTCTGTTGAGGTAGTATGGACGGAGATTAGAAATAGGAGAGGAGAGGTCACCCTGTTTGGAGTCTTTTATAGACCTCCTAAAAGTTCTAGAGAGGTTGAGGAAAGGATTGCGGAGACGATCCTGGTTAGGAGTGAAAGTAATAGGGTAATTGTTATGGGGGTTTTTAACTTTACTAATATTGATTGGAATTGTTATAGCTCTAGCTCGTTAGAGGGGTCAGTTTTTGTACAATGCGTGCAGGAAGGTTTTTTAACTCAGTATGTAGATAGGCCAACTAGAGGTGAGGCTATATTGGATTTGGTGCTGGGAAATGAGCCAGACCAGGTGCTAGACTTGGAAGTTGGTGTGCATTTTGGTGGTAATGACCACAATTCGGTTACGTTCACCTTAGTGATGGAAAGGGATAGGCATGAACCTCGGGTCAGTAGTTTTAGCTGGGGCAAGGGTAATTATAAGGCTATTAGGAGAGAATTAGGAAGCATAGGTTGGACTAGGAGATTACAGGGACTGGGAACGTCTGAAATGTGGAGTTTTTTCAAGGAGCAGCTACTGCGAGTCCGTGATAGGTATGTCCCTGTCAGGCTAGGAGGAATTGGTAGGGCTAGGGAACCGTGATGCACCAAAAACGTTTTCTCGTTGGTTAAGAGGAAAAAGGAGGCTTATATTCGGATGAGACATGAGGGCTCGGGTAGTGCACTAGAAAACTTTAGATTGGCTAGGAGGGAGTTGAAGAGTGAGCTAAGAAGGGCTAAAAGAGGACATGAGAAGACTTTGGCTGATAGGGTTAAGGAGAATCCTAAGGCATTCTACAGGTATGTCAAGAACAGAAGATTGGTTAGGGCAAGATTAGGGCCAGTTATAGACATCAGAGGGAACAGGAGGAGATTGGAGAGGCATTGAACCAATATTTCTCTTCGGTGTTCACGCAGGGGGACATGAATATAGCTGAGGAGGACACTAGATTGCAGGGGAGTAGAATTGACAGTGTTGCAGTTGATAAGGAGGATGTGCTAGATATTCTGGAGGGTCTGAAAATAGATAAGTCCCCTGGTCCGGATGGGATTTACCCCAGGATTCTCTGGGAGGCAAGAGAAGTGATTGCAGAGCCTCTGGCTCTGATCTTCAGGTCGTCGTTGGCCTCTGGTATAGTACTGGAAGATTGGAGGTTAGCGAATGTTGTCCCATTGTTTAAGAAGGGGAACAGAGACTTCCCTGGGAATTATAGACCAGTGAGTCTCACTTCTGTTCTGGGCAAGGTTTTAGAAAAAATTATTCGGGATAGGATTTATAGTTATTTGGAGAGTAATGAATTGATTGGAAATAGTCAGCATGGTTTTGTGGCGGGTAGGTCGTGCCTTACTAACCTTATTGAGTTTTTTGAGAAAGTGACCAAAGAGGTGGATGGGGGTAAGGCAGTTGATGTGGTGTATATGGATTTTAGTAAGGCGTTTGATAAGGTTCACCATGGTAGGCTTCTGCAGAAAATGCAGATGTATGGGATTGGGGGTGATCTAGGGAATTGGATCAGGAATTGGCTAGCGGATAGGAGGCAGAGGGTGGTGGTTGATGGTAAATATTCATCATGGAGTTCGGTTACGAGTGGTGTGCCTCAGGGATCTGTTTTGGGGCCACTGCTGTTTGTAATTTTTATTAATGATCTGGATGAGGGTATAGTTGGGTGGATTAGTAAATTTGCTGATGACACCAAAGTCAGAGGTGTGGTAGATAGTGATGAAGGGTGTCATAGTTTGCAGTAAGACTTAGACAGGTTGCAGAGCTGGGCCGAGAGGTGGCAGATGGAGTTTAATGCGGAGAAGTGTGAGGTAATTCACTTTGGTAGGAATAACAGATGTGTCGAGTATAGGGCTAACGGGAGAACTTTGAATAGTGTGGATGAGCAGAGAGATCTAGGTGTATGTGTACATAGATCCCTGAAAGTTGGGAGTCAAGTAGATAAGGCATACGGTGTCTTGGCGTTTATTGGTAGGGGGATTGAATTTAGGAGTCGCAGCGTCACGTTGCAACTGTACACAACTCTGGTGCGGCCGCACTTGGAGTACTGTGTGCAGTTCTGGTCCCCACATTACAGGAAGGATGTGGAGGCTTTGGAGAAGGTGCAGAGGAGATTTACCAGGATGTTGCCTGGTATGGAGGGGAGGTCCTATGTGGAGAGGCTGAGGGATTTGGGGTTGTTTTCGCTGGAAAGAAGGAGGCTAAGAGGGGATCTTATTGAAACATATAAGATGATTAGAGGTTTAGATAGGGTGGATTGTAATAGCCTTTTTCCTCTGATGGAGAAATCTAGCACGAGGGGGCATGGCTTTAAATTAAGGGGTAGTAGTTATAGGACGGATATCAGGGGTAGGTTCTTTACCCAGAGGGTGGTGAGGGATTGGAATGCCCTGCCTGCTGCAGTTGTAAATGCGCCTAGTTTGGGGGCATTTAAGAGGTCCGTGGATCGGTTTATGGACAAAAAGGGATTGGGTTAGTGGGTCATTGTTTTTGTAACTGGTCGGCGCAACATCGTGGGCCGAAGGGCCTGTTCTGCGCTGTAATGTTCTATGTTCTATGTTCTATGTTCTTACTGTTCCTTATCTCCACTCACAACGATTCCACATTTTGCTCCTTAGAGCCTATATCTTCTCTCACTACCGCCCTGATATTATCCTTTATTAACTGAGCTACCCCACCTCCTCCTTCTTCCTGTCTATCCTTCCTAAATGCCTGATACCCTTGGATATTCAATTCCCAATCCCAGTCACCCTGTCACCACGTTTCTGTAATGACCCCTAGATCATACCCATTTGTGCTGATTTGTGCCATGTGGCTTACAACCAGTGGCTTCACAGGCCTCAGGATGAGGTTGAGGATTTCTGGGTACAGAGCCCTTCCCAGGGGCGTCATAGTACTGGGGAGATTTGAGTCTATAATATCCAACTAAATGCATAAATCCAAAGCAGTGAACCTCTACTACAGGTATTCAGGCAACAGGAAAATGTTCTCTTAAATATAATGCTAGAGACTTTCATCAATCCTGATACATGAGGAAGATTGATGGTTCTGTTAGGTGATGTTAATTATGATTTAAATGTGAAATCTGTGTTATGGACAGTGCTTACGCTTTTCTTCAAAATGTGTTTATTATTACTGGCTGTGATTCCTGTCACATTCTCACAATGACGTGTTCCTGGGCCTCAGACCAATAAAGGGCTCAGGACCATCTATGGCAAAAAGGAAAAGCAAAATTAAACCCAGTGTGGGAGAGATTCCTACATTAAACTCCTTGTTTGACAAGGTTGCATGTAAAGCTTGCGTGAATGAGTTTTCGGTTGGCTCTATAGACATTATAAAAGTATAATTCGAAGCAGAAACATTAGTCTGGAAATAAATGTCCAAGTGTAAACTGATGGGTAAGGATACATTACAACCTAGAGCTGGTGATTAAAGGTGTATTACAAACTGGAATTAATGGTTAATGGTGTATTACAAACGGGAATTAATGGTTAATGGTGCATTACAAACTGGAATTAATGCTGTATTACAAACTGGTTTCAGGGTGAACATGAAAGTGATTTGTGCAGCATGTATTTGTATACACTGCATAACTAGCACAAAAAACTAGGGGTGCTCAAATAGACTTAAGGATGATGGTCTATTCACATTAGAGCAATATGAACTTAATCAGGTCATTCTAAGGTCTGTAAAATCATGAAAAGGTGGCCCCAGTGACAGATTATTTCAACCTAACAGATTGGGGAAGGTAGGACACAGATTTAAATAATGTGAAAGCAGTAATAAATTGGATTGCTTGGCAAACCTAATGATTGGTGGGCATCTGGATGTTTTTAGAAAAAAAACCATAAAACCATAGAAAATTACAACTCAAAAACAGGCCTTTTGGCCCTTCTTGTCTGTACCGCATGTTTTACTCATTCACAGGATATGAATGTTTTACTCATTCGCAGGATATGAATGTTTTACTCATTCGCGGAATATGAACGTCTTTGGCAACACCGGCATTGATTGCCAGTCCCTAATTTCTCTTGAAAAGGTGGTGGTGAATCCTTTCTTGACAACTGAGTGGCTTGTAAGGTCATTTCAGAGAGTCAATCATATTGCTGTGAGTGTGGACTCATATGGAGAGCAAGGACATGAGTGAATCAGATGTGGTTTTAGAAGAATCAGTTAGTGATGCCAGCTACTTATTCCAGGTTTATTTAATTAACTAAATCTAAATTTCCCAGCTGTCAATGTCGGAGGTGAAGAACTGGGATCGGAATGCCCTTTGAATGGAGTGAGAATGGGAGTGAGTCTAGGGCAGAAACCCAAAAGCATGTCACAGTCAAAATAGGTGGAAAGTCAAGTAAAAAAGCAGGTCAGTTTAGATTGCTGAGCTTGCAAAGACTGCCCTTGTCCCTGTCAGTCCATTGTCATTAATGCCCAGCAAAGTAGGCAGCACCTGATCATCATCTCATGCACATCAGAGGGGTTTGAGCATAATACTGCGCCGCAGATGACACAGTCACAGTTAGAGAAGGCAGCTGCAACCTATTGATCAGGAACAGGTATTGTAGAGGTGGGCATTCAATGATCTCATGGGGTGGCTCCATGCGTCATTTTTCAATAGGCCTAAAGATGGGGAGGGAGAAGGTCCACATGGCCATATGTACACCCAACTCAGACAAGTCAGGAGGTAAAACTGGAATATCCACACAGTGACAATGGGACCATGGATTACAGCAGGAGGGCTGAGAATAACTGGAGAGAGGGAGAACCTATACATTCTGCTGCTCCAGATTATGGCAGGGATTTCCATAGTTACACAGCTGATCTGGTAATAGAAACTCAGCATCTTCCTCTTGCACTCTGAACATATAACACAGTTGAATAAGAAACAGTGAAAACACTCTGGTGGGGAGGGCTCTTTGGGTGTTGAGGTGGAGTGGATCACAGCACTGTAGGCAAACTTAAGGGTTGCTCAACTGATATCTGAATTCCCAAATGAGGAGGAATGCACAGTTCAGACGTGTTAGGAGCATTTTAATACTTGATTTGATTTGATTTATTATTATCACATGTATTATTATACAATGAAAAATATTGTTTCTTGCATGCTATACAGAAAAACCATACCATACATAGAGAAGGAAAGGAGAGGGTGCAAAATGTAGCCAGGGTGTAGAGAAAGATCAACTTAATGAGAAGTGGATCCATTCAAAGATCTGATAGCAGCAGGGAAGAAGCTGTTCTTGAGTTGGTTGGTATGTGTTCTCAGACTTTCGTACCTTTTTCCTGATAAGGTGGAAGAGAATATGTCCAGGATGCATGGGGGTCCTTAAATTATGCTGGCTGCTTTTCTGAGGCCGCAGGAAGTGTAGGTGGAATCAATAGATGGGAGGCTGATTTGAGTGACGGACTGGGCTTCATTCATGACCCTTTGTAATTTCTTGCGGTCTTGGGCAGAGCAAGAACCATACCAAGCTGTGATACAATAGAAAGAATGCTTTCTATGGTGCAACTGCAATAACAAGAGGCACAATCAGGAGCCTCAACTCATAAAGCGCATTCATGTGACATTAATTCTGATACATGCCACCAGTTGATCTCCTTACAGTAAGCCCTGGTTCCAGGTTAGAAATTCCCCAGTGCAACAATTAATCCAAAAACAAGTGGGCTATTGGAAACCGCCCCTCTCAACCTTGCAACTGACAGGTTTATTTGGGAATTCAGATATCAGTTGAGTAACTCCTAAGTTTGCCCACCAATACTGTGATCCACTCCTCCCAGACACCAAAAGAGCCCTCCCCACCAGTGTTTTCATTGTTGTTCGATTGCGTTAAACGTGGTAATGCTGAGATTCTACTGCCAGACCAGCTATATGACGATGGAAATCCCTGCCATCTGAATGTGAAACCTCAGCTCTACCTAAAATAATCTCATTCCCTTGCTGGTCTTTTGCCCTCATGTGTATTCCAAAGAACATAGACATAAAGTGCACTGGAGAGGATTCCAGCACCTGGGATAAATGAAATCAAACAACTGGCATATTGAAGATAGGATTTTGATGCCTACTCAAGAGTGGTGGTGCACTCCAGTATTCTCCTGTTCAATGTACCACTGCAAAGGGAAGACTTTCCAAATGATGAGATGGAGGAGCTGCACGTTTCCTCTGAAGATGAGTACTTTAAGAGGGCTTGAGGGTAATGAGAATAAGGGGTTGAGGCTGCAGGGTAAGAAGCCATAGCACTGGCCAGAGGAGGCACTCATAGCCACCAGATTCCAGGAGGATGATGACAAGATTCTGTGATTAGGTCACCAGTTTCTCTGCTGGGTGCACGTTATCTCCTGCACTGCTATCCTTCTCATTTTAACCACCTACTTCAATCCAAGACTGACTTACACATTAACAAAGAACAGCACAGCACGGGAAACAGGCCCTTCGAGCCACGCTGCCATTTTAACATTATGTGTCCTCTCTCCACCCATGATCCTTGTCTATGCTTATGGCATTCCACATTGAGGGAAGACTAATTTAGGACAATTTGTTACACCAGTCAGCCCAAGAGCACATCTTTGCGGTGTGGGAAGAAACCGGAGCACCCAGAGAAAACCCACGCAAGCACGGGGAGAATGCGCAAACTCCCACAGACATCGGCCCAAATCCATGTATCTGCACAGCAAACAGTGATAGTCACTGAGCTGTTGTGTTGCCCAACATCAGGTCCAGTTTAAGCGCACACTAATGACATGAAGCACTAGGCAACTCTCGAAGCAAATCCAAGAGCTGCCCTCGCGTGTATGCCCTTGTTGGACAACACGGCAGACTGAATCACCTGTGGATTAAAAGAGAAAAACATCAATAACATGCACATCCTTATACAAACATTTAAGGGAATCCCCAGAAGCTCAAAAGTAAAACAAGTGAGCCAGAAAATATGTTGGAAGGTCCATAGGAATCAATTGATTCTCAGAGACATCCCAAGGCTCCTGAACCTTATTTAAAACAGGGTCACCATATCCTCCTCCTTTTGAACGATGATGAATCCTCAGTTGACACAGCTGCTGGCAAGAGGCGCCCACTGAGAAGATCCACTTATGCCACCATGGAACGGGCAAGTGACAGGCTGCCTGCCTGCACCGATAAGATGTGTTTTTTATTGATGCCTATGTAATGAGGCGATCATTATCATGAGGTGCAAAAACCCACTATTGCATCTGGCAGGAAATCCCACCCATGGTGTGGATTTAGATGGGAATCCATTGGTATTGAATCCTTCAGCTGGAGCTAATTTGGAGAGAGGAGCTTCTTGCAAGGCACTTCCACAAATCACTAAAAGCTAGTGAGCAAAATAATCCAAAAACAGCTAAGGGACTATTGGCTTTTATTAAAGAGGGTTGGAAATTAAGCTACAGTTCTACAGAGCTCTGCTCAGATTCTATCTGGAATGAATACATTCAATTCTGGACACCACACCTCAGGGAGATACTTGCCTTGGAGAGAGTGCAGTGTAGGTTCATTAGAATAATGCCAGGGATTAAAGAGTTAAGTTATAAGGACATATTGTGTAGACTAGATTTATATTTCTTAAGAGTTGAAGATTTACAAATAATCTGAATGAAGTCTTTAAGTAAGAGGATAAATACCAAGAAACTATTCCCTATGGTGAGAGAGACCAAAACAAAAAGAGAGTGTGATATTAAAATTAGAGCTAGACCATGATCACATTAGGAAGTATTTTTCACACTTAGGTAGAAATCTGAAATCCTCATCTGAAAAAGTTCTGGATACTGGGGGCAATTGAAAATGTCAAAATAAAGATAGGTTGATTTATTGAGAAAGAGGGATACAGAGTTAAGGCAAATAAATGGAGTTGACGTACTGATTAGCTATGATCTGATTGAATAGAAGAACAGGATCAAGGGGCTGAATGGCCTCTTCATGTTTCGATGTGGTGTGTGGATAGGATAGAGGTGGAGAGACTGTTCCCGCTCAAAAAAGACAGTAGGACTAGGGGGCACAGCCTCAAGATAAAGGGGGGGCGGTTTAGAACAGAGTTGAGGAGGAACTTCTTCACTCAAAGGGTGGTGAATCTCTGGAATTCTCTGCCCGTTGAAGTGGTGGAGGCTGCCTCGCTAAATATTTTTAAGAAACGGGTTGATGGGTTTTTGATAAGAGAAGGGATTAAGGGTTATGGGGAGAGGGCGGGAAGGTGGAGCTGAGTCACGACAGATCAGCCATGATCTTATTGAATGGCGGGGCAGGCTCGAAGGGCCAGATGGCCTACTCCTGCTCCTATTTCTTATGTTCTTATGTTCTTATAAACAGCAGTGTCTCCAATGGTAGGAAGAAACATCCCAGCTGGGTCTGTTAGGTGGCTGAAATCAGATGGGATTATGGACAAGAATTCCTGTCTCCACCCTGTCTACCAGATACTCCCCAGCAGTCCCACTCCCCAAACCACACACCCCTCCCCTGCCATATCCCCAACCCCATCCCTATAGTTTATGTTGCTGCAGCTGAATTCAAAGTGACAATCCCTGGTGAGTGGGGAAATACAAGTTGGAGCAAAGCAGTCTTTTTTTAATTCATTTTGGGACATGGATATCGCTGGCTGGCCAGCAATTATTGCCCACCCCTAGGCCCGTGGAGGGCAGTTGAGAGTCAACCACATTGCAGTGGCTCTGAAGTTGCATGTAGGCCAGACCAGGTAAGGATGGCAGATTTCATTCCCTCAAGGACATTAGTGAACCAGATGGGTTTTTCTGACAATCGACAATGGTTTCATGGTCATCATTAGACTTTTCCAGATTTTTTTTCCCTCTCGTAGCGACCATTTCAACCCGGGGAAATAGCCTCTGAGAATCCACCCTATCTATTCCTCTCAACATTTTATAAACTTCTATCAGGTGTGAGCAAGATAGATGCTCTTGTGCAGGATTCAAACCTGGGTCCCCAGAACATTAGCTGCGTTTCTGAATTAATAGTCTAGCAATAATACCACTAGGCCATCACCTCCCTTTGCAGAAGATAACTGTATTCCAGCTTTCATATCTTGGCTCAGTGTGCCCACTCCACCCAAGTTCACTGAGACAGAGAGGTGCTCTACTAAGCTGCTGCTCAGTGAGACACAGCAAAGCAAACTGTTTGAATGGTATAATCTTCTCTTGTGATGCAGTGACTACCCTAGGAATTTACTGTTATCTGTGTCTTAATCCAGCTAAAGGCAATAAAGACACAAATGGTTTGTAAGAGCTGTTATTCTCTGTAAATAAAGAATGAATTATTTCAACATTTAAACTCAATCAGTTGATGTACGATGTACTGGAGATATTTTTATACTGTCTTATTTGACACTGAATCATTATCAAGGCAGATAATTTTAAAGAGCTAAAATAGCCTTTTCATTGAAACTGTTGCCTAAGGAAACATCTTTTGAAGTTGAAACAAAATACATCTTGTTTTGTGATTCTGTAACTAGTGTGGTCACTATTGATCATTATTGTGCCTCCTGGGGAAAGCTATTGGATTAAAAAGCCTGAGGCTCAACTGGTGATTTTTTATTCATTCGTGGGATGTAAGCATCACTGGCAAGTCATTTATTTCCCATTCTGAATGACTGTGACTTGGAGGGCAACTTGCAGATGTGGGCCAGGATTCTCCCAAAACATAATTAATGCCCAACAGACGAGAAAACGGGAGAATTTCCCGCTTGTTTTTGGGCATAGTTAGCTGAACGAATCTTTGACATTCTATATATCACAGAGTGCCTCAGAGAGATTCATGCCAGAAAGTGGCGGGTGGGGGCCTCATCCCACCCGAGAGGCCAGCAGCATAGTGCTGAATGGGCCACTGCGCATGTGCCAGTCTGTCATTGTGGACTATTGCTGCTACAATCACAATCTAATTTACTGTACATTTTAAAATATGCCTGTAACCTAATTCTAACCTTTTCCTTTCATGAAATGAATGTAAGTTGAATTATAGAACATAGAACATAGAGCATAGAACATTACAGCACAAACAGGCCCTTCGGCCCTCGAGTTGCGCCGATCACATCAACCCCACCAATCTATAGACCTATCTATAACCCCCAATCCCATTAAACCCCATATACTCATCCAGAAATCTTTTAAAAGACCCCAGCGAGTCCGCCTCCACCACCGATGACGGTAGCCGATTCCATTCACTCACCACCCTCTGAGTGAAAAACTTACCCCTAACATCACCTCTGTACTTCCCTCCCCGCACCTTAAATCTGTGTCCTCTCGTAGCGACCATTTCAACCCGGGGAAATAGCCTCTGACAGTCCACCCTATCTATTCCTCTCAACATTTTATAAACTTCTATCAGGTCGCCTCTCAACCTTCGCCTCTCCAGGGAAAAGAGTCCCAGCTCCCTCAACCTATCTTCATAAGGCATGCCTCCCAGTCCAGGCAACATCCTTGTAAATCTCCTCTGCACCCTTTCAATAGCTTCTACGTCTTTCCTATAGTGGGGCGACCAGAACTGCGCACAGTACTCCAAATGAGGCCTGACAAGGGTCCTGTAAAGTTGCAGCATTACCTCCCGACTCCTAAACTCAATCCCTCGATTAATGAAGGCCAGTACACCATACGCCTTCTTGACCACCTCCTCCACCTGCGAGGCCGATTTAAGAGTCCTGTGGACCCGGACCCCGAGATCCTTCTGCTCTTCAACGCTACTAAGACTCCTGCCCTTGATAGTGTACTCGTTCATCCCATTGGTTCTGCCGAAATGGACGACCACACATTTATCCACGTTGAAGTCCATCTGCCACTTCTCCGCCCATTCCTGCATCCTATCTATGTCCTGCTGCAACTTTTGACATCCTTCCAGACCATCCACAACATCACCGACCTTCGTGTCATCAGCGAACTTGCTAACCCATCCCTCCACTTCCTCATCCAGGTCATTTATGAAAATGACAAACAGCAAGGGTCCCAGAACAGATCCCTGGGGCACCCCACTGGTGACTGACCTCCATTCCGAAAAAGACCCATCCACAACCACTCTCTGCCTTCTGCAGGCAAGCCAGTTCTGGATCCACAAGGCCAAAGGCCTTTGGATCCCATGCCCTCTCACCTTCTCAACAAGTCTTGCATGGGGGACCTTATCAAACGCCTTGCTGAAGTCCATGTACACTACGTCCATGGCACTTCATAGAACATAGAACATAGAACATTACAGCACAAACAGGCCCTTCGGCCCTCGAGTTGCGCCGATCGCATCAACCCCACCAATCTATAGACCTATCTATAACCCCCAATCCCATTAAACCCCATATACTCATCCAGAAGTCTTTTAAAAGACCCCAGCGAGTTCGCCTCCACCACCGACGACGGCAGCCGATTCCAATCACTCACCACCCTCTGAGTGAAAAACTTACCCCTAACATCACCTCTGTACCTCCCTCCCCGCACCTTAAATCTGTGTCCCCTCGTAGCGACCATTTCAACCCGGGGAAATAGCCTCTGAGAGTCCACCCTATCTATTCCTCTCAACATTTTATAAACTTCTATCAGGTCGCCTCTCAACCTTCGCCTCTCCAGGGAAAAGAGTCCCAGCTCCCTCAACCTATCTTCATAAGGCATGCCTCCCAGTCCAGGCAACATCCTTGTAAATCTCCTCTGCACCCTTTCAATAGCTTCTACATCTTTCCTATAGTGAGGCGACCAGAACTGCGCACAGTACTCCAAATGAGGCCTGACAAGGGTCCTGTAAAGTTGCAGCATTACCTCCCGACTCCTAAACTCAATCCCTCGATTAATGAAGGCCAGTACACCATACGCCTTCTTGACCACCTCCTCCACCTGCGAGGCCGATTTAAGAGTCCTGTGAACCCGGACCCCGAGATCCTTCTGCTCTTCAACGCTACTAAGACCCCTGCCCTTAATAGTGTACTCGTTCATCCCGTTGGTTCTGCCGAAATGGACTACTACACATTTATCCGCGTTGAAGTCCATCTGCCACTTCTCCGCCCATTCCTGCATCCTATCTATGTCCTGCTGCAACTTTTGACATCCTTCCAGACCATCCACAACACCGCCGACCTTCGTGTCATCAGCGAACTTGCTAACCCATCCCTCCACTTCCTCATCCAGGTCATTTATGAAAATGACAAACAACAAGGGTCCCAGAACAGATCCCTGGGGCACCCCACTGGTGACTGACCTCCATTCCGAAAAAGACCCATCCACAACCACTCTCTGCCTTCTGCAGGCAAGCCAGTTCTGGATCCACAAGGCCAAAGGCCCTTGGATCCCATGCCCTCTCACCTTCTCAAGAAGTCTTGCATGGGGGACCTTATCAAAAGCCTTGCTGAAGTCCATGTACACTACGTCCACGGCACTTCCTTCGTCAATGTGTTCAGTCACATTATCGAAGAACTCAACTAGGCTCGTAAGGCACGACCTGCCCTTGACAAATCCATGCTGACTATTCCTGATCATGTCAAACCTCTCCAAATGGTCGTAAATCTTGTCCCTCAGAAGCCTCTCCATCAGCTTACCAACCACTGAGGTCAGACTCACCGGGCGGTAATTTCCCGGGCTATCTCTGTTCCCTTTCTTGAAAATAGGGACTACATCCGCAATCCTCCAATCTTCCGGAACCTCTCCCGTCTCCATTGACGACGCAAAGATCATCGCCAAGGGCTCTGCAATCACTTCCCTGGCCTCCCACAGTATCCTGGGGTACATCCCATCTGGTCCCGGCGACTTATCTACCTTGATAGAATTCAAAAGTTCTAACACATCCTCCTCTTTAATGTCCACGTACTCAATCTTTTCCACCTGCTGCAAGTCCATAGCAAGATCTCCCAAATCAGCTTCCACTGTGAATACTGATGCAAAGTACTCATTAAGCACCTCCGCCATTTCTTCTGGTTCTACACAGACCTTCCCCCCTTCATCTTTTATAGGTCCTATCCTTTCCCTTCTCACCCTTTTACCTTTCACATACTTATAGAAGGCCTTGGGATTTTCTTTAATCTTACCCGCCAAGGTCTTCTCATGACCCCTTCTGGCTCTCCTAATTTCCCTTTTAACCTCCTTTCTACAGTCCTTATATTCTTCAAGATCCTTAACCTCTCCTAGTTCCCTGAACCTTTTGTATACCTTCCTTTTCCTCCTGACTAGGTTCAACACAGCCTTCGTGCACCACGGTTCCCGCGACCTACCAAAACCCCCTTGCCTTATCGGAACATTGTCATGCAGAGCGCTAGACAAACATTCCTTGAATATCCGCCACCTTCCTTCGGTACTCTTCCCTAAGAATGCCTCCTTCCAGTTTATTTGTCCAAGTAACTTCCTGACTTCTTCGTATCTCCCCTTACTCCAGACAAACACCTTCCTAGCCTGTCTGATCCTATCTCGTTCGAATGCAATTGTGAAGGAGATAGAATTATGATCTCCATTCCCAAGATGCTCTCCTACCGAGAGATCCATCACCTGCCCTGGTTCATTCGCCAGTACCAGGTCAAGTACTGCCTCACCCCTCGTAGGCTTGTCCACATACTGTGTCAGGAAACCTTCCTGAACACACCTAACAAACTCCTCTCCAGCCGAACCCCTTACTCTAGGGATATTCCAGTCGATGTTTGGGAAATTGAAGTCTCCCATCACGACCACTCTGTTTTTAATACATTTCTCCAGAATCTGGTTCCCTATCTGCACTTCAACTTCCCTGTCACTATTGGGCGGCCTATAGAATACACCCAGCAAAGTTTTCGACCCTATGCTGTTCGTAACTTCCACCCACAGAGACTCTGTAGAAAGTCCCTCCACGGCATCCTCTTTCTCTGCAGCCATGACACTGTCCCTTATTAACAGTGCCACTCCACCACCTCTTCTGCCAGCCTCCCTGTCCTTCCTGAAACATCTGAAACCTGGCACCTGAAGTACCCAGTCCTGTCCCTGAGACATCCAAGTCTCCGTAATGGCCACTACATCACATTCCCAAGCAGCTATCCACGCCCTAAGCTCATCTACCTTATTTACTATACTCCTTGCATTAAAATATACACACTTCAGCCCCTCAGTCTGGGCTTTCCCTTCTCCACCTCCTGTCTAACCTCCCTCCCATGTTTCCTGCGGTCCTCCCCTACCTTTAAAGTATTAAAGCACGTGCATTTCAAACCCTGCTCCGCCCCACCCCCACTACGCCGTGCCTTGCATTCCCCATCTATGCCCCCCTCCCTTTCACCCCCTCTACTCAATATCCCACCCCCCCCCCAAATCAGTTTAAATCTCCCCGCATAGCCTTTGCAAATTTACCCCCCAGGATATTGATTCCCCTCTGGTTCAGGTGTAAACCATCACTCATATAGAGGTCCCGCCTTCCCCAGAATGAGCCCCAATTGCTTAAGTACCTGAACCCCTCCCTCCTGCACCATCCCCTCAGCCACGAGTTCAAACTTTCCCTCTCTCCATTCCTCTCTAAACTATCCCGTGGCACAGGCAAGAGTCCGGATATAACTATTCTTCCAGACTTGGCCTTTAGTTTCCACCCCAACTCCATAAATCTTTGTTTAATTTCCCCTTCCCTTAATCTCCCTATGTCATGTGTCCCCACATGAACTATAACTTGGGGTTGATCTCCCTCTCCCCTAAGAGTCCTGAATACCCTGTCCGATACATCCCGGACCCCAGCCCCAGGTAGGCAACACACCAGCCCCGAGTCCCTACCCTTACCTCCAACTCTCCTATCCGTATCCGTAACTCTCCTATCATTGACTTCCTTCGTCAATGTGTTCAGTCACATTATCGAAGAACTCAACTAGGCTCGTAAGGCACGACCTGCCCTTGACAAATCCATGCTGACTATTCCTGATCATGTCAAACCTCTCCAAATGCTCGTAAATCTTGTCCCTCAGAAGCCTCTCCATCAGCTTACCAACCACTGAGGTCAGACTCACCGGGCAGTAATTTCCCGGGCTATCTCTGTTCCCTTTCTTGAAAATAGGGACTACATCCATAATCCTCCAATCTTCCGGAACCTCTCCCGTCTCCATTGACGACGCAAAGATCATCGCCAGGGGCTCTGCAATCACTTCCCTCGCCTCCCACGTATCCTGGGGTACATCCCATCTGGTCCCGGCGACTTATCTATTTTGATAGAATTCAAAAGTTCTAACACATCCTCCTCCTTAATGTCCACGCACTCAATCTTTTCCATCTGCTGCAAGTCCATAGCAAGATCTCCCAGATCAGCTTCCACTGTGAATACTGAGGCAAAGTACTCATTAAGCACCTCCGCCATTTCTTCTGGTTCCACACAGACCTTTCCCCCTTCACCTTTTATAGGTCCTATCCTTTCCCTTCTCATCCTTTTACCTTTCACATATTTATAGAAGGCCTTGGGATTTTCCTTAATCTTACCCGCCAAGGTCTTCTCATGACCCCTTCTGGCTCTCCTAATTTCCCTTTTAACCTCCTTTCTACAGTCCTTATACTCTTCAAGATCCTTAACCTCTCCTAGTTCCCTGAACCTTTTGTACACCTTCCTTTTCCTCCTGACTAGGTTCAACACAGCCTTCGTGCACCACGGTTCCCGCGACCTACCAAAACCCCCTTATCTCATCGGAACATTGTCATGCAGAGCGCCAGACAAACATTCCTTGAATATCCGCCACCTTCCTTCGGTACTTTTCCCTAAGAATGCCTCCTTCCAGTTTATTTGTCCAAGTAACTTCCTGACTTCTTTGTATCTCCCCTTACTCCAGACAAACACCTTCCTAGCCTGCCTGATCCTATCTCGTTCCAATGCAATTGTGAAGGAGATAGAATTATGGTCACCATTCCCAAGATGCTCTCCTACCGAGAGATCCATCACCTGCCCTGGTTCATTCGCCAGTACCAGGTCAAGTACAGCCTCTCCCCTCGTAGGCTTGTCCACATACTGTGTCAGGAAACCTTCCTGAACACACCTAACAAACTCCTCTCCAGCCAAACCCCTTGCCCTAGGGATATTCCAGTCGATGTTTGGGAAATTGAAGTCTCCCATCACGACAACTCTGTTATTAATACATTTCTCCAGAATCTGGTTCCCTATCTGCACTTCAACTTCCCTGTCACTATTGGGCGGCCTATAGAATACACCCAGCAAAGTTTTCGACCCTTTGCTGTTCGTAACTTCCACCCACAGAGACTCTGTAGAAAGTCCCTCCACGGCATCCTCTTTCTCTGCAGCCATGACACTGTCCCTGATTAACAGTGCCACTCCACCACCTCTTCTGCCAGCCTCCCTGTCCTTCCTGAAGCATCTGAAACCTGGCACCTGAAGTACCCAGTCCAGGCAATGCTAAGTTTTTCCGTCACATAAAAAGTCCTCATGCTGGCTATGTCAAATTCTGAAAGGTCCTCATTCTCATAACACTTTCTACAAAATGTGCGCTAGAAACTGGACATCCCACTATTTTTTGAACAGGATCAACCAAAAATCCTGCACTTTTTTTTAAGCAGGAACACAGAACATCCATTTCTTTCCAAACAGGATCACAGAACATTCATGTTTTTCTGAACAGCAAAGACAACAAAGAACAGTACAGCACAGGAACAGGCCCTTCGGCCCTCCAAGCTTGTGCCGCTCATGCGCCCAATTTGACCATTCGTTTGTATCCCTCTATTCCCAACATCCGTGCTTTTCCAAACAGAGTCACAGAACATCCTTGTTTTTCCCAACAGGGTTAAAGAATAATTTGTGCTTTTCCAAACTGGGTCACAGAACATCCATGTTTTTCCGAACAGGGTCAAAGAATATTGTGTGTTTTTCCAAACTGGGTCACAGAACATCTGTGTTGCCGAACAGGCAGTGAGAATTTACCCAGGCACCCATTTTCAATATCCTGGATTGCAACCCCCACACTGAAAAAGCCTGATGTATGTTATGCATAATATATATAAATATATCTGGAGCACAGGTCAGTTCCTTTCATGCAAGTTAGTTCATCCCACAATTTAAATACAAACTTCACTAATTTTCTGTTCTGGTTTCTGCCTTTACTTATCACCTCTTCAACAAGTTTGATGTTCCTCTTTTCACCCCTGCATTTTTTATACTCCTCTAGGCTAATATTGAGCTTGTGGTATTTGACACAAGCTTTCTTTTTTTTTGTTGTTTTATTCTATGCTGTCTGTTTTTTGACACAGTAAGACGTCTCACAACACCAGGTTAAAGTCCAACAGGTTTATTTGGTAGCTTTCGGAGCACTGATCCTTTGTCAGGTGAGTGGGGAGTTCTGATCACAAACAGGGCATATAAAGGCACATACTCAGTTTACAGAATAGTGATTAGAATGCGAGGCTTTACAGCTAATCAAGTCTTAAAGGTGCAGACAATGTGAGTGGAGGTACCATTAAGCATAGGTTAAAGGGATGTGTATTGTCTCCAGGCAGGACTGCTCGACAATCACCAGGTAAGATTGTTCTCTTCCTGTTGGCGAACATTTCAGTGGTTACGAGCATTCGGCCTCTGATCTTCAGGTAAACATTCTCCAAGGCGGTCTTACAACACACGACAGCACAGAGCCACTGAGTCGCTGAGCAGAAACCGATAGCCAAGTTCCACACACATAGACAGCCTCAACTGGGATCTTGGGTTCATGTCGCACTATCTGTAACCCCCATGACTTGCCTGGGCTTTCAACATCTCACTTACTGTCCTGTCTGGAGACAATACACATCTCTTTAACCTGTGCTTAATGCTATCTCCACTCACATTGTCTGTACCTTTAAGACTTGATTAGCTGTAAAAACTAACATTCTAATCACTATTCTGTAAACTGAGTGTGTGCCCTTATATGCCCTGTTTGTGATCAGAACTCCCCATTCACCTGATGAAGGAGCAGTGCTCTGAAAGCTAGTGGTGTTTGCTACCAAATAAACCTGTTGGACTTTAACCTGATGTTGTGAGACTTCTTACTGTGTTTACCCCAGCCCAATGCTGGCATCTCCACATCATGTTTTTTGACATCCGGGCATCTAGATTTGGGAATCCCCACTTATTCTTTCTGGGAGAAATTTGTTCTAAAACCTCACCGTTTCTAGTTCAATTTTGCTTGTAAAATTGACCTTTCATAAGAACATAAGCATCATCTGGCCCTTCGAGCCTACTCCACCATTCAATACGATCATGGCTGATCTTTTCGTGGACTCAGCTCCACTTACCTGCCTAACCCTTAATTCCTTTATAGTTCAAAATTTGATCTATCCTTGCCTTAAAAACATTCAATGAGGTAGACTCAACTGCTTCACTGGGCAGGGAATTCCACAGATTCACAACCCTTTGTGTGAAGAAATTCCTCCTCAACTCAGTCCTATATCTGCTTCCACTTATTTTGAGGACATGCCGCCTAGTTCTAGTTTCACCCCCCATTGGAAACAACTTCCCTGCTTCTGTCTTATCTATTCCGTTCATAATCTTATATGTTTCTATAAAATCTTCCTTCATTCTTCTGAATTCCAACGAGTGTAGCCCCAGCCTACACAATCTCTCCTCATAAGCCAACGCTCTCAACTCCGGAATCAACAATTTAAAATGCTTACTCTTTCTTTGTCTTTATTCATTTCCATTATTCATATTCTAAATTTATTGGTATTATAAAAACTACCGTTAAAATGCTCACCCACTGATACTCCTTCCATCTACCCAGATTTGTTTCCTAAAACTAAATCCGGAACTATCCCTACTCTTGTTGGGATTGCTACATGCTAACTAAAAGCTCCTTTTGGATATATTTTAAGAATGGTGTGCATTCTGTACCTTTGACATTGATCTTATGCAGGTTAGTAATAGTTGAAATCCCCTACTGTTACTGCCTTACTTTGTCTGCACAACTCAGCAATTTGTTTGCACAACTCTTTATTTGCCCTTCTACTTCCCTCTAATCCTTTGGAGATAAGAACATAAGAAATAGGAGCAGGAGTAGGCCAACTAGCCCTTCGAGCCTGCCCCGCCATTCAATAAGATCATGGCTGATCTGTCGTGGCTCAGTTCCACATTCCCGCCCTCTCGCCATAACTCTTAATCCCATCAACCCGCATCTCTTAAACCCATCAACCCGCATCTTAAAAATATTTAGCGAGGCAGCCTCCACCACTTGAACGGGCAGAGAATTCCAGAGATTCACCACCCTTTGAGTGAAGAAGTTCCTCCTCAACTCCGTTCTAAACCGCCCCCCCCCTTTATCTTGAGGCTGTGCCCCCTAGTCCTACTGTCCTTTCTGAGCGGGAAGAGTCTCTCCACCTCTATCCTATCCATCCCATTCATCATCTTATACGTCTCAATGAGATCTCCCCTCATTCTTCTAAACTCTAACGAGTACAAGCCCAGTTTATTCAGCCTCTCCTCATAGCTCAACCCCCTCAACTCCGGTATCAGCCTCTACACTCCCTCCAAGGCCAAAATATCCTTGCGTAAGTACGGCGACCAAAACTGCACACAGTACTCCAGCTGCGGCCTCACCAATGCCCTATACAGCCGCAGCAAGACCTCCCTACTTTTATATTCAATCCCCTTCGCTATGAAGGCCAGCATCCCATGAGCCTTCCTGACCACCTGCTGCACCTGCAGGCTGGGTTTTTGCGACTCATGCACAAGGACCCCGAGGTCCCTCTGCACCATCGCCTGCTGCAATTTTTCACCACGTAAGAAATAGTCCTTCCTACCATTATTCCTACCAAAGTGGACCACCTCGCACTTGCCAACATTAAATTCCATTTGCCATTTCCTGGCCCATTCGCCCAGCCTATCTAGATCCTTCTGCAGACTCTCCACACCCTCTGCGCAATTTGCCGTTCCCCCAATCTTGGTGTCATCAGCAAATTTCGACACCATACACTCGGTTCCCTCCTCCAGATCATCTATATAAATGATAAATAGCTGAGGCCCCAGCACCGACCCCTGGGGCACTCCACTAGTCACCAACCGCCAATCCGAATAGCACCCATTAACCCCCACTCTCTGCCTCCTATTTGACAACCAATCCTCTATCCACGCTAACACCCTACCCCCAACACCATGCCCCCTTCTGCAATAACCTCTTGTGAGGTACCTTGTCAAACGCCTTCTGAAAATCAAGAAAGACCACATCCACCGGCTCTCTATCCACCGCCTAGACACATCCTCATAGAACTCCAATAAATTTGTCAGACACGACTTCCCCTTAACGAAACAGTGCTGCGTCTGCTCTATCAAGCAATTCCCCTCAAGATGCCTCAAGATCTATAGTACAGTCCCAGTAATGTAACTTCAACAAATATTTTGAGGAGGTAACAAGGAGTGGTGAGAGCAATACATTTGATGTAGTCTATATGGATTTTAGCACAGTTTTTAACAAGATCCGTATGACACATTAGTCACAAAAATAAAAGCTCCTCTGGTCGAAAGGAGAATGGCAAGTTGCATTCAAACTATTTGAGCAGTATGAAAAAAAGGGTGATGGTCGATAAATTCTTTCATTGACTAGAAGATTGTTTCCACTGGGGTTCTGTGGGAATCATGTACTATTTGTGATTTATACCAATGATTTAGACTTAAATGTAGAGGCATGACTCAGAAGTTTGCAGATAATATAAGAATTGGCCAGGTGTTTGATCATGAGGAAGAAAGCTGCACACTTCAGGAAGATATCAATGGGCTGGTTAGGTGAACAGATGGAATTCAATCTGGTTATGTGTGAGGTAATACATTTGGAGAAAGCAAAGAAGGTAAGGGAATTCACAATATTTGATAGGATACTGAGAAGTGTAGTGGAACAGAGGTAACTTGTGCATGTCTACAGACCCATGAAGCTAATAGGACAGGTAGAAAAAGTGGTCAAGAAAGCAAATTGTCCTTTGTTGATGAAGACCTAAGATATCACAGAATCATTACAGCACAAAGAAGGCCATTCAGCCCATCATGTCTGCATTGGCTGTCAATTAGCAATTCAGTTTGTGCCACTTCCCCAGCTTTTCCCTGTAACCTTACACATACTTCCTTTTCAAAGAATGACCTCATTTCTTTTCAATGCTTCAGTTGAGCCTGTTTCCGTCACACTCTCACGCAGTGTATTCCAGGTCACTGCGTGAAAAAGTTTCTTCGCATTTTGCTTCTCCCTCTTTTACCAACTATTTAAATCTATGCCCTCTTATTCACAACCCTTTTACAAGTGGGAATAATTTCTCCCAATATACTCTGTCCCAGACTGTTCATTATTTTGAACATCTCTATCAAATCTCTCAGCCTTCTTTTCTGCAAGGAAAATAGTCCCAACTTCTCCACTTTATCCCCACAACTGACATTCCTCATCCTTGAACCATTCTCAGGAATCTTTTCTAGACTCTCTCTAATGCCTTCATGGCTTTCCTAAAGTGCACACAACTAAACGCAATACTCCATTTGAGAATGAAATAGTGTCTTACACAAGTTCAACACGATCTCCTTGCCCCTCTATGCCCCTATTAATAAAACCTAAAAAGCCTACTGTATGCAATAATTGAAATGGTAAGAGATTGCAGAGATCTGAGGTGTAAAGGGATCTGGGTATTCTTGTGCATAAATCACAACAGATTAGTATACAGGTGCAGTGAGTAATTAAGAAAGCTCATACGTAGAATGTTATTATTTTTTGTCAGGGAATTGATTAAAAAACTAGGAAGGTTGTATAAAACACAAATTGAGCCATAGCTAGAGTACTGGTCACCACAATACATGTAGGATGTGATTGCACTAAAGAGGGTACAGAAGAGATTTATGAGAGTATAGCTAGGACTGTATATTGTTAGCTATGAAGAACTATTTGGATAGGCTGGCATTGTTTTCTTTGGATCAGAGGAGGCTGAGGGGAAACTTGTTTAGAAAATTGAAAGATTACAGTATAGTGGATAGGAAGGATCTATTTCCTTTAGCAGAGAGGTCAATAATCTGGGGACTTAGATTCCAAGATTGTGACACTGTCCCAACTGTCCCTTGAACCGAGAGCACCCCCCCCATCCCCTCCTGCTTTGAGAACAAGACAAACATTCACCAGGGTACATACAGCAAACCTTGTTTGTTAATTGTATTGATTGGGCTTATTCTAATTTACTCTTAGAAAGTGAAAAAGAAACCCAACCGTCAGAAGATCAGAAGTGGGGATGTTCAGTGATAAAGGCGTAGAGTTGTTCAACACTAAAAAGGCCCTTCAGCCCATTAAGTCTACATTGACAATAACTACCACTAAAGTCACGCGAATCCCATTTTTCAGCACTTATCCTATATCCTTGAATGTTATGATATTTCAAGTGCTCATCCAAATACTTTTAAAGGTGTAAGGTTTCCGGCCTCTACTACCTTCCCAGGCAGTGTATTCCAGATTCCCACCACTCTGAGTGAGAAAAAGATCTCACATCATCTCTGATGACTGCACAATGTTCAGCGCCATTCACAACTTCTCAGATACTGAAAAAGTCCATATCCAAATACTACAAGACTTGGGCACCATTCAGGCTTGGGCTGATAAATGACAAGTAACATTTGTGCTAATTGCCAGGCAATTACCTTCTCCTTCATGAGAGAATCTAACCATCTCCGCTTGACGTTAAGTGACATTACCATCACTTGCCACCAACATCCTGGAGGTTACCATTGACCAGAATCACAACTGGGCCAGCTATATAAATACTGTGACTGCAATAATAGGTCAGCGGCTGGGAATAGTGCAGTAAGTAACTCATCTCCTGTCTCCCGCCATCTCCAAGGCACAAATCAAGAGTGTGATGGCATTCTCTCCACTTGCTTGGATGAGTGCAACTCCAACAACAGTCAAGAAGTTTGACACCATCAAGGAAAAGCAGCATCACATAAATATTCACTCCCTCCATCACCAGCACACAACAACAGAGGCTTGTACAAGATGCTCTGCACCAACTCACCAACCAAAGTCTGACACTAGGCCGGTGAGTTTGACATCGGTGGTAGGGAAATTAATGGAAAAAGTACTTAGGGGTAGGATGTATGAGCATTTGGAGCGTTGCGGTCTGATTGGGGATACGCAACATGGCTTTGTTAGAGGGAGGTCTTGCCTTACGAATCTGGTGGAATTCTTTGAGGAGGTGACAAAAACGGTTGACGATGGGATGTCATTGATGTCATCTATATGGATTTCAGTAAGGCGTTTGACAAAGTCCCTCATGGTAGGCTGGTAGAAAAGGTTAAGGCGCATGGGATACAAGGTCAGGTAGCTAGGTGGATTGAGAACTGGCTGGGTAATAGGAGACAGAAGGTAGTAGTGGAGGGGACTTTGTCCGCTGGAGGCCAGTGACCAGTGGTGTGCCGCAGGGCTCAGTATTGGGACCTCTCCTCTTTGTAGTCTACATAAATGACTTGGAAGAGAGCGTAGGTGGTGTGATCAGCAAGTTTGCTGACGACACCAAGATGGCAGGGTTGGCGGGTACCGAAGCAGATTGTAAGGTGATACAACAGGATATAGATAGGTTGGTGCATTGGGCAGATAGGTGGCAGATGGAATTTAATCCTGACAAATGCGAGGTGATGCATTTTGGAAGGAATAATGTAGAGAGGAGCTATGTGATTAAAGGTAGACAAATTAGGAGTATAGATACACAGAGGGACCTGGGAGTGCAGGTTCACAAATCCATGAAGGTTGCAACACAAGTGGAGAATGTTGTCAGGAAGGCTTATGGAATGCTAGCCTTTATAGGAAGGGGTATAGAGTTTAAAAGCTGCCGTCTAATGCTTCAGTTGTATAGAACGTTGGTTAGACCACATTTGGAGTACTGCGTCCAGTTCTGGTCACCTTACTACCGGAAGGACGTGGAGGCTCTGGAAAGGGTGCAGAGGAGGTTTACCAGGATGTTGCCTGGCATGGAGGGGCTGGGTTACGAGGAAAGGTTGGAGAAACTGGGCTGTTCTCCTTGGAAAACGAAGATTGAGGGGGGACATGATAGAGGTATATAAGATACTGAAGGGTAGACAGAGTCAATAGTGAGAGGCTGCTCCCTAGATTGGTTACAAATACAAGAGGACATGATTTAAAGGTGAGGGGGGAGAGATATAATTTGGATATGAGAGGAAGGTTCTTTACGCAGAGAGTTGTAGGGGTATGGAACGCGCTACCGAGTAGGGTGGTGGAGGCGGGAACGTTGGACTCGTTTAAGGTTCAGTTAGATAGGCACATGAGTGAAACGAGGATGGAGGGTTATAGAACATAGAACATTGCAGCGCAGAACAGGCCCTTCGGCCCACGATGTTGCGCCGACCAGTTACAAAAACAATGACCCACTAACCTAAACTAATCCCTTTTTGTCCATAAACCTATCCACGGATCTCTTAAATGCCCCCAAACTAGGTGCATTTACAACTGCAGCAGGCAGGGCATTCCAATCCCTCACCATCCTCTGGGTAAAGAACCTACCCCTAACATCCGTCCTATAACTACCACCCCTTAATTTAAAGCCATGCCCCCTCGTGCTAGATTTCTCCATCAGAGGAAAAAGGTAGGGGATATTAAATAAGGGTTAGAACCTTGGGAGACACCGGGAAGGCAGGCTTGTGATTAACATTTTTGTCTTTCATTCCGCAGGTGGAGGTCCACCTCGTTGTCAAACGAGGGGCATGCACACGGTGGGTCGTGCGTGGGCTACTCTTGGAGGTTCCGGGAGTGGCCTAGTACTTTGTGTCGGTGTGTGTGCTTGATCCTGGACCGGTAGAAGGGCGCCGCAACAGCTCGGTGACTAGCACTGCTAGCTGTGCAAATACATGGATTTGGGCCTGTGTCTGTGGGAGTTTGTGCATTCTCCCTGTGGATGCGTGGGTTTCCTCCGGGCGCTCCGGTTTCCTCCCACACCCCAAAGATGTGCTCTTAGGCTGATTGGATTTACCAAATTGACACTATTCTCCCCTGAATCTGGCTAAGTGGGGGGTTTTATTCGTAGACACACAGGGTAGAATAGGTGTAGGGTGATGCGGCGGCACGGGCTTGTTGGGCCGAAGGGCCTGTTTCCCGTGCTGGGTTGTTCTTTGTTTTTTGTTCTTTTACTACTTTCAAAACGTGTGACCACTACCAACTGTTATCAACTGTATTTTTCCAGGTGAATTATCTGGAATGGTTAGCTGAGCTCCAAGACTGAAAAATGCTTCAGACTTACTTGACAATGTTCACATAGCTGCAAAAGAGGAATATTAGCTTTGCTTGATTGATTTTTTAATGTGATTTTAATATTTTTTTATTTGAAGTGTTTTTGGTTTTTTTGGACATGATTAGGAGATGCTAAAAGGATTGGAGCTTATTTTACTGATATTATGAATGGCTGTGTTGATTGACAGTTTATGAGATTGTTGAAGTTTTTTTAAAGCAAATATTCAAACTTGTCTTCTTATTTTGTCAGTTTCAGGAGCTTTCCAAAGACTTGCCAATATTATTTTAGCAACTCACTGGTTCTGAACATAGTAAATACTGGAAGAGTGGGTGTTGAAAATGTAGATGGTGCAGGGGATATGGATAGGATATATGGGGGATATGAAAGGGGCATGGGGAATATGAGAGGGGCTTGAATGTGGCATGGAGATATCAGAGAGCATGAAGAGGAATGGAGTAATGGAAGGGCCATGGGATGTGAAGGGGGCATGAGGCTATGGAAAGGATATTAGGGGGCATGGTGAGGGAATGGCAAATGTGGGGGTGGCATGAATGGGTAGGACAGATATGAAAGATCATAGCAGGATATGGGGGTATGAATGGGTATGAAAGTGGGTGCATGACATGTGAGGGAGGGACTAGGACCATGCATAGGACTGAGACTGAGACAAGGCTTCTACCCAGTTTGTCTCGCCACTTGCACTCCTCTGTCGTTATGTTGGGCTTGCTTCTGACTCTGGCATTTCTACCTGGAGTCTGACCCTGACTCCTGGAGACCAAAAGTCAGAAAATGAGTGACTCGCTGTTCCTGACTAAATGGTAAATCTGGAACTTGGCTGCGTCCTTTAATTTTTTTTGTATCTTCTTCAGTTCCTCTGTTTTTTATATAATTTGGTGACCAGAATAGTATGTAGTACTAGTATGTAGTGGTAATCTCGGGCATCATTTGAAGAGTTGGTGAGAGATTTACACTGCTATCCCCTCCGGGAAAGCCCACCAATATTATGTGTTAATCAGGCCACCTTCATGCCACCTTCATATTCACCATTCCCCCACTAATGCCCCCTTATATCCTTTCCATAGCCGGCAGGTCTTCCATGGGATCAGGACACTGGTTGGGACAGGGCAAAGTCCTGCTAACTCAGAGAAGTTCTTACACTCAGCAGCATCATCAGGTGGTGGCTGCTGCCAGAGTGACACTCACCAGAGGCCCAGGATTACAAAGCAGCCCAAGCCAGAGGCAAGTGATGGGGGAAGGGGTTTATTGGGGTGAGCCATACAGTGCTCTCAGTGATCTCCCCTTGCCAATGCTGAACCTCTCAACCAGGCAATTAGTGCCTTTGAATGAGGAATCATCAGCTCCCAGGGCACCAGAAACAACCAACACAGGTTTACATGGTGTGCTCTCTGAGTGTGACAAGCCCACCCTCAGCTGGGTTAATATCAGTGATGGCAGGAAGAGGCCCTTAACTTGGCACCAAAATATACCAACTCACCTTTATGGAAATTTATCTGCAAATGTATTAATACCTTGCTGCAGTTTGTTGCAGTCCTCTTCAGTATTAAGTAGTCCTTTATAATTTAATATCATTTGCATATTCAGAAAATGTGTTTTTCATTCCAAAGTTTAAATCCTTAATATAAAGTGTGTTCACAGCACTAATGATAATTCATGTTCTTGAGGAAGCAGTTTGATGTTGAGGTTAACAATCCTTTCAATTGCTTCGGCTGAAGCAATCTAATGGTTGTGATGCCACCGGGAATGGATCTTTCGGGGCTGAAGTTCAGTATGTGGGTGGTGGGCTGACTTGGATGGTCACAATCACAATTCCTGGTAATAAAAGCAAAATATTGCACTTGCTGAAAATCTGAAATAAAACAGAAAATTCTGGATAAATTCAGCAAGTCTGGCAGCATCTGTGGAGAGAGAGAGAGAGACAGTGTTAACGTTTTGAGTAATGTAGACTCATAATATTAACTATATTTTTCTCTCCAATGATACAACCACATCTGTTTAGTTTATCCAGCATTCAGTTATGGGATGTGAACATCACTGGCTAGGCCAGCATTTATCACCCATCCCTAGTTGCCCTTAAGAAGGTGATGGTGAACCACCTTCTTGAACCATTGCAATCCCCAAGATATAGGTACACCCACAGCGCCGTTACGGAGCGAGTTCCAGGATTTTGACCTAGCAACAGTGAAGGAATGGTGCTGTATTTCCAAGTCAGGATGGCGAGTGACTTTGAGGGGAACCTCCGGTTGGTGATGTTCCCAGGTATCTGCTGCTCTTGTCCTTCTAAATGGTAATGGACGTGTGTTTGGAAACTGCTGCCTGAGGAACCTTGGTGAGTTCCTAGCCTTTGACCTGCTCTGGTAGCCACAGTATTTATATGGCAAGTCCAATTCAGTTTCTGGCCAATGGTAACTCCTAGGATGTTGATAGTGGTTATTCAGTGATGGTTATGTCATTGAATATCAAGGAGCAATGGTTAGATCCTCTCTTTTTGGAGATGGTCATTGTCTGGCACTTGTCACTTGTCAGCACAAGCCTGGATATTGCCCAGGTCTTGTTGATTTGGGCATGGACTGCTTCAGTATCTGAGGAGTCACGAATGGCGCTGAACATTGTGCAAATATTAGAGAACACCCCCACTTCTGATCTTATGATGGAAGGAAGATGATTGATGAAGCAGCTGAATATGGTTGGGTCCTGGACACTACCTTGAGGAGTTCTTGCAGTGATGTCCTGCAACTGAGAAGATTGACTTCCAACCACCACAACCATCTTCCTTTGTGCCAGGCATGACTCCAACCAACATACTAATTGTGAAACAAGTGACCACGTTCTCCCTGGCCCAGGTGACTGAGAGTTGTCCAAGTTTTGTGTGAAAGGTTAAAACGTGGGTCAGTTACCAGGTTGTAGCTGATGATCTTTGTAGTTAACCAGAACTTGCACTGTGAACAGGTGAGGCTGTCACCAGTTTGTTGGGGGTGTAGTGGGTTTCACTGGGACTAAGGGATTTAAGATGCTGTGCTCCAATTTGCTCCCACAATCTAAAGGTGTGCAGGTTAGGTGGATTGGCATGCTAAACTCTTCCTCAGTGCGCCTGAACAGGGATTTTCACAGTAACTTACATAAGAACATAAGAACATAAGAAATAGGAGCAGGAGTAGGCCATCTGGCCCTTCGAGCCTGCCCCGCCATTCAATAAGATCATGGCTGATCTGTCGTGGCTCAGTTCCACATTCCGGCCCTCTCCCCATAACCCTTAATCCCCTCTCTTATCAAAAACCCATCAACCCGCTTCTTGAAAATATTTAGCGAGGCAGCCTCCACCACTTCAACGGGCAGAGAATTCCAGAGATTCACCACCCTTTGAGTGAAGAAGTTTCTCCTCAACTCCATTCTGGCCCCTCCGTTTCGGGCCCCTAACCCTATAAATTAGTGTAGAGAGGATACCCGATCCTCTACACTGGTAGAGAATCCCACCCTCCCACCTCCTCTAACCTAATTATAAGTGTGGGGGAAGTTTTTTTTTAAATTATATTGTTTATTTTTCTGCTGGTAATTGCTTCAGGGATGGCAGTTCAGGCAGTAAGCTGCATCTCCTGTGGGATGTATGTGGTGAGGGAATCTAGTAGTGTTTCAGGTGATTTTACTTGTAGGAAGTGTGTTAGATTGCAGCTTCTGGAGGAGCGTGTAAAGGAGCTGGAGATGGAGTTAGAGGAACTCCGCATAATTCGGGAGGCGGAGGCAGACATCGATAGGAGTTATAAGGAGATAGTCACTCCTAGAAATGAGTCTTGGATCACTGCCAGGAAGTGGCAGGGATCGAGGGATTGAGTTTAGGAGTCGGGAGGTAATGCTGCAACTTTACAGGACCCTCGTCAGGCCTCATTTGGAGTACTGTGCGCAGTTCTGGTCGCCTCACTATAGGAAAGACGTAGAAGCTATTGAAAGGGTGCAGAGGAGATTTACAAGGATGTTGCCTGGACTGGGAGGCATGCCTTATGAAGATAGGTTGAGGGAGCTGGGACTCTTTTCCCTGGAGAGGCGAAGGTTGAGAGGTGACCTGATAGAAGTTTATAAAATGTTGAGAGGAATAGATAGGGTGGACTTTCAGAGGCTATTTCCCCGGGTTGAAATGGTCGCTACGAGAGGACACAGATTTAAGGTGCGGGGAGGGAAGTACAGAGGTGATGTTAGGGGTAAGTTTTTCACTCAGAGGGTAGTGAGTGATTGGAATCGGCTGCCGTCGTCGGTGGTGGAGGCGAACTCGCTGGGGTCTTTTAAAAGACTTCTGGATGAGTATATGGGGTTTAATGGGATTGGGGGTTATAGATAGGTCTATAGATTGGTGGGGTTGATGCGATCGGCGCAACTCGAGGGCCGAAGGGCCTGTTTGTGCTGTAATGTTCTATGTTCTTAAGAGGGGAAAGAAGCAATCGGGGGGACAATCCCCTGGGACTGTTCCCCTCCAAAATAGGTTTTTGGTCCTGGAGGCTACAGTTGAGGAGGAATCAACTGGGGATAGTCAAAGGGAGCAGGCTGCTGGGGGTGGGCCTAGTGTGAAAGCTCAGGTGGTTAAGGGCTGTAAAAGATTGGGCCTCGTGATTGGGGACTCCACAGTTAAAGGGACAGATAAGAGAGTTGGAAGTAAAGGTAGGGACTCAGGGCTGGTGTGTTGCCTACCAGGGGCTGGGGTCCGGGATGTATCAGAAAGGGTATTCAGGACTCTTAAGGGAGAGGGAGATCAACCACAAGTTATAGTTCATGTGGGGACACATGACATAGGGAGGTTAAGGGAAAGGGATATTAAGCAGAGATTTATGGAGTTGGGGTGGAAGCTAAAGGCCAAGTCTGATATCACCGGACTCTTGCCTGTGCCACGGGATAGAACATAGAACATTACAGCACAAACAGGCCCTTCGGCCCTCGAGTTGCGCCGATCACATCAACCCCACCAATCTATAGACCTATCTATAACCCCCAATCCCATTAAACCCCATATACTCATCCAGAAGTCTTTTAAAAGACCCCAGCGAGTTCGCCTTCACCACCGATGACGGCAGCCGATTCCACTCACTCACCACCCTCTGAGTGAAAAACTTACCCCTAACATCACCTCTGTACTTCCCTCCCCGCACCTTAAATCTGTGTCCTCTCGTAGCGACCATTTCAACCCGGGGAAATAGCCTCTGAGAGTCCACCCTATCTATTCCTCTCAACATTTTATAACCCTCTATCAGGTCGCCCCTCAACCTTCGCCTCTCTAGGGAAAAGAGTCCCAGCTCCCTCAACCTATCTTCATAAGGCATGCCTCCCAGTCCAGGCAACATCCTTGTAAATCTCCTCTGCACCCTTTCAATAGCTTCTACGTCTTTCCTATAGTGAGGCGACCAGAACTGCGCACAGTACTCCAAATGAGGCCTGACGAGGGTCCTGTAAAGTTGCAGCATTACCTCCCGACTCCTAAACTCAATCCCTCGATTAATGAAGGCCAGTACACCAAACGCCTTCTTGACCACCTCCTCCACCTGCGAGGCCGATTTAAGAGTCCTGTGGACCCGGACCCCGAGATCCTTCTGCCCTTCAACGCTACTAAGACTCCTGCCCTTGATAGTGTACTCGTTCATCCCGTTGGTTCTGCCGAAATGGACGACTACACATTTATCCGCGTTGAAGTCCATCTGCCACTTCTCCGCCCATTCCTGCATCCTATCTATGTCCTGCTGCAACTTTTGACATCCTTCCAGACCATCCACAACACCACCGACCTTCGTGTCATCAGCGAACTTGCTAACCCATCCCTCCACTTCCTCATCCAGGTCATTTATGAAAATGACAAACAGCAAGGGTCCCAGAACAGATCCCTGGGGCACCCCACTGGTGACTGACCTCCATTCCGAAAAAGACCCATCCACAACCACTCTCTGCCTTCTGCAGGCAAGCCAGTTCTGGATCCACAAGGCCAAAGGCCCTTGGATCCCATGCCCTCTCACCTTCTCAAGAAGTCTTGCATGGGGGACCTTATCAAACGCCTTGCTGAAGTCCATGTACACTACGTCCACGGCACTTCCTTCGTCAATGTGTTCAGTCACATTATCGAAGAACTCAACTAGGCTCGTAAGGCACGACCTGCCCTTGACAAATCCATGCTGACTATTCCTGATCATGTCAAACCTCTCCAAATGCTCGGGATAGTTTAGAGAGGAATAGAGAGAGGGAAAGTTTGAACTCGTGGCTGAGGGGTTGGTGCAGGAGGGAGGGGTTCAGGTACTTGAGCAATTGGGGCTCATTCTGGGGAAGGTGGGATCTCTATAAAAGAGATGGTCTACACCTGAATCAGAGGGGGACCAATATCCTGGGGGGTAATTTGCTAAGTTTATGCAGGGAGGTTTAAACTGATTCGGAGGGGGGGTGGGATCCTGAGTAGAGGGGTTGAAAGTGAGGGGGGCATAGATGGGGGCTGCAATGCACAGCATCGCAGGGGTGGGGTGGAGCAGGGTTTGAAATGCGTATACTTTAATGCGAGGAGTATTCGCAATAAAGTGGATGAACTTGCAGCGTGGATCAGTACCTGGGACTTCGATGTTGTGGCCATTTCAGAGACGTGGATAGAGCAGGGGCTGAAATGGTTGCTGCAGGTCCCGGGGTTCAAATGTTTTAGTCGGAGTAGAGAAGGAGGTAGGAGGGGGGGGGGAGGGGTAGCATTATTGGTCAGGGATTGTATCACAGTGTCAGAGAGGAAGTTTGATGAGGACTTGTCTGTTGAGGTAGTATGGGCGGAGATTAGAAATAGGAGAGGAGAGGTCACCCTGTTGGGAGTCTTTTATAGACCTCCTAAAAGTTCTAGAGAGGTTGAGGAAAGGATTGCGGAGACGATCCTGGTTAGGAGTGAAAGTAATAGGGTAATTGTTATGGGGGATTTTAACTTTACTAATATTGATTGGAATTGTTATAGCTCTAGCTCGTTAGAGGGGTCAGTTTTTGTATAATGCGTGCAGGAAGGTTTTTTAACTCAGTATGTAGATAGGCCAACTAGAGGTGAGGCTATATTGGATTTGGTGCTGGGAAATGAGCCAGACCAGGTGCTAGACTTGGAAGTTGGTGTGCATTTTGGTGGTAATGACCACAATTCGGTTACGTTCACCTTAGTGATGGAAAGGGATAGGCATGAACCTCGGGTCAGTAGTTTTAGCTGGGGCAAGGGTAATTATGAGACTATTAGGAGAGAATTAGGAAGCATAGGTTGGACCAGGAGATTACAGGGACTGGGAACGTCTGAAATGTGGAGCTTTTTCAAGGAGCAGCTACTGCGAGTCCGTGATAGGTATGTCCCTGCTAGGAGGAATTGGTAGGGCTAGGGAACTGTGGTGCACCAAAAAAGTTTTCTCGTTGGTTAAGAGGAAAAAGGAGGCTTATGTTCAGATGAGACATGAGGGCTCGGGTAGTGCACTAGAAAACTTTAGATTGGCTAGGAGGGAGTTGAAGAGTGAGCTAAGAAGGGCTAAAAGAGGACATGAGAAGACTTTGGCTGATAGGGTTAAGGAGAATCCTAAGGCGTTCTATAGGTATGTCAAGAACAGAAGGTTGGTTAGGGCAAGATTAGGGCCAGTTATGGACAGCAGAGGGAAGTTATGTTTGGAACCGGAGGAGATTGGAGAGGCATTGAACCAATATTTCTCTTCGGTGTTCACGCAGGGGGACATGGATATAGCTGAGGAGGACACTAGATTGCAGGGGAGTAGAATTGACAGTGTTGCAGTGATAAGGAGGATGTGCTAGATATTCTGGAGGGTCTGAAAATAGATAAGTCCCCTGGTCCGGATGGGATTTACCCCAAGATTCTCTGGGAGACAAGAGAAGTGATTGCTGAGCCTCTGGCTCTGATCTTCAGGTCGTCGTTGGCCTCTGGTATAGTACCGGAAGATTGGAGGTTAGCGAATGTTGTCCCATTGTTTAAGAAGGGGAACAGAGACTTCCCTGGGAATTATAGACCAGTGAGTCTCACTTCTGTTCTGGGCAAAGTTTTAGAAAAAATTATTCGGGATAGGATTTATAGTTATTTGGAGAGTAATGAATTGATTGGAGATAGTCAGCATGGTTTTGTGGCGGGTAGGTCGTGCGTTACTAACCTTATTGAGTTTTTTGAAAAAGTGACCAAAGAGGTGGATGGGGGTAAGGCAGTGGACGTGGTGTATATGGATTTTAGTAAGGCGTTTGATAAGGTTCACCATGTTAGGCTTCTGCAGAAAATGCAGATGTATGGGATTGGGGGTGATCTAGGGAATTGGATCAGGAATTGGCTAGCGGATAGGAGGCAGAGGGTGGTGGTTGATGGTAAATATTCATCATGGAGTTCGGTTACGAGTGGTGTGCCTCAGGGATCTGTTTTGGGGCCACTGCTGTTTGTAATTTTTATTAATGATCTGGATGAGGGTGGATTGGTAAATTTGCTGATGACACCAAAGTCGGAGGTGTGGTAGATAGTGATGAAGGGTGTCATAGTTTGCAGTTCATTACAGTTCATTACTCTCCAAATAACTATAAATCCTATCCCGAATAATTTTTTCTAAAACCTTGCCCAGAACAGAAGTGAGACTCACCGGTCTATAATTCCCAGGGAAGTCTCTGTTCCCCTTCTTAAACAATGGGACAACATTCGCTAACCTCCAATCTTCCGGTACTATACCAGAGGCCAACGACGATCAGAGCCAGAGGCTCTGCAATCACTTCTCTTGCCTCCCAGAGAATCCTGGGGTAAATCCCATCCGGACCAGGGGACTTATCTATTTTCAGACCCTCCAGAATATCTAGCACATCCTCCTTATAGTTTGCAGGAAGACTTAGACAGGTTGCAGAGCTGGGCCGAGAGGTGGCGGATGGAGTTTAATGCGGAGAAGTGTGAGGTAATTCACTTTAGTAGGAATAACAGATGTGTCGAGTATAGGGCTAACGGGAGGACTTTGAATAGTGTGGATGAGCAGAGGGATCTAGGTGTATGTGTACATAGATCCCTGAAAGTAGGGAGTCAGGTAGATAAGGTTGTTAAGAAGGCATACGGTGTCTTGGCGTTTATTGGTAGGGGGATTGAATTTAGGAGTCGCAGCGTCATGTTGCAACTGTACACAACTCTGGTGCGGCCGCACTTGGAGTACTGTGTGCAGTTCTGGTCCCCACATTACAGGAAGGATGTGGAGGCTTTGGAGAAGGTGCAGAGGAGGTCCAAAGATGTGCAGGTTAGGTTCATTGGCTATGCTAAAATTGCCCCTTAGTATCCTGGGATGTGTAGGTTAGAGGGATTAGCAGGTAAAATGTGTAGGGATATGGGGATAGGGTCTGGGTGGGATTGTGTTCGGTGCAGACTCGATGGGCCGAAGGGCCTGTTTCTGCACTGTAGGGTTCTATGTTTACCAGGATGTTGCCTGGTATGGAGGGGAGGTCCTATGAGGAGAGGCTGAGGGATTTGGGGTTGTTTTCGCTGGAAAAAAGGAGGCTGCGAAGGAATCTTATTGAAACATATAAGATGATTAGAGGTTTAGATAGGGTGGATAGTAATAGCCTTTTTCCTCTGATGGAGAAATCTAGCACGAGGGGGCATGGCTTTAAATTAAGGGGTGGTAGTTATAGGACGGATGTCAGGGGTAGGTTCTTTACCCAGAGGGTGGTGAGGGATTGGAATGCCCTGCCTGCTGCAGTTGTAAATGCGCCTAGTTTGGGGACATTTAAGAGATCCATGGATCGGCTTATGGACAAAAAGGGATTGGTTTAGGTTAGTGGGTCATTGTTTTTGTAACTGGTCGGCTCAACATCGTGGGCCGAAGGGCCTGTTCTGCGCTGTAATGTTCTATGTTCTAAAACGCCCCCCCTTTATCTTGAGGCTGTGCCCCCTAGTCCTACTGTCTTTTTTGAGCGGGAAGAGTCTCTCCATCTCTATCCTATCCATCCCATTCATCATCTTATACGTCTCAATGAGATCTCCCCTCATTCTTCTAAACTCCAACGAGTACAAGACTAGTTCATTCAGCCTCACCTCATAGCTTAACCCCCTCAACTCCGGTATCAGCCTAGTAAACCTCCTCTGCACTCCCTCCAAGGCCAAAATATCTTTGCGCAGGTGCGGCGCCCAAAACTGCACACAGTACTCCAGCTGCGGCCTCACCAATGCCCTATACAGCTGCAGCAAGACCTCCCTACTTTTATATTCAATCCCCTTCGCTATGAAGGCCAGCATCCCATTCGCCTTCCTGACCACCTGCTGCACCTGCAAGCTGGGTTTTTGCGACTCATGCACAAGGACCCCGAGGTCCCTCTGCATCGTCGCCTGCTGCAGTTTTTCGCCACGTAAGTAATAGTCCTTCCTACCATTCTTCCTTCCAAAGTGGACCACCTCACACTTGCCAACATTAAATTCCATTTGCCATTTCCTGGCCCATTCGCCCAGCCTATCTACTTCATTGTAATGTTAATGTAAGCCAACTTGTGACCCTAATAAAACTTTATAAACTTTATAAAATTGATTCTGTCTTTGATATCCTCTGGGACATCCTCTTTCTCTAGCACTGCAATGTTCTCTTTAAACAACACCGCCATCCCTCCCCCTTTCCTATCTTTTCTGAATACTTTGACCCGAGGAATATTTCATACCCAGTCTTACCCTTCCATGATCCAGGTCTCACCACAACATATTTTCAATGCAATTTGCACCTGTAACTCCGCAATCTTATTTACTATACTCCCTGCATTCTCATACATGCACAATAATATTGATTTCGACATCATTACTTTCTCCCTTACTTCACTCACTTATTAACTTATTATTTTTTATAATAGTGCTTTCTGTCTCTCCCAATATTTTGTGCATCTTGGTATTCCTGTCTAATGTTGTCTCTTGGTTCTCACACCCCTGCCGAGTTAATTCAAAGCTCTCCAAACACCATTAGAAAATTGCCCCACAAGGAAATCAGTCCTAGCTCTGTTCAGGTACTACTAGTCCAGCTTGTATAGGTGCCATCTTCCCCAGAGCCAGTCCCAGTGTTCCACAAATCTAAAACACTCCGTCCTGCAGCACTTTTCCAGTCAAACATTCATTTGCCATATCCTCCTATTTCTGATGCCATTTCTGAACCCATTAATTTGAGACCCTGCTTGTTAATTTCTACCTAGTTCCTTAAATTCTAATAACAGGACTACATCCCCCTTCTTACCCAAATCATTGGTAGCAGTGTGGGCTCTGGCCTCTGGCTGTTCATCCTCTCCCAGAAAAATATCCTGCAGCTACCCTGGCACCAAGGGGGGGAGCATACCATCCTGGAGTCATGTCTATGGCTACAGAAATGCCTATCTGTTCCTCTAACTAATGGATCCTCTATCACTATTACTCTTCCTTCCTTCCTCCCCTCCTGTACATTGGGTCAGCTGTGGTGCCACAAACGTGGCCCTAATTATACTTCTTTGAGGAACGAGAACTTCATCATCTTCCAAAATGGAAAACAAATTTGTGAGCAGGACTTCAGGAGCTCCTGTGCTATCTGCCTGGTTCTCTTCAAGGGCCAGGCGGTCACCCATTCCCTTTCTGCCTCCAGGTTCCTAAGTTGCGGTGTGACCACCTCTCTGAATGTGCTTTTCACCTATACCAAAGTCATGCGAATGCCCCACAGTGATTCCAGCTGCTGTTTGAGCTCTGAAACCTGGCACTCAAGTTTCTACAGCACTTTCTAGACATGTGGCCACCTAGAACACTGGCAGTATCCTTGACTGCCCACACAATACAGGACATACATTCCACTCAATCGAGCTGCCCTGCATGTCTTAACTTTACCTCCTTTTTATTAAGTTTATTTTACTTTGGATTATTTATATTACATTATTCTGGCCCTGAATTTCCATTATTCCTGTAGTGTAGCTACTTCTCTTAAAATGAAATGCTTTTCAGATTTACATCAATTTAAAGACAGTGCCCAACAACAGTTTTTTACTAACCAATGAACTCAGTTTTCCCATGATGTTACTATTTGTCATTTCACCCTCCTTTTGAACTCAATGGGGGTTAGTCCCCAGTAGTTGAATGGTTCACTGCCTTTCCAACCCCCACATATGTGGAACACGGCTGCTCTGGAGCCACAGACTGGACTGAATTGGATTCATCCACTCAGTGATTACTGTCTGTGGGTCCTCTTTTCACCCACTCTTCAATCACCCAATGGAGGCTGTCATTTAATGTATTTAAGGCTGATTTAGGCAAATTTTAAATTTACAGGGCATTCAAGGGTTACAGGAATTTCCTTCACATTACAATCCCAAACACTGAGCAGCCATCTCTAGCTTGTGTTATTTACTTGTTTAATGATAACTTGAATAAATTTAATTAGTTATTTTCAGTGACTGTTTATACATATACAAATTAATTTGTTTTATCCAGTTATTAATTCAATAAAGTAGTAATTATATTTCCCCAACTCGTAGTTCAAACATTTGCTTTAGCTTAAAAAAACAGAAATAATGTAGTAATTCTCAGCAATCAGTTATCTACCTGCTGCTTTTTGGATAGCAGTCTCTCTCTGTCACCCCCCTTTTAACCTTGTCTCTCATACCTGATGATCCTGCTACTTAAGGGTGACATCAACCATTTTCAGGTAGTTGCCGATTGGTTTTTACTGGCTGTTGCTGAGTTAATGGAAGGATTTGGTGATATTTAAAGTTGGTGAAATCTATAGGGAGCATTGTGGCATGTGGCGAAGGTCTTGGTTCTCACTTCAAGGGTGCTGGGCACGCCATTTGCTCGCCGCCCTGGGTGCTATACTTTCTCTCACCCCACCCCACCCCCCTTTTTCTGCAGCATTACAGCAAGAATGAGCAGAGATAGAGGAGGAAAAGCTACTCAAAGAGGGAGGAGAGGTGGGGTAGGGATCTTAGCAGACCATAGGGTCTTCAGGGATCAATTCATCTATTTCAGTTTCAGCGCGGAGGGGCTCAGTGAAATCTGCCTCAGAACAGTGCGAAGGTGGCACTGCCAGTGGCTGTGATAGGAACCGTCACTTTAAACTTCTTCATATGGGCTCCTTCCAGGCTCAACTTGCATGATCTCAGTTCGAGCTTTCACTGCAGACGTTAGCTGATTTTTACTTGTGCGCTAATGGAAGCTGAGACGGCAGCCATCAGATGGATTTGCAAATGTTCTCATGGAAGTGGCCACATTCTACACTGGAGATAATCAGCTTTAACTTCTGTGCAAAGCCCTGGTCAGCTTGGTGCCTGACTGCTCCATGTATTTCTGACATTGACCAGCTTGCCAATTTATTTCAATGTGTTTATCCAGCAAAATTCTTCTGTTCATTGCCCACTTGAATCATCTGGAGCAGAACTGTTGTGTGATCTCACCCTGTAGGGGGCTGGTATATATACTATCCTTTCTCCCTCGCCTGGTTATGGACTGCTCAGGCTGTTTTCATTACATACAGATCGCACCTCTAAGCCTGCTTCTAAAGTATACTGAGTGTCTGTACCTGTGCTGGCAGCTGTGGGTGTGAGAGTGAACGGTAATGTTTCTTCATCATCATTGTCTTCCTGCTTCTCCAACCTTGTCTGATCAGTCAACAGTTCTCAAAGGACAAAGACATAAGAGTAATGTTACATTGAGAGGCACACATTGACGTCACTGGCAGTGTGTAAAACAGAGGAGTTTATAGGAAGTGTGTCAGTGAGTGTTGTGCAATGTGCTTGGCTGATGTAGCTGTCATGGTTGAATAACTGGCAGTGTGTGCCATACGTGTGCAGCAATGTTACATTGTGACAGTGAAGCGTATGAATGTTAGGTGCGACTGATAGGGATTGTTGATATGCTGGTGAATGGTGGTGCACTGACCAGTGTGAGAGGCTGGTTGGTGGGATATGGCATTTGAAGATGATTACTCTGATCTAATTACAAGTGAAGTTATTGAATTTCTTGCTTCACTGCATCCAGGTCCACAGGATTAAATTACTGGCATTGATTGTGATGGTTATCTGCTCCGGTGGCCTTCACGGTACCTACGGATGGCCCCCTGGTCTCCTGTGGATAGGGGACCTGTACAGAAAGTATTGGGCACACCTCCCCTCATTCACTTTCAGAAAGTGGAACCGTATAAGAGATCACCCTCTTTAAATATTTTCCTGTTAAGGTGCGCAAGAGTGTGTCCACAGTAATTTAAAGTGCTGTAAAATGGCCTGATGCATTTGCTCTTATTACAATATCACTATCTCTTTGGATACAACTTCTCATTTCGCAAAAGATTTGTACAATTAAGTTTAATTAGATTAAACATCCAAAGGTATAGTTACAGATTGACAGCTTCCCAGAAATATTATTTCATATCAACAATTATGCCAGCATGGTTATTGTATACATACTGATCAATAGTCAACAATCTTTAATTCCTACTTGAAAATTACTGCTTGATACAACATTCAATATCATCTCATTTCATGATCCATTTAATGAATTTTGAGTCATTTATTGACTCATCCTGTGTCAACTTTATAGATGAACAAGCATTCGCATAATCCCTTTTCATCACTTGGGCAGCTGAGGCTTGCACAACCAAAGCAATCTCAGACCATGGGGATTAGCTTGGAGAGATACCTGACATGGTGCACTGCTTCCAGAATGGAACCCCACATTGTGGCAATTCAATTGCAGAGGCCTTCATGGTCAATTCACAGCTTACATTCATTTGAATAGCGAGAGACTATCTTTCCTTCGGCAGAACACGAAAAGCTAAATTGTGAAATTGGACCAAATTTGTGTTTTTGAAAATTTTATAAATAGGGATTTTCATTTTTTTCAGTAAGAATTTTAAAACAAAACTTAAGTTCACGCAAAATAAAGGAGTTGGGTTATTTTTGCAAACACATACACACGTGAAAGGGCTTTCACAATGTTCACCCCATTTTCCATGCAAATATGCAAAAAGAAACCACAAAGAGGAAGTGGGGTTCAAGGCCAGCCCACACTAAAATACAAGTTATGGGTTCACATGTCCAGAGTCCAGAATCAAAAGCCTAATGGAATATCTCTTCAGAGGGGATCTAGCTGATTGTTGGGTGATCCTGGACTTTCCAGAAGTGAGCTTTCCAAGATGGGAAAAGGCATACGGAGTAAGTTAGTCTCAGAGGGATGGGTTCCAATGTTTCGTTTGTAGCTTTGATGAGGGCCAGAGTTCTTCCTTCTGCCATATGGTGAATGCTAGAAAGAACAGGGTGTTTGCCTGGAGTCCTGTTCATTGTTGGAGGTCAAACATTAACTGACAAAAAGGACTGTATAATTAAAGGAGTTCAGGCAGCCCCATTCTCTACAATGTGATACTCATTTCAGATTGTTAAACAAGACCCCTGCCCCCTTATTGAAAACACTATGTTAAAACAGTTAATACGTCTGGAAGGGGAGGCACAGCATCAGGGGCCCAAGTTCAATTCCCGCTTGGGTCACTGTTTGTGCGGAGTCTGCACGTTCTCCCCGTGTCTGCGTGGATTGCCTCTGGGTGCTCCAGTTTCCTCCCACAGTCCAAAAAACATTCTGGTTAGGTGTATTGGCCATGCTAAATCTCCCTCAGTGTACCTGAACAGGCGCAGGAGTGTGGTGATGAGGGGATTTCCACAGTAACTTCATTGCAGTGTTGATGTAAGCCTACTTGTGACACTGATAAATAAACTTAAAACTTAACAAACCTTATGTTGAGGGAACTAAAGCCATTATTTGAGATTAGGCCTTGTCAATGTCTATATTTGTTCATAGCTGGCTGGAGCAGACAGTCTGTCTCCTCTTCCTTCTGTTTATCATTGGAAGGATTGATACACCAATCTTAGGCTGATTGGTGTACCAAATTGACCCTACACTATTCTCCCCTGAATCTGGTTACAATAGGGGTACCATTCGCATACACACGGGGCAAGGTAGGTGTAGGAAAATGCTTTGTTAAGATGGCGGCGCGGGCTTGTTGGGCCGAAGGGCCTGTTTCCCGTGCTGGGTTGTTCTTTGTTCTTTGTTTCTTTTTGATTCTTCCGCTTCCCACTTCTTCGTAAATGTCGCTGCGCAGACTTATCCCAGCATGCTTCAGTGATGTCCCTCTGCTGCATCCAACGGACATGTTTGGAATGATGCCAGTATGTGTGTGCCATGTTTGGAATGATGTCAGTATGTGTGTGACATGTTTGGAATGATGCCAGTATGGGTGTGCCATGTTTGGAATGATGTCAGTATGTGTGTGCCATGTTTGGAATGATGTCAGTATGTGTGTGCCATGTTTGGAATGATGTCAGTATGTGTGTGACATGTTTGGAATGATGCCAGTATGGGTGTGCCATGTTTGGAATGATGTCAGTATGTATGTGCCATGTTTGGAATGATGTCGGTATGTGTGTGACATGTTTGGAATGATGTCAGTATGTGTGTGACATGTTTGGAATGATGTCAGTATGGGTATGACATGTTTGGAATGATGTCGGTGTGGGTGTGACATGTTTGGAATGATGTCAGTATGTGTGTGACATGTTTGGAATGATGTCAGTATGGGTGTGACATGTTTGGAATGATGTCAGTATGTGTGTGACATGTTTAGAATGATGTCAGTATGGGTGTGACATGTTTGTAATGATGTCAGTATGGGTGTGACATGTTTGGAATGATGACAGTATGTGTGTGACATGTTTGGAATGATGTCAGTATGTATGTGACATATTTGGAATGATGTCAGTATGGGTGTGACATGTTTGGAATGATGTCAGTATGTATGTGCCATGTTTGGAATGATGTCGGTATGTGTGTGACATGTTTGGAATGATGTCAGTATGTATGTGACATATTTGGAATGATGTCAGTATGGGTGTGACATGTTTGAAATGATGTCAATATGTGTGTGACATGTTTGGAATGATGTCAGTATGTGTGTGCCATGTTTGAAATGATGTCAGTATGGGTGTGACATGTTTGGAATGATGTCAGTATGTGTGTGACGTGTTTAGAATGATGTCAGTATGGGTGTGACATGTTTGGAATGATGTCAGTATGGGTGTGACATGTTTGGAATGATGTCAGAATGTGTGTGACATGTTTGAAATGATGTCAATATGGGTGTAACATGTTTAGAATGATGTCAGTATGGGTGTGCCATGTTTGAAATGATGTCAATATGGGTGTAACATGTTTGGAATGGTGTCAGTATGGGTGTGCCATGTTTGAAATGATGTCAATATGGGTGTAACATGTTTGGAATGATGTCAGTATGGGTGTGCCATGTTTGGAATGATGTCAGTATGGGTGTGACATGTTTGGAATGATGTCAGTATGGGTGTGACATGTTTGGAATGATGTCAGTATGGGTGTGACATGTTTGGAATGATGTCAGTATGGCTGTGACATGTTTGAAATGATGTCAATATGGGTGTAACATGTTTAGAATGATGTCAGTATGGGTGTGCCATGTTTGAAATGATGTCAATATGGGTGTAACATGTTTGGAATGATGTCAGTATGAGTGTGACATGTTTGAAATGATGTCAATATGTGTGTGCCATGTTTGGAATGATGTCAGTATGGGTGTGACATGTTTGGAATGATGTCAGTATGTGTGTGACATGTTTGGAATGATGTCAGTATGGGTGTGGCATGTTTGGAATGATGTCAGTATGGCTGTGACATGTTTGGAATGATGTCAGTATGCATGTGACATGTTTGGAATGATGTCAGTATGGGTGTGACATGTTTGGAATGATGTCAGTATGTGTGTGACATGTTTGGAATGATGTTAGTATGTGTGTGACATGTTTGGAATGATGTCAGTATGGGTGTGACATGTTTGGAATGATGTCAGAATGTGTGTGACATGTTTGGAATGATGTCAGTATGTGTGTGACATGTTTGGAATGATGTCAGTATGGGTGTGACATGTTTGGAATGATGTCAGTATGTGTATGACATGTTTGGAATGATGTCAGTATGTGTGTGACATGTTTGGAATGATGTCAGTATGGGTGTGACATGTTTGGAATGATGTCAGTATGTGTGTGACATGTTTGGAATGATGTCAGTATGTGTGTGACATGTTTGGAATGATGTCGGTATGGGTGTGACATGTTTGGAATGATGTCAGAATGTGTGTGACATGTTTGGAATGATGTCAGGATGGGTGTGACATGTTTGGAATGATGTCAGTATGGGTGTGACATGTTTGGAATGATGTCAGTATGTATGTGACATGTTTGGAATGATGTCAGTATGGATGTGACATGTATGGAATGATGTCAGTAAGGGTGTGCCATGTTTGGAATGATGTCAATATGAGTGTGCCATGTTTGGAATGATGTCAGTATGGGTGTGACATGTTTGGAATGATGTCAGTATGGTTGTGTCATGTTTGAAATGATGTCAGTATGGGTTTGCCACGTTTGGAATGATGTCAGTATGTGTGTGACATGTTTGGAATGATGTCAGTACGGGTATGACATGTTTGAAATGATGTCAGTATGGATGTGTCATGTTTGAAATGATGTCAGTATGGGTTTGCCACGTTTGGAATGATGTCAGTATGTGTGTGACATGTTTGGAATGATGTCAGTATGGGTGTGCCATGTTTGGAATGATGTCAGTATGGGTGTGCCATGTTTGAAATGATGTCAGTATGTGTGTGACATGTTTGGAATGTTGTCAGCATGGGTGTGCCATGTTTGAAATGATGTCAGTATGGGTGTGACATGTTTGGAATGATGTCAGTATGTGTGTGCCATGTTTGAAATGATGTCAGTATGTGTGTGACATGTTTGGAATGATGTCAGTATGTGTGTGACATGTTTGGAACGATGTCAGTATGGGTGTGACATGTTTGGAATGATGTCAGTACGGGTGTGACATGTTTGAAATGATGTCAGTATGGGTTTGCCACGTTTGGAATGATGTCAGTATGGGTGTGCCATGTTTGAAATGATGTCAGTATGTGTGTGACATGTTTGGAATGTTGTCAGTATGGATGTGACATTTTTGGAATGATGTCAGTATGTGTGTGCCATGTTTGAAATGATGTCAGTATGTGTGTGACATGTTTGGAACGATGTCAGTTATGGGTGTGCCATGTTTGAAATGATGTCATTATGTGTGTGACATGTTTGGAATGATGTCAGTATGTGTGTGACATGTTTGGAATGATGTCGATATGTATGTGACATGTTTTGAATGATGTCAGTATGTGTGTGACATGTTTGGAATGATGTCGATATGTATGTGACATGTATTGAATGATGTCAGTATGTGTGTGACATGTTTGGAATGATGTCAGTATGTGTGTGACATGTTTGGAATGATGTCAGTATGGGTGTGACATGTTTGGAATGATGTCAGTATGTGTGTGACATGTTTGGAATGATGTCAGTATGTGTGTGACATGTTTGGAATGATGTCGGTATGGGTGTGACATGTTTGGAATGATGTCAGAATGTGTGTGACATGTTTGGAATGATGTCAGGATGGGTGTGACATGTTTGGAATGATGTCAGTATGGGTGTGACATGTTTGGAATGATGTCAGTATGTATGTGACATGTTTGGAATGATGTCAGTATGGATGTGACATGTATGGAATGATGTCAGTATGGGTGTGCCATGTTTGGAATGATGTCAATATGAGTGTGCCATGTTTGGAATGATGTCAGTATGGGTGTGACATGTTTGGAATGATGTCAGTATGGTTGTGTCATGTTTGAAATGATGTCAGTATGGGTTTGCCACGTTTGGAATGATGTCAGTATGTGTGTGACATGTTTGGAATGATGTCAGTACGGGTGTGACATGTTTGAAATGATGTCAGTATGGATGTGTCATGTTTGAAATGATGTCAGTATGGGTTTGCCACGTTTGGAATGATGTCAGTATGTGTGTGACATGTTTGGAATGATGTCAGTATGGGTGTGCCATGTTTGGAATGATGTCAGTATGGGTGTGCCATGTTTGAAATGATGTCAGTATGTGTGTGACATGTTTGGAATGTTGTCAGCATGGGTGTGCCATGTTTGAAATGATGTCAGTATGGGTGTGACATGTTTGGAATGATGTCAGTATGTGTGTGCCATGTTTGAAATGATGTCAGTATGTGTGTGACATGTTTGGAATGATGTCAGTATGTGTGTGACATGTTTGGAACGATGTCAGTATGGGTGTGACATGTTTGGAATGATGTCAGTACGGGTGTGACATGTTTGAAATGATGTCAGTATGGGTTTGCCACGTTTGGAATGATGTCAGTATGGGTGTGCCATGTTTGAAATGATGTCAGTATGTGTGTGACATGTTTGGAATGTTGTCAGTATGGGTGTGACATTTTTGGAATGATGTCAGTATGTGTGTGCCATGTTTGAAATGATGTCAGTATGTGTGTGACATGTTTGGAACGATGTCAGTTATGGGTGTGCCATGTTTGAAATGATGTCATTATGTGTGTGACATGTTTGGAATGATGTCAGTATGTGTGTGACATGTTTGGAATGATGTCGATATGTATGTGACATGTTTTGAATGATGTCAGTATGTGTGTGACATGTTTGGAATGTTGTCGATATGTATGTGACATGTATTGAATGATGTCTGTATGTGTGTGACATGTTTGGAATGATGTCAGTATGTGTGTGCCATGTTTGAAATGATGTCAGTATGTATGTGACATGTTTGGAATGATGTCAGTATGGGTATGCCATGTTTGGAATGATGTCAGTATGGGTGTGCCATGTTTGAAATGATGTCAGTATGTGTGTGACATGTTTGGAATGATGTCAGTATGTGTGTGACATGTTTGGAATGATGTCAGTATGGGTGTGACATGTTTTGAATGATGTCAGTATGGGTGTGACATGTGTGGAATGATGTCAGTATGGGTGTGACATGTTTGGAGTGATGTCGGTGTGGGTGTGAAACAACCAAGAGCATCCCTCATACTACCCATCCCATGTATGCCCCTCGTTGGACAACAAGGCTGACCGAAGCACCGTGGATTAAAAGAGAAAAACATCAATATCATCCACATCCTTATACAAACATTCAAGGGAATCCCCAAGTGAAACAAGTGATCCAGAAAATATGTTGGAAGACAAGGGGATTGAGAAGATTTTAGGATCCAGCATCAATAGATTTAAAAGCTCATGAAAATGGAGAAAATGAATTTTAAGAGAAAATCTGCAAGCAGCATACTAACAAACACTAGAGTTTCTATGGATAAATAAATAGGAAGCAGCTTAGATAAGTGTGGGACCTCTACTGAATGAGGGGGGGAATTGATAACAGCAAACAAAGAAATTTTTTGCGTTATTCTTCACTGTGAAATACATTGCAATCATCCCGAAGATATCAGATGGGCTGATTTCAAAAAACATGTTAGAATTTACATAAATCCCAATCACAGGGATTAGAGAAACTCAAGAGAAACTCAAGGGGCTAAAGATGGACAAGTCACTAGGAAACAATGAACTGTACACTCAGGTTTTAATGATAATGGTTGCAGAGATACTGGACTTATTAGTTGAAATTTTTCATAATTCACTAAATTCTGGGAGTGTATCAGAAAATTGGGAAACAGCCAATGTGACATCCTTGTTCAAAAAGGGAGAAAGGCCGAAGGTCGGGAAATATAGGTCAATAGGTTTAACATCTATCATTGGCAAGTCGCTGAGGTCAATAATCAAAGCTGAATATAATTAAACCTCGTCAATATGGTTTTATGAAAGGTAAATCATGTTTGACAAATTTGTTCGAATTCTTTGAGGATGTAACAGAGAAAATAAATAGAGAGAACCTGTGGATATCATGTATTTAGATTTCTAAAAGGCATTTGATAAGGTGCCGCATAAAAGGCTGGTGCACGAAGTGAAAGAGAAAGCCCATGGAATTGGAGGAAATGTGTTAGCATGATTGAAAACTGGCTGTCACATACAGAGAGTTGGAATAAATGGGTCCTTTTCAGAGTGAAAAGATGTAACTAGTGGAGTACCGCAGGGATCAGTTCTTGGCCCGCATTTGTTCATTATTTACATTAATGACCTGGAGGAAGGAACAGAATGTAAGGTTTCCAAATTTTCCAATGATACAAAGGTAGATGGAAGGGCATGTTGTGATGAGGATATTGGAATATAGATTTGGGTGACTGGGCGAAAATCTGATAAATGGAGTTTAATGTGAGAAAGTGTGAGGTCATGCAGTTTGGAAGGAGGAATCAGATTATTATCTAAATGAAGAGGCTGCAGGTGAGTGGAGTACAGAGGGATCTAGGTGTTCCAGTGCATGAATCACAATAAGCTAGCAAACATGTCTAACAAGTAGTTAAGAAGCCAAATGGCACTTTATTGCAAAGGGGTTGAAATTTAAAAATAGGGAGGTTTTGTTGTAATCGTACTGGATTACTGCATACAGCTTTGGTCCCCTTACCTTACAAAGGGTATAGTAATATTGGAGGCAGTCCAAAGGAGATACAACCTTGATAGGTTGTCCTATCAAGAGAGACTAAATAGAGATACATTTTATGGGACTAGCATCAATGACAGAGAAGAGGGAAATCAGCTGATCTGCTCAGATAGCAATAGAAAGAAGTTGAGGGAATAAAAGAGATATAGTGGGACAAGGGAAAAATGGAGGAAGAAATAAAAAGATGTGAGAAGAGAGGAATAGAGATAGAAAAGAATAAGGGGGGAGAGAGATAATGAAAGTAGCTTTCAAAATGTACCTTCCATTTCAAAGGATGGTGTTCAGGGCTTTTTTGAGAAGTTTATCACCATTATTTAGTGCAGTTGCAGATAGTTCAAGTACACCAGAAGACAATGTGTAGTTCAAAGAGCATTCAACTCAATGCACTGCTTGATTCTAGGTCACCAACATAGCCAGTGCCCACTCTCTGCATACCCCCCGCCCTGCCCACCCCCCCACCCCTCAATAGCCCCAGAGCCAAAGTAGCTCCCCACTGCCCCCACCCCCTACCCCCGGACCATTCTTGTGTCTCCTGAGTTTCCTCATTGTTTTTTCAGGTACCAGACAGCTGTTTCTAATCTTAACAGATTAAACGTTAGTTAATTCAGACTTTAGGGGATATGGGATGAAGCAAAGAATTCAGTGACTAATCCTGAACAGGGCAGACCCAATAGCTCAGGAAGTGACTTTTGTGAAAGGATCCTTAGCTAGGCCTTATGCTCCCTCATTTACGAATCATTTATAAATTCAAGCAAAACAACACTTAATCACCTGAAAACGCAGGACTCCATAATTTTGAATCAGGTTGTCCCATTGCAAATCTACACAGCAGTTTACAGCTATTTCATAGTCAATAAAGAGGCCCAATTTTTCCCCCACCTCCTGAAGGTTCCCAGCCCTCCTCACTGAATCGTAGCAGGCACTGACCAGCTTTGCTCCAATGATCTATTGTCAATAATAAATTTTATCTTGTCACGAGAATATGGTCTCTTACTTTTGAAAACATGGGCCAGGATTCTCCCAAAAAAACCAAGTGCCCAAAGGATGGGAAAAACTGAAGCATTTATCACCCAATTTTGGGTACACTTAGCTGAGCTAAAGTTCAAAACTCTGTGTCTGGAGTGCCTCGGAGAGATTCACACTGAAAACTGGTGGGTGGGGCTTCATCCCACTGAAGGGTCTGACAGCATAGCGCTGAGCGGGTTACTGTGTATGCATCTCGCTGTCAATGCGCACTGCCTTCACCACCCCCACTCCCCATCACTAACCTCCCCGTTTTTTTTGTAGCCATGTAGCCCCATGGTCAACCCCCCCCCCATGGCCAGCCCCGATCGTCTCCTCATTCCCTCCCCCACCAATCCCATTGCAAAATGGCAATGAGTCCCCCTCTCTACGACCAGTCACACCACACCCCCACCCCCCCAAGTAGGCCCAATCCCACAATAGGCCTGCCTTCTTTGGCCCCACTCCTTGGCAGTTCCCAGTGTGCACTGCCAGGCTGGCACTGTCCAAGGAGCAGGTGCAGACCATTTGGCCCTTCGAGCCAGCTCCGCCACTCATTACAATCATGGCTGATCATCCGACTCAATAGCCTAATCCTACTTTTTCCCCATAATCTTTGATCCTATTTGCCCCAAGTGCTATATCCAGCCGCCTCTTGAACACATTCAATGTTTTGGCATCATCTACTTCCTGTGCTAATGAATTCCACAGGGTCACCACTCTTTGGGTGAAGAAATGTCTCCTCACCTCCATCCTAAAAGATCTACACTAAATCCTCAGATCCTCAGACTGTGACCCCTGGATCTGGATTCCCCCAGGACTGGATGGAATGCATCCCAGAGTTCTGAAAGAAATGGCAGAAGTAATAGCAGATGCCTTAGCGATTATTTATCAAAATTCGCTGGACTCTGGGGAAGTGCCGGCAGATTGGAAAACGGCTAATGTTACGCCGCTGTTTAAAAAAGGTAGCAGACAAAAGGCAGGGAATTATAGGCTGGTTAGTTTAACGTCTGTAGTTGGAAAAATGCTAGAATCCGTCATCAAAGAAGAAATAGCAGGACAGCTAGAAGAGAACGGTTTGATCAAGCAGACGCAGCACGGATTTGTGAAGGGGAAATCGTGTTTAATGAATTTATTGGATTTCTATGAGGATGTGACTAGTGCAGTCGACAGAGGGGAACCGGTGGATGTGGTGTTTTTAGATTTCCGGAAGGCATTCGATAAGGTGCCTCACGAAAGGTTACTGCGGAAGGTTAGGATGCACGGAGTTGGGGGTAAGGTGTTAGTGTGGATTGAGGATTGTCTACCTAACAGGAAGCAGAGAGCTGGAATAAATGGGTGCTTTTCTGGTTGGTAGTTGGTGACTAGTGGAGTGCTGCAGGGATCGATGCTGGGGCCTCATCTCTTTACCATTTACATAGACGATCTGGAGGAGGGGTCTGAGTGAAGGGTAACAAAGTTTGCTGATGACACGAAGATGAGTGGAAAAGCAAATTGCATGGAGGACGCAGAAAGTCTGCAGAGATTTGGATAGGCTGAGCGAGTGGGCGAGGACCTGGCAGATGGAGTATAATATTAGCAAATGTGAGGTTATCCACTTTGGTAGAAATAATAGTAGGAGGGATTATTATTTAAAGGGTAAAAAGCTGCAGCATGCTACGGTGCAGAGGGACCCGGGGGTCCTTGTGCATGAATGGCAAAAACCCAGTCTGCAGGTGCAGCAGGTGATCAAGAAGGCGAATGGAATGTTGGCCTTAAGAGCGAGGGGGATAGAATATAAAAGCAGGGAGGTCTTGCTGCAACTGTACAGGGCACTGGTGAGACCACAGCTGGAGTACTGTGTGCCGTTTTGGTCCCCTTATTTGCGTAAGGATATATTGGCCTTGGAGGGAGTACAGAGAAGGTTCACCAGGCTGATACTGGAGATGAGGGGGTAGCTTATGAAAAGAGATTGCATAGACTGGGCCTGTATTCGTTAGAGTTTAGAAGGCTGAGGGGGGATCTTATAGAGACTTACTAGATAATAGGGGCTATATAGGCTAGAGGTAGAGAGATTCTTTCCACTTAGAAAGGATACCAGAACTAGAGGGCACAGCCTCAAAATAGAGGGTGGGGAGGGTGCAATTTAGAACAGAGTTGAGGAGAAACTTCTTCACTCAAAGGGTGGTGAATCTCTGGAATTCTCTGCCCATTGAAATGGTGGAGGCTACCTCATTCAATATATTTAAGTCACGGGTAGATAGAATTCTGATAGACAGGGGAATTAAGGGTTATGGGGAGGAAGCGGGAAAGTGGAACTGAGCCACCTCAGAGCAGCCATGATCTTATTGAATGGCGGGGCAAGCTCGAAGGGCTAGATGGCCTACTCCTGCTCCTATTTCTTATGTTCCCCCACCATCAGGAATATCTTCCTTGCATCTACCCTGTCTAGTCCTGTGAGAATTTTGTCTCTATGAGATTCCCCCTCTTTCGTCTGAACTCCAGTGAAAACAATCCTAACCTAGTCAATCTCCCCTCGTACATCAGTCCCACCATCCCCAGAATCAGCCTCGGTTAATTTCGCTGCACTCTCTTGAACATCCCAGCGGTCTATGATTTTTTAACTTTCAATTGACTAGAAATTTTGCAATTTGAACTGAGACAGGATAAATTACTTAAAAATTCAAGGTCATATTCCAAGATGAAGATTTTTTTTTATTCATTAGTGCAACATGGGCGACATGGTGGCACAATGGTTAGCACTGCTTCTTCACAGCTCCAGGGACCTGGATTCAATTCCTGGCTCGGGTCACTGTCTGTGTGGAGTTTGCACATTCTCCTCGTGTCTCCATGGGTTTCCTCCGGGTACTCCGATTTCCTCCCACAGTCCAAAGACGTGCGGGTTAGGTTGATTGACCATGCTAAAAAATTGCCCCTTAGCGTCCTGGGATGTGTAGGCTAGAGGGATTAGTGAGTAGGATATGGGGGTAGGGCCTCGGTGGGATTGTGTTTGGTGCAGACTCGTTGGGCCGAAGGGCCTCTTTCTGCACTGTAGGGTTCTATGATTCTATGTGCATCACTGGCTGGCCAGCATTTATTGCCCATCCCTAATTGCCTTTAGAAGGCAGTTGAGAGTCAACAATAATGGAATCCCGTGTAGACCAGACCAGGTAAGAACAAGCTTCCTATCCTAAAGGACATTAGTGAACCAGATAGGATTTTCCGACAATTGACAACGATTTATGGTTATCATATTTTTATATTGAATTCAAGTTCCACCACCTGCCCTGGCAGGGTTTAAAATGGCTGCCCGAAGTATTAGGCGAGTTTCTGGATTAATAGTTTAGTGATAATACCACTCGGCCATCACTGCTCCCGTTCCCCCGAAGATGAGAAACAAACAAGTTACCTTCAGGGGGGTGTGAAGGAGGAGACATTTCCTATTATCCAAACAACCATTGAAGCTTATAACTGTCTAAGGAAGAGATATTAAAAATGTAAAGTACTAGATATTGAAACAATGGCTACCTCGGACAGACCCACCCAAAACCATGTTGGCAATTCACAATGGGTGAAGATTTTCAAGGCAAGTCTGCTCAACCACTTGAGAAGGAATGTAAATGGTACAGGCAATGCCAAGAAAGTCTTCAGCAGAGGGAGCAGGCTAAAAGCTGCTCTCTCCCTCTCTTTTGGATAAGGGTATCACCCAATTTGAGTAGCAAACACCAACAGAAACCAAGCAGCAAACCAAGATGTTGTAATAATTGCAACTTCTTTTATATCTAAACACAGCCAGGTAACCTAAATCCACTGCATATTTAAAACCTACCCCTCAGGGGCAATCTAAACACTTAGCTGTATATTATTTAATATTGTTTATTGAATGTGTGTGCGTGTGTGTGTGTGTGTGTATATACATCTGTGTGTCTGTGTATTCATGTGTATGTGTGTGTGTGCCTGTGTGTGCATCTGTATGTATGTATGTACATGTGAGTATGTGAACGTGTGTGTGTGTGTGTACATATGTGTGGGAATGGGTGTGCATGTGTGTGTATGAATGTGTGTGTGTGTTTGAACATGTGTGTATGTGTGTGTGAGTTTGTGTGTGTGTATATATGTATATATATATAAGTCTGTGTGAATGAGTGAGTGTGAGATTGAATGTGTGTGTGTGTGTAAGAGTGTGTGTGTGTATGCGTAAGAGTGTGTGTCAGAGTGAATGTGTGTACGTGAGTATGAGTATGAGATCCTGTATGTGTGAGTGTGTATGTGTGATTGTGTGTGAGTGAATTAGTGAGTGAGTGAGTGAATGTGTGTGTGTGTGAGTGTATATGTTGTGTTTGAGTGCTTGTGTGTAAGCGAATGAGTGAATATATGTGAGTGAATGTGTGTGTGTGATTGTGTGTGTGAGTGCTTGTGTGTACATGAGTGAGTGAATGTGTATGAGTGAATGTGTGTGATTGTGTGTGCATGATTTTGTGTGTGAGTGTGTGTACGTGAGTGTATCTGTGTGTGAGCCCAAATGACTGCATGAGGGCTGAATGCTTGACATTGTGTTTACATTTTTTTCTCAGTTAATAGATAATAAATTTGCTCTTTCCTTGACTCAAAAAATCTTGGTTGATTGGTTCCTTATTACTCACAGCTTAAGCAATAAAATACATTCTGATTTGGAAAAATCATATCTCTGTGAAAAAGAAACTCACTGAGAAGGTTGAATAGAAGGAGCCAGTTAACCACTTCTCACCAACTCATAATATTTCATGCACAGCAACAAACAGTAGGGCCAGAACTCTCCAGCCATTCACTCCGACGGGATCTTCTGGTCCTGCCAATGGTGCACCTCTGCCATGGGTTTTACAGTGGCAAGGAATGCATTCAACTGGGAATGCACCCTCAAATGGGAACAGCACTGACAATCTGAGACCAGAAGATCCCAATGGCCGGCTACCTCCCCTGCTGTGAAACACTAGCGGGTTGTGTGGAAAGTCTCACCCTCTGGCTCATTTTCATCTCCTGCTACTACAACTACTACTCTGGTGCGGCCGCACTTGGAGTACTGTGTGCAGTTCTGGTCCCCACATTACAGGAAGGATGTGGAGGCTTTGGAGAGGGTGCAGAGGATGTTTACTAGGATGTTGCCTGGTATGGTGGGGAGGTCCTATGAGGAGAGACTGAGGGATTTGGGGTTGTTTTCGTTGGAAAGAAGGCGGCTAAGAGGGGATCTTATTGAAACATATAAGATGATTAGAGGTTTAGATAGTGTGAACAGTGATAGCCTTTTTCCTCGGATGGAGAAAGCTAGCATGAGGGGGCATGGCTTTAAATTAAGGGGGGGTAGCTACAGGACGGATGTCAGGGGTAGGTTCTTTACCCAGGGGGTGGTGAGGGATTGGAATGCCCTGCCTGCTGCAGTTGTAAATGCACCTAGTTTGGAGGCTTTTAAGAGATCTGTGGATAGGTTTATGGACGAAATGGGATTGGTATTGGCTAGTGGGTCATTGTTTTTGTAACTGGTCGGCGCAACATCGTGGGCCAAAGGGCCTGTTCTGCGCTGTAATGTTCTATGTTCTATGCTGTCCTGTCTGCACTTAGCGTTTAACAAATGTTTTCTTTCACCTCTGAAAATCTTGGTTTTATTTCTCCATCTCCTTGCCAAACCACAATGCAATCTGTGCCCAAGTTCACAACTAATTGAGCTGGACTTGGAAAGCAGCCTTAGAATTTAGACTGGAACTCTCCATTGCGGCCCTCCAGAACATTCCACCAGTATTGTCAAAGTAATGGAACTACAGTGACAGAGAAAGGCCATGTCATCTTTGGCTGGGAGAGATTGCCTGAGTGTAATATAAACCTATCTCTTCCCCTGAGTTCAAAGCTTTCCATATTAATCTAAATATGAAAAGACAAGCCAGATCTCTTAGTATTAGTAAAGTATTATTTTTGATGAGTGTCATGTTTTGATTGTATATATTCATTCTGATAGCAATGGGAATAAAACTCTGAAAGTTGATGTTGAATTGCTGGTGATGGTGGAGGGAGATAAAGTCATTGGGACTTTTGAGATGTTTTTCCTCTGGGATGGAAGCAGAAGAGAATCATAAGGAGCATTGACATGGGAAATGGACCACAAACATGCTATTAATCTGGGTCATCAAACCTGTTCTTGTGGAAACTTATCATATTTGACTCCTGGAACAATTTATTTACATTGCATGTGCTCATAATTAGAATATAGGTCAAAGGAGACTGGTGCTGATGGCCTGGTAGAATGAGGCACAGCCTGGGAAATTGCTTCCCACTGCTTCTTCCACAGTTCAAGCAAGGAATTTCCCTGCCCTTGTTAAACAAAGAACAACACAACATGGGAAACAGGCCCTTCGGCCCAACAAGCCCGCACTGCCATTTTAACATTATGAGTGCCCTCCTCTACCTATGACCTTTGTCTACACCTATTGGGGAAGATTGAGGGAAGGCTAATTTTGGGACAATTTGTTACACCAATCAGCCTAAGAGCATGTTTTTGGGGTGTGGGAGGAAACCGGAGCACCCGGAGAAAACCCACGCAAGCACGGGGAGAATGTGCAAACTCCCCACAGACACCGGCCCAAATCCATGTATCTGCACAGCAAACAGTGATAGTCACTGAGCTGTCGTGTTGCCCGTCAGATGGTCCAGTTTAAGCACACACTAACGACGTGAAGCACTAGGCAACTCTCGAAGCAACATCCAAGAGCAGCCCTCGCACGTTCCACCGCGTTGGATGGCCCTTGTCTTCTAAACCTTTAGAAGACAATAGGAAAATGCAAAGTACTGTCAATAAGATGGAAGAATTTGAGCTGATGAAGGCAGAACCTGCTGCTGCTAATATGGTGCAGCCAGATCGGGTGGTGGATGTTACACAAATGCCCACAAACCCATTCATGGCCTGTGTGCCTTGGACTTGATGTGGGTATGCCGGCGTTGGACTGGCGTAAACACAGTAAAAAGTCTGACAACACCAGGTTTTAATCCAACCTATTTATTTGATAATATACTCACAAGCTTTCGGGGTTAGCCCCTTCGTCAGGTGAATGGAGAGTTCTGGCCTCAGACAGAGCATATAAAGCACAGACAGTTTAGAGATTACTGATTAGAATGCGAATCCTTACACCTAACCTGCTGTTCAAGACCTGAAGTGGCTGATAATGTGAGTGGAAGGAGCACTGATCACAGTTTAAAGAGATGTGTATTGTCTCCAGACAGTACAGTAAGTGAGGTTTTGCAAACCCAGGCAAGTCACGGGGGTTACAGATAGTGCGACATGAACCCAAGATCCCTGTTGAGACCGTCCTCATGTGTGTGGAACTTAGCTATCAGTCTCTGTTCAGCGACTCTGCACTGTCGTGTGTCGTGAAGGCCGCCTTGGAGAATGCTTACCCGAAGGTCAGAGGCTGAATGCCCATGACCACTGAAGTGTTCACCAACAGGAAGGGAACAGTCTTGCCTGGTGACTGTCGAGCGATGTTCATTCATCCGTTATCGTAGCGTCTGCATGGTCTCCCCAATGTACCATGCTTCGGGACATCCTTTCTTGCAACGTATCAGGTAGACAACGTTGGCCGAGTTGCAAGAGTATGTACCGTGTACCTGGTGGATGGTATTCTCACGTGTGATGATGGTATCCATGTCGATGATCCGGCATGTCTTGCAGAGGTTGCTGTGACAGGGTTGTGTGGTATTGTGGTCACTGTTCTCCTGAAGGCTGGGTAGTTTGCTGCGAACAGTGGTCTGTTTGAGGTTGTGATGAAGATGAACATCTCGCCAGGGCTATCCCCACACCCCCACTTCTTGCTTTCAGACAACCATACAACCTCAAACAGACCATTGTTCGCAGCAAACTACCCAGCCTTCAGGAGAACAGTGACCACAATACCACACAACCCTGCCACAGCAACCTCTGCAAGACATGCCGGATCATCGACATGGATACCATCATCACACGTGAGAATACCATCCACCAGGTACATGGTAAATACTCTTGCAACTCGGCCAACATTGTCTACCTGATACGTTGCAAGAAAGGATGTCCCGAAGCATGGTACATTAGGGAGACCATGCAGACGCTACGACAACGGATGAATGAACATCGCACGACAGTCACCAGGCAAGACTGTTCCCTTCCTGTTGGCGAACACTTCAGTGGTCACGGGCATTCAGCCTCTGACCTTCGGGTAAGCATTCTCCAAGGCGGCCTTCACCACACACGACAGCGCAGAGTCGCTGAACAGAGACTGATAGCCAAGTTCCGCACACATGAGGACGGTCTCAACAGGGATCTTGGGTTCATGTCGCACTATCTGTAACCCCCGTGACTTGCCTGGGTTTGCAAAACCTCACTCACTGTACTGTCTGGAGACAATACACATCTCTTTAAACTGTGATCAGTGCTCCTTCCACTCACATTATCAGCCACTTCAGGTCTTGAACAGCAGGTTAGGTGTAAGGATTCGCATTCTAATCAGTAATCTCTAAACTGTCTGTGCTTTATATGCTCAGTCTGAGGCCAGAACTCTCCATTCACCTGACGAAGAGGCTAACCCCAAAAGCTTGTGAGTATATTATCAAATAAATAGGTTGGACTAAAACCTGGTGTTGTCAGACTTTTTACTGACTTAACAGCAGAGACTATATCAGGGGAATGGCTAGAGTGTGAGTGCAATAGTTTTATTGGTCATCATTCCTTGCTACATAAAATCAATCCTCAATCTCATAGTCCTTGTAAAATATTACCCAATTTCTAACCTCCCTTTCCTCTCCATACTTTCACAGTAACTTCATTAATGTAAGGCTATTTGTGACACTAATAAATAAGCTTAAAAATATTGTCACCTCCCCAAATCTATGCCCATCGTTCCTCGATCTATGTCTGACATTCCTAACTGTCCCTGCTTGAATACCAAAGCAATTCAGATCTCTGACACGAATAACATTCTGTATCACTGTGACAAAGGGAAATTTTCCTCCATATCCTTCCCCACCTCCCTCTGGCCTTTGACATGTTTGACCCCACACCATCCTCCTCCAACAACCCCTTTGTTGTCCAGCTAGCTGCAGTTGCTCTTGCCTGGTTCAATTCTTATCTATCAAATTGTAGCCAGAGAATTACCTGCAATCACTTCTCTTCCTGTTCCCACTTATTACCTCTCATTCCGCCAAGCATCAGTCTAATTTAAAAGGATTTGCAGGTTGCTTTAAAAGCTGATCATATGATTTGATGGTGATGTCATTAGGGTGTTTGCACAGATTGCTGTTTACTTTCGGTTTGTATCTGTGTGTCTGTGCAGAGAGCATCTCTTTCAATAAAACCTGCTATGTGTTGCTTTGAATCTACGTGTGTAAACCACGTTCCTTTTTGTTAAAACCCACAAACATAGTTAGGACATTCCATGATCCTTTGCCTCTCCTAATTCCCAACTACACGCAATTTCCTCATCATCCAAAAACAGTGTCAGTTTCACCACGCTGAGTTTCTCCAGCATTTTCTGCTTTGATTTCAGTTTCAGCAAGTCAGTTGATTACACCCAGCTCTGCCATCTCTCTCGCCACATCCTCTTAAGTTATGGGATAGCCAGTAACTGGATGAGCAGAAATCTCCTCCAATTAAATATTGGGAAGATTTGAGTCCATGGTCTGGTTTTAAACTCCACTCCCTAGTTACCTATTCCATCCCCCTCCCTGGCAACAGTCTGACATTAAACTTGAACGTTTGCAATCTTTCTGTCATATTTGACCCCAGAATGAGTTCCTCACCACAGATCTATGCTACCTCTGTTAAAACATTACTGTTGAATTTTTTTTTCTGTTTTAAACCCTATTTCAGAAAATAGTATTGGGAAGAACCCAGGTGTATTTTACCTTCAGTCAATCAAACGACCTGGAGCCAAAACAGAGATTAATTACAGAGTGCAGATTGTAACCAATTCAGGATCGATCCCAGCCACCGCTTCTGGCTTCACTGCTTTGATGGTGTGGGTGAGCTGGGTTCAGTGGCTCAGCTATGAAGGGACACCCAATGTAAATCACAGTGTAGCTGTCCTGGTCTCTTTGTTTAAAGTGAGGCAGATTTGATAGCAGGAACCCAGCCAGATGCCAAAGTCAAAATAAATCAAATGACAAAACCTTGGAATGTTGATTATCATTGAACACTTTTCCAGGAATGATGACGTGAGCTGGGAAACAAAAACACAGAAATTCTGCACAGCTTCTTTTAAGAAACTTTAATAGTAGCATGATCACAGAATTAAAGAATTTGGAGGGTCAAGAAGAGATCATTCAATCTACTGACCCTTCTAAAACAATCTATCCCAATCCTATAGCCCTGCATATTCCCCCATCCATTCAGAATCTTCTTTCCAATCCTTTGTGACTCCTTTCCGCATTATAAATGCTAAAAACCGATTGGAAAAAGCAAGGAGGAGGACAGAGTTGTAATTAAATAGTGCCCAGAGACAAGAGATTGTCTCCCTGTATCCTCTGGGAGATCAGGGGAACATTACATTTCATTAAAATGTATGAGACTAAATTGAAAGACTTTAATTTGTTATAAATGGACTAAATATAAAGAGTCCCTTCTCTCAAGCACCCTGTAAATAAATCCCTGATCAACTCTGAGAATCCTGACACTTACTTATTTCAAAATTTCTGATTCAAAGTGTGGGATGTGATGTGGGGGAATTTCGGTGAAACCATTTGGGAATCTATCACACAATCACAGAATTGTTACGGTGCAGAAGGAGGCCATTCGGTCCATTGTGTCTGCACCAACTCAGTAAATAGGCATCATGACTTAGTGCCATTCCCCTGCCTTTTTCCCGTAACCTTGCACTTTGTTTCTATTCAAATAATCATCTAATGCCCTCTTGAATGCCTCGATTAATCTGCCTCTATCACACTTCCAGGCAGAGCATTCCAGATCTAAACTACTCGCTGTGTGAAAATGTTTCTTCCCACATCATATTTGCTCCTTTTACAAATCATTTTAAATCTGTTCCATCTCATTCTTGATCCTTATACAGGCAGAAGCAGTTTCTCCCCATCTACTCTGTCCAGCCCCCTCATGACTGGGAACATCTCTGTTAGATCTTCTCTTTTAATCTTTTTCTCTCCAAGGAGAACAGTCCCAACCTCTCCAATCTATCCTCACAACTGAAGTTTCTCATCCAGGAAACATTCTTATAAACTTCTTCTGTTCTCTTGCCAATGTGTGTGGAGGCATGGTGGCACATGGCTAGCACTGCTGCCTCACAGCACTAGGGACCCAGGTTCGATTCCAGCCTTGGGTGACATTCCTAGTGTCTGTGTTTGGGGAAAAGTTAACTCACAGTGCAAGAGTTGTTTCTTTGTTCTTGGAATGCTGCAGGGATAATTTCCTTGAACAGTGTGTGTTGGAGCCGACGAGGGAGCGAGCTATCTTGGATTTGGTGCTATGTAATGAGGCGGGTAGAATTAGGGACCTTGCGGTGAAGGATCCTCTTGGAGAGAGTGATCATTGTATGGTGGAGTTTCTGGTGCAGATGGAGGAGGAGAAAGTGGGTTCCCAGACACGCGTCCTTTGTTTGAATAGAGGGGAGTATGGTAGGATGAGAGAAGAATTGGCGAATGTGGACTGGGGGAGCGCGTTGGAAGGTAGGTCTGCTGAGGAGCAGTGGAGGATCTTTAAGGAGATCTTTCTTGGTGCTCAGCAGAAATTTATTCCGATGGTTAAAAAGGACAGTAGGAGGAGAGGTAATAAGCCGTGGATAACGAAGGAGGTGAAGGAAAGTGTTAAATTAAAAGCGGAGGAGTTTAGAGTAGCTAAGAGCAGTGGGCGAGAAGAGGATTGGGAAAGGTTTAAATGTCAACAAAGATTGACAAAGAAATTGATAAAGGAGGGTAGGAGAAGCTATGAGGCTGGGCTAGCACTTAATATAAAAAAGGATAGCAAGAGTTTTTATAAATATATAAAAAGGAAGAGGCTGGCTAGGGTGAACGTTGGTCCTTTAGAGGATGAGAAAGGGGAGCTAGTGGTAGGGGATGGGGATATGGCTAAGGTCTTGAATAACTTTTTTGTTTCTGTCTTCACGGAGGAGGACGTGAATAATTTGCCGGGTGTTAGCGATGGAAAGGTGGTAGGAATGGAGGGTCTTAATGACATTACTGTTACTGGAGAGGTGGTGCTCGACAGACTGGAGGGGCTGATTGTGGACAAGTCCCCAGGACCGGATGGAATGCATCCGAGGGTTCTGAAAGAAATGGCGGAGGTGATAGTGGATGCCTTGGGGTTATTTTCTCAGTCATTAAGGAGGAAATAGCGAGGCATCTTGAGGGGAATTGCTTGATAGGGCGGACGCAACACAGTTTCATTAAAGGGAAGTCGTGTCTGACAAATTTACTGGAGTTCTATGAGGATGTGTCTAGGGCAGTGGATAGAGGAGAGCCAGTGGATGTGGTCTTTCTGGATTTTCAGAAGGCGTTTGACAAGGTACTTCACAAGAGGTTATTGCAGAAGGTCAGGGGACATGGAGTTGGGGGTAGGGTGTTAGCGTGGATAGAGGATTGGTTGTCAAATAGGAGGCAGAGAGTGGGGGTCAATGGATGCTATTCGGATTGGCGGTTGGTGACTAGTGGGGTGCCCCAGGGGTAGGTGCTGGGGCCTCAGCTATTTACCATTTATATAGATGATCTGGAGGAGGGAACCGAGTGCAGGGTGTCGAAATTTGCTGATGACACCAAGATTGGGGGAAAGGCAAATTGTGCGGAGGGTGTGGAGAGTCTGCAGAAGGATCTAGATAGGCTGGGCGAATGGGCCAGGAAATGGCAAATGGAATTTAATGTTGGCAAGTGTGAGGTGGTCCACTTTGGTAGGAGGAATGGTAGGAAGGACTATTACTTACGGGGCGAAAAACTGCAGCAGGCGACGGTGCAGAGGGACCTCGGGGTCCTTGTGCATGAGTCGCAAAAACCCAGCTTGCAGGTGCAGCAGGTGGTCAGGAAGGCGAATGGGATGCTGGCCTTCATAGCAATGGGGATTGAATATAAAAGTAGGGAGGTCTTGCTACAGCTGTATAGGGCATTGGTGAGGCCGCAGCTGGAGTACTGTGTGCAGTTTTGGGCGCCGCACCTGCGCAAGGATATTTTGGCCCTGGAGGGAGTGCAGAGGAGGTTTACTAGGCTGATACCGGAGTTGAGGGGATTGAGCTATGAGGAGAGGCTGAATAAACTAGGCTTGTATTCGTTAGAGTTTAGAAGAATGAGGGGAGATCTTATTGAGACGTATAAGATGATGAATGGGAAGGATAGGATAGAGGTGGAGAGACTCTTCCCGCTCAAAAAAGACAATAGGACTAGGGGGCACAGCCTCAAGATAAAGGAGGGGCGGTTCAGTACAGAGTTGAGGAGGGTGGTGAATCTCTGGAATTCTCTGCCCGTTGAAGTGGTGGAGGCTGCCTCGCTAAATATTTTTAAGAAACGGGTTGATGGGTTTTTGATAAGAGAAGGGATTAAGGGTTATGGGGAGAGGGCGGGAAGGTGGAGCTGAGTCACGACAGATCAGCCATGATCTTATTGAATGGCAGGGCAGGCTCGAAGGGCCAGATGGCCTACTCCTGCTCCTATTTCTTATGTTCTTATGTTCTTATGTGTTCTCACCCTTACTATACTGTGGTGCTCAGAACTCTGCACAATATTCCAGCTGAGATCTCACTCGTGTCTTGTGTAAGTTCAGCATAATCTCCTTGCTCTTGTATTCTATACCCATGTTAACAAAGCCCAGAATCCTATATGTTTTATTAACTGCTCTCTTCACCTGTCTTTCCACCTTCAATGATGATGCTCATTTATACCTGCTCTTGCACCCTCTTAAGGATTTTATCCCTCATTTTATATAGCTCTCCATGCTCTTCCTATCAAAATGCATCACCCCACACTTCTCTGCATTGAATTTCATCTGCCACCAATCTACCCACTCCACCAACTTATCTATGTCCATTTGAAGTTCTAACACTGTCTTCCTCACGGTTTACAATCCATCTAAATTTTCTGTCATAGAGGTTTACAGCATGGAAACAGGCCCTTCGGCCCAATGTATCCCGGCCACCCCTCTTTTTTAAACCCCAAAGCTCATCCCAATTGCTCACATTTGGTCATTTTACTCATGTAACTGTCTAAACGCTTTTTAAAAGACAAAATTGTACCTGCCTCTACTACTACCTCTGGCAGCTTGTTCCAGACACTCACCACCCTCTGTGTGAAATGATTGCCCCTCTGGACACTTTTGTATCTCTCCTCTCTCACCTTAAACCTATGACCTCCAGTCATAGAAGTTTACAACATGGAAACAGGCCCTTTGACCCAACTTGACAATGCCGTCCTTTTTTTTTAAGTGCCTAAACTAATCCCAATTGCCCGCATTTACCTATATCCCTCTATACCCATCTTACCCACGTAACTGACAAAATGTTTTTTAAAAGACAAAATTGTACCCACCTCTACAACTACCTCTGGCAGCTTGTTCTAGACACTCACCACCCTCTGTGTGAAAAAATTGCCCCTCTGGACACTTTCATATCTCTCCCCTCTCACCTTAAACCTATGCTCTCTAGTTTTAGACTCCCCTACCTTTGGGAAAAGATATTGACTATCTAGCTGATCTGTGCTCCTCATTATTTTATAGTCCTCTATAAGATCACCCCTAAACCTTCTACGCTCCAGAGAAAAAAGTCCCAGTCTATCCAGCCTCTCTTTATAACTCAAACCATCAAGTCCCGGTAGCATCCTAGTAAATCTTTTCTGCACTCTTTCTAGTTTAATAATATCCATTCTATAATAGGGTGGCCATAACTGTACACAGTATTCCAAGTGCGGCCTCACCAATGTCTTGTACAACTTCAACAAGTCATCCCAATTCTTGTTCTCAATGTTCTGATCAATGAAACCAAGCATGCTGAATGCCTTCTTCACCACTCTGTCCACCTGTGACTCCACTTTCAAGGAGCTATGAACGTGCACCCCTAGATCTCTTTGTTCTGTAACTCTCCCCAGTACCCTACCACTAACTGAGTAAGTCCTGCCCTGGTTTGATCTACCAAAATGCATCACCATTTATCTAAATTAAACTCCATCTGCCATTCGTCAGCTCACTGGCCCAATTGATCAAGATCCTGTTGCAATCCGAGATAATTTTCTTCACTGTCCACTATTCCACCAATCTTGGTGTCGTCTGCAAACTTACTAACCATGCCTCCTATATTCTCACCCAAATCATTAATATAAATGACAAATAACAGTGATCCAGCAGTGATCCCTGAGGTACACCGCTGGTCACAGGCTTCCAGTTTGAAAAACAACCCTCTACAATGACCCTGTCAAGAAACCAATTTTAGCTACCTCACCCTGGATCCCATGAGATTTAACTTTATGCAACAATTTACCATGCAGTACCTTGTCAAAGGCCTTGCTAAAGTCCATGTAGACAACATCAACTGCACTGCCCTCATCTACCTTCTCGGTTCCCCTTCAAAAAACTCAATCAAATTTGAGACATGATTTTCCACTCACAAAGCTATGTTGACTGTCCCTAATCAGTCCTTGCATCTCTAAATGCCCATAGATCTTGTCTCTCAAAATACCTTCCAATAACTTACCCTTCACCAATGTGATGCTCACTGGCCTGTAGTTCCCAGGCTTTTCCCTGCAGCCCTTTTTAAACAAAGGCACAACATTTGCCACCCTCCAATCTTCAGGCACCTCACTCATGACTATTGTTGATTCAAATATCTCGGCTAGGGGACCCGCAATTTCCTCCCTAGCCTCCCATAATATCCTGGGATACACTTCATTGTAAAAAGTCTGACAACACCAGGTTTTAGTCCAACCTATTTATTTGATAATATTCTCACAAGCTTTCGAGGGGACTGCCTCTTCGTCACCTGACTTTTTACTGTGTTTACGCCAGTCCAACGCCGGCATACCCACATCATGACTACTATCGATACACTTCATTCCCAGGGATTTATCTACCTTGATGCACTTTAAGACTTCCAGCACCTCTTTCTCTGTAATATGTGCACTCCTCAAGACATCATGATTTATTTCCTCAAGTTCCCTAACATCCATGCTTTTCTCAACAGTAAATACTGATGAGAAATATTCATTTAGGATCTCACCCATCTCTTGTGGATCATAGATGACCTTAACAGGCCCTACTCTCTCCCTTGTTACTCTTTTGCCCTTTATGTATTTGTAGAAGCTCTTTGGATTTTCCTTTGCCTTATCTGCCAAAACAATCTTGTGTCCCTTTTTACCCTTCTGATTTCTCTCTTAACTCTACTCCTACAGAATCTGTGATAGCATCTGTTTCCTGGAACATTGAGCTGTCATTTACAAACTTTAGAATTGTCCACTTCACACCAAGATTTAGATCACTAACATACATCTAGTAAAGCAAAGATCCCAATACCGATCCCCTGGGAAACATCAATATTACTGTTCTTATGTCACTCGATCCGGTAGCATTATTATTTACCTTGTCTTTTCCACCACTCCTATGTCTGTTGTTATGATATCTGGCTCTTTATCTGATGTTCCCAATTTACACTGAATGCAATTCCATTTCAGGAACACATTTCAAGTGGAATTTTAACTCAATCTGATCAAAGGATATTTCTGTTTTCCGAGGTAACTGTTATACTTTCTGCATTTTTATAAGATATGAAATGTATCTTTAAGTGAAAAATAATCGGTTAACAGCTAATTCAGAAAGTTGAAAAAACACCTTCAAAACCAGAGGACTTACAGCTTCTTTCAAACTATCATACAAAACAATGTTTGAAAACTATCTTTCCTTAACAAACAATTGATCAAATTTGGGAAATTGGAGAAAATGGCCAGTTGAAACAATACAGAGTCCAAACAGAATGGAAATGAGTGAGCTTGTTTAAACTCAAAATGCTGGAAATTCTCAGCAAGTCTGGCAACATCTGTGGAGAGAGAAATAGAGCTAAAGTTTCAGGTCAATAACCTTCCTCTTTTCTGATCCTGCAGTGGGACACTTCACAGTGGGACGGGGGAGTGCCACTGACTAACACCTTCTGCTGCTTCGACCTGGACAAGAGTGTGTCTTATTAAACTACCCTTTGACCACATTCCATTTTCACACAGGCTTAGTAACTGGGGGAATCAGGAATTCATTGCCCGGCTGTGTCTGTTCTGGTTTCTGTTTTAACTGATAATAGTTTTCCGCTCTATTCTAAATCATTAAATTAAAAAAATAAAGCCCTACCACCTCTCAGCCTTACCCTCTCACTGTAAATGTTTCATATCCAATGAATAATTGTTGTTTTAAGGTTGGTAGTGATTTCTGCAAAACAAGAATGCACTTGCAGCCAGTGAGGTGACTATCCAGCAGCTTTGTATTGACTGAGGGTGGAATATTGGCCAGGATTAACTCCTGACGAGTTTCATTTCCCACCATAGGAAATCAGACCATTTTACACATCAGGCTAAGATGTATAATGACTTTGGTCAGTAGCCATTCCAGGGGTAGATAGGATACAGTTATATAAAATAAAGACAGAGCAATGGATAAGCTCAGCTGGTCTGTGGAGAGAGAAACAGTTAATATTTTGAGTTCAATATGAAACTCACCACAGATATTGCTAAATCTGCTGAGTATTTCCAGCACTTTCTGTTCTTGTTTCTGATTTCCAGCACCGACAGTATTTTCTCTTGATTATAATTATATGTAAAAATGTTAACAATAAAGCAGAAACACATCCTTCATTTGCTTAAGTTGTGATTTGTAGAGTATCCTATGTTAGGAATTGCAATTCCCCTTCAAAAAGTACACTTCCCTACAACTGTGAACCATGTGATATTTTTAACAGGATTGTTGTGTAATACAATATTCATTATGAACAGACATCTTAATCACAGTCCTCCTGTTTTCAGACGAGAAACCTGAGTCATACCCGTGCAGTAATACCCTTTTCACCATCCCAAATCTTACAGAAAGGTTTGTGAAGTGAATCTCCTGTCTCAGATCCTAACTCACACCAAGTCCTATGCACACTGGTTCACTATGGTTGCTGTTCCACTGAAACCTCCATTTTCAAACTGTCAAACTTCTCCACGGCTTCATCCCTTTCTCTCTCTGTAACCTACTCCAGCTCCCATCTTTCACATTCTTTTACATCTAGCCCGTCTACAACCCCAATTCAACTTCCAAAATCCTAAACTATGGTGTTCCCCCTCCCCTCCTCCCCACCTCTCAGGTAGCGCCCCCCCCCCTCCCCTTCACATACACACACCTCTTTGCCTGTTCCCCACTCCACCCACACACACACTTCTTCACAGCCCCCCCCCCACCCCCCTCGCATCGCCTGTTGAAGCAACTTCTGGTAACCTGAGCTAAAAGTTGTTGTTTTCGGCTCTGTCTCAGTATTGGGTCTGATTACAGGATCTCTCTGAAGGGTTTTGATTACAAAGTGAATGGCGCTACTTTATCGCGAGTTGTGTAATTTTAGTGAGGGTATTTATATTGAAGCAGTTCCCAGACAGACAAGGTCGCTGCTGTGGGAGACGCTCCTTCGGGAACAATTCCAGTTGAATTTCCACCTCTCAACTGGAGCTGTCCTTGCGGCAAAAAACCTAATTCCGAGAAAGGTGAAGTTAATTTAACTCCTTGTTGGACTCACGTACCTAAGGAACCAGTCAAAGGCGACTCCAAATATTCAACTTTGTTTTAAAACTTTAAGAAAATATTTCTTCCAGTGAATTGCTGGAGTTTTCTCTCCCTCGGCAGATGAAAGCCACACCGATCCCGATGGGCCGAATGTCTAAGATTCGGTTCTTGTTAAAGAAGTTGTTTGTGTCAAACATTTGTTGAAATACATTTACCGGTTAATAGGTTCGATCAGAAAAGAGCCGCTGGTTAAAGTTAGATTCCCTCAAAGACAATAATCCAAAATACACTGAATGATTTTACAATGAAGGGATATTGGATAGAAATGTGAAGGTCAGGATTGTACCCTTCCATTGGAGAATTTCACATAATAAGCAAAGCGATGATGGTGAGAGTTCGGCTGATAAATAAATAATCACATTTCACTAAATGGAATTTTAATAGCAACTGAATATAACAATATTATTGTGAGGTAACCTCACAATACGCTTAGGATCTGGCACAATCTAAAAGCGATGCAGTTTATGTTAGAATATAATTAAAAACTGGAGGGTGGTATGTAATTTCTGTTAACATGCAGTTGTTGTAAGAGTGATACTGAGCACATTCCGATAGTTGTAAAAGTAACTGAAGAGGATCTAACAGTGAAGCGGGCAGTGATAAATAAATTCTTTATCTGAGAGTCTGAAGCATTTTCCTTCTGTCTGTACACTCCCCTGTATTTATCGGGATATTCTCCAATTGCCAGTCACATGTTGTTCCTGCAGTTGAACCGCAGGGATGTTTTGGAGAGCTCTGTGTTCATGGTGGACAATGGGAAGTGTTCATTGTCTTGCTGCCTGCCCCATTGACAGTGCACCATGATGGCACGCAGCTCTTTCTTGAAATTATTGTTGAGGAAGCCGTAGATGATGGGGTTGATGCAGGTGGAAGTCATTCCTGTCAGATGGCAGAGGGAAAAGATGAGGTTGTGGTGGCAATGCATCACTGCTTCCAAATTCCAGTCTGCAATTGCATTAAATACATGCAGCGGTAACCAGCAGACAGCAAACCCCAGCACCAGGAACCCCAGCATCAGGGTTATCCTCCTGCTGTTTATCAGTTTGCGGTTATCTTCATAGGCTCTGTCTGAGAGCTCCCTCCTCACCCTCAGCTTCCTGTATATCCTGTAGTAACATACTGCTATAAAGGCCAGCGGTGCACAGTACTGGAAAGCCAAGAGCCATGTGGTGTAGACCAGTTTGTCCTGCCTGGATGGCCAGGACTCTGTGCAAATAGCTTCATTAAACAGCGGTGCAATGGGGACAGGAAAGTCTCGGAAAGGTTCGTCTGTTAAAACATAAAAAATCAGAAAGGGCAAGGAAATGGAACAGGCCAGAGTCCAGATCAGCAGCACTGTCAGATAGGCTTGCGGTACACTCGGTTTCCAACCAGTGGGGTTTATAATGAGCTGATGTCTTTCTAAAGCAATCATCACCAGGGATAAAATAGACACAGTCACTGACATACATTGGATAAAGGGGACCATCTTGCACAAGACTTCACCAAAAACCCAATAGTCCATCAGAGTGTAAACTATTGTAAAAGGGAGACAGAATAGACAGATGATTATGTCGGAGAAGGATAGGTTAGCGATGAGGATGTTGGTCACATTCCGCTTCTCCTGCCTGCTTATCACACAAATTAAACTAATGTTTCCGAGTAACCCAACCGCCAGCACGGCACAGTAACAAGTCACCAGGAAGATAGTGAGGGTCGCTGAGCTGGGACAGGGATTTCCAAGGTCAGGAATGATCCAGCCTGAAGTATTGAAGGGGATGGAGTGGTTTGGAGATTGCAGAATGGGATGATATTCCATGACTTGTCCACAGATAGCTCACTGGCAGCTTGGGCGGCTGGAGAACCTGTCTATCATTCTGAAACTGCCACAAAGTGATGAGAAGCTGGCCTATGGACAGCAGGGCCGGTAAAACAAACCTGTGGGAGGCAAAATCAACATGGATGCAGTTAATTTGCAGTTTAGATTTATTCCGTGAGAGACCCTTAACCTCCAACTCATACTCTGACACTACTCCCACAGTGCATTCTCAGGCAGTGGTAAACCGAAATGTTAAAAAAAACTTTGTTAGAACATGGTTACTTATTTACCACTTATCTTAATTGCTCCAGGTAATAACTACTGTATCTAGTCACTAGCCTGATAAAGACAGCAGCATCTGATTGTATTGGATCCACTTTTCATAACTGTCTCTTAGCTACACACAAATCACAATCACATACAAACAGAAAAATCACACATACAATCACAAAATCACACATACAATCACATTCACGACAAATCACACAGAATCTCACAAAATCGCGCACACAAATACACACATAATCATACTCTCACACATATACTCAAACCTTCGTCACCTTACCTGGTCCAGTTTAGGATTGGGAAGTCACAATATTCCACTCCTTTTGACAGAAGCTGCTCTGTGTAGAGGACGTGCTGTCTTAGAAAGGACTGTCTCTGCATGAGACACTGTTTAAATAGTCTTCAATCAATATTCTCGCTTTAATATGTGGGAAGAACCTCGCTAAACACCACCGCCCTCTCCTGGGGGAGGAAGTTAGAAAATGATTTCAACCTGATTGGAAAATCGGTCATTCTGCAGACAGAAGCCTCCCCACGAGTTACTAACTCCATCCTGCTGAATTGAATCGTTTGCCGGTACTTCATTCTTTCCAAATGCCGACAACGAACTTCTGTAACTGAGTATAAACTGTTTGGTATCTTCACCCAGTCGATTTTCCCCTTTAGGAAAGCCCCTTCAGGCTGAACCGAAGTGCAATTGTGCATTTTGCAGACTCTGTGGAAACCTATTGAGACGATTTGGTCTATTTGATGTCTTAAATATGAAGGTTTCTTCTGCGTACCACCTGGAATATTGTGTGCAGTTTTTCTCCCCACCTACGAAAGGATATATTTGCCCTAGAAGGAGGGTCACTAGGGCTGATACCAGGGTTGGTGAGACTGTCCTTTGAAGAAAGTTAGTTCTACTGGGCCAGTATTCATTAGAGTTTAGAAGGATGAGAGGGGACCTGATTGAAATGTATAAAATTCTAGCAGACTAGAATCTTCAGGGAATTTGTTTTCTCTGGTTGGATCTTTCATCAGGTGAGTGAGCCTGAAACTTCGAAAGCTAGTGCCAAATAAACCTGTTGGGCTTTAACCTGGTGTTGTGAGACTTCTTACTGTGTTTACCCCAGTCCAACACCAGTACCTCCACATCATTGAGAATCTGGAACCAAAGGACACAGACTCAGGATACAGGATAGACCATTTGTGACTGAAATGAGGAAATATTTCTTCACTTTTGTGATTTTTTTTGGTGAACCTGTGGAATTCTCTATCACAGAAGACTGGAGGCAAAAATCACTGAATATATTCAAAATATATATATAGATTTTAATGGCATTAAGGAATGAGGAGAAAACAGAAACAGCATTCAGATTGAGGATCAGGAACAGGCTCAAAGGGCCAATTGGCCTAGTCCCGGTTTCTATGTTAATGTGAAAAATTGTAAACATGTAAACTTGCTTTTAAAGTTATTGGATAAAAGCCTTTAACAGTGATGAATTATTGATGATTAGTCAACTCAGCCTCTAGGTATTTATTAACCAAGAATAGTGTATTGTAGATGCAGGAAATCTACAATAAAAATAGAAAATGTTGGAAATGGTCAGGCAACAAGAACTGTGACGTGGGTTTTCTCCGGGTGCTCCAGTTTCCTCCCACAGTCCAAAGATGTGCAGGTTGGTGGATTGGCCATCTTAGTATCAGGATTAGTGGGGTAAATAAAGAACAAAGAACAATACAGCATGGGAAACAGGCCCTTCGGCCCAACGGGCCAGTACCGCCTTTTTAACATTATGAGTCCCCCCTCCACCCATGACCCTTGTCTACGCTTATGGCACTCCACATTGAGGGAAGACTAATTTAGGGACAATTTGTTACACCAATCAGCCTAAGAGCACATCTTTGGGGTGTGGGAGGAAACCGGAGCACCCGGAGAAAACCCAAGCAAGCACGGGGAGAATGCGCAAACTCCCACAGACACTGGCCCAAATCCATGTGTCTGCACAGCAAACAGTGATAGTCACTGAGCTGTCGTGTTGCCCAGCATCTGGTCCAGTCTAAGTGTACACTATACATGACGTTGCAGGGATAGGAATATTATTTGCCAGTGAATGGCGGGGCAGGCTCGAAGGGCTAGTTGGCCTACTCCTGCTCCTATTTCTTATGTTCTTATGTACATAATAATAGAACATAGAACATTACAGCGCAGAACAGGCCCTTCGGCCCACGATGTTGCGCCGACCAGTTACAAAAACAATGACCCACTAGCCTATACCAATTTTCTTTTCCTTGTTGCCAATTTTCTTTTTATCCTGTTGTAAATATCACGCTTGAGAATAAAATAAAGTGGAGGTACATGCTTATTGCATTCAACAAAGTAGGGTTAGAGAAATTATACAAAGGTTTAAATTAGACTGACTAAAAACCCATTAAGCAGCCAATGATATTATAAATTAAACATATGACTAGACTTAGTGACAGCACAACATTTGTTAAAAATTCATTCATGGAATGTGGACATTGCTGTGGATCTGGAGTCACATGTAAGCCAACCCAGGGAAGGATGGCAGATTACCTTCCCCAAAGGAAACTATTGAACCACATGGGTTTTTACAACAATTTCATGATCATTAGAGTTTTAATTCCAGATATTTATTAAATTCAAATTTCACCATCTACCATGTAATATTTGAACCCAGGTCCCCAGAGCATTACTCTAGTTCTCTGGATTACTACGCCAGCAACAATACCACTACCTCTGCCGATCATATCTATCCAAATATATAACTGTAAGTTAGAACGTGCAGATGTACAAATGGAGTTAGTCACTGTAAGCTTACAGATCCAGCAAGAATTAGAAAGACAAATGAAATTTTAGCCTTTTTTGCAAGAGGATTTGAATATGCGAGTAAAGATGGCTTGGTTAGACTGAACCTGGAATACTGTGTGCAGTTTTGATTACTTTATCTTGGGGAGAATAAACCGTCTGTGCTTTATATGCTCTGTCTGAGGCCAGAACTCTCCATTCACCTGACGAAGAGGCAGTCCCCTCGAAAGCTTGTGAGTATTATCAAATAAATAGGTTGGACTAAAACCTGGTGTTGTCAGACTTTTTACTGGCGTGTTTACGCCAGTCCAACGCCAGCATTCCCACATCGAGGATAATATTGCCATAACCAGGTCCTTTGAGTTAAGGATTGGAGGTGATCTCATTGAAACCTACAAACTACTTGACAAAGTACCTCATAAGAGGTTATTGCAGAAGATCAGGGGACTTGGAGTTGGGGGTAAGGTGTTAGCGTGGATAGAGGATTGGTTGTCAAATAGGAGGCAGAGAGTGGGGGTCAATGGGTGCTATTCGGATTGGCGGATGGTGACTAGTGGAGTGCCCCAGGGGTCGGTGCTGGGGCCTCAGCTTTTTACCATTTATATAGATGATCTGGAGGAGGGAACCGAGTGTAGGGTGTCGAAATTTGCGGATGACACCAAGATTGGGGGAACGGCAAATTGTGCGGAGGGTATGGAGAGTCTGCAGAAGGATCTAGATAGGCTGGGCGAATGGGCCAGGAAATGGCAAATGGAATTTAATGTTGGAAAGAGTGAGGTGGTCCACTTTGGAAGGAAGAATGGTAGGAAGGACTATTACTTACGTGGCGAAAAACTGCAGCAGGCGACGGTGCAGAGAGACCTTGTGCATGAGTCGCAAAAACCCAGCTTGCAGGTGCAGCAGGTGGTCAGGAAGGCGAATGGGATGCTGGCTTTCATAGCGAGGGGGATTGAATATAAAAGTAGGGAGGTCTTGCTGCAGCTGTATAGGGCATTGGTGAGGTCGCAGCTGGAGTACTGTGTGCAGTTTTGGGCGCCGCATCTGCGCAAAGATATTTTGGCCTTGGAGGGAGTGCAGAGGAGGTTTACTAGGCTGATACTAGAGTTGAGGGGGTTGAGCTATGAGGAGAGGCTGAATGAACTAGGGCTTGTACTCGTTGGAGTTTAGAAGAATGAGGGGAGATCTCATTGAGACATATAAGATGATGAATGGGATGGATAGGATAGAGGTGGAGACTCTTCCCGCTCAAAAAAGACAGTAGGACTAGGGGGCACAGCCTCAAGATAAAGGGGGGGCGTTTTAGAACGGAGTTGAGGGGGAACTTCTTCACTCAAAGGGTGGTGAATCTCTGGAATTCTCTACCCGTTGAAGTGGTGGAAGCTGCCTTGCTAAATATTTTCAAGAAGCGGGTTGATGGGTTTTGATAAGAGAGGGGATTAAGGGTTATGGGGAGAGGGCCGGAATGTGGAACTGAGCCACGACAGATCAGCCATGATCTTATTGAATGGCGGGGCAGGCTCGAAGGGCCAGATGGCCTACTCCTGCTCCTATTTCTTATGTTCTTATAGGAATGGACAGGGAAGATAGATGCAAGTAAAATGTTTCCTTCAAATGGGGAGTCTAGAACAATTGAGCACAATTTCAAAATAAGCAACTTAAAACTAACTGGTGTGGAACCAGAAGAAATGGCGGAGGTACTTAATGAGTACTTTGCCTCAGTATTCACAGTGGAAGCTGATCTGGGAGATCTTGCTATGGACTTGCAGCAGATGGAAAAGATTGAGTACGTGGACATTAAGGAGGAGGATGTGTTAGAACTTTTGAATTCTATCAAAATAGATAAGTCGCCGGGACCAGATGGGATGTACCCCAGGATACTGTGGGAGGCCAGGGAAGTGATTGCAGAGCCCCTGGCGATGATCTTTGCGTCGTCAATGGAGACGGGAGAGGTTCCGGAAGATTGGAGGATTGCGGATGTAGTCCCTATTTTCAAGAAAGGGAACAGAGATAGCCCGGGAAATTACCGCCCGGTGAGTCTGACCTCAGTGGTTGGTAAACTGATGGAGAGGCTTCTGAGGGACAAGATTTATGAGCATTTGGAGAGGTCTGACATGATCAGGAATAGTCAGCATGGATTTGTCAAGGGCAGGTCGTGATTCAGGTGTAGACCATCCTTCCCCAGAATGAGCCCCAATTGCTCAAGTACCTGAACCCCTCCCTCCTGCACCAACCCCTCAGCCACGAGTTCAAACTTTCCCTCTCTCTATTCCTCTCTAAACTATCCCGAGCATTTGGAGAGGTTTGACATGATCAGGAATAGTCAGCATGGATTTGTCAAGGGCAGGTCGTGCCTTACGAGCCTAGTTGAGTTCTTCGATAATGTGACTGAACACATTGACGAAGGAAGTGCCGTGGACGTAGTGTACATGGACTTCAGCAAGGCGTTTGATAAGGTCCCCCATGCAAGACTTGTTGAGAAGGTGAGAGGGCATGGGATCCAAGGGCCTTTGGCCTTGTGGATCCAGAACTGGCTTGCCTGCAGAAGGCAGAGAGTGGTTGTGGATGAGTCTTTTTCGGAATGGAGGTCAGTCACCAGTGGGGTGCCCCAGGGATCTGTTCTGGGACCCTTGCTGTTTGTCATTTTCATAAATGACCTGGATGAGGAAGTGGAGGGATGGGTTAGCAAGTTCGCTGATGACACGAAGGTCGGTGGTGTTGTGGATGGTCTGGAAGGATGTCAAAAGTTGCAGCAGGACATAGACAGGATGCAGGAATGGGCGGAGAAGTGGCAGATGGACTTCAACGCGGATAAATGTGTAGTCGTCCATTTCGGCAGAACCAACGGGATGAACGAGTACACTATTAAGGGCAGGGGTCTTAGTAGCGTTGAAGAGCAGAAGGATCTCGGGGTCCGGGTCCACAGGACTCTTAAATCGGCCTCGCAGGTGGAGGAGGTGGTCAAGAAGGCGTATGGTGTACTGGCCTTCATTAATCGAGGGATTGAGTTTAGGAGTTGGGCGGTAATGCTGCAACTTTACAGGACCCTTGTCAGGCCTCATTTGGAGTACTGTGCGCAGTTCTGGTCGCCTCACTATAGGAAAGACGTAGGAGCTATTGAGAGGATGCAGAGGAGATTTACAAGGATGTTGCCTGGACTGGGAGGCATGCCTTATGAAGATAGGTTGAGGGAGCTGGGACTCTTTTCCCTAGAGAGGTGAAGGTTGAGGGGCGACTTGATAGAGGTTTATAAAATGTTGAGAGGAAGATAGGATGGACTCTCAGAGGCTATTTCCCCGGGTTGAAATGGTCGCTACGAGAGGACACAGATTTAAGGTGTGGGGAGGGAAGTACAGAGGTGATGTTAGGGGTAAGTTTTTCACTCAGAGGGTGGTGAGTGAATGGAATCGGCTGCCGTCATCGGTGGTGGAGGCGAACTCGCTGGGGTCTTTTAAAAGACTTCTGGATGAGTATATGGGGTTTAATGGGATTGGGGGTTATAGATAGGTCTATAGATTGGTGGGGTTGATGTGATCGGCGCAACTCGAGGGCCGAAGGGCCTGTTTGTTGTAGTGTTCTATGTTCTAATGAACAGAAATTTTAAATAAGGAGGCTGGTAGATCTTTGGAATTCTCTCTCTCAGGGCTGTGGAAGCTCAGTCATTGAATGTGTTTAAAATAGAGATTGACAGATTTCTAAATACCAATAAAATAAAGGGATATAAATATTAAGCACTGAAGTGGATGATCAGCTGTGATTGTAGTGAATGGTGGAGCAGCTCAATAGGCTGAATGATTTGATTTGATTTGATTTGATTCATTATTGTCACATTTATTAGCACACAGTGAAAAATATTGTTTCTTGCACACTATACAAATAACACATATCGATCATAGTGAAGGAAGCAAGAGAATGCAGAATGTAGTGTTAAAGTAATTGCTAGGGTGTAGAGAAAGAACAACTTAACGCAAGATAAGTCCATTCAAAAGTCTGACAGCAGCAGGAAAGTTGTTGAGTCGATTGGTACATGACCTCAGATTTTTGTATCTTTTTCTCACAGGAAGAAAGTGGAAGAGAGAATGTCTGGGGTGTGTGGCATCCTTAATTATGCTGACTGCTTTGCCAAGGCAGCAGCACGTGTAGACATCAATGGAAGGGCAGCTGGTTTACGTGATGGATTGGGCTACCTTCAGAACCTTTTGTAGATCCTTGCAGTCTTGGGCAGAGCAAGCTCTGATACAACCAGAAAGAATGCTTTCTATGGTGCATCTGTAAAAGTTGGTGAGTCATAGCTGACATGCCAAATTTCCTTAGTATTGTGAGAAAGTAGAGGTGAATTTTAGCTACAGTATCAACATGTTGGGGGAGGGACCAGGCCAGGTTGTTGGTGATCTGGACACCTAAAAACTTGAAGCTCTCGATCCTTTCTACTTCATCCCCATTGATGTAGACAGGGGCACATTCTCCTTTATGCTTCCTGAAGTCGATGATCATCTCCTTAGTTTTGCTGACATTGAGGATTGTTGCCACACCAATTCACCAGATTCTTCAACTCACTCCTGTACTCTGAGTCATCATTAGTGGTGTTGTCAGCAAACTTGAAAATTGGAGAGGAATTTGGCTGCAGTCATAGGTATGTAAAGGAATATACTACAGGACTGACCCTGTGGGGCACCAGTGTTGAGGACGATCGTTGACTAGCCTTACTGATTGTGGTCTTTGAGTTAGGAAGTTCAGGATCCAGTTGCAGAGGGAGGTGCCTACACCTTTATTCCTATAAGGGGATTACGGATGGATCTTGGGGATGGGAAAGAGGTAAATCAGAGATAACGTGTGAAACTTTTTTTTCTCTCTTAGATCAAAGACTAGTTAATCATGTTTAGAAAGATTAAGATACACAAGGGAACTGGGCTAGCAAAAGGCTGTTGTCATAAGAACATAAGAAATAGGAGCAGAAGTAGGCCATATAGTCCCTCCAGCTGGCCCTGCCATTCAGTAAGATCATGGCTGATCTGAAAGTCGTTCAGTTCCACTTACCTGCTTGCTCCCCATAACCCTTAATTCCCTTACTGATGAGAAATCTATCTACCTGTGACTTAAACATATTCAACGAGGTAGCCTCCTCTGCTTCAATGGGCAGAGAATTCCAGAGATTCACTATCCTCTGAGAGAAGTTCCTCTTCAATTCTCTTCTAAACTGCACCCACCACCACCCCCCCCCCCCCCCCCCAAATTATTTTGAGCTGTGTCCTCTAGTTCTTGTTTCCTTTCTAAGTGGAAAGAATCACTCTGCCTCTATCCAGTCTAGCCCCTTCATTATCTTATATGTCTCTATAAGATCACCCCTCAGCCTTCTAAACTCCAGCAAGTACAGGCCCTATCTACTCGATCTCTCCTCGTAAGCTAACCCCCTCATCTCCGGTATCAACCTGGTGAAACTTCTCTGCACTCCCTCCAAGGCCAATATGTCCTTTCGCAAATAAGGGGACCAAAACTGCACAGTACTCCAGTTGCGGCCTCACTTGTACCTTGTGCAACTGCAGCATGTGATTGCTGCCAATAATAAAAGGAAAAGATCACTCAGCAGATATTCTATTAAATGCCAATGAGAAGAATGATACAGTACGCCAGTCCAAGTATTATGTAAACATAGCTGACGTTCAGTGAACTCTTTGTAGGTCACCAGGAAGACATGCCTAAGTTTCTTCAATGCAAACAACTCAACTTTACAGGAAATGGGCACTGTAGGTGCAAAGATAACTTGTTCACTCTTTAAAAATATTTAAATTTTTGATATACTAAATGTCACAGAATGCCAACTAGTGGTGCAAAATAATTTTAGAATACCAATTGCTTCTCAACAGCATTTTAAATTTTGCTAGCACATTCCTAGATCAAATAGTAATACTGCAAGGTCTCAGGTTTGTTTTTAGATAAAGCAATGAGAGTCTACCCTTGAAAGGATAAGCCACCTTCTCAACAAACTAACACGTTATACCTTAATGTGTAATAAATATTCTATCATCCAATTTATCCAAAATGCATTTAGCTCTAAAGCCTCAAACCCAACTACAGGCTGCACATCCCAAAATCCTTCCTTGCAGCCCAAGTACAAATTCAATATGCTATGTTCACTCTCAAACCCTGTTTCTCTTACATGTGTATAGATCACTGGTTTGCACTTAACCTGGCTCAACCTAACTGCAGTTCTCATTCCCAAGCTGCAAATATTGACTGCTATCCTGGATATTGTGCCACTTGGGTTCAGGTGCTAGTATTCATATCAAATCTGAAGATAATAGAACAAACAGTCAGATTGATGTTTTAGCGCAGTTCTGCACCAACAAGCTGATCTTTCAGCTGTGATGTTAAACTGAGTTTGGACGAAGAACTCATGATTCTAATACTGAAACACCATGACGTTCTCCCAATGCTCTTTTTAGCTTCCTGAACAATCACTACCAACACAGATTCATTGGTCATTCATCTCATTTATTGAGAGGCAGTGGTTATGTCACCAGAGCCTCAGGCTGTGGAGACGGACTGAAATCTCACCACTAGCTGAATTTTAAATTCAATCAACAACTCTGGAATTGAAAGTTAGTCTTAGTGATGGCGACCATAAAATCATCTATTGGTGTAAAAACACATCTAGTTCGCTATTGTCCTTTAAAGAAGGAAATCTGCCATCCTTACCCTGTCTGGCCTACATGCAACTCCAGATCCACAGCAACTTGATTGGCTTTTAACTGCCCTCTGAAATGGGCAAGCAAACCACTCAGTTCAAGGACAATTAGAGATGGGGAGCAAACGCTGGTCTCTGCAACTATATCCACATCCCATGAAGGAATAACAAAATCTATTGTCATTTTGCTGTGTACATATTGGGAAGCATTGCATATCTATATATAATAATTGCAGTGGAAAATAATTCACTGGAAGCCTTGCTATGTCCCTACAAGGCACCATATAAATTGAACAATTATAAAGATAAAGCAACAGACTATGGAACATGTATGACAATCAGAGAGGACAGAAGGGAGGTAAGTTTGAAAGAAGCCTACAGAAGGAAGAGTGCTCAATCGATAGAACAGTTCAATATTTGTAAGGCACAGGAAAAGAGGAATTAAGAATGGAAGCAAAGCAGAGAAATAAATGCGAGAAGATGGTTGCAAGACTTCAATTTCCGCCTAAACATTTAAACATGAAGACCCATGACCGATGCACATTAATGTTCAAGGATTAACAGAACAGCTTCCAAACTCAGCACGAGGATCAAACTAGTATCTGCAATGTGAAAAACAAAAACAAGGGCAGCATGGTCAATTTGAAAATTTTATTTTAAAAACTTTTATTTTTTTTTACAGTTTGTACATCAGCATTAGGCATATCAGGGACAGAGGTGAGGGGAAGGTCCATGTCCCTGGCCTTGACGATGCTGAAGCATTCTGGTCCTCCAGCATTTTACAAGCAGGAATCAGTCTCCTATTTGTAGTGCTAGGCATGTGTTTACAGAAAGTCTCAACTAAACAGTAACTAAAGTATTCAGATCCAACAAACTTTATTCTGATATTTGCGCGAAGCCCTGATTTAATCCCTGTGCAATTATCCAAATCCAGATGGCTTTAAAGAAAAAGCAGCACTAATCTTGCTGAAAGTAAACTCTCAAAAGCTTGCACTTCTTAGCTTGCAACAGGTTTAATACATCATAATTATCACTAACCCTTCATTCTACTTATTTCACATGAACTGCTGCCACCAATGTCACCAGAGAAGAAAATCCACTTTGAAATTGTTCCCGGGGACCAGATTTTCATGATCCGAAGAGAAGTTATTGGAAAGAGTGCCAAGTGCCAACTGCCAACCCTCATCCCATGGCCCTGGGTTCAACAGAAGTGACGACACATTGCAAACAGAAATCAAGTTGCAGAGAGCAGTGCTTTGAGAGGTTTCCACTACAACTGTACACCTGCATTCTAACAAAACACAAATAGCGTGTGGTTCAGCAACAGGCTTTATCCTATGGAAATGAGGAAGTTAGTGACAATCCTTAACCTCACATGGTAACAATTAACCTGTTTTATTTTAGGGGGGGTGGGAAGAGGAGTGGGAGAAGCAGTATCCAGTGATACCAGTCTGGTGCCAATTTAAAAATATAAAATTGGGTAAAGAAAAACCATGAGAATTTAAAACATGCCCGATTTCTCAGCTATGCTCCTCCTTGCAGAATGTGGGAAGTGCACCCTGCTGCAGTTCCTGGGAGACCAAGTTAGAGAGTTGGAACCACTTGCGGCATAGTAGCAGAGTAGTTAGCACTGCTGTTTCACAGCTCCAGGGACCTGGGTTCGATTCCCAACTTGGGTCATTGTGCAAACTCCACAAAGACATTCTCCTCGTCTGTGTGGGTTTCCTCCCACAGTCCAAAGATGTGCGGATTAGGTTGATTGGCCATGCTCAAAAAAAAATTGCCCCTTAGTGTCCTGAGATGCATAGGTTAGAGGGGCTAGTGGGTAAATATGTAGGAATATGGGGTACGGCCTGGGTGGGATTGTGGTCAGTGCAGACTCGATGGGCCAAATGGCCTGTTTCGGTACTGTAGGGTTTCTATGATTTCTATGCACTCAAGATCATCAGGGATACTGTTGGGGGTATAGAGGGGCGGGGGGGTGGTGGTTGACCATTCAGGTGAAAGCAGCAGTCCCCAAATCTGCGACACTATGACTGGCTCTGGAGGCACAGCAGAAAAGGGTAAAGATAAAACAGGACCGTAGTGAAAGGAGACCCGGTTATTGGGGGCAGACAGGAAACTCTGGGGAGGCAATACACCATCCTGGATTTCCATTTGCAGCCAGAGTGCCAGGATCAAGGCAGAACATCTCGGAGTGGCTGCAGAACATTCATGGGGAAGGTTGAGCAGCCAGAAGTCGTTGTGCACGTTGGCACAAATCACAAATAGAAATAGGGATGAGGTCCCGACGAGTAATTATAGAGAGCAAGAAAAAAGTTTAAGAAGCAGGATCTTGAGGGTGGTAATCTCTGGATTACTTCCAGCACCACATGCTAGCTAGTGGGGATAAGAACCAGGAGAGGATGGCAGATGAATGCGTGGCTAAGGAATTGGTGTAGGTTCAGATTCTTAGATATTTGAAATTTTTTCTGGTGCAGAGATGACCTGTTTAAGAGGGATGGATTGCATCTGAACAGGAGGGGAACCAATATCCAACGATTTGGATGAGAATGTACAAGGCATGATCAATAGGTTTGAGGATGACGCTAAAATAGGTGTATTGTAGACAGTGAGAAAGGTCATCAAAAATTGTAGGAGGATCTTGATCTGGGAAGCAGATTGAGAAATGGCAAATGGAGTTCAATACTGACAAGTGTGAGGTGTTACATTTTGGAAAGTCAAATCAAGGTAGGACCTTAGGGAGTATCGTGGGACATAGGGACCTTGGAGTTCAGGTGCATGGTTCTCGAAGGGTGGAGTCACAAGGAGATAGGGCAGTGAAGGAGGCTTTTGGCATCCTTGCCTTTGAACATTGAGTATAGAAATTGAGAAGTTATGTTGCAGTTGCACAGGACATTGGAGAGGCTGCACCTGGAGTGATGTGTTCAGTTTTTGTTGCCTTGCTATAGGAAAGATGTTATTAACAGGAGAGAGTACAGAAGATATTTAGAAGAATGCTGCCAGGACTCAAGTGACTGAATTACAGGGAGAGATTGGGCAGACTAGGACTTTTCTTTGGAGTGTAGGAGACTGAGGGTTGATTTTATAGAGGTGTGTAAGATAATGAGAGACATGGATAGAGTGAATGCACTCCAAGGAATCAAGAACTAGAGGAATGAGCTGCTGGAGGAAGTGGTTGAGGCAGGAACATTGAACACATTTAAAAGGCATATATGGATAGGAAAGGTTTACAGGGATATGGGCCAAATGCGATTAATTTAGATGGGCATTTTGGTCAGCATGGATCAGTTTGGGCTGAAGGGCCACAGATTCTAAGATTGATATTAATTAGTAAGGCACACTGGCATCCTGTCAAACTGAACACTGTCAACTTCCTATTCCTCTTGAACAGGGCCTCTGTGCCGGGACCATAAAATGTGCAAATATCAGAGGATAACAGCGCAACAAACGCGTAAACTAGAATTACATGGAACGAAGAAGCCAAACAAAAAAAATGCTATCTTTATTTAATCATTCCACTTGTCCAGTGGTTAAAGATTTGAAATTAAGCTCAATTATTCAGATTCAGGCAGCAATAAGTCTCAAACTGAAAAAAACTACCTTTGTCATCTATTGTGCAAAATAAAACTTTTTAAAAAAATAGTCCCACTCTTAAAAACCTTTTAACAGCAGGTTGGCTTGTTAGATCAATAACCTTAAAAGAGTGCAGACTGATCCTAAATCTGCACTCCGGGAGTGACTTTCACTCAAAACTATGACTCTTCCCTACAGGGGAGAGCAGGACAGGGAATGGCAGCTAAGACCTGAACAAAAAGATGTCTCCAGCCATCTCTCAGCCCTCACAGTTGGATTCGTGCATCTGTATCATCACTATGAAGAACACTGAAAATTTTGTTTTTCATTCCTGAGGTACTCTTCTTCATTTGTTCTGTAAAAAAGAAACCGAATACAGATTACAAACTGGCAATTGTTTCTACAAACCGATGATATGTCTCAAAAACAATTCTGTCCAAACAACCTTTCAGCAGCTCTCCGGTGCACGTGCAGATCAATCCTTGCTGAGGGAAACATGAAAGTGTTCATCCTTTTTTCCCCAGCACAATGAGGAGTGGCTAAGCTAACCACAGGTAGAACCATAGAATTCCTATCGCACAGGGCCATTCAGCCCATTGAGTCCTCACCAACTCTAAAAGAACATCTTACCCAGGCACACCTCATTCCTAAAACCCTGTGCATTTAGCATAGCCAATCCACCTACACATTCGAGGACTATGGGAAGAAACCAGAGCACCCAGAGGAAACCCACGCAGACACAGGGAGAACATGTAAACTCCACAGACAGACACCTATGCAGGAATTGAATCCGGTTCCCTGGTGCTGTGAGGCAGTAGTGTTAGCCACCGTGTCACCATGAGTACTGTCCTTTTCTCCAACTCTAATACCTTTGAACAGCTCTTCCAGTAAACTTTTCCTACAATCCATTCTGAATCCCCTCAATCAGGTCTATAACTCAGCTCCACCACAAGACGGGAACAGCCCCTTTAGCAACAACTTGTGACTGACTACAATAAACTATCCCTCCTCAGCCTTTACAACCTTCTGAAGCACCTGGAGATGTTTTATTGTATTAAAAAAGGTGCCATAATTTTTTTATTTGAAACCTTTCACAGTGGTCTGTTCCATCCTCCTCCACATAGGAACTAATAACCCCATTTCACTAGCACCTCCCTTGGGGCTTCCACTATTTCTAATTTCTCCAACTAAATACTGAAACCAATATCTTTGGTCCCACCAAACTCCAAAGTCCTAACCACTGACTCCACCCTTCTCCATGGAAAACGTCCTTTTGTAAGATGAGTTTCTGACTGCATATCCACACCATGACTAAAATTGTCTAACCCCAACCCTGGGCAAGATTCTCTGATCGCTTCCATTCCTACCCCACAGCCATTAAGAATGGAAAATTTGACATTCATCCGAAACTCTGGTCAACGCAACGATGTGATCTCTAAACTGTCTGTGCTTTATATGCTCTGTCTGAGGCCAGAACTCTCCATTCACCTGACGAAGGGACTAACCCGAAAGCTTGTGAGTATATTATCAAATAAATAGGTTGGACTAAAACCTGGTGTTGTCAGACTTTTTACTGTGTTTACGCCAGTCCAACACCGGCATACCCACATCAATACCAGAGAATCCCAGCCATGGATGAGGTCGGAGATTTTCGGTGGCCGCCTTGGCTGATCTACTGAAATCTTCAATGTTTTAGTTACCTCTAGACCCCACTATCCCAATGCTCTCCAAGGCAGGCTCCCATTTTGAATCTTACATAAACTTGCGCTTACCCAAAATCTCTACTGCCCGTGCCACAATTTGCACCATATCCTGTTCACATACAACTCTACACACTCTGAGTGAAACTGACCGAGTCTGGCACGTTTCAATTTTACATTTTTAATGGAGGGATTATCAAATCCCTCCATCATCTTGTCTCGGCCCCTTCCTAACCACCTCCCAATCCTATAAATCTGTGAGCTCTCAGTGCTCTTTTCCTGTTCCCGATTTTAGTCAGTCCGCTTGCAGCAGTGCTTTCAGCTGCCTGGCTCAATGTTCTGGATGTGAATCTTTGGAATTTTCAACTCCAGAGGCCAACAGCTATTCAGTCACTGAGTTTATTCAAGGTTAAAACGGAGACAAGACAAGGAGATTGGGTAGCACAGTGAGCCGAGGTCAAAAGTCAGCCATCATGTCACTGAATGCTGGAACAAGAGAGAAAGGTCATATGGCTGACTCCTGCTCCTATTCATCTTTATTTAAATCTTTCTGCCCATTATCCTGTAAGATGCTCTTTTACATCTAATACTTGGACTAAGTTTTTGGTCATCTGTACTGATAGCTCCTGTGTCTTGGCACCAAACCTTGAAAGACATTTGTCAAGCACCAGGGGTTTTTCTCCAAAGCTGCTATATAAATGAAACTTGTTGAATGTTATATTCCAGATCAGTATCTGTAGAAGCAAAAACTAAATTTTCAGATTAACAGGGTGCTCAGTAGAAACATGAGCAAGTGTTTTAAACTTACTGCTGAGGTCACTGCGATCCAATAGGGCCTGAAGGTCAGAATCACTTATCACTTTCTCACTGGAGCCCTTCACCACTCTGTTGGAGAGATTAACATAACATTTCAGACAAGTAATGTTTCCAATTAGCTGATCGCCTGCACTCAGTCAACAAATTAATTAGCAATGAGTTAATCACTACAATAATTAACACAGATTCCATCAGATGAATCTGGGGCAACCATTTCTTCTTCCCGTTAGTAAGATCTTTACCCTTTGTCCTGTACAAAATCAGTGTGTTCAAACTGCAAATATTGATGAATTATACAAGGGAATAAATATCCAGTCCAAACTCATCCAGTATAGACAACACTAGAACCCAGCTAAAAGCTGAGAAATGTTTAGTGTCAATAGGGAAAGAAGCACCACTCCATAGCCTGGCACACTGCCTTCACTCCAACACAAGACTGCAGTAGGCACCTGTTCATGTATTGGACCTCAATGAGCAATTTAGTTAGTGTAAATCCTATGAGAAAAGCCCTTGGACTTCCACAACCTTTAAGGTCCTGTCCAAGATTAAGTTAGGGCAGAAAATAGACTGCATCGATTCTGGAATTAATACAAAAGCCAAATACTGTGGATGCTGAAAATCTGAATTCAAAACAGAAAATGACAGACACACTCAAAAGGTCAGGCAATATCCATGAAGACAAACAGAATTAATGTTTCAGGTCTGTGATTACAGATTGTCAGTTCTATGTTTCTCTGCAGTCGCTGCCAGACTTGCTTAACTTGCTTAGGGCGGCACGGTAGCACAGTGGTTAGCACTGCTGCTTCACATCTCCAGGGTCCTGGGTTCGATTCCTGGCTCGGGTCACTGCCTGTGTGGAGTTTGCACATTCTCCTCGTGTCTGCGTGGGTTTTCTCCGGGTGCTCCGGTTTCCTCCCACAGTCCAAAGATGTGCGGGTTAGGTTCATTGGCTATGCTAAAATTGCCCCTTAGTGTCCTGGGATGTGTAGGTTAGAGGGATTAGCAGGTAAATGTGTAGGGATATGGGGATAGGGTCTGGGTGGGATTGTGTTCGGTGCAGACTTGATGGGCCGAAGGGCCTGTTTCTGCACTGTAGGGTTCTATGCTGGTTCTAACATTACAAGGCTTCTGGAATTAAGATAATAAATATAGGGAAGCAAATGAGTGCATGGCCTAATATAATACAGCATCAGAAGAGGAAAATTTCAGAAGAACAATTCTAAACACAGCACAGAACTTTGAGACAATATAGAAAGCTAAACTCCAAATTGTAAAGAAACACACAAAAAGATGAAACAGTTTCTATTTCTTATCTACTTTACCTGTCATGATCCCGGGACTTCAGCAACTCCATCAGCTCTGTAGAATCTATACAGCTCTTAGACTGATTCAAGCCTGACTTGCCCCCTTTGAACTTATCTGAACAGGAATTGAGAAAGAGACACTTGACCACTCTGAATGAAGGTTATTATTAAGAGTACATGGTTTTAAGGATTTAACAATGCAGTAATTCTGCTCACAACTAGTACTCTGAACCCACAGTAAAGTTTTTTCCTATTTCTCATGATGGTGCTGCAGGGGAAATCGGAAATCTTGGCATTTCACACACACCCAGCATCAGTATGTCTGTCAGGTAAAAGTCAACCATACTTCAGCCCCAATTCCACCGCAGCATCCCAGCCCTGACAGAGATAATCCATTGATACTGAATCAGGAACAGTTATAGAGTAAGCCCATTTACACCAGAGTGTGGATTCAGAGTACCAAACCTCAGTGAGTGCCTTACTCACAGGGAACAATTTCATTTCATCAGCCTGGCTTGGGTTTCAGCCAAGTTAACAGAAGCTTAGGTCAACATCCAACGCATCGTGCCACCAAGTTTCTGTGAAGCTCACCTTGCTCTGGCAATGGGCACCTAAAACAGATAACCTGACCCAAAATAAAACCAGCTGATGCACTGCTAAATGAAAATCACATTAACTGAGAACAGAGTAAAGGCGAGTTGTCAAACAAAGTTCACTTTATCATTCCAACCAGGAAAATGTGCATTCAAACACTAACTTTTATGTATAACCATCTTTTCGAGTCGCCGTTTTGCTGTAGCTTTCTCCACAATCTTCTCGTCAATAGTATTAGCAGTTACTAGGCGATATATCACAACTGGTTTGGTCTGCCCAATCCGATGACAACGATCCTGAGCCTGAAGATCTGCCTGAGGATTCTGAGAGGATATAAAGTTTCAGTATTCATTCACTTTCTGTCATTGAATGAACAGAATTAAATTGATACTGGCCGCCTATTAACACTGACACTCAATGTTAATGTCTCTGCTAACTTTGCTACAGTACACCCAAGCAGATTGCCTAAAAGACACAGAAATTACAGAAACTAGAAGCAGCAATAGACCATTCAGCCCTTTGGGCCTGCTCCGCCATTCATTTTGATCATGGCTGATCATTGAATTCAATATCCTGATCCCACCCACATCTCTTGATCCCTTTAGTTCCAAGAGCTACATTAATTTCTCCTTGAAATCACACATTTTGGCCTCAACTACATTCTGTGGCAGTGAATTCCACATATTCATCACCTTCCGAGTGAAGACATTTCTCCTCACTTCAGTTCAAAAAGGTTTATCTCTTAACCTCAAATTACGACCCCTTGTTCTGGACTCCCCTCACCATCGAAAACACTCTTTCTGAATCTACCCTGTTTAACCCTGTTAGAGTTCTTTAAGTTTCTATGAGATCCCTTCTCACTCTAAAATTCAATGACTATCTTAACCAACTTAGTCTCTCCTTATAATGACAGACCTGCCACCCCAGGAATCAACCTGGCATTCTTTCGCTGTACTCCTTCCTCAGATAAGAGCAATATTCCAGGAGTGGCCTCACCAACGCCCTACACAATTGCAGCAAAACATCTCCATTCTCAAATCCTCTCGCTATGAAGGCCAACATACCATTTGCCAACTTTATGTGTGCGCTTACTTTCAATGACTGATGCATGAGGATGCCAAAGTCCTGTTGAGTATCCACCCCTCTCTCAATTTACACCAATTCAAGTAATAATCTGGTTTTCCTATTATTGCTACTAAAGTGGTTAACCTCAGTTACCCACATTTTACATCAACATCTAATGTGAAGGGCAGCTGGTGGTCCTCAAATGGTCACTTTAAACCACCTAGACAATGATTTTACTCACTCCCTTCTGCAGTTCATCCTCATTGTGATATTTGGATAAATTAAACAGCAACCTCCCTCTCTCCCCACCACACACACATTGCTGCAACTGAAGGGATGGTGATGCTTAGAGAACTGTCGTTTAAAATTTACATAACTTCTGACATAAAATTTGCAGGAAAATGTCTTTAATTATGTCATTCAGCTCCCATTCAAACAAATTGCAATAACAATGCAGAATGCAAATGGATTTTATGCAGCATGTTACAGATCACTAAAACTGTTCTCAGCACCAAGAGACCTGTGTCACTTTTGCGTTAAATAGCTCAATGTGCCCTCTTTGCAATGTAAATGTCAGAGCGAACTGCCACCAATATCCAGCACGAACGATGCAGCAGTGCTGAAAACCTACATTCCAAATGACAATACAAACTGCACTTTACTGATCAGTTACAGCAGATTCTACCTGGCGCATTAGAACAAGCCTCAGCAGGATTGGTGCTTACCCAATCACTGTCATATATAATGACAGTGTCTGCTGCCGTCAGGTTAATGCCCAAGCCTCCAGCTCGAGTGCTCAGTAAAAAGATGAAGACGTCAGGGTCACTGGTAAAACTGTTAATCTGCCAAAAGAACCAAAGGCACAGAGATTATAAATATAACTTTCCAGTGAGAAGCATGCTGTTCCAACCCACTGCTCATCTGAAACTCACTAGTGATATTTTCAGGCTTGACATAAAGCAAGAACAAGGAAAGACAATCCAGTAGGTTCTCACGATGTTTCTAGTACTTTGTGACAAATTTTGAACTGGGGACAACATCAGTATAGCATTATTTAATTGCCCATCCTGAGGACAAGAGCCTAATTAAAACATTTAATCCCTTTTATAGCATTTTTTGGCATTATAAATAGTTTTTGGGCACTCTTTTGCTGATACTTTTTTAAAAAAAACAAAGCTAAGACTTTTTAAAAACTCATTCACAGGATTTGGACTTTGCTGACTGGTTAGCAGTCATTTCCCATCCCTAATTGCTCTTGAGAAGGTGGTGATGAGCTGCCTTCTTGAAGCACTGCAGTCTCAGGTGTAGGTACACCCACATTGCTGTTAGGGAGGGAGCTCCATAATTTTGACCCAGTGATATAAAACCGTTCTTAGCTTAAAGCCAGGCAGAAGAGTAGATATTTCAAGTGATGCCCCTCAGGGAGAACGTACATTTTCCTCACGCATTGCATAAGACATGGAACCATCCAGTCGGCTGTATTTATAGTCCCTCAAGTAGCAATAGTCCATTAGGATGTCCAACATTGATGTCATTTGGGAAAATATCAGCACCTGTCAAAACAATCAAAGTCAACCTGTAAAATGCAGAATGCGGAATTGAAACAGTAATAGGGAAGTTGAGCTTTTAATGAGGGACTAGCATCTCACAGCAGGAGGAGTAATATATAGGAAAAGTGGACATGGATGTTTGTGGAACATATCCATCTTCTACCATCCTGAGTGCAATTGTATTTCAAATGGGAAATGCAACGAAATGACAAGTAGATTGGTGCCTGCCAGAATACGCTGACACTGCAGACCATCTTAAATGTCTCTGTTCCTATGTTCATTTGGTTTTGGAAGATTCAAATTTGATTGGCTAGGTTTTCATTAAGCTTCAAAAGGTGATAGCGAATACCAGGCAGCCTTGTGGCTTAATGTTTCACTTCTTTCAACAATTTGACATGGAGATGGGGGTCTGGAGTCCAAATTGATAAATCCCATCAGGCATTAAAGATTTGGGTCCAGACAGAGAACTAACAAAGGGACATGTCATTTTTAATATCAAAGAGTTGCAGATGACATTTCGGAAGGCACATTAGGGATATCAGGCTTTTATCTGATATACAATAAATTTGAATAATTGCTAATTAATTTGCTGTTGTAATTTGTGATTCAATCAGTAACGATGCAGCACTTGGTAACAAAGCTTTCTAAATCTGCAACACCACAGAAGGAGAAATAAAGAAGGAGCACAAAAAAGAGAAAAAAGGGTTAGTTTCTTGGACATGTGCATTGGTTACTTTGCATTACTACACTCTCTCTCCAGTTACCACTTCTATCATTTTAAATAAACCTCTGTCGATTATAGTCTACATTACAATCTGAAGCAAACTATTTGTTCCTCCACTTCCCAAAACCTAGACAAGAATGAAAAGGCTAAATAAGGCAACAAAAGTTTCTCTTCCACTCCTGCAGTTATATTACAAGGTTCTGGGCATGCAGGCAAGCAAGAGATTGTTTATAGCAGCGCCTTCAATAGTATTGAGAGATTCTTGTTTAAGAATCTGAGCAAAGGCCAAAATCAAACAGGAACATCCCCAGAGAAGCCCCCTCCTTAAAAAAAACCTGCACAGGCATCACATGAAGACAAAGAATATTGAGTATAATTTTTACAAATCAAAGTAGGATATAATTGAGTCAATGGGAGTAAAGGAAGGCTTAATTTTCAAACCCCACCATTTTAATTTTACAGCCAAAATACTCCTGAATTGTCAAAATCAAGTCAGAATTGACATTTATAATATGCAGCAACAGTTGCAATAGAGGTATATAAGATTATGAAGGGTATAGATAGAGTAAATAGAGGTAAACTATTTCCTATGTTAGAGACACACAGGACGAGGGGCCATGGGCTTAAGGTGAGGGGGGAGAGGTATAACACAGATATTAGAGGGAGGTTTTTCAGAGGGTAATGGGGATATGGAATGCTCTGCCAAGTAAGGTGGCGGAGACAAGCACGCTAGAGTTGTTTAACGGTAACTTAGACAGGCACATGAGTGGGTTGGAGATGGGTGGATATAGGAGATTGCTTTAAATAGGGTTCATTAGCATTGGGGCGTCCCTGGTTAGGTAAATGGATATGGTACAACAATAATGTTTTTCTCCTTTCATTCACAGGTTTTAAGTCAGTCCGCCTTGTTGTCCAACAAGGGGCATACACGTGATAGGTCGTACTTGGGCTGCTCTTGATTGTTCGAGATTGGCCTAGTGCTTCATGTCGTTAGTGTGTGCTTAAACTGGACCAGATGCTGGGCAACACGACAGCTCAGTGACTATCACTGTTTGCTGTGCAGACACATGGATTTGGGCCGGTGTCTGTGGGAGTTTGCACATTCTCCGTGCTTGCGTGGGTTTTCTCCGGGTGCTCCAGTTACCTCCCACACCCCAAAGATGTGCTATTAGGCTGACTGACAGTAATAAATTGTCCCTAAATTAGTTTCCCTCAATGTGGATGGCCAAAAAGCAATAGATAAGGGTCATGGGTGGAGGGGGGGGATACTGGTAGTGTTAAAATGGCGGCGCAGGCTCATTGAGCCGAAGGGCCTGTTTCCCGGGCTGTTTTTGTTCTTTGTCTAACAAGGGGCTTGCACACGGTGGGTCGTGCGTGGGCTGCTCCTGGATGTTGAGAGTGGCCTAGTACTTTGCGTCGTTTGTGTATGCTTAAAACTGGATCAGCAGATGGGCACCACAACAGCTCAGTGACTATCACTGTTAGCTGTGCAGATACATGGATTTGGGCCAGTGTATGTGGGAGTTTGCGCATTCTCCCTGTGGTTGCGTGGGTTTCCTCCGGGTGCTCTGGTTTCCTCCCACACTCCAAAGATGTGCTCTTAGGCTGATATATGTAACAAATTGTCCCTAAATTATTCTCCCCGAATCTGGTTTCCAATGGGGGTACCATAAGCATAGACACGGGTCAAGGGAGGTGTAGGAAAAATACATTGTTAAGATGGCGGCGCGGACTCGTTGGGCCGAAGGGCCTGTTTCCCGAGCTGTGTTATTCTTTGTTCTATGGACTTGCACCCCCCAGGTCCCTCTGTGTCTACACTCCTGATGGTATAGCTCCTATCTACATTAGATCTACCGAAATGCATCACTTCGCATCTATCTGGATTAAATTCCATCTGCCATTTCTCCGCCCAATTTTCCAGCCTACAAGAGGAAGGATGGGAAAGGTAGGATTAGAGAGCCGTGGGTAACTAGGGATATTGAGGACCTGGTCAGGAGAAAGAGGGAGGCGTACACTAGATCTAGGCATTTGAGGACAGAGATAGCGTTAGAAGAATACAGAGAATGTAGGAGAGAACTTAAAAGGGGCATCAGAAAGGCAAAAAGGGGCCACGAAATGGCTTTGGCGGGTAGGATTAAGGAAAATCCTAAGGCATTTTACTCCTATATTAGAAACAAAAGGATGGTTAGAGGGAACATTGGTCCTCTCAGGGGCAGAGGAGGGGAACTATGCTTGGAGCCTGGGGGAATGAGGGAGATCTTGAATGAATACTTTGCGTCGGTATTCACGCAGCAGAGGGGTCTGATCTCTGCTGCTGTGCTTGAGAAGTTTGAGGATCCGTTGAGGGAAATAGTCATCACGAGGGAAAAGGTGTTGGGACTTTTAGACAGTATAAAGACGGATAAATCTCCGGGGCCTGATGGCAATCTATCCTAGGCTGCTAAGGGACGTGAGGGATGAAATTGCTGGGCCTCTGACGCAAATCTTTGTCTCTTCTTTGGACACAGGTGAGGTCCCAGAGGATTGGCGGATTGTAAATGTAGTACTGTTGTTTAAGAAGGGTCAGAGGGATAACCCAGGGAACTATAGGCCAGTGAGCTTGACTTCAGTTATAGGCAAGATAATGGAGAGAATCCTCAAGGATAGGATGTATGAGCATCTGGAGCGCTACAATCTGATCAGGGATACGCAGCATGGCTTCGTTACAGGGAGGTCGTGCCTTACGAATCTATTGGAATTTTTTGAAGAGGTGACAAAAACGGTTGACGAAGGACAAGCCGTTGATGTTGTCTATATGGATTTCAGTAAGGCGTTTGACAAGGTCCCTCACGGTAGGCTGATAGAAGGTGAAGGCTCATGGGATACAAGGCCAGGTATGTAAATGGGTGGAGAACTGGCTTGGGGGGAGGAGGAGACAGCGGGTAGTAGTGGAAGGCTCCTTTTCCAATTGGAGGTCTGTCACCAGTGGGGTGCCGCAGGGCTCTAGGACCTCTACTATTTGTAGTATATATTAATGACTTGGAAGAGGGGGTAGGAGGTGTGATCAGCAGATTTGCTGATGACACTAAGATGGTTGGATTGGCAGGTACTGAGGAGCAGTGCCTGGCAATGCAACAGGACATAGACAGGCTGGTAGACTGGGCAGATAGATGGCAAATGGAATTTAATCTGGAGAAATGCGAGGTGATGCACTTTGGCCGGAATAATGTGGAGGGGAGTTATACGATAAAAGGTAGAACTATCCGGAGTATAGATACGCAGAGAGACCTGGGGGTGCAGGTACACAAGTCCCTGAAGGTGTCGGTGCAGGTGCAGAATGTGATGAGGAAAGCGTATGGCATGTTAGCCTTCATAGGAAGGGGTATAGAATATAAGAGTAGGAGTCTGATGTTGCAGTTGTATAGAACGTTGGTTAGGCCTCACCTGGAGTACTGCGTCCAGTTCTGGTCGCCGTACTACCGGAAGGATGTAGAGATCCTGGAGAGAGTGCAGAGGAGATTTACCAGGATGTTGCCTGGTATGGAAGGGCTGTCTTACGAGGAAAGATTGAACGCACTTGGGCTGTTTTCCCTTGAGACACGTCGGCTGAGGGGGGATCTAATAGAGGTTTATAAGATTATGAAGGGGATAGATAGAGTAAATGGTGGTAAGCTTTTTCCGCTATTAGAAATGGATAGAACGAGGGGTCACGGGCTTAGGGTGAGGGGGGCTAGATATAAGACTAATATTAGAGGGCAGTTTTTCACACAAAGGGTAGTGGGGATGTGGAATGCACTGCCGGAGTAAGGTGGTGGAAGCAGGCACGCTAGGGTTGTTCAAGAGTCACTTGGACAGCCACATGAGCGGTCTACATATAGGGGGATATAGCAGGCCTTACTAAACATTGTAGGCTTGGGGTTCAGTTTTAGCCTCAGGGATATAGAGTCTTTTTAATAATGAATTTTTTATCCACAGGCATTTAAGTCCAGCAAGGGGCATGCGTGCGGCAGGTTGTGGTGGGCTGCTCTTGGATGTTGCTTCGGGAGTTGCCTACTGCTTCATGTCGTTGGTGTGCGTAAACTGGACCATCTCGAGGGCAACATGACAGCTCAGAGGCTATCTCTGTTGCTACGCGGACACATGGATTTGGGCCTGTGTCCGTGGGAGTTTGCGCGTTCTCCCCATGGTTGCGTGGGTTTCCTCCGGGTACTCCGGTTTCCTCCCACATCCCAAAAATGTGCTTTTCGGCTGATTGATTGGGTAACAAATTGTCCCTATATTGGACCTCCCTGATCCTCACACATTAGGCATAGACTAAAATCATGAATAGGTCACTGACCATGGGACGGCGGCGCGGGCTCGTTGGGCCGAAGGGCCTGTTTCCCGTGCTGTGTTGTTCTTTGTATATCCTGCTGTATTCTCTGACAATGTTCATCACTATCTGCAAGTCTAGCAATCTTTGTGTCGTCCGCAAACTTACTGATCTATATATATATATATATCACTAACAGCAGAGGTCCCAGTATAGACGCCTGTGGAACACCACTAGTCACAGACTTCCATCCAGAAAAAGACCCTTCCACTGCTACCCTCTGTCTTCTATGGCCAAGCCAGTTCTCCATCCATCTAGCTAGCTCCCCTTTTATTCCGTGAGATTTAACCTTTTGCACCTGCCTGCATGAGGGACCTTGTCAAACGCTTTACTAAAATCCATGTAGACGACATCCACGGCCTTTCCCTTGTCAATCGTTTTTGCCACCTCAAAAAACTCAGCCAAGTTTGTGAGGCATGACCTCCCTCATACAAAACCATGCTGTCTATCGTTAATGAGATTATTACATAATAAGAACATAAGAAATAGGAGCAGGAGTAGGGCAACTAGCCCTTCGAGCCTGCCCCGCCATTCAATAAGATCATGGCTGATCTGTCTTGGCTCAGTTCCACATTCCTGCCCTCTCCCCATAACCCTTATCTTATCAAAAACCCATCAACCCGCGTCTTAAAAATATTTAGCGAGGTAGCTTCCACCACTTCAAAGGGAATTCCGTTCTAAATGTCACATATCCTAAGGATCTTCTCCAACAACTTCCCTACCACGGACGTCAAGCTCACCAGCCTATAATTACCCGGGTTATCCTTGCTATCCTTCTTAAATAACGGGACCACATTTTCTACCCTCCTCTGGGACCTCACCTGTGAAAAGTCTGACAACACCAGGTTTTAGTCCAACCGATTTATTTGATAATATTAAATATAAATCGGTTGGACTAAAACCTGGTGTTGTCAGACTTTTTACTGTGTTTACGCCAGTCCAACGCCGGCAAACCCACATCATGACCTCACCTGTGTCCAGTGAAGAGACAAAGATTTCTGTTAGAGGCTCAGCAATTTCACCTCTCGTCTCCCTGAGCAGTCTAGGATAGATGCCATCAGGCCCTGGAGATTTGTCTGTCTTAATGTTCCCTAAAAAACCTAAAACTTCCTCCCCTGTAATTGAGATTTTTTTCTAATAGGTCAACACATCTCAGATACTACCAGTCAACATGTCCCTCTCCTTTGTGAATTGATGCAAAGTATTCATTTAGGATCTCACCTACTTCTTTGAGTTCTAAGCATAATTCCCCTCCTTTGTCCCCAAGGGATCCAATCCTTTCCCTGACAACCCTCTTGTTCCTAATGTATGTATAAAATGCCTTAGGATTCTCCTTAATCCTGTCTGCCAAGGACATCGTGACCCCTTTTTGCCCTTCTAATTCCCTGTTTGAGCACTTTCCTACTTCTCTGTATTCCTCCAGTGCTCCATCTGTTTTTAGCTGCCTGGACCTTACGTATGCCTCTCTTTTCTTTTTGATTAGAACATAGAACATTACACCACAAACAGGCCCTTCGGCCCTCGAGTTGCGCCGATCACATCAACCCCACCAATCTATAGACCTATCTATAACCCCCAATCCCATTAAACCCCATATACTCATCCAGAAGTCTTTTAAAAGACCCCAGCGAGTTCGCCTCCACCACCGACGACGGCAGCCGATTCCATTCACTCACCACCCTCTGAGTGAAAAACTTACCCCTAACATCACCTCTGTACTTCCCTCCCCGCACCTTAAATCTGTGTCCTCTCGTAGCGACCATTTCAACCCGGGGAAATAGCCTCTGAGAGTCCACCCTATCTATTCCTCTCAACATTTTATAAACTTCTATCAGTTCGCCTCTCAACCTTCGCCTCTCTAGGGAAAAGAGTCCCAGCTCCCTCAACCTATCTTCATAAGGCATGCTTCCCAGTCCAGGCAACATCCTTGTAAATCTCCTCTGCACCCTTTCAATAGCTTCTGCGTCTTTCCTATAGTGAGGCGACCAGAACTGCGCACAGTACTCCAAATGAGGCCTGACAAGGGTCCTGTAAAGTTGCAGCATTACCTCCCGACTCCTAAACTCAATCCCTCAATTAATGAAGGCCAGTACATCATACGCCTTCTTGACCACCTCCTCCACCTGCGAGGCCAATTTAAGAGTCCTGTGGACCCGGACCCCGAGATCCTTCTGCTCTTCAACGCTACTAAGACTCCTGCCCTTGATAGTGTACTCGTTCATCCCGTTGGTTCTGCTGAAATGGACGACTACACATTTATCCGCGTTGAAGTCCATCTGCCACTTCTCCGCCCATTCCTGCATCCTATTAGACCCACAATCTCCCTGGTTATCCACGGCTCTCGAATCTTACCTTTCCTATCCTCTCTTTTTACAAGCACATGCCTGTCCTGCACTCCTATCAACTGCTCCTTAAAAGACTCCCACATGCCAGACGTGGATTTACCCTCGAACAGCCTCTCCCAATCAACAGCCACCAAATCCTGCCTAATTCGGCTGTAGTTAGCCTTCCCCCAATTCAGCACCTTACCCATAGGACAACACTCATCTTTTTCCATACTATCCTAAAGTTTACAGAATGGTGGTCACTATTTGCCACATGTTCCCCTACTGAAACTTTGATGACCTGACCGGGCTCATTCCCCAGTACTCGGTCTACTATAGCCCCTCTCTAGTTGGGCTATCAACATTTTGTTCCAAAGATCCTTCCTGTACGCATTTTATAAATTCCTCCCCGTCCAGACCCCCAGCCCTAAGCGATTCCCAATCTATACCAGGGAAATTAAGTCTCCAACTACAACTACTCTATTTTTTCTGCACCTATCCAGAATCTTACACGTCCATTCCTCAACTTCCCTTGGGCTGTTGGGAGGCCTGTAGTACACCTCCAGCATAATGACTGTGCCCTTCCTGATTGAGCTCCACCCACAGTGACTCATTACATGACCCTTCTAAATTGTCCACCCTCTGTACCATGTAGCATGCTCCCTAACCAGTACTGCTACTCCCCCACTTTTCCAGTCCCTTCGCTGGCACGCCTAAAACATTTATACCCTGGAATATTCAGCTGCCAGTCCTGTCTTTCTTTTAACTAAGTCTCTGTCATTAATACCATATCCATCCAAGTTCCATGCAAGCATTAAGGCCCTAGGTTCGTCTGTTTTGCCCATTACGCTCCCTGCATTGAAGCAGATGCACTAGAGACCTCCAGGCCCACTGAGGTCTTCCTCCCCCAGAATGCTCTTCCTTTTAGATAGCCTTGTCCTGGCTCCAAGCTCATCCCCAGCCTCTATGCCTATTGACCCATTGTTTTGATCCCCACCCCCTGCCACATTAGTTTAAACCCACCCGAACCACACTGGCAAAACTCCCAGCCAGGAAATTCGTTCTTTGGTTCCTGGAATTAGTGTTTTTAAAAGAACAATGTGGTGAACCTTTGCTGTACTAGTTCCAAATACATACATCCTTACGTATGGAGACCCAAACTGCCCACAGTACTCCAGGTGTGGTCTCACCAGAACACTTTACACTTGGTGTAATGCCTTTTCTTCAATGCTTCGAATGCACCTTTTACCATTAACCCAAGCTGAGATACGTTTTTACACACCCATGATAACACTCCAGATGAGTACACTGGTCACGGGGCCCAAAACTACAATTCTTACAGCAAAGTCCAGCTCTAGCTGATTTCACCTAGCTGATCTGTCTGATCTCCATAGCCTGTAGATGAGCTGGAATGTGCTTCTGTTCCAAATTCACTCAGTTGATTATATTGCAAGCAGCAGTAGCAGTCCATGTCTTCAGTGCAATTTGCATTTACCCAATAGAGATTGTGTGCTGCACAAAATTTTAAAGCACAATTAATGATGTCCTAAGATAAATTTGGGGTAAATATTAACACACACACACTTGCGTCTTATAGACTGAGTTTGTACACTACCTAAGAACCAGCTGAAAGAAGCAAATTCCAGAAAATCAAAGCATTTTCAATCCAAGCCCTTGCCAAAATTAGACTTCTTGAGGCAAGGCTCACTGAATTGAACATAGAACATCACAGCGCAGAACAGGCCCTTCGGCCCACGATGTTGCGCCGACCAGTTACAAAACAATGACCCACTAGCCTAAACCAATCCCTTTACATCCATAAACCTATCCACAGATCTCTTAAACGCCCCCAAACTAGGTGCATTTACAACTGCAGCTGGCAGGGCATTCCAGTCCCTCACCACCCTCTGGGTAAAGAACCTACCCCTGACATCAGTCCTATAACTACCACCCCTTAATTTAAAGTCATGCCCCCTCTTGCTAGCTTTCTCCATCCTAGGAAAAAGGCTATCACTATCTACCCTGTCTAAACCTCTAATCATCTTATATGTTTCAATGAGATCCCCTCTTAGCCGCCTTCTTTCCAGCAAAAACAACCCCAAATCTCTCAGTCTCTCCTCATAGGATCTCCCCTCCATACCAGGCAACATCCTGGTAAACCTCCTCTGCACCCTCTCCAAAGCCTCTACATCCTTCCTGTAATGTGGGGACCAGAACTGCACACAAAACTCCAAGTGTGGCCGCACCAGAGTTGTGTACAGTTGCATCATGACGCTGCGACTCCTAAATTCAATCCCCCTACCAATAAATGCCAAGACACCGTATGCCTTCTTAACAACCTTGTCTACTTGATTCCCAATAGGATGTGCAATAGGTCACATGTTCCCTTGATGTGCAATAGGTCACATTTCAACAAGCATTCAACTTTGTTATCCCACCAGGAACTGGGAATAACTTGCAATCTTTGAGATTGTTTTGGTTGACTTTGGTCCTAAACATTGTGATTTCAGGCGTTTCCTATTTGTTTTTGAGTGAAGTAGCATTGTTCAAAGAATAAGCAATTTGAATCTACGCAGGAAGAGACATGGACAACTCACCTTGTGTCCTGTTCTCCTCAGTTCTGGCAGCATTCGGTCCAAAATGAGAATTTTTCCTGAACTTTTCACCAACTCTTCATCTATCTACAGGACAAAGATTGAAAGTGTACCATGATACATGTCTAAAGAATGCAAAAAACCCAACTTCATATTGATTCAGAAATTAAATAGTTGTTCAGTTAATAAAGTTATAAAATTGATTGTTGGTTTATAAATAGGTTTATAAAGTAAAAGAGGAAATATTAAGTATGTACAGATCACTTGATGGGCCCAAATAAAATATCACGCCCAATTTCTGAGCCCTGACTGTAGGAAGGATCTTCTTGTCATGGTGAGGGTTGAGCCACGTAACACCCAGAATGAAAAAAGGTAGAAACCAGAGAAAAAGGAGCTGCTTTTAACTAGAATATAGAAAGTCAAGGAGATTTCAGAGATGTTGAAGTTTATGAAAGACACTGGGTAAGATAAAAGGGGAAAGATTACAAAGTTTAAAATCATTGCAAAAGGAGGAAGAGATTAAAAATGGTTTGTTGGAGCCTGGATTGTCCTACTAGAAACAATGGGAAAAAAAAGCCCATTGAAAGGACTTTTTAAAAAACATTCATGGGTATGGGTATAAGGGCAAGGATTGGGAGAGTACACATGGTTCAGTTTTACACCCAAAACATTTTCACCAAGGAAACTCTGAATACAATAAAAGTTATTGGGAAACTAATGAGTTGCAAAAAAAGTTTGCCTACCAAATTTGTTAACAACAAATAATTTTCTGTTCTCTTACTAAAACTAGGTACTACGATGCAGCATATCGCAGCTATGAGTAGGTTGCATATCCTACACTCTGCTGACCTTGGATATGATGTGTACACTTCTCTGCATCAAAGAAAATTAAGATCCCTTGCTGCATGGATGACACTTTTGTTTATACTTCCTTTCCAGCAGAGTACGTTAACAAGGACAATAGGGCACTTGCAGATAACACCACAATAGACCACTGACAAACAGATTTAATGAAGCAAGGACTGATCAGGGTGTATGGAGTGTCAGGGAGGGGTAGTACCTCTGGTGGGGGAACATGTTGCATCCTTTTCAGAGCTGTTTGTCCATGTTCTGTCCCTACCTGGCACTTAGCTCTCACCTGTGGCTCCCTGTAGCTGTTTGCCCGGGGTGTGGCCGCTGTCGCATGCAACGGCTTTAACAAGCCGGCTAAGTTGAGGGTGGCCAACAGGTCTCAACCCTTAGTGAGATAGGGAAATGAGGCTATTAGGAGAGAATTAGGAGAGAAATAGGTTGGACTAGGAGATTACAGGGACTGGGTACGTCCGAAATGTGGAGTTTTTTCAAGGAGCAGCTACTGCGAGTCCGTGATAGGTATGTCCCTGTCAGGCAAGGAGGAATTGGTAGGGCTAGGGAACCGTGGTGCACCAAAAAAGTTGATTCGTTGGTTAAAAGGAAAAAGGAGGCTTATGTTCGGATGAGACGTGAGGGCTCGGGTAGTGCACTAGAAAACTTTAGATTGGCTAGGAGGGAGTTGAAGAGTGAGCTAAGAAGGGCTAAAAGAGGACATGAGAAGACTTTGGCTGATAGGGTTAAGGAGAATCCTAAGGCGTTCTATAGGTATGTCAAGAATAGAAGGTTGGTTAGGGCAAGATTAGGGCCAGTTATAGACAGCAGAGGGAAGTTATGTGTGGAACCAGAGGAGATTGGAGAGGCATTGAACCAATATTTGGTGTTCACGCAGGGGGACATGGATATAGCTGAGGAGGACACTGGGTTGCAGGGGAGTAGAATTGATAGTGTTACAGTTGATAAGGAGGATTGCTGGATATTCTGGAGGGTCTGAAAATAGATAAGTCCCCTGGTCCGGATGGGATTTACCCCAGGATTCTCTGGGAGGCAAGAGAAGTGATTGCAGAGCCTCTGGCTCTGATCTTCAGGTCGTCGTTGGCCTCTGGTATAGTACCGGAAGATTGGAGGTTAGCGAATGTTGTCCCATTGTTTAAGAAGGGGAACAGAGACTTCCCCGGGAATTATAGACCAGTGAGTTTGGGGGCGTTTAAGAGATCCGTGGATAGGTTTATGGACGAAAAGGGATTGATTTAGGTTAGTGGGTCATTGTTTTGTAACTGGTCAGTGCAACATCGTGGGCCGAAGGGCCTGTTCTGCGCTGTAATGTTCTTGTCTATCCCAGCACATAAAGACAGACAGCGGATTGAGCGAACAAGACCAATGGAAGGTCCAATGATCAAGAAGGCAGTCTCTGCAAGCTTCGTGGAACGCAGAGTAGAACAAGATACAGAAGACCTCCTGGTGATCCACTGCGCCTAGTCCCATCTCCAGCTGTCTTGACTCTTGTCTTGCCACAGGATCCAGATGGGAATTGGGAAGAGAGAGTGAGGCTGACGCTGCGCAACTCTCCCTCACTTTAATCCAAATCAAGCGCTAGTCTTGACTCCATCATCATCCTGTCCAACCTTTGAAGTCCTATGGCGATGGGCGAGTGACAAAGCAGGTGCGGATACACTGGGAGCAGTAGTCATGGACCTGCACGCAGGCGGTTCAAGTCTAATGGTTGTTTTCTGCTGATCGAAGCAGCAGTGAAATTCGGTGTCTACCTGGGTGACTGAGTGAGCAGTCCTCTTCAGGAACACGCTGCTCACATCAGTAAATGAGAAAGGGTCTAGAAAAGGTGCCCGAAACATTGCCTGTGTCACTACATCCTGGCCAGTTTACCACGGCTGGCAGGGAACCCATCTTGCGGTCGAACAAACAAAATAAAACACAAGGTGACACCGCTCACCATTGGCACTTGGAATGCGCGCACGCTTTTGGACAACCCTACAGCAGACAGACCAGACGAAGAACAGCCTTAGTTGCCAGTGAGCTTGCAAGATACAACACTGACATTGCAGTCCTGAGCAAAACTCGTCTTGCCAATGTAAGTCAGTTGACTGAAACTGGAGGTGGATACACTTTTTTTCTGGAGCGGCCACAGCAGTGATGAACGTTATGATGGTGGAATTGGATTCGCTGTCAGAAGTCACCTTGTTCGGAAACTTGCTAGGCTACACACGGATGTGAACGACCGGTTATGACATTACAGCTTTCGCTATGGAACAGAAGTCAAGCCACCCTGATCAGCAACTATGCCCCTACAATGAACAACCTGGACGAGATGAAAGACAAATTCTACGAAGAACTAGACGCCTACCATCAGCAGTCAGCAGTACCGACAAGCTGATCTTACTTGGCGATTTCAATGCAAGAGTAGGGTGTGACTCTGCAATCTGGCAGGGAATCATTGGGAGGCATCGAGTGGACAAATGTAACAGTAACAGCCTACTCTTAATGAAAACCTGTGCAGCACACGACCTCATCACCAACACAACTTTCCATCTGCCTACCCATAACAAGACCTCCTGGATGCACCCCCACTCTAAGCAATGGCATCTTATTGACTATGTCATTGTCAGGAGAGATAACAGGCAAGATGTCAGAGTGACCAAGGTCATGTGTGGTGCTCATTGCTGGACAGATCACAGACTCATTGTCTCCAAAATGAGGCTCTGCACCAGACGCAAGAGGTGACCACAAGAAAGCAAGGTTATGAAAAGAATCAATGCGGCCAAGCTAAAGAACCCCAGCATAGCTACAGCACTGGCTGAAGACTTAGAAATCAAGCTTGCTGACCTACACCTCACAGGCAGCGCTGAGGACGACTGGGAACGCTTCAGGGATGCTTTCCATTCATCTGCACTAAAGATGCTCGGGCCCTCTACTCACAAGCAGCATGTGTGGTTCGATGAGAACGATGAGGAGATACAGGCTCTACTTGTTGAAAAGCACCGTCCTCATCGGGCCTGTCAGAACGACCCAGTGGACCAGTTCACTTATCTTGGCAGCACCCTCTCCCAAGCAGTAACTATTGATACAGAAGTTAACTGCAGGATAGCAAAGGGAAGTTCTGCTTTCGGTAGACTGCTCGTCACTGTATGGGAATGTCGAGGAATCAACCCAACAACAAAACTGAAGGTCTACAGCACCGTGGTACTCATCACCTTCTTACATGCCTGTGAAACGTGGACTATGTATTGAAGGCATGCAAGACAGCACAATCATTTCTACGACTTGTCTTCGCAGAATATTATGCATCAGATGGCAAGACAAAGTACCAGACACTGAAGTTCTCTCTAGAGCAAGTCTACCATCAGTCCAAACACTGCTGATGAGAACAGACCCGGTGGGCAGGTCATGTCATCCGTATGCCAGATGAGCACATACCCAAGCAACTCATAAGAACATAAGAAATAGGAGCAGGAGTAGGACCTGCCCTGCCATTCAATAAGATCATGGCTGATCTGAAGTGAATCAGTTCCACTTTCCCACCTGTTCCACATAACCCTTAATTCCCTTATCCATCAGAAATCTATCTACCTGTGACTTAAACATATTCAACGAGCTAGCCTCCACCACTTCAATGGGCAGAGAATTCCAGAGATTCACCACCCTCAGAGAAGAAGTTCCTCCTCAACTCTGTTCTAAACTGCCCCATCTCAGGATGGGCAGTAATATGGGCACAATTGCCCAGAGGGCCCTTGGGCTAACATGGAATATTTCTCATACTTAGGTTAATTACATTGAAAGGTGAAGGGGAGCTTGGTCATTCTATTCCAACAGTCAAAACAGCCTGAATTATACACTAACATAGATCGCCCACGTCAGAAGCAGAAGGGCATTTTGGTTCAAAATGGAATACTAAATGCTGTGAGTCCACTGAGGCTGATAAGGATATCAAACAGTTTTCACCTTAAACTCCTGGGTTTTGGGGTCCAGTGGGTATTCAATTAAGTATGGGTGGTTACAGCATTTCCTGAGTAACATCAGCACATTCTGCAATTTCAGGTGGACTTCCTTATCTTGTGGGATATCCACATCCAACACAGGCCTGTAAGAAAATGAGAGAGACAGCAAGTTACATTCAGGACAACCAACTAAGAAATAAGAACATAAGAAATAGGAGCAGGAGTAGGCCATCTAGCCCTTCGAGCCTGCCCCGCCATTCAATAAGATCATGGCTGATCTGTCGTGGCTCAGTTCCACATTCCAGATGTGGCTTGCCTGCAGAAGGCAGAGAGTGGTTGTGGATGGGTTTTTCTGAATGGAGGTCAGTCACCAGCGGAGTGCCTCAAGGATCTGTTCTGGGACCCTTGTTGTTTGTCATTTTCATAAATGACCTGGATGAGGAAGTGGAGGGATGGGTAAGTAAGTTCGCTGATGACACTAAGATCGGTGGTGTTGTGGATGGTCTGGAAGGATGGCAAAAGTTGCAGCATGACATAAATAGGATGCAGGACTGGGCAGAGAAGTGGCAGATGGACTTCAACGCAGATAAATGTGTAGTCATCCATTTTGGCAGAACCAACGGGATGAACGAGTACACTATCAAGGGCAGAAGTCTGAGTAGTGTTGAAGAGCAGAAGGATCTTGGGGTCCGGGTCCACATGACTTTTAAATCAGCCTCGCAGATGGAGGAGGTGGTCAAGAAGGCGTATGGTGTACTGGCCTTCATTAATCGAGGGATTGAGTTTAGGAGTCGGGAGGTAATGCTGCAACTTTATAAGACCCTTGTCAGGCCTCATTTAGAGTATTGTGCACAGTTCTGGTCACCTCACTATAGGAAAGATGTAGAAGCTATTGAGAGGGTACAGAGGAGATTTACAAGAATGTTGCCTGGACTGGGAGGCATGCCTTATGAAGTTAGGTTGAGGGAGCTGGGACTCTTCTCCCTGGAGAGACGAAGGTTGAGAGGCGACTGATAGAAGTTTACAAAATGTTGAGAGGAATAGATAGGGTGGACTCTGAGGCTATTTCCCCGGGTTGAAATGGTTGCTACGAGAGGACACAGATTTAAGGTACAGGGAGGGAAGTTCAGAAGTAATGTTAGGGGTAAGTTTTTCACTCAGAGGGTGGTGAGTGAATGGAATCGGCTGCCGTCAGTGGTGGTGGAGGCGAACTCGCTGGGGTCTTTTAAAAGACTTCTGGATGAGTATATGGGGTTTAATGAGATTGAGGGTTATAGATAGGTCTGTAGGTTGGTAGGTGTTGATGTGATCGGCGCAACTCGTGGGCCGAAGGGCCTGTGTGTGCTGTAGTGTTCTATGTTCTATTCCCGCCCTCTCTCCATAACCCTTAATCCCCTCTCTTATCAAAAACCCATCAACCCGCGTCTTAAAAATATTTAGCGAGATAACCTCCACCACTTCAACGGGCAGAGAATTCCAGAGATTAACTTGCTACTCTGTCAGCCCTGCTTCAGTGACGTCCATTACCAATTCAAACCCTGCTCCAGAATCTGCAGCACAACAATCCAGGACTAGCACCCAAGTGCAGTACTCAAGCAATATTACATCACTACAGGTGCTATCTTTCAGATGATGTTTAGTCTCAGCAGGATATAAAACATGTCATGGCACCATTTTCTAAGAGTAGCAAAGCTCCCCACTGGTCAATATTTAGCCAGTACTGAGCATTAGTCTGGGCCTTTTCAACATTGGTAGTGGGATCTGGCGGGAAGGTGGAGCTGAGTCACGACAGATCAGCCATGATCTTATTGAATGGCGGGGCAGGCTCGAAGGGCCAGATGGCCTACTCCTGCTCCTATTTCTTATGTTCTTATGATCTTGCAATGTAAAAAATGGTTGCTTACCTTCATGAACAGTGAACAACATAATTGGCTGGAAAGCAGAGGCCATATAAAGCTAAGGTAATACAAAGAACAAAGAACAATCCAGCACGGGAAACAGGCCCTTCGGCCCAACGAGCCCGCGCCGCCACATCACCCTGCATCTATTCTACCCTGCATATCTATGAATGGAACCCTACTCAGTCAGATTCAGGGAAGAAATAGTGTCAATTTGGTAAAAACCGATTAGCCTGAGAGCACATCTTTGGGGTGTGGGAGGAAACCGGAGCACCCGGAGGAAACCCACGCAACCACAGGGAGAATGCGCAAACTCCCACAGACACAGGCCCAAATCCATACAGCTGCTTACAGTTCAAGTGGTCATTACAAAAATCATAGCAATTCAGCTTCAAATTTTCACTAGGAAGACAGTGTTTCCTCCAAGGTCACTGCAAATCAATATGCCAGTGGCATAAACATTTGACAGTATAACATAATGTGACAATTATCCAATGGTTCAGAGAGTATCACAACCTGTAATGTTTCAGTTTAAGTGGTCTTTCTGATACAATATCTGAAATATTAAATCAGTTTCTCTCTGCAGAGGCTGCCAGACCAGATTGTTCCAAGCAGATTTTATTTATAATGCAGATTTCCATCATTCACAGTACTTGGCTCTTATACCACAAGCTGTGCTATTAAACCACTTAGGTATTGCAGAATGCAAATCATGAATAGTTTAGCTTATTCATCTTGGGCCCCAAGGCCGAATTACTCATTACTGGACAGATGGGAGGATAAACCAGTCAGTGCTCCCCATCTTGGTCATTGCCCAGCAAGTGGGCTTATGCCCATCTAGAATTCTACCCCAGTCCCCACAGCCACTTATCAAATGGACTTCTGTTGAAAACCATGAAGCCAACTTGTTTTTAAACACCTTCCCTATAGGACTTTAGTGAACCAGATAGGTGTTTGCAACAAATAATGCTTTCATAGTAATCTAGACTTTTATTGCATTCAAATTTCACCATCTGCCTCAGTGGAATTCAAACCTGGTGCCCCCAGATCGTTATTCTGGGTCTCTGGATTAGTAGTCCAACAACAATACCTCCCTGCGCTGCCTCAACCGCCACCCAACCACATGAAGAGATGTTCTACCAACCAATAATCTAGTTTCTCCACTTGCTGCACCTGAATGCTGAGCCTCACTGGGGTGTAGTTCAGTGGGTGCTGGCAACTTCCATGCTGGCTGCTGCTCTACACTGAATATCAGCAAGATAACTGTGTGATGGAAACTCTCACCCCATTTTCTAAGAGATCAGTAAAACGTGAACCAGGGACCGCATTCCAAATTGCGCCACAAGAGATCAACATTTGAAGAAGGTACTCAATCAAGCATTTGTTACCTCAATGTTATTACAATTAAGCAGCTCCTCTGAGGCTGTGTGTGCCTAGTTGATGCGTTAAATACAAAATCATTCTTTTAAGAGTTTCCATTGCACTGAAGAGGTAGTGGAGCAGTGAAATTGTCACTAAACTAGCAATTCAGTCTCCAATCCGGGGAGTTGGGTTTGAATCCCACCTCAAAGTGCCGGAATTTGAACTCAATTTAAAAAGAGAGAATAAAAAAATCAGGAATTAAAAAATTAAATGATGTCCATTTAATAAAATTAACATTGTCAATTCTCACAAAATCCCATCTGGTTCACTAATGTCCTTGGGGAAGGAAATCTGCCATCCTGGTCTGGCTTAAACTGACTCCAGACCCACTGAAATGGCTGAGAAATTTGTTATATCAAATCACAAAATTCTGAAAGAATGAAACGGAATAGACCACCTGAAATTGACCATTGGAGATGACAATAGCAAACCCAGCCCCACCTGGGGGCTTGTGCCAAAATTGGGAGAGCTGTCTCACAGTCTAGTCAAGCAACAGACTGACATAGAGCATACCCTAGAATGATGATGGTGGTGTCTGGGATTTTGAGTGCGACAGGACAGACCCAGCAGAGGTGGTGCACAATGGTACACAACTGGGAGGGAGTTGTACTGAGAGAACAAAGAGAACAGAAGAGTACAGCACAGGAACAGGCCCTTCGGTCCTCCAAGCCTGAGGTTTGCTAAACCTCACTTACTGTACTGTCTGGAGACAATACACATCTCTTTAAACTGCGCTCAATGCTCCTTCCACTCACATTGCTGGCCACTTTAAGACTTGATTAGCAGGTTAGGTGTAAAGATTCGCATTCTAATCAGTAATCTTTAAACGGTCTGTGCTGTTATATGCTCTGAGACCAGAACTCTCCATTCACCTGATAAAGAGGGAAACCTCAAAAGCTTGAGAGTTTATTATCAAATAAATCGGTTGGACTTAAACCTGGTGTTGTCAGACTTCTTACTGTGTTTACCCCAGTCCAATGTTAGCATCTCCACATCATGTCTTATATTACACCATAGTACATTTATCCACCAAAGTACAAACAACCAAATTAAGAAAGACATCACCAGATCCATTGGTGAGCCTAAAATGACATTGATAAAGGGCTCACTAGATCAGAAAACAAAATAAAAATTTACATTTGTAGAAACAAAATCCATGAAATGTGATAGAACAATGTTGCTGAGCTACAAAATCTTGTTTAAGAACATATGCTACTTTCAAAACGGAGTCCAATCAATTCATTCAAATTCTCAGTAACTCCACCATTGGATTACAGAAAAATTCAAATGGGGTAGACTCTCTCTGCACTAGCTGCTGCCCTCAAAGACACAACCTCAAAGAAACAAGACATTCTTGGTACAGACAGCTCCCCAGGCCTGATCAGTCACATCATTGAGTTTCCAGCCATCTCCTCTACCCTTTTTCAGCTTCTTCTTGGCCTCCTGGAGGACTTTGAGGTTTATTAGTCAAACAAGGAGACAGTTACGGTAACTGCTCCTCAACCTCCAATCACAGGTTCCCTCCTTCCTGCTCCTCTAATCTATTTATGGACGAGCAGAGGAAGGACAGAAGCTTTGATTGGAGGATCTGGAACAACGAGCATGGGAGAGAAGGAATCAGTAACTGGATGAGCAGCTACTCTCACTCACTGCTCCTCCAAAATCAACTCTGCAATCTCCTGCTTTCAACAAATTGTCTACAACTGCAATTGTCCAGTCTAGCTCAGACCATGGAGCCATAACATAAATTAATATGCAAGAGGGAACCCATTCTTGAATTCCTTTGGGGGCTAAAGGTTGAAATTTGCCCACTGCCTATTTTAAAGCCTACATTCAACAACTAGCTCTGAAAACGTTGCTCATTTTGACAGCTCTAACAAATTGCAGCACAGCAGCTGAGACTATAAAACTTTTAAATAATCAACAACATTCTAAATTTTTAAAACCCCACAGCATTCTAAATAATCAGTTCACTCGATGTTAATCGAAGGCATTAAAAAAATTCCAACAGTTGGATCCTCACCAAAAACTAATCAGTTCTTCTTTGGATTACATCCTGTTTAGCAGGTTTCACTGAAATCCCTTTTATGGGATGGGTGTTGCTGGCTAAACCAGAACGTTTTGCCCATCCATCTATTATGTTTTGAGATTATGGGCGAGATTCTGTTCTACCCCTCAATACTTTTCTCGGCAGCATGCTGTTCACTGGCACTGGCACCTTCTGGGTGTCAATGTGAATTCCTACTGAAGCCACCCCATGCTGCCAGGAAACTTGCAGCAAGGGGTGTGCCATTAGGGGGACCAGACAACCCCACTGGCATGAATGGCTGGAGAATTCTTGCCTAGATTATTTACAAACAAGTGTGAAAACATCACCTCTGTCCACCATAGTGGCAGAGGTGACAAACAAACAGTCAGATACATCTTGCTGAGCTCTGACAGCTCAGCACCATGTTAGGCAGCATTTGTAGCCACTCTGATATTGACCATTCTAAACTCTAATCCATTGACCAAACATAGCTGAAGGCCACATACAGACCAAGAGGGAAAAACAGAATTTGTTTCATGCCTCTAATATATTGCAAACTTAAACTTTTCATAACCAAATAATTTATCATATAGGTAAAATTATCCAAAGCAGGATCCCACAGAAAACAAATGAATAACTAGTTAAATTATTTTTCTGGTGGCACTTAAAGGGTAAATGTTGACCAAGACACAATGACAACAGATCCAAATCACATTTACCCAAACCACCATCTCCACCACCAGAGAATGGCACTGCTAACAGTGCAGAGTTCCATCAGGCCTGCATTGAAGCAACAACCTACATTAGTGTTGTTGTCCTGAAGTGGGGACTGACCCCACGACCTTTTAATTCAGAAGAAAGAATGCAGACAATCAATTCATGTCATCATTAGTATTATCAAGTGGTGATGTTCAGAGTCCACCGGGACAACCCACACTCCAACACCAACCTCTGCTCATGGGCATTCTGCTGCATTACAGCAATCATCTTCTCCAAATCATCATATTCAGTATAATTCACCAGTTTCCTGCTTCGACGTTTCGGTCGACCAGTAGGGGTCAGCTGCGGTTTCTCCTGCTGCGGCTATGAGAGGAGAATAAATAATTGTAGCAAATATAAAACCGCTCAGAAATTAAACATCTTACCACATTGTTTTATAATGCACCCATACCTCCTGTCCCAGCAGCGTTGTAATGGTCTTGTTGACTATGGCTGTGTAGAAGGACTCCTGTTTTTTGCTCAGAGGTGCATAAACCACAACCTCTCGTTTTGGAGGAATATCCATTGTGACATCAGATTTCAATCTTCTCAGCAGGAATGGAGTTAGGATCTGCAACACCAATAACATTCCATCTAGAATTTGATAAGCACAACTGCATAGACTTCAAGCTGCTGGATAATAGCTGTCACTCAAAGTTTGCCATTTATGGAGATCCCACAGGTATTTGATGAGCTTCTCTGCTCAATGGAGCACTCATAGGTCGGTCAGCCGTAGGTCTGAACCAGCCACAAACTCCACATGAAACAATGACTACATGCAAATCTCCCAGGACACTGCTAACAGCAAGTCTCAGACAGGAATATTACACCACATAAAACAGATGAACGAACAAACACACAACTACATTCAGTAAACACTGGGTGAATTCAGTTCCAGTATTGCATTGAAAAATTTAAAAACTTCACTTTTTTCACTCTTCCGGGTTGCAAACATCAGTTTGATTCCTCTTAAATTTCAACAAGCAGCCCTGGACACTGAACAAATTTAATTTACATTGATGTGCATTGTAATAGAACATTTGAGGTACTCCAAAGTCAAAAAAAAGGTGAATGAATGAGTGAACAGCCAGCCAGAACTGTTAACCTTTTGGAGGCAGGGAGTAGTATGATATACAAAGAACAAAACAGCACGAGAAACAGGCCCTTCAGCCCAACAAGCCCGTGCCGCCATTTCAACATTGTGAGTCCCCTCTCCACCCATGACCCTTGTCTATGCTTATGGCACTCCATATTGGAAACCAGATTAAGGGGAGATTAATTTAGGGACAATTTGTTACACCAATCAGCCGAAGAGCACATCTTTGGGGTGTGGGAGGAAACCAGAGCACCTGGAGAAAACCCACGCAAGCACGGGGAGAATGCGCACAGTCCCAGACACCGGCCCAAATCCACGTATCTGCACAGCAAACAGTGATAGTCACTGAGCTGTCATGTTGCCCAGCAGCTGGTCCAGTTTAAGCGTACACTAACGACGTGAAGCACTAGGCTACTCTCGAAACATCCAAGAGCAGCCCTCACACAACCTACCGCGTGTATGCCCCTTGTTGGGCAGCAAGGCAGACCGATATAATTCACAATCAGCATTCTGTAGGGCTTACCAATGCACCAGTAAAGGCTCATCAGTCAATGAGAAATATTGGGAGCAAATATTGGTGTGCCTCAGGGATCTGTTTTGGGGCCACTGCTGTTTGTAATTTTTATTAATGATCTGGATGAGGGTATAGTTGGGTGGATTAGTAAATTTGCTGATGACACCAAAATCGGAGGTGTGGTAGATTGTGAGGAAGGGTGTCGTAGTTTGCAAGATGACTTAGACAGGTTGCAGAGCTGGGCCGAGAGGTGGCGGATGGAGTTTAATGCGGAGAAGTGTGAGGTAATTCACTTTGGTAGGAATAACAGATGTGTCGAGTATAGGGCTAACGGGAGGACTCTGAATAGTGTGGATGAACAGAGGGATCTAGGTGTATGTGTACACAGATCCCTGAAAGTAGGGAATCAAGTAGATAAGGTTGTTAAGAAGGCATACGGTGTCTTGGCGTTTATTGGTAGGGGGACTGAACTTAGGAGTCGCAGCGTCATGTTGCAACTGTACACAACACTGGTGCGGCCGCACTTGGAGTATTGTGTGCAGTTCTGGTCCCCACATTATAGGAAGGATGTGGAGGCTTTGCAGAGGGTGCAGAGGAGGTTTACCAGGATGTTGCCTGGTATGGAGGGGATGTCCTATGAGGAGAGACTGAGGGATTTGGATTGTTTTTGCTAGAAAGAAGGCAGCTAAGAGGGGATCTTATTGAAACATATAAGATGATTAGAGGTTTAGATAGGGTGGATAGTGATAGCTTTTTTCCTCAGATGGAGAAAGCTAGCATGAGGGGGCATGGCTTTAAATTAAGGGGGGGTAGTTATAGGACGGATGTCAGGGGTAAGTTCTTTACCCAGAGGGTGGTGAGGGATTGGAATGCCCTGCCTGCTGCAGTTGTAAATGCGCCTAGTTTGGGGGCGTTTAAGAGATCTGTGGATAGGTTTATGGATGAAAAGGGATTGGTTTAGGTTAGAGGGTCATTGTTTTTTAACTGGTCGGCGCAACATCATGGGCGCAACATCATGTTCTGCGCTGTAATGTTCTATGTTCAAAGGTAAAACAAAAACACTGACAGCAGAGAAGATTTTTCTTTATTCCTTCATTGTATATGGGGTGTCACTGGCACAGCCAGAACTTGTTGTCCACTCTTAATTGACCTTGAACCAAGTGCTAGGGCTTGCTAGGACAATTTGAGAGCAGTTAAGTGTCAACCACTGTGGGTTCAGAATCACATGTGGCCGGACCAATAAGTATGGCAGACTTCCCTCCCTAAAGAACTTAAGTGAACCAATAGGTTTTTATGACAATTGATCAGTTTCACAGTCAGCATTACTGAGGCTAGCTTCATATTCCAGACTTCATTAACTGATTTTAAATTCCACCAACTGTCATGGTAGATTTGAATTCATTTCCATAGAGCATTACCCTGGTTTCTGGATTACTCACCCATTAATACACTATAGCATCATCTTCCATTGAGGGACGAAGGGAGGTTGAAGAGATTTACAAATTAGGGCAAGCCTTCTAGAATTTAGTGTCAGGAGACAGGGAGCCAGCGGAGACAGAGGGGCAATGGATGGAGAAAGCCTCCTACTGACAGGACGTGGGTGGCACAATTCAATCAAGTTGAGAGTTCCTTTACAGAGTTTGAAGGACGAATGAATAGAATTTGAGACGATTAATCTCAATGTATTGAAAGGATAGAAGTTTCTCTATTATAATTATCTATAATCAGGTTTTATGGATACAGCAAACCTGCATTTGTTCACAGTGCTCTGCATTATCTTTCCTGTAAACTCTTACCTCTTTCATCAACTCGTTAACTTCTAGTCTTTACTAGCTCCAACTCCCTGGTTTTAGCACTACCCCACAAATTCAGAGCTTTTAAAATCCAGTTTAGTACTCCATTTGTGCAGTCCCATTTTGTTTACCTGTGCTGTTCTGTTTTGTTGAGTAACTATGCCAATTTTTCATTTGAGACATTTCACATCCACTTCCTACCTTTACATTTGTCTTTTTGTGTTTGCTGTTCTGTTGTTTTCTTGGTTTAACATTTAATAAATTCATCACTCTTGCTTAATACTAACTGGCCATATTATAAATTGCTTTGAACCCATTTTGGCCCATTATAGCTCCCATCTCTAAATCAGCCACTTTCAGCAAAGATGTGTTCATGTGTGGAGTAGCAGATGCACCAGCTTTAGCTGAGACAGTTGGCACAATTTCACTGTATTTGCCAACTTTATACCAACATGAAGAATTTTGACCATTTGTTCCCAATTAGAAACCAACAGAGGGAGGATGTTTTGCCAGCAAGAGAGTGGCAGAGTTCAGGTATAAGGCACAGGTGAGAGAACAGAAGAAAGGGGAAGAGAACCAGATTGCAAGCATCAAAAGTGGTGGGTATAAACTGTACACAGCTCCTAGAGGCTGCTGGAACCTTGTTGGGTTAGTAAGTGTGCTGCTGAGGAACAGTTTAGAGAATTTAGAATCAGACGATTAAGGTATAAGTTGTTTGCCTAGTTACAATACACTTGGAAATGACAAATGTGGCTGACCGCATTTAAGCATGACTGAAAAACAAAAAGTTCCCTTGCATTGCTCACAATAAGACGTGGTATTTTATAACAAAAGGAATACTATAACAAAAAGAATACCAGGGCTAACTAACACCACATCAGTGGCAGGATAACCACAATTCACCTTTAATTGCACTATATTTTTTACTTCTTCATTTTGATAGTTAAATTCTGCAAACGTGTAATTTCCCAAGGGTTGGTAGCAGTAAGAGAAGGCAAACTGTAAACCCGCTGTCAAGCTATATGCCTGCAAACACCTCTCTCACCAATCTATCCTGGCACTGCAGGACCTAAACCATCAAGAGTTAGTATGTGCCATCATACACATTCCACATTATGACTTTTACAGTGTTCCAAAGGAACCTTGGCTCCTTCAGGCGCTAAACTTAAACACATTTGACAGTGTAGCAGAAGATACTGAAACCCCTGCTTTGAGACTATTAAAACAAAGCAGATTAACTTAAAATAGGAACTACAGTGTGCCATATAAAAGGTATCACAATATACGTCAATTATATGCTATGATGTGGCATAATGGGAAACATTAGACTGCGTTCTTTTGGAATGAATGTAGAGCATATACCAAAACAGGGGCAGGTCAGGCAGCTATACCACCATGGTTTTTGAAATGAATAGAAGGATTCAGCTTCTAGCTGGAATGAATAGCTGAAAAGCAGCTTCCACTGATAATGGGACTTGGAAACAGACAAGGAAGATGACTCTCTTACTGTTCTCTGGACTGCTGATATTAGGAGCGACCCTGGAACCTACTAGATTTGTGTAGGTGAAGTTACTAGGCAACCAGGGAAAGAGTCTATGGATTCAGTTGACTGATGAATTCCAAATTCTGCTAGAAAGTAAAATGCTGTTGGCCGAAGTAATAAAGTATATTAATGTCACTGGATCATCCAGTTTCAACGACAAGTAGGGCAGAAAGATCAAATCTTCAGAAATGTATAACTGTTGTGCTCATATGATGAAACAACAGAGAGAGGTTACAATCCTCTGACCACCTCTCTCCCAATACCTGTTGGTTAAATAAAACGTCTTTAACAGCATACTATCTTTCGCAAGTCTTTGTGTTTGCTGTGACAGGCTGAATACAAGACTCTCAGGGGCATACCCTGAGAAATTCCCCTTAGATAGGAATTCCCTCATTATGTTTGTATTTTTTGTTTAACTTGTTAGAAACTGAAGCAAGTTGAAATCTGTATCTCAACTTGCTGATTGCTTTAGGCTTGTAGTATCAGGTATGTTAGAGATGAATATAAAATGTGGTAAACATAAAATTATGACTGAAGAAATAGAACTAGGATCTTGTAACTATACAACAGCAAACAGACATAGTTTAAACAACACAGGATGGGGCAAGGATGAGGGGGAATGAATGTTATCTCATGAGAACTAAGCAGGACAGAAACCTACGATTCGGCATATTGCCAACCCACATTATGGAAACAACTGTGGTTTTAATCACTAATATAGGGTATTGTTACTAGAGACGGGGTGCTCGACAGACTGGAGGAACTGATTGTGGACAAGTCCCCAGGACCGGATGGAATACATCCAAGGGTTCTGAAAGACATGGCGGAGGTGACAGTGGATGCCTTGGTGATTATTTTCCAAACGTCGCTGGATTCCGGGAAGTGCTGGAAAACGGCTAATGTTACGCCGTTGTTTAAGAAGGGTGGCAGGCAAAGGGCAGGGAATTATAGGCCGGTTAGTTTAACGTCTGTTGTAGGAAAAATGTTAGAATCTGTGATCAAGGAGAAAATAGCGAGGCATCTTGAGGAGAATTGTTTGGTACAGCAGATGCAGCATGGTTTCGTTAAGGGGAAGTCGTGTCTGACAAATTTATTGGAGCTCTATGAGGATGTGTCTAAAGTGGTGGATAGAAGAGAGCCGGTGGATGTGGTGTTTCTTGATTTTCAGAAGGCGTTTGACAAGGTGCCTCACAAGAGGTTATTACAGAAGGTCAGAGGGCATGGAGTTGGGGGTAGGGTGTTAGCGTGGGTAGAGGATTGGCTGTCAAATAGGAGGCAGAGAGTGGGGGTCAATGGGTGCTATTCGGATTGGTGGTTGGTGACTAGTGGAGTGCCCCAGGGGTCAGTGCTGGGGCCTCAGCTATTTACCATTTATATAGATGATCTGGAGAGGGGACCCGAGTGTATGGTGTCGAAATTTGCTGATGACACCAAGATTGGTGGAACGGCAAATTGCGCGGAGGGTGTGGAGAGTCTGCAGAAGGATCTAGATAGGCTGGGTGAATGAGCCAGGAAATGGCAAATGGAATTTAATGTTGGCAAATGTGAGGTTGTCCACTTGGTAGGAATAATGGTAGGAAGGACTATTACTTACGTGGCGAAAAACTGCAGCAGGCGACGGTGCAAAGGGACCTCGGGGTCCTTGTGCATGAGTCGCAAAAACCCAGCCTGCAGGTGCAGCAGGTGGTCAGGAAGGCTAATGGGATGCTGGCCTTCATAGCGAGGGGGATTGAATATAAAAGTAGGGAGGTCTTGCTGCAACTGTATAGGGCATTGGTGAGGTTGCAGCTGGAGTACTGTGCGCAGTTTTGGTCGCCATACTTACACAAGGATATTTTGGCCCCGGAGGGAGTGCAGAGGAGGTTCACTAGGCTGATTCCGGAGTTGAGGGGGTTGAATTATGAAGAGAGGCTGAATAAACTAAGCTTGTACTCGTTAGAGTTTAGAAGAATGAGAGATCTCATTGAGACATAAGACGTAGAATGGGATGGATAGGATAGAGGTGGAGAGGCTCTTCCCACTCAGAAAAGACAGTAGGACTAGAGGGCACAGCCTCAAGATAAGGGGGGGGTTTAGAACAGAGTTGAGGAGGAACTTCTTCACTCAAAGGGTGGTGAATCTCTGGAATTCTCTGCCTGTTGAAGTGGTGGAGGCTGCCTCGCTAAATATTTTTAAGACATGGGTTGATGGGTTTTTGATAAGCAAGGGGATTAAGGGTTATGGGGAGAGGGCGGGAATGTGGAACTGAGCCACGACAAATCAGCCATGATCTTATTGAATGGTGGGGCAGGCTCGAGGGGCTAGATGGCCTACTCCTGCTCCTATTTCTTATGTTCTTATGAAAGTTGCTGAGGCTAGACAGAACTATAGTCAAGGACAGTGAAGAAACTGCCTATTGTGTAGGGGTAACACCAGACGTGCAGCGTGAAGTAAGACATGTACATCACATCTTGTAGGAATGTAAAATGTCCAGATTGTGAAACAAATGGGAAGCAAGATGTGTTGTTTCTGCAACTGAGTATATTTTCTAACTATAGGGGGATAAAGGTCACTGAGATAGAAGGGTCATCAGCGATTAAGTTAGCAGAAGACTGGATACAGTCGGTCTGAACAGGACTTGTTAACAGTTCTCCAGGGAACATTGATAAGATGAATGAATCTCATGAGAACTAATCAAGTAAGGATATTGAAACAAGATGCACTCTTGCAATAACAGGAAAATATGGTTAGAGGGGAGCAGACAGGCTTGGGACATAAGCCAACATACAGCATAACCTGTAACTAGGAGTACCCTGAGCCAATAGGGGAATGACAACACAAATGGGATAGGGACCACCAAATAGGGGAGAACAATGTATTGTGTAATTGATTAACATGCTTGTAGAAATAGTATAAAAAGCCTGCTTAAACTCAATGTAAGGTGTGCCTATTTTATTGGACACCCGGTCTTGCAAGTTAAATATCTTGCTCCTTCGGAACTTGACTCTACTAAATTGTTTGACTGTGAACTGCGTTTCTCACAGGCATACCTCCAACTCTCAAATCGGACTAACAAGAAAGCTAGAAATATTTAAGGTTTTCTGAGCAATATGATTGCTTCAGCTCCTTTATGTTCTGTAAAACAGAAAGGTAACTTTGTCGTCTCTGCTTGCTAGAAGCTACATGTATTCACACGAATCCTATTTGATTTCAGGGTTTGATTTATTTATATGCACTGGTTGCGTTTTTTAGTCATCAGGTTGTGACTTGCTGAATATGAAAATGAATTAAAAATTGAGAAGCCTGGCATGTGAAGTGAGATATGTAAGAAGAAATGCACTGTAAATGTTTTACAATACTGCAAGCAGATTCCCTGTGCCAATACTCTGAGTTGATGAACACGCTGTTCCATAAAATGCATGTCAAGCCATATAGCACGTAATGGATTATTAGATTTAATGATTTTCCAGTGACTGAAAAAAAGGTCACACCCACAGTTTTATTATGGGACTTAACTATAAAGTTGGAACTAAAGAATGAGAATAGAAATAGACCATTGAGGCTTTCCATTTTGTTCGCACCAGGACAAACACAAGAATATTTTCTGCTTTGAACTTTGGCAAATGCATACTGCTTGAGAAAAGGATTCCATTCTTCATGCCAACACTTGGAGGAAGCACTGAGGGGGGCAAAAATATTGAAAATTCACCACCTGAGTATATTTTGAACCATACCACCCTCAAGTATTGCTCTATATGGAGGAATTCTCATTCATCAGCCAAAGGAGGACAGTATGTTATTAGTAATAGATTTCCCTGCCCATGTTTATCCTAAAACCATGAGACATCATGGGATCTGGAGCTGATTTAAGGACTCCCAGGGCAACTCCTTCCTAACTGTGCTGCCACCTCTGTTATGCTGGTGAGACAGGACATATCCAGGGACGGTGTCTGGGGTATTGTCTGCAAATTATGAATCTGTGAGAATGACTATGTCAGGCTGAGTAACCAGTCTGAGACAGCTGTCCCAATTCTGGTACTAGCCCCCAGAAGTTAGTCAGGAGGACTTTATAAGTCAATAGAACATAAGAAATAGGAGCAGGAGTAGGCCATCTAGCCCTTCGAGCCTGCCCCGCTATTCAATAAGATCATGGCTGATCTGTCGCTGCTCAGTTCCACTTTCCTGCTTTCTCCCCATAACCCTTAATCCCCTCGCTTATCAAAAACCCATCAACCCGCGTCTTAAAAATATTTAGCGAGGCAGCCTCCACCACTTCAACGGGCAGAGAATTCCAGAGATTCACCACCCTTTGAGTGAAGAAGTTCCTCCTCAACTCCGTTCTAAACCGCCCCCCTTTTATCTTGAGGCTGTGCCCCCTAATCCTACTGTCTTTTTTGAGCGGGAAGAGTCTCTCCACCTCTATCCTATCCATCCCATTCATCATCTTATACGTCTCAATGAGATCTCCCCTCATTCTTCTAAACTCTAACGAGTACAAGCCCAGTTTATTCAGCCTCTCCTCATAGCTCAACCCCCTCAACTCCAGTATCAGCCTAGTAAACCTACTCTGCACTCCCTCCAAGGCCAAGATATCTTTGCGCAGGTGCGGCGCCCAAAACTGCACACAGTACTCCAGCTGCGGCCTCACCAATGCCCTATACAGCTGCAGCAAGACCTCCCTACTTTTATATTCAATCCCCCTCGCTATGAAGGCCAGCATCCCATTTGCCTTCCTGACCACCTGCTGCACCTGCAAGCTGGGTTTTTGCAACTCATGCACAAGGACCCCGAGGTCCCTCTGCACCGTCGCCTGCTGCAGTTTTTCGCCACGTAAGTAATAGTCCTTCCTACCAAAGTGGACCACCTCATACTTACCAACATTAAATTCCATTTGCCATTTCCTGGCCCATTCACCCAGCCTATCTAGATCCTTCTGCAGACTCTCCACACCCTCTGCACAATTTGCCGTTCCCCCAATCTTGGTGTCATCAGCAAATTTCGACACCCTACACTCGGTTCCCTTCTCCAGATCATCTATATAAATGGTAAAAAGCTGAGGCCCCAGCACCGACCCCTGGGGCACTCCACTAGTCACCATCTGCCAATTCAAATAGCACCCATTGACCCCCACTCTCTGCCTCCTATTTGACAACCAATCCTCTATCCACGCTAACACCCTACCCCCAACTCCATGTCCCTCGACCTTCTGCAATAACCTCTTGTGAGGGACTTTGTCAAACGCCTTCTGAAAATCTAGAAAGACCACATCCACAGGCTCTCCTCTATCCACCGCCCGAGACATATCCTCATAGAACTCCAGTAAATTTGTCAGACACGACTTCCCTTTAATGAAACCGTGCTGCGTCTGCTCTATCAAGCAATTCCCTTCAAGATGCCTCGCAATTTCCTCTTTAATGACAGATTCTAACATTTTTCCTACAACAGACTAACCGGCCTATAATTCCACGCCTTTTGCCTGGCACCCTTCTTAAACAACGGCGTAACATTAGCCGTTTTCCAATCACCTGGCACTTCTCCGGAATCCAGCGACGTCTGGAAAATAACCACCAAGGCATCCACTATAACCTCCGCCATTTCTTTCAGAACCCTCGGATGCATTCCATCAGGCCCTGGGGACTTGTCCACAATCAGCCCTACAGTCTGTCGAGCACCGCCTCTCTAGTAACAGTAATGTCATTAAGACCCTCCAGTCCTACCACCTTTCCATCGCTAACACCCGGCAAATTATTCACGTCCTCCTCCGTGAAGACAGAAACAAAAAAGTTATTCAACACCTTAGCCATATCCTCATCCCCTACCACTAGGTCCCCTTTCTCATCCTCTAAAGGACCAACATTCACCCTAGCCAGCTTCTTCCTTTTTATATATTTATAAAAACTCTTGCTATCCTTTTTTATATTAAGCGCTAGCCCACTTCATAGTTTCTCCTACCCTTCTTTATCAACTTCTTTGTCAATCTTTGTTGACATTTGCTGTTGTCGAAGTCGATGCCAGTGGTCCATCTGGTTTCATTTCTTTTGTTGAGACTTTGAAATGATTGATACAACTGAGTGGCTTGAAAGATCATTTCAGGGGCCAGTTGAGTGAGTCACATTGCTGTGGCTCTGGATTCAGATGTTGGCCAGACACAAAGACGGCAGATTTCCTTCCCTAAAAAAGGACATTAGGGAACCAGATGGGATTTTCCAACAATCGGCAACGGTTTCACAATCATCAGTAGACTCTTAATTCCAGCTATTCTTTATTGAATTCAAATTCCACCATCTGCCGTGGTGGGATTCGAACACAGGCCCCCAAAACATTAGCTGAGTTTCCGGATTAATAGTCTAGCGGTAATAACATTAGGCCATCACCTCCCCTTTATATACACTCCAGGAATTCATCCCCAATAGCATTAGTGTTAATTAGGTTCACCCATTCTATATGAAGTCACCTACTTTTACTCTATTTCCCATGTTACCTGCAGTTCCAGTGTCCTGTTTGATAGCCTACAAACAATTCTTAACAATGTTTGCTAGCCCTTGCTTCTCCTAGCACCACCCAAGCTGATTTTATATCCTGGTCCTTCAATCTAACACCTCCTCTCAATGTTCTGATTTCATCCGTTACTAACAGCACTATCTCAGCTCCTTTTTCATTTTGCTTAACTTTCCTAAATGACAAATTTTCTTAGTCACCCTGTAGCTATATTTTCATAACAGTAATTAAATCATACCCACTTACCTTTATTTATGTTTTCAAACCATGTTGCAAATGCTGCATGCATTTAGATATAGTGGTCTTGGTCTATATCTTGGTCTTTTTAAATAATATTCTCAATCTGACCCTATTTATATTTGTTTTCACTTTGTCTGCCTTCTAATCTTGCTTACTACTTTCTTACTGTCACTGCCAAACCAAGTAGTGTTCAAATAAAGTGGTTTTTAGAAAGGAGATTTAATTAAATCTCCAGTTTAAGATGGACCCTGGGTTTCCTTTCGTAACTAGCTTAGCTTGATATTTACATTTAAACTTGGAAGAATTTACAAACAGAAGTTTCAATGATTGAGTGGCTGTAAATGCAAATGGAGATACTACAGTAAATTTACAGTATTAGTACCCATCCTCGATGCAAACAGAGAAACTCAGTTCTATATATTTTGGTATAAGTCTGAAAATACATTTGGCAGAAAGGAAGAACAAAGAACAATACAGCACAGGAAACAGGCCCCTCGGCCCTCCAAGCCTGCGCCGCTCATTACTCCAATGAGACCATTCTTCTGTATCCCTCCATTCCCAGTCTGCTCATGTGACTATCCAGGTAAGTCTTAAAACGATCCCAGCTTGTCCGCCTCCACCACCCTCTGTGTAAAATACGTCCCTCTGATATTTGAGTTAAACCTCGCCCCCACCCCCCTCACCTTGAACCTGTGACTGCTTGTGTTTTGTCACCTCCGACCTGGGAAAAAGCTTCCCACTGTTCACCCTATCCATATCTAAAAATACCCCTCAAATTTTATACACCTCTATTAGGTCTCCCCTCATGCTCCATCCTTCCAGAGAGAACCACCCCAGTTTATCCAATCTCTCCTCATAGCTAAGACCCACCATACCAGGCAACATCCTGGTAAACCTTCTCTGCACTCCCTCCAAAGCCTCCATGTCCTTCTGGTGGTGCGACGACCAGAACTGGACGCCGTACTCCAAATGTGGCCTAACCAGTGTTCTATACAGCTGTAACATCAAATGCCAATTTTTATAGTCTATACCTCATCCTATAAAGGCAAGCATGCCATATGCCTTCTTCACCACCTTCTCCACCTGTGCTGCCACCTTCAAGGATCTATGGACTTGCACACCATGGTCCCTCTGTGCGTCTGTACTTTTGATGGTTCTGTCATCTTTTGTATAGCTTCCCCCTACATTAGTTCTGCCAAAACGCATCATTTCGCATTTATTTGGATTAAATTCCATCTGCCATTTCGCCACCCAATTTTCCAGCCTATCTATATCCTGCTGTAAGCTTGCGCAAATATAGACAGACCCAAAGATGGTTAAAATACCCATTAGATTGAAAGATTATTTTGCAGACTGGCAAGTAAAATGTGCTTGATAAAATATAAAGAGTATCTCATTCAGGGCATGAGAAGGTTTTGAAAAGATGAAAAAGTGAATAAAACAGCTTCAAATTAGAAAAATACTACTGAACGTGAATACTTGAAGGCATGAGAATAAAATACAAATATTAAAAGACAATCTTCAGAACCAGAACTAGAGCATTTAGGAAAACATTTCCACAATTAAACAAGTCTACCTGATGAAGCATGTGCAGAATGTTTTGTTCTTTTTCATTGGCAACTATATCTTCAGCATTTTCCGTTATGTTTGTAACGTCAAACCAGGATTCAAAACTAGGAAACAAAAAGGTACATTTACTACAAAACAGGTCCACCAAAACAGGCACTGATTATCTTTTTGTTACATATTCAAGTTCAGCAAACAAGCTGTTCCAAGTCGGTCTTACAACCTGGAACGTACCCTTTAACTGCCTGATCACTAGTCGAAATAATAGCAAGATGCAGAGATCACAGTACAGAACCATTACATCTAAGTAACTAATGTACCAATGCATCAAGTCTCAATTCCATCTTCCTCTCTTCAAGATACCTGAATAAATTTTCAGAAGGCCAACAATCAGAGTAAACCATTAGATGGGCTATTTTGTTGAAAAAGGAACAGCAAATTGATACATACAAGGATGCCATTCACCATTTCTCTAGACACAGACTTGTGCAGTGAAACATGTAGTTATTTCAAACTAGCTGAGATGGTCTGGTGACTCAGACCAAAGCAGGTGATTCTCTGGACCGCTAGCCCCAAGCAGTTTCACAATGGTCCTTTGAAATCGGGATTCTCACCAGGATCAAACCAGATGCAACTCTCAGCCCACTCCAATCAGATTCTTGCCCAGAGCTGGCAAGAACCTGATCATTACTCGTATTAATTACCAGGCTTGAGGCTGCCACCCGGTATGCTCCCGTACCCACTGTGCCGTATCAAAAGGACATCCCGATCTCAGTGGAGCCACGCTCACCGGCTTGTTTCACGTTGGGATTCTTTTGCCACCAGCCTCCCATCCATTGACTCTGTCGACACTTTCCATTGCCTTGGAAAAGCAGCCTTTATGATTAAAGGACCCCACGCGTCCTAGACATTCTCACTTCAATCTTCTTCCGACAGGAGAAAGATACAAAAGTCTGAGAACGCGTATCAACCAACAAGAACAGACCATCAGACTTTTGAATGGACCCATCTTGCATTAAGTTGATCTTTCTCCACACCCTAGCTATAAAACTACATTCTGCACTTTCTAGTTTCCTTTTCTATGAACGGTATGCTTTGTCTATTGCATACAAGAAACACTTTTTACTGTATATTAATACATGTGACAATAATAAATCAAAATCCCACCTGGTTAGCACTGCCAACACCAGCAATAAATTCGCCAATTTTCTCACTGGTGGCAGCACTTTTCTTCCAATGAGAAGCTTCACAGTAAAAACCTTAAACAGATTTATTGCGGATAGAGAAGCTAACTTAAAATGCAGACCACATGCTGGGGAAAACACACTTTGATGACATGCTGAAACGTAAGGTTATCATTCCTTCAGGTTCCCCAAGGTATTTGATAATGGCAATGCAATGTCAAATCAAAGCCAATAAATCCAGTTGACACCCAAAGTTCCCTCCTGTGCCTTCTTTAACGCGTGGCATCTAGCAAGCTACCACAGCCAAGCTGAGTTCATAACTTTGTTCACTTGTTTTATGGAGAGATTGAGCAGTTTAGGCCTATACTCATTGGAGTTTAGAAGAATGAGAGGAGATTTAATTGAGGTATTAAGATGCTAAATGGGAGTGACAAGGTAAACACAGAGCAGATGTTGGACAGTGTAGAATGAGAGGCCACAGTTTTAGACTATGGGGTGGCAAGCTTAAAACAGAAATGAAGAGGAATTACTTCAGTCAAAAGGGTTATGAATCTGTGGAATTCTCTACCCCAGACTGTAGTGGACACTAGAACAAATTTGAGACGATAGACAGGTTTTTAATTAGTAGGGGGATGAAGGTTTGCAGGGAGCAGGCAGGAAGGTGGAGAAGGCCGAGGTGAGATCAGCCATGATCATATTGAATGGCACAGCAGACTTGAGAAGCTGAATTACCTATTACTAGCTCTTATCAAAATGAATATTTATTGCAAAATCTAATTTTTAAAAATCTAACACCACATTTTACTGAGAGCTACCTGAAGACATTTGGCACAAAAGGGTCAATCAGCACCAAACTCCCTATTGGAATCAGTATGTTCATCAGCAGGATACTGCAGATGTGGAACAGAGTACAAACGACAACTTACTTGTATTACTTGATTATAATGATCCTGACATTCACTTTTGTATTGTTTCTCAGTCAACCCCTCCTTCTAGAAAAAAAAAACTTTCTAACAGCATGACTGCTTCACTGCAAGGACACTGCTCCCAGACTGCTTCACTGCAATGCATTTGCAATCTTCAAATACATAGAACATAGAACACTACAGCACAAACAGGCCCTTCGGCCCACGAGTTGCGCCGATCACATCAACACCTACCAACCTACAGACCTATCTATAACCCTCAATCTCATTAAACCCCATACAATGAAAGCTTCATCAACTTTGGAAGTTTAAAACCAATGCATCAACTATCTCGGTCACTCCTTTCAAGACCTTGGGGTGAAGTCCATCTGGACCCAAGGATTTGTCAGTCTGCAAACAGAACAATTCACTCAAACCACTTGCCTGATGATTGTAATGTGAATTCAGTTTGCAGGGTGGACAGAACAGAAACAGGCTACTGCCAACATTTATGCTCTATACAACCCAGCTCCCAATGACCTTAGGTCACAGCGCAGCAAAGTCACAGCTCCATTCATATTCTTAATGCACCAAATGTCACAATCAAAAAATTAATAGAAGGTTCCTTTACCATAAATCTCTGTTAAGCTGAAAGGAACATGAATGAACTGGAATTAAGCCCTCCTCAAAGTTAAAGAATCTCTTCACTGCAGGAGGCCATTCAGTCCATCGAGTCTGTATCAACTCTCCAAACAGCATCTTTCCCAAGCTTCCCCATCCGCCCTATCCCTAAACATTTACTATGGCCAATCACCTACCTACAAATCTTTTGACACTGAAGGGTCAATTCATCTAACCAGCACAACTTTCGACTGCAGGAGGAAACCAGAGTATCCAGAAGAAACCCACGCAGACACAGGGAGAACTTGAAAACTCCATACAGACAGTGACCCAAGGCCAGAATTGAACCCATGTCCCTAATGCTCTGTTCACTCCTGTAACTTTTCTTCCAAAGCTTAAGCAAGGAAATGAGTGCCAACAGGCTATGTAAATGCAGAGGGAATCGCAGCTCATGTCAATGCCCTCAATACTTGACACAAGTCACCTGATAAAGTTCAGACAGCAAAGTACTAGCTGATCTTTCTTTCTTAGTCCATAAGGTACAGATGTTCTTTTTCCAAATCTGGCCAGGAACAGCTAACTCAGCACATTAAACACGGAGCCTTCTCTTACAGCAGGAGGTGCCTTTGAGAGAAAACATTAGTTAAATTCAACAGTGCAGCACCAAGTCCATTCAGATTAGCTACCTTTTCAAGTCGTCAAATACATCGGGCAGTAGAAAATTGAGCAGTGACCAAAGTTCAGCTAGGTTATTCTGGAGGGGGGTTCCAGTCAACAGCAGCTTGTTGTCAGTATTGAATCTTTTCAACTCTTGAATCAAGCGGCAATTCAAGTTCTTAATTCTGTGGCCTTCATCCACGATGAGGTAGTTCCAGTGACAATTCTGTTTTATTTTGAGGAAAATAAAATGAAGCAGTCATAAATTTTTCAATTACAGCTATAGATAGTGGAATTTAAACCAGAGCCACTACCCCATTGCCTTTGTCCTCAAGCACTAATGCTTACAGCTCCATAGGAACCATATTTCATCTAATGACTGCTCACGAGCAAGCTTAAGACTCCATGTTAGCTGGATTGGGACATTATGATCCAGTCAGCTGGGCAAAAACAGCAGTGGAATAAGGCAAGCATTCTCTTTCAGAATCTGTTCATTGAAATATTAATATTGTGTAACAGCCCAGATTTAAAATTACTGAATGTCAAGTCAAAAACATTAAAGTGACTTTGATTGAGAGACAGGAAAACGGAAAAGTGCTATAGCATTACAAACCTCAGCAAAACTTGAAAAAAAAACATTAGCATTGCTGAAAAGAGACACATATGGTTTGAATTTAAAACAAAAGTATGACCGTTAACTGATTCCTGGTGCATCTTCCGTGGCAACGCCTCCACACGAGTCCACTTGCCAATCAGCACCCTGTTCCCTTAGATTTGGTATTTTTGCAATTCTGTCCTGAACAGTGCAAGAAGTTTCAACAGCACATCTCTCTTTCCCAGAAACATTCAGTAGCCCAACTATTTATCTAAACACACTAACAAACTAATGATACTCCATTGAAGCCAATAAGTACAACTGATGAATAAGTTACGCTGTAATTAAACCAAGATATAAGCATTCGTTCCAACATAGCTAAAACTAGTGAGAGCTAACCAATCAAATCTCCAAATTCCTTTTCGAAAGCTGAGATTTCCATCAAAAGTGATGGTGTGACAGATCAGCTCATAAACAGGGAACTTTGACAGAGAAGCTTCATTTATAAAGTATAAATTCCCTGAACTTGACAAAGATTACAAAGGACCCATAATCTTTTGGCACTTGACCTGAATGCTACCAGATCCCATCCATTGACTTCCCGCTGCTTAGGCAAAACGGCCAGCAAAATTAAGGACCCCATGCACTCCAGACATTCTCCCTTCCGTCAGGGAAAAAAGGTGCAAAAGTCTGAGATCACATACCAACCAACTCAAGAACAGCTTCTTCCCAGCTGCTGTCAGACTTTGGAATGGACTTTCCTTGCAGTAAGTTGATCTTTCTCTACACCCTAGCTATGACTGTACACTACATTCTGCACTCTCACGTTTCCTTCTCTATGAATGGTATATTTTGTCTGTATAGCGCACAAGAAACAGTACTTTTCATTGTATATTAATACATGTGATAATAACTCAAAAATCCAACCAAAGTTTAAATAAGGAAGGTATTCTGCTCATTCACCTGGAAGTGTTTTCTGTCCCTCATGGCTATTTCGTATGAAGTGATGACGACTGGCAAGATGTGTAGAGAACCTTGACGTTTGTAAACTTTACGCAGGCTTCGTAAACGATCTTTTTGGTTTCCGTGATAAAGCAGCACTGGGATCTGTGATACAGAAGTAAACCCATTAAAGCACACACACAAAAAAAAAATCACACCAACAGTAAGGTGTATAGTAGAGATCGGTTCCTGCTTATCTCACCTCTGGCGTGAATCGCTTGAACTCTGAAACCCAATTCGGTAGAGTAGACAGAGGGCCACAGACGAAGAAAGGTCCAGGGACCCCTCGATCCACCATCATGGCTATCATGGCAATACATTGGACGGTCTTTCCCAGACCCATCTCATCTGCTAGAATCCCATTTATACCATTTTCCCATAGCATCTGAGACAGAAAAATAATCACATTAGGATTCCTAAAAGACACCCACAACAACTCATTTTGAATTTACTGCTGTGTACCTTTAGTGGATAGTAACAATCCTCTCTCTGCAACCCACCGCCCCCACCCCCTTTCCCTTGTGGCCACAGCAGCACCTCCTTGCAAGGACAAAATCAGGCTCATCTTCTGTCGCTAATCTGTTGACTGGGACTTGATCAAGCTTTGTGGTAGCAGAGGCCTCCCAGCACCTGTGGAATGTCATCTTCAGCAGAGAATGGAGAGGTAGAAACTCAAATACTGTAAGTTTCACATCTGCCCACAATATTCTTTTGGGCTTAACAGCTCTCATCAATCCCACAAGCAGATTCTGTAGCTCAGTAGTCAACCCCCAGATAAATATCTAAATGATATTACAATTACATGGAAATTTTAGGCAAGCTGCCACGTGTACTATCTTAGTCATAGACATTTACAACATGGAAACAGGCCCTTTGGCCCAACTTGTCTATGCAGCCCAGTTTTTAACCATTAAGCTAGTCCGAATTTCATGTGTTTGGCCCACATCCCTCTGACAGCAGAGTGAATTTCAAAGTTAGCATTGAACCTATAAACTGAGTGGTAATGTCGAGTTTTAGGGAAAATTTAATTATCTTGCTGAACCTCACATTTGGAAATAGAACAAAATTCCTTTGATATATGACCTCAAACCAACAATATTTCTTTTGGACAAAAAGTGGTTCTGAGACTATCTACAGACCTGGACATTTAAGTGCAGGTGGCTAGAGGAAAGGACAAAACAGAAAAGGTAATGGCTTATGATTCCTTCTCCCTCATCTAAGTCTCAGATTGTTCAAGCTGACTAACTTCAATGGGAAATCTTGTTGATTTTTGTGGGAACCACAGGAGCTGCTAAACTAAATGCCCCATTGGTCACTGAAAAGAAAATCTTATCATTAAAAAAAGCATATATTTTCTAAGAGGTGTGCAGTAACTGTCTTCATTTCAAATTGATCTGATAGAAAAGAACCAGATGAGACTTTAACCATATCTTAGATAGCTTGTCTTTTCTGAACAGAATCCTAGATCACTTGTTTCTTAGCGAACGTAGCTTCAAACAGCAGAATTTACAATTAAAGTAAATTTTATCCAAGTTAAATAATTTAAAGACGTGGAATCATTACAGCAACAAAAGACACTGCTGGACAAGGTTTCCTACTAAATGTTAGTGCTCTGTGTGGCTAGTTCTTTCAACACAATCACTTAATGTCTGCACAGCCAAACAGCGTTAAAACAGAACAAAGCCTACAGGCCGTGTGGCCATGCACAATTACGGCATCACTACTGACTGATCTGGCTTTCAAAACTGCTCCTGTATTCCCAAGATGAAAAGCGTTGTAAACTCACCCGTAGCCATTCCATACCCTCGACTTGGTACCACCTCATCACTCCACCCGTGAAGAGTTTGGGCTGTTGATACGGAACTGGTTGGTTGTTCACCTGCCTCACAGGGTCCAGGAGATGCTGACAGTTGTGACGTACGGTCTGGGCCAGCCTGTCCTTGATGTCAGAATTTGAATCTTGGTTCTTCTCAATATCTTCAGCCGCAAGCTTTATAGGTGGTGTAGCAGCATTCTTTATTGAAAATTATAAAACAAAGTCATAACAGAAATTATACCTACATACAAATCTGAGCAAATCTGATCACTGTATTGTTTCAGAAGCAAAGTGAATGTCTACTTCCTCTATTTTCACAAAGGGCCAAGTCTCAAAGTTGAATGAGCATGGTTTACAGCACAAGTCACTTCATTTGGCAACAATTTAAGCAAACCACAATCCAATATGGAAACCACAGGAATTTGATTGAAACAGAAATCAGAGATATTGTACAGCACACTCTTGATCAGGTACTACTGCTGGGTTACTAAAGGATTCCCTCTGTCTCCAACGGTGTTATATCATACCTGATAATGTGACAGAAAGTCTTCAATTCAACCACCAACATTCCTTACTTTGTACAAAAGATACAACACATCAAGGGCCGGAGGGCCAAAGGGCCTGTACTGTTCTACAAAATGTGTAAAATAAACTTTTGTTGATGGCTAGGGATGAAAGATGGCCATGGAGATGAAGAAAACCAAATAAGCATGTTCTATCCTCAAACTATTTTCAGCTGAAGAATTTCCCAAAAAAAATCAATATCCTTGTCAACCACTGAGTTCTATTACTTCACTTCTCAAAGTCACTGCCTTTTGTTTGGGGATGCTCACGGCGCGCCCTCTGGTATTTTACTCAAGTGAACAATCTTTACATGCAAGCTCAGGAAACGGCTATTAAACTGTGATGCAGGAAGGGGATCACCTCCTCCTGCTTGTATTCCATCTTGTCCATGGTTTCAATATTCAAAAGGTGGTAAAAATCCTTAAATAGAAATCAGGGACAGCTGATTTAATGTGCAGAACAAAGGAACACAAAGCTAGCTTCCAAAAATATTGGGGACAATCCTCCTGCCCAATGAGCTGCTCTAGCAGCACAGCAGGCCGGGAGACCCAGGTGGAGGCCATTTTCAATGCCACCAGTTCCACGCCAGAAATCAGCGCGGAGCTGTATAAATTTTAACGTAGTCTACATACAAGTAATGGGCCCAAGACTGAAGTCAGTGGACCCACTAGCACCTCTACCCTCCCCCACCAGGAGTGTTGCACAACCACTGTTTACAATTCCCCATTAATTTATGGTAGGGAAGGGGACTTAGGCCGTCCCAGATGGTCAGAGTAAGGGATGCCCCTGGACATTGCCAGCATGGCCCCCGGCACTTTCCAATGGGCAGACTCTGCCAAGGAGGTGGGGAAAAAAAATCAGCAGAGGTGGGGATCCCGCTGCCACTCTGCATTGGAATCAGTGATGGATGGAGGTCAGCAAATGGGAGGCCAGCACTGTGCGTACCTATCTCCGCGCTGACAGATAAGCGCATGCACAATGGCCTGCTCAGCACTATGCTGTCTGTGGGATTCTCCAGTGGGAATAGCTCACTGACTTTGAGTAATTCACATGAGGACATGAGTGTGGAAGATTCATTTTGAAAATCCCGCTATAAAAACCAACGGAACTTACTCTAGTTTTTACACACATACGGCACAGAATTTGAGAGAATCCCACCCACTGTACACTTACTAGAATTTATGGCCAGTTGGGTTGAGGAACATGGGCTCCAAGCACTAAATAGACATGATAACATCTAATGTCAATGAACTTCCCAGATCTAGGACTGTTTTACCACCTGCCTTGCAATACTACAGAGTATTAATGGCTTACTTTGTCTGTTTTAGCCTTTTTCACTCTTGACAAAATGTCCTATAAAAAAGAAAAAAGTAAATCAGCAGGGATTTGCAACAAAGCTCAATAAGTGCATTTTAAACTTTTATCAACATAGAATGAAGAGACACTGGCCCATAACTTCCTAGTTCCCCAGCATCACATTGGGGTGGTACCCCAACAATGCACAGGAAATCCCTTTAGTAAGCTCCCATACAATGGCTTACCTAGCAATTGCCCAGAAATGCTAACTTCCTCTGGACAATTGCAATGGGGTACTACCCATCTGACAGAAGTGATTGAAGTCGCTAACTTTGGACGATTCTGTCAGTTTTACCCTGATAATAACTGAAGTTAGAAGTGACTTTTTTCCTTCATCCTTCAGAGTAGCTATCTAAACAGCCAGACCGAGCCTTGCAGAGCACAACTGTTCAATACCATGCTATTAGTTATTATTAACAAACTTTAATGTGAACAGCAATCAATATATGGTAGTACCATATATGGAATGTCAAAATTGCTGATTAAATAATCAGACACTGGTAAAATACAGGAAGGATAGGATTTCTTGAATGTCTGCAGCAGTTGCTGGTAACCGCACCATCAAAAGGATTTTACCTGACAATGGGCGAGCGTTAAAAAGAAATATGGAGGTTCAAGAGATAGAATAATCAGTGGAGGGATTAAGATACAAACATGATAATAAGATGTAAAAATCTTACTGAATTACCCAAAATAGGCAGTATATTTAATAAGCAGTATTTGATGGTATGGGCAAACAGCAAGACCAACTGACAAATTTAGGTGGCTTTCCACGCAAATATTGACAGTATACATAGGGACTGTATGTGAATTTTACAAAAATATACAAGACACACAAGACTGGTTAAGCACTTGATATTAAGCAGCCAGCTTGACAGGGAGTTGTCTAGTGAATAGAGACAGCAGACGTAAATGGAAGTTTTAGCATAGATGAGACATGGCTAGTTTATGAGACGTGGGAGGCACTGGCACTTACGGTCACTCGTACTGTTGTGTCCAGAAACGCATATTGGGATTTCTCATTTTCCATTGATAGAATGCTTTCTGGATTGGAGGACAAGCTGATTGATATTTTGCGCCAAAGCTCAAATTGGGGGGCCAGTGGAAAGGTGAAGAGTTCAGAATACAGATAGATTGGCACAGTGGCACCTACAGGTTAGTTTAAAAAAAATGAAGTACTATATTTTGGGAAACTAGAACTCCAGGAAGATTTGAAAAAAACTAGTCTTTATTTGATAGAATAAAGTAAGTGAAGGAGATGACAATTAAGAAGTTTCAAAATCAGGAATCATCAGACAAAAGATCAAACTGAATTAAATCTCTCTCCACAAATGCTGCCTGACCTGTTTTGTATCCATTTCAGATTTCTAATACCTCAGTATTTTGTTTTTGCATCGGAATAACTAGTCTGTTAAGGAACTAGCAGTAGACAAACAGTAGAGCATAGAGGAACTGCTTCCTCTATGCTCTATTTCTATACCTTCAAAAAATTTTGATTAAAAAAAACCTGGCAACAGTGGAATGAAAGCAGTGGCAGACATTTCACTATACAAGAGATGCACAAGATCAAGTCTTGGAGGCAGAATTCTAACAAAATCACAATGGGCAGAGTCACATAATTAAAAACATCACAGCTTCATTTAATACAAATAACACCAGGAACAAGACATTATTTATCACCTAAAGGGACAGACATGTTACCTCCTTATTGATGTAATCAGAAAGCTTGTATGTTTCTTCTTCTCTTCCCCTTTTCTTCTTTACTGCTAAACATTTTAAAATCAGAAAGCAGATACAGGTTGGATCTTTGAAAGATGTACATGCTCCACAATGCACAGAAACATTACAGACTTGAGCAATTGAAGATTTCATACACTCAGCTAAATACTGTAACACTGAAAATGGCAGTGCATACAAAGATTTCTAAAGATGGAAAACATGTTCAGAACCTTGGTCCGGCCACATATGGAATATTGAGCAGTGTTTTATAAAAAAAGACACACAGGAGAAGTTGCAAACATGTTAACAGAACTGTAGTCATTCCCAGAAGGAAAGTGAAAAGTTGGGTCTCTGAAGTCAGCCACGGGGTGACCTAAAGGTCTTTAAGAACATAAGAAATAGGAGCAGGAGTAGGCCATCTGGCCCTTCAAGCCTGTCCCACCATTCAATAAGATCATGGCTGATCTGTCGTGGCTCAGTTACATTTTCCGGCCCTCTCCCCATAACCCTTAATCCCCTCTCTTATCAAAAACCCATCAACCCGCTTCTTGAAAATATTTAGCGAGGCAGCCTCCACCACTTCAACGGGTAGAGAATTCCAGAGATTCACCACCCTTTGAGTGAAGAAGTTCCTCCTCAACTCCGTTCTAAAACGCCCCCCCCCCCTTATCTTGAGGCTTTAAAATTACGAAAGTTGTGCATACAGTAAATAGTGTTTCTGCTTGTGTGGAAAAGCAAAACTCAGGTCATCAATCCACGATGAGTACCAAAAAACAGCTTAGGAAATTCAGAGGAAAACCCCTTTTTCTCTGGGGCATACACACGGTGGGTCGTGCATGGGCTGCTCTTGGATGTTAAGAGTAGCCTAGTACTTCGCATCGTTTGTGTACACTTAAAACTGGACCAGCAGATGGGCACCACGACAGCTCAGTGACTATCACCGCTTGCTGTGCAGATACATGGAATTGGGCCAGTGACTGTGGGAGTTTGCGCATTCTCCCTGTGGTTGCATGGGTTTCCTCCCACACACCAAAGATGAACTCTTAGGCTGACTGGTGTAACAAATTGTCCCTAAAGTATTCTCCCCTTAATCTGGTTTCCAATGGGGGTACCATAAGCATAGACATGGGTCAAGGGTGGAGGAGGAAAAACATGTTAAGATGGTGGCACAGGCTTGTTGGGCCGAAGGGCCTGTTTCCCGTGCTGTGTTGTTCCAGAGTGTTGATAATGTGGAACACTCACCCACAGGAGAGCAGTTGAAGGAAATAATATAGACACATCTAATGACAAGATAAACACAAGAGAAGGGAATTGAGGATTGTGCTGACACAGGTGAAAGAATGAAAGGAAGCTCAAGAGGAACACAAACACAAACACGGTCTATTTTTGCACTGACTACACAAGTCTATGTTGGTTACAAGATCAAGGGAGATGGAATAAATAGAAACACAGCTCCATTTTCAAACAGAAAATGGGACATGTTTATATTTATACAGGCAAAACCTTTTGTTGAACTTCTCTTGGTGCCTAATTAAAAAAGTAATATGGGGATACGGTGGAGACGTGGATTTGAGTCCAGGGAGAGATCAGCCATGATCTGATTGAATGCCTATCTCTGTTCCTAATCTCTATGTTTCTATGTGAGCTCTTATTACTAATGGACATTGTAGGAGATGAAAAAGGGTCTTCAGTGAGATTTCAACTGATCGTCATTCAGGTTATCAACTTGCATACTGTCAGTGCTCCTCATCATACGACAAAAACCCATATTTCCAAATGTAATGCAATTTCCTAACCAGTTCTAGAATAAATGTCAAGAAATGGTGCAGTTATCCCATCTAGGAATAGAACATAGAACATAACAGTGCAGAACAGGCCCTTCGGCCCACGATGTTGCGCCGACCAGTTTTTAAAAAAAAAACACTGACCCACTAATCTAAACCAATCCCTTTTCGTCCATAAACCTATCCACAGATCTCTTAAATGCCCCCAAACTAGGCGCATTTACAACTGCAGCAGGCAGGGCATTCCAATCCCTCACCACCCTCTGGGTAAAGAACCTACCCCTGACATCCGTCCTATAACTACCCCCCACAGAATATTCTGTGATCTGGACATAAACTTGGCAAACTGCACCATTATTTCTAGGCAAAAAAAAAAATTCATTCAATGATTGCAAAAGTCTGTGTTTGTGGCTGAACAATTGGTTTTAAATATTGTGTCAAATGATTTCAAGTGTTAATCTAACGATGGAGATACAAATCTGCATACTACCAAAGACATCTTGGGGCTTGGTTAATCTTATTAAGCTATTAAAGCAACAATTCTGCTCACATTTTCTGCACAAGCTAGTCAGGTCTGAAACTATAACACTGAAGGGTATGATAAATTTAACAGGATTTATTTTCTTAACGATACTACCAAATGAAAAAGTATTACTTCATTTAAATCAAAAGGCACTAAAAAGTACTTAATTTAATTAAATACACCAATAGTATTTTGAAGCCGCAAGAGCCTTGACTGAAACTGTCAACATATTTCTATTTATTCTAACTGGAAGATGTTGAATGAATACAAGTACCCAAATGAATTGCTTGATTCAAAGTGGATTAAAGTGCTTTACAATGGTCAGGTTGTGATGGTGCTATCAAAATAAGCTCATTTTTTGATAGCACAGAACTCATACCATATGATATAAAATGTCTTACTCTGCAATGATGAACAAACACATACCTGTTTCAGTTTCTTGTATTGGGCAGTTGTCCCCCTTCACCTGGGCACATACAAAATAAGAATCAAATTTGTTGCTTCATCTTCTAAAAACACAACCATTCTTAAAAAGCCACCGGTTTAATACAGATTCCATACACTACTTAAAAAAAGAGACAGACATCCCAAACCTTGCAACATTTGAAAGAGTTCCATTCTCATTATGCAGAACTCCAGGAACATGACTTGTGGTGGAGAGTTTAAATACCCAAGGAACAAATTATAATTGGGAAATTTAGCACGAGAAAGTCAATCAAAGAAATTAGGTAATTACTGGGGAAGCTACTGAAGCAGAATAAAGGAGTCCACAGGAACAATGAAATTGACTTCTGGAGGAAAGCAGAAGTGAGGAATTGAGGGAGAAGGAAGAGTTGATTAACGGAATAAATGAATATTGAATAAAGAAAGCTTAAAAACAGAAAAGAGCTATGGTACAATATACATGTTATGAAAACTTGTCCATAGCACACAGTACAGCAGAGGAAAAAAGTCAGACTTGGCCCAGTGATTGCAACCGCTCAGAGTTAGAAGGTCATAGGTTCAAATCCAATCTAATACAGGACTAAAGGACTGCTACACTGTCAAAGCTGTTTTTCCCCAGGTGAGACATTAAATCAAAGTCCCATCTTTCTCCTCAGGTGAACGCTGAAATCCTCTTCAGTACTAAGTTCTTCAAGTCTCTTGGCCACTATGTAATCAAGATAACTCAGATACATTAATGGTCATTTATCATGCGGTTGTTCTCAAACCTGTAAGTTAATCAATGTTATGCGCAAATTGGCTGCTGTGTTTTCCTAGCACTTGGTGCTTTTCAATAGTCAGGTTGCGATAGGTGCTATAAAAATGCAAGATCATTCTTTATATTAGGGGAACCCATACCACGATGCTCTGCTCCCAAGGAGAGATTTGTTTCTGCAGGGATTTGAGAACAAGGAAAGTGTTGTCACAGGTAGTACATGACACAGAGCTCATTAGATCTGGTCAGTGAAGAGTAGATAAACATCTGATGCAGGTAGCTAAATGGCCTGTTCCCAAAACATTCCTGATTCTATTTTACACTCCTTCACTTTTAACATAATTGATTTCGTACACCTTAATAACTTTAATAATCCCCCAAATACTGTCTAGTCGTTACCATCTGAGTAGTTACCAGCAGCATTTTCTTTTTTTCAAGTTTTGCTTTTCTGTGCTGCTCCTGTTAGAAATAAAGACATTATTTTCTTAGTAAAGAAGTGTGACAAAGAAGGTATTTTAGCTTAACACCTGCATATAACTTTTTTAAAAACTAAAATCAGAGCCAAATTCACCCTTCCTTCCAGCATGACATTTCAGCAAGTGACTCTAGAAAAAGAGATTTATATTTTATTCTCCCCTTCCCCTCCTAGAACTAATTTCATGCTCACACAAGCAGTTAACCATTTGAGACAAGTCAATGAATACGTTTTTACATGCAAGTCTTTCACTGCCAGGTAGAAATGAACAGAACCTGGTTTTGTTTCTGTCAGACAGCCATACCGACACACTTTTCAGCAAAGATCAAGTGTTCCAACCAATTACAGCCTTATAGAACATAGAACACTACAGCACAAACAGGCCCGTTGGCCCACAAGTTGCGCCAATCATATCCATACCTACAAGGCCTATCTATAACTCTCAATCCCATCAATCTCCAATCTCAGCCAGAAGTCTCTTAAAAGACCCCAGCGAGTTCACCTCTAACACACCGATGGCAGCCAATTCCACTCACTCACCACCCTCTCAGTGAAAAACTTACCCCTAACATCTTCTCTGTACCTACTCCCCAGCACCTTAAACCTGTGTCCTCTTGTAGCGACCATTTCAGCCCTGGGAAATAGCTTCCGAGAATCCACCCTATCTATACCTCTATCAGGTCGCCTCTCAACCTTCATCTCTCCAGGGAGAAGAGACCTAGCTCCCTCAACCTATCCTCATAAGGCATGCCTCCCAATCCAGGCAACATCCTTGTAAATCTCCTCTGCACCCTCTCAATAGCTTCCACATCCTTCTTGTAATGAGGCAACCAGAGGCGCACAGTACTCCAAGTGGGATCTGACAAGGGTCTTATAAAGTTGCAGCATTATTACATTATTGTACTCCTTCATCCCACTGGACCTGCCAAAATGGACCACTACACATTTATCTGCGTTGAAGTCCATCTGCCACTTCTCCGCCCAGTCTTGCATCCTATCTATGTATCACTGCAACTCCTGACATCCCTCCTGACTATCCACAACACCACCAACATTCGTTCGTTGGCAAACTTACTAACCCATCCCTCCACTTCCTCATCCAGGTCATTTGTGAAAATGACAAACAGCAAGGGTCCGAGAACAGATCCCTGGGGCATTCCACTGGTGATCGACCTCCATGCAGAAAGAGACCCATCCACAACCATTCTCTGCCTTCTACAGGCAAAAAGTCTGGAAACTTGATGTCTGTGTCGATATGCGCAATCTTCTTGGATCTACAGGCAATCTACAGGCAAGCCAGTTCCATCTGTTATCTGTTCCAAAGATACAGAACCAACTGCAGTCTCATCTAACTCAGCTGAGAGTGGCTTTAGTGGCTGTGTCATTGTCTTTATCTCAAAACTTAAAAGAGCAGCAAGATTATTGCTGCATCATTCAGACTGCTTGAACAAGCCATCAAAAAACAGAGTCCCAAACCTTAAAACTGAAGCAACAAATTCTTCCAAGTTTCAAACTGAAAACGAAAGCAGTTAAATGGTAGAACATCATAGAATCTCAGAATTCCTACAGAGCAACAGGAAGCCATTTGGCCCATCTAGTCTGCACCAACAACAATCCCACCAGGCCCTATCCCCATGTATTTCTCCTGCTAAGCCCCAACACTAAGGGACAATTTGGCATGGCCAAACATCTTAGGTCGGTGGGAGGAAACCGGAGCACCTGGAGGAAACCCACAGAGACATGAGGAGATCATGTAGACTCCACACAGACAGTGACCCGACACCGGAATTGAACCCGGGTCCCTGGCACTGTGAGACAACTATGCCACTTTGTCGACTTGGTAGAAATGTTGAATTCAATTCAGAACATAACAGGGAACAAGAACAGCCCAAATAGCCCATTAATCATGCCTCTCTGAAGGCCCAAACACCCTTTAACTGATTGGGAGGAAATGAAATGTCCAGTCCATATACACTCCCCTCTATCATGAGCACCACCATCCACTGCCCATTTAAATCTCCTGAGCAGAAAGTTCTGAATCTGTCCAAACTTTCAAAAAAAATAAAAATCAGGAAATGCTGGAAATACATTGCAGACCTAGCATATAACAGAAATAGGCTAACAATTCAGATGGGATCCTTCAGTCAGTGTTTTTGATATCCAGCCATCATTTTCCTTAAAGATATCCATTCAACTTTTATTTTTCATTATTCATCCCTGATCAAGACAGCATCCTCCACCACCACCATATATGTAATCAAACTAGCACACAGAAATTACCTCCAGCTGTTGTTGTTCCATTTTTGTCAGTAAGAACTTCGAGTAAATGTTACTCTTCTCCAGTAGGTGCTGCAATCGCTTAAAACGCATTTCGTGAGAGTCTTTTTCCCAGAACATTTTGGCCTAGAAAAATAAGTCATGAAGAAATTTCAACCAATAATCACACAATACAACTATTCATTTTGACTTGCAACTTCACTTACTGAGAACGTCAATTTAACCACAAGAATCTTTCACAATTAAGAGCATGTCAGGAACAAATTACCCCCAGTAGAACAAAAAGTTACCCATCGGAATAAATTGCAATCCTTTCACTGCAAAACTGTTCTAATTTGATGCTTGAATAGGTTACTTGGACAATTGATCCTATTGTACCATTCAGTGCATTTATAGCTGTTCAATTTTTAGTTTTAACTCCTTTTCTGTCTGCTCCCACCGCCAGTCCATAACTCCTCTGAAAAAATTAAAAATCTAAATATTCCAGTTAAATAATGACCACTGCTGTGAAAAATAATTAATTTCACAGCCAAAACTAAAATTCCTTATCAACTGATTTAAATGGAGCCCCCTTATTTCTGAACTGTCCCCTAGTTTTAATTCCCAATCATCTCAGCAAACACCCCATCAAGCCTTAGATTGTAGCATTTCCCAGGGACAGATGTTAGTTTGCCTATAAAACGCTTGCTTTGTTTCCCTTCTTGAAGGAATGTTAAATTTGTCGTTTTCCAATTCACTGAGACCGTTCCAGAATCGAGGGAATTGTGGAAGATTACAACCAACAAATTAATTATCTTCACAGCCAATTCTTTTAAGACTTGAGGATACAGGGCATCAGGTCTAAGGGCACGTCAAGCTAACGGGTCCAAAGGCTAAGTAACTTATTTACTGCTCATAATTGTTCCAAGTTCCTCCCCTTTCCCACTTGATTTTCTATTAATGGATATGATTGTGGGTTTTGCTGCAAGGACATATACAAAAATGTCTGTTCAAAGTTTCAGTTTCCCATTATTAATTCCCTAGTCTCACCTTGAGGAAACAACACTCACTTTAGCTACTCTCCTTACATACACCTTGAATTTCTTCTTAGCTTTCACTGATTTCTCCGTCATGTTTTAGTCAACTTTTGCTGAGTTTCTACAATTTTTCCAATCTTCATAGAATCCCCACAGCACAGGAGGCCACTCGGTCCATCGAGCCTGCACCGACCACAATCCCACTCAAGCCCCCATCTCCACAACCCCACTCATTCACCGTGCTAATCCCCCTGACACTAAGGGGCAATTTAGCATGTCCAATCAACCTAACCTACATATCTTTGGAATGTGGGAGGAAATCCACGCAGACACAGGGAGAACATACAAACTCCACACAGACAGTGACCTGAGGCTGGAATTGAACCCAGGTCCCTGCTGCTGTGAGGCAGCAATGCTAACCACTAGCTGCCCACAGTGCCTCTTATGACCCTCAACTAATTTATGCTGCATTGCACACATTGGCTGTCCATAGGATACCACCCTTAACTTCCTTAGCCACAGATAGATTATGGGAAGGATGCACTTTCTTTCTCAATGGGCACGGCCTGTATCTGTCTTGAAAAAAGGCACCCACCTATTCATAGCAGCTTCAGAAGACAGTTCTGTCTTGGCCAATAATCTTCCCTTAACCAACACTAACAAACTGATTACCTACTCGTCCACTTACTATTGTAGGCCTGTCCACCTACAGCAGCAAATAAAATTTGAAATTTTATAAATATATAAAAAGGAAGAGGCTAGCTAGGGTGAATGTTGGTCCTTTAGAGGATGAGAAAGGGGACCTAGTGGTAGGGGATGGGGATATGGCTCAGGTATTGAATAACTTTTTTGTTTCCGTTTTCAAGGAGGAAGACATGAATAATTTGCCGGGTGTTAGCGATGGAAAGGTAGTAGGACTGGAAGGTCTTAATGACATTACTATTACTAGAGAGGCGGTGCTCGACAGACTGGAGGGGCTGACTGTGGACAAGTCCCCAGGACCGGATGGAATGCATCCGAAGGTTCTGAAAGAAATGGCGGAGATTATTGTGGATGCATTGGTGGTTATTTTCCAGACGTCGCTGGATTCCGGGGAAGTGCCGGAAGATTGGAAAACGGCTAATGTTACGCCGTTGTTTAAGAAGGGTGCCAGGCAAAAGGCAGGGAATTATAGACCGGTTAGTTTAACGTCTGTGGTAGGTAAAATGTTAGAATCCGTCATTAAGGAGGAAATAGCGAGGCATCTTGAAGGGAATTGCTTGATAGAGCAGACGCAGCACGGTTTCATTAAAGGGAAGTCGTGTCTGACAAATTTACTGGAGTTCTATGAGGATGTGTCTAGGGTGGTGGATAGAGGAGAGCCGGTGGATGTGGTCTTTCTGGATTTTCAGAAGGCGTTTGACAAAGTACCTCACAAGAGGTTATTGCAGAAGATCAGGGGACTTGGAGTTGGGGGTAGGGTGTTAGCGTGGTTAGAGGATTGGTTGTCAAATAGGAGGCAGAGAGTGGGGGTCAACGGGTGCTATTTGGATTGGCGGATGGTGACTAGTGGAGTGCCCCAGGGGTAGGTGCTGGGGCCTCAGCTTTTTACCATTTATATAGATGATCTGGAGGAGGGAACCAAGTGTAGGGTGTCGAAATTTGCGGATGACACCAAGATTGGGGGAACGGCAAATTGTGCGGAGGGTGTGGAGAGTCTGCAGAAGGATCTAGATAGGCTGGGCGAATGGGCCAGGAAATGGCAAATGGAATTTAATGTTGGCAAGTGTGAGGTGGTCCACTTTGGAAGGAAGAATGATAGGAAGGACTAATACTTACGTGGCGAAAAACTGCAGCAGGCGACGGTGCAGAGGGACCTCGGGGTCCTTGTGCATGAGTCGCAAAAACCCAGCTTGCAGGTGCAGCAGGTGGTCAGGAAGGCGAATGGGATGCTGGCCTTCATAGCGAAGGGGATTGAATATAAGAGTAGGGAGGTCTTGCTGCAGCTGTATAGGGCATTGGTGAGGCCGCAGCTGGAGTACTGTGCGCAGTTTTGGGTGCCGCACCTGCGCAAAGATATTCTGGCCCTGGAGGGAGTGCAGAGGAGGTTTACTAGGCTGATACCGGAGTTGAGGGGGTTGAGCTATGAGGAGAGGCTGAATGAACTAGGCTTGTACTCGTTGGAGTTTAAAGAATGAGGGGAGATCTCATTGAGACGTATAAGATGATGAATGGGATGGATAGGATAGAGGTGGAGAGGCTTTTTTGACCTTTTTTGACCAATCTGGCATGTAGAATTACCCCAGCTCGTTGTAACATTTTCTTTAGCATATTTAATGACAAAAATCATATATACCAGCATTATAAAAAATGTGACCCTGGGCCAGAGATCTATTTGGATAGATAACCAAAAAGTTAGATTTAGATCAGTGGCTTAGAGAAAGAGAATTTCAATCCAGCGAAAGTGAAGCAATGACGATAGAGCTCCAAATCAGGATGTTGTGACTTGAAGGGGGAATGTGCAGATGACAGTGTTGCCTTGTGTCTGCCATCCTGTCCTGGATGGTAAGAGCTTGAGTTTGGTGGTGAGAGCAAATACTGATGATGGTGGACGGCCTGTTGTGTCCTAGATGGTAACAAGCTTCTTCAGTGCTGTTGGAGCTGCACTCATCCAAGTAACTGGAGAGTATTTATCACACTCCTGACTTGTCCCTGTAGCTGGTGGACAGGCTTTGGGAAATCAATGTGCAGTTACTGCAGAACTCCCAGCTTTTGACTTGCTCTTGGACCCACAGTATTTATATGGCTGATCCAGTTCAGTTTCAGACCAATGACAATCAAGGATGTTGGCGGCAAGGGACTGAGCAACACAATTCCCAACCAATGATGCCTTGGAAAAGCCGTCAGACATTTGAATGTATTTATATTGCATTAATTTGATCTTTCTCTACACCCTAGCTATAACTGTAACACTACATTCTGCACTCTCTCCTTCTTTATGAACTGTATGTTTTGTCTGTCTAGTGTGCAAGAAATAGTACTTTTCACTGTATATTAATACATACGACAATAATAAAATCAAACTCAGGTCCCTGGCACTGAGAGGTTGCAGTGCTAACCACTGTGCCACCCATCAGCATGCTTTTGTCAAGTGGAGATCATGTCTAACAAATTTGATTGAATTTTTCGAGGTGACTAGATGTGTAGATGAGGGCAATGCGGTTGATGTGGTTCATATCAGTTGGGCTTTTGACAAAGTTCCACCTGGGAGACTAATGAAGAAGCTAACAGCCCATGGGATTTAGGGTTTAGTTGCAGAATCCACATCATTAGTTGCAGAAGACAGAGGATGTATGATCAGTAAATTCACAGAAGACAAAAAAAATGGTGGTGTGTATATAACAATGAGGAAAGTCTTAGATTACAGGGAGCTATACACAGGCTGGTCACATGGGAAGAACAACAGTAAATGGGATTTAACCATAAAAAAGTCAGGTGATGCATACTGGGACAACTAACAGTGAAGGGAACACGCAAAGAACATGTGGCCAAATGGGCCATCTAAAATGGCGATTTGTAAAGCACTCTGGGACAAATGGGCAAGAACTAAACCGACAGGCTGCTGTTTAAAGAGAGACACAAACAGGCTGCAACCCAAACGAGTGAATAAACAGGATATGGGTTATCTCCAGGATGATAGAGACTATGTGGTTACACTGGGTGGTGTACCAGACATAAGAGCACTGTGAACATTTATTTAGGAGGGAGGTATGTGACCTATGTGCCTCCAGCTCCAGCACCTAAACATGGCTGCTGGTGACACACGTAGAGATCAGTGTGGTAGCACCTGATTGGATTCATCGATCAGACAGATCAAATCCTGATCAATTGATTGGCAATGGCCAAAAGGGGTGTGAAACCAAACTGGGTATAAAGGGTGCTGCACAACCAAGAATCAATCAACCTCTCTCTCTCTCTGACCCCACGAACGAGCTAGAACAATGGAGACCATCGCCAACGACGACCAGCACGAGGAGAGCCACCACACCCAAGAAGGAAGGAAGACTAGAGCCAGAGTGCCAGACCAGACCACACAGATGACTACCAAGACAGGTAAAGGCCAATATCTACTTGGGTATTTGCCTGTCACACAAAGTCAAGTCAAGGTCTTGTATTGGACTTGAACTTTAGTATTTTCCTGTAAGATAACTTATTGTTGATCAGGTGAACGATTTTGATTGTGTGGGTTTAAATAAATATTGCCTGTACTAACAAGACATCTACTTGTAGTTATTTGTCCACCATGTAAGGATTAAAACAGACTGTGCGGCAGGCAACAAACATTAAGATGCTAGGAAGTACAGGGGATCAGAGGGGCCTGGGCTGCATGTCTGGAGATTCCTGAAGGCAGAGGAATATATAGGTAAAGGTGGTTAAAAAGGCATAAGTGATATTGCCCTTATTAGCCAAAGCATAGAGTACAAGCACAGGGAGGTTATGATAGGCTGTATGAAACATCTGTTAGGCCACAAATAGAGTACTGAGATCTAATAGAGGTCTTTAAAATTATGAAGGGTATAGATAGAGCGAACAGAGGTAAGCTTTTTCCTAGGGTGGAAACAAAAATTACGAGGAGCCACGGGCTTAAGGTGAGGGGGAGGGCGAGGGATAAATCGTAGCTTATTTCGTCTCATTTCTGAGCTTCTGGGGATTCTGTAAATGTCTGTCAAAATTTTGCACGTTTATTGATGTCTTTTCTTTTACTTCACAGGTGATTCGGTCCACCTTGTTGGCCAACAAGGGGCATACACATGGTGGGTCGTGTGAGGGCTGCTCTTGGATGTTGCTTCGAGTTGCCTAATGCTTCACGTCATTAGTGTACCCTTAAACTGGACCATCTGACAAGCAACACGACAGCTCAGTGACTATCACTGTTTGCTGTGCAGACACATGGATTTGGGCCGGTATTGGCGGGAGTTTGCACATTCTCCCTGTGATTGCGTGGGTTTTCTCCAGGTGTTCCGGTTTCCTCCCACACCCCAAAGATGTGCTCTTAGGCTGATTGGTGTAACAAATTATCCCTAAATTAGTCTTCCCTCAATCTTCCCCAGTAGGCGTAGACAAAAGTCATGGGTAGAGGAGGGCACTCAATGTTAAAATGGCGGCTCGAGCTTGTTGGGCCGAAGGGCATGTTTCCCGTGCTGTGTTGGTCTTTGTTTGTTCTGTGTGCAGTTTTGGACCATCAGCCTTCTCTTTAGTGCTGACTGGGTTCTGCCATCATTGAGAATGGGAATGTTCATGAAGCACTCTCCCCAGTTAGCTTTCTAATTTTCTACCACCTTTCAGAGACAAACAGGGCAGAACAACAAGTTTAAATCTGATTCTTTGGTTGCAGGTTGCTTAATTCTATTGCATCCTGTTTCATATTTTGCCCATTTACAGTCCTGTTATAACTTTAATAGGCTAGCAGCTCTTTTTTCTATGTCTAGTGCTGCTCCTATTCATCGAACGAGGCTTGGCAGCAATTAGACTGAGGGATATGCTGGGCCACAAGGTTACAAATCTGTTATTGATACCCAGAGAGCCTCAATGATGCCCAGATCAGTTTTGCATCTCTCATTCAGCAATGACAGTGCCACACCACAGTGGAATGTGTTTGCAGTGTGAGGACAAGGTTTCATACCTACAAAGACTCAGATGATCACTCCTACCAATATTATCAAGGTTACGTGCATCTGTCAGGTAGATTGGTGAAAATGATGTTTTTCCTCGTATTGCCACACTGCCAGTCTGGAAGATATGTCCTTCAGGCCTTGGTCAGCTTTTGTCAGTAGTAATGCTACCCAAGCCATTCTTGGTGATGGACATTGAAGATCTCCATCCAGAGTACCTTCTGTATCCTTGTTACTTTAGTGCTTCTCCCAGTTGGTGCAAGTATGGATTCATCAGCTGAAGGAAGGCAGAATTCTTTGTCTGAATTTGACTCGGGGCAGTGAGGCTTTCGGTAGAAGCTGAGTTTTGAATGGGATGAAAACTGAATTGAATGCAAGGCCATTCAAGGAACCATCAACCACTCGGTATGGATCAGGAATTGTAAAGGCCAGACTTGAAAGGTCAACAGAATTCCTTACCTAAGGACATTAGTTACTCATCCATGTTTATCTATTAATTTTCTGTTCTATTTCAAACTTTGATTCTAAGGTCATGTTCCCACTTCTCCATCAAGCCAGTTTAAATCTTTAGCAACAGCACGACCAAACCTACCCTTCCCCAAAAGGTAGGGGAGTCTAAAGCTTGAGGGCGTAGGTTTAAGGTGAAAGGGGAGAGATACAAAAGTGTCCAGAGGGGCAATTTTTCCACACAGAGGGTGGTGAGTGTCTGGAACAAACTGCCAAAGGTAGCAGTAGAGGCAGGTACAATTGTCTTTTAAAAAGCATTTGGACAGTTACATGGGTATGATGGGTACAGAGGGATATGGACCAAATGTGGGCAATTGTGATTAGCTTACGTGTTTTTTAAAAAAGGGCAGCATGAACAAGTTGGACCGAAGGGCCTGTTTCCATGCTGTAAACCTGACTCTAATCCACAATATCCTGGCCCTGTTGAAATACATCTCTGGTTACACAAGTTCAATTTCTCCCAAATCTGAACCTAACTTACTAGGAATCAAAAGCACTCCCTTTTACGCTCTCCACTCACATACAACTGCTTTATCTCCAATTTCAATACAAACTAGCAAGTGGCACTGGGAGGAATCAGAAATTACTATCTTTGCAACCCTGCCTTTTAATTGGTTTCCCAGCTAAAAACAAAATTTGCCATGCCTCAAAATCTATATAATTACTTCATAAACTCCTTCCAGTAAAGAAAAATATTCCAACCTCCCTTCACATTCCTAACTTTCCTGCTTTCATTTCTATGCCTCATTTGGCAAACTTCACCTTGAGTCTTTTCCAAAGAAAGTAAGTCCAATTTCCTTTGTATTTCTGTATAGCTTCTACTCCTCACACCCTGAGCCTTCTTTAGTTTATTTCAGCCCTCATCCCACCCCCATGTATAGACAAAGATCAGAATTATTTAAGACAAGGTGAAGTTAGGTTGAACATAAAGAGGTAAACGTTCTTCAAGGTGGCCTTCACGATATACAATAGTGTAGAGTCGCTGAGCAGAGACTGATAGCCAAGTTCCACATAAGAGGAAGGCCTCAACTGGGATCTTGGGTTCACATCACACTATCTGTAACCCCCATGACTTGCTTGGGCTTGCAACATCTCACTTACAGTCCTGTCTGGAGACAATACACATCTCTTTAACCTATGCTTAATGCCATCTCCATTCACATTGTCTGCACTTTTAAGGCTTGATTAGCTGTAAAGACTCACATTCTAATCACCATTTTGTGAATAGAGTGTGTGCCTTTATTTGCCCTGTTTGTGATCAGAACTCCCCACTCACCTGACGAAGGGGCAAAGCCCCGAAAGCTAGTGGCATTTGTTACCAAATAAACCTGTTGGACTTTAACCCGGTGTTGTGAGACTTCTTACTGAACATAAACCAGCATAGATTTGTTTTGTTGAAAAGGCCTGTGCTATAGTGTCCTATATAGCTGCAGCAGCTCCTACTCTGAACTGCACTGTAATTTAAGAGAGCCTTACCTCTTTCATCAGCCTTCTCTCCTCCACCTGCCCTTCTTTCTCCAGCTGCCTTTCCTCTTCTAACATGCTGGCTGTTATGATCTCATTCCCCTCATGCTCAGCCATCTCACTATTTCTAGACTCTGAAGGAAAAAAAAAGTCAGTGGTTACAAATAATCTCTTGATTGCTCAATAAATTCATTCTTAAACGAGCGCCCGAGTCATACATAAAAGATCCCAAGCTGGGCTGAATTGGCTGAGATACTGTATTAGGGTTATACTCACCGTGGATAGGAAGGGGAAAAATCTCAGTCATTGTTAATCCTCCATCAGGGCACAAGTCATTGCTTAACCATGGCATCCACAGCCTGTCAATATTTGATTTGCACATTAAGATTAACCACTTGCCTGAGGCTGGACTTGATAGAAATTATCAAGTCCAGCAACCCCTCCACCACAGTATAAATCTCATATTTTCATTGCCTTCAGTCTGAAGGGTCATCCAGATTCAGAACACTGGATCTACTCTCTCCACAAATGCTGACCTGCCGAGATTTTCTGTTTTGTTTCAGATTCCAGCATCATCAGTATTTTGCCTTTATCTGGGGCATTCAATTTGCTCCTTCATACAAAATTACACAGTGCCTTATCTGATAGTTAACAGCCCACAGCTGGCCCCAACAATATTACAGTACTGTCCCTTAGGATTTCTGGGGGGAAGAGAAGGAGTCACTTATTGCAAAAGTCAGCCCAAGCATTTGCATGTCTGCAGCAAAAAGGAAAGGCGTGGCTTTGGATAGAAAATTAGCATTTATATTCAACCATTACACTTCACAGCTATTATCAGTTACTTCTCAGCAAAGCATTGCATGGAGAGCCTGCCATTACTTTATTCCCCTATTCAATGACTGCAGTACAGGGTGTGACATGACTGTAAAAAAAAGCTGGAAATATTCAGCAGGTCTGACAGCACCTCTGGAAAGAGAAGCAGAATAAACATTCCAGCACAGTGAGCTCTCTTCACTGAAGGAAAGTAGAAACAGGTTTTGAGCAACAATGGAGGAGCAGCACAATTGGATTGACTAATTGGATTGCTGGATTGACTAATACAAAATTTCATGGTACAAGAAACAAATGGAACTGTAAATGGTTGCAATAAAGAAAAAGATCTCTACAGAGCGAGTGTGAATGATAGAATACCAAACAGCATCATGCAGTCTGATCTAGGGATACTCAAATCTAAAAAAGGGTAACACAGTGATTTGCACCGCTGCCTCACAACACCAGGGTTCTGTGTTCAATTCCCAGCTGGGGTCACTGTCTGTGGAGTCTGCACACTTTTCCCATATCTGTATGGATTTCCTCTGGGTGTTCCCTGTTTCGTCCCAGTCTGAAAGGCATGCTAGTTAAATGTGGTGCCATGCTAAATTCTCCCTCAGTGTGTCCAAATGCTGGAGTGTAACAACTAGGGGATTTTCACAGTAACATCACTGCAGTGTTAATGTAAACTGACTTGTAACACCAATAAGCTTTAAGGAATGTGCTCCCACCTTTCAGTTGGATCAGCCAAAAAAAGTCTAACAGCATCAGAGCTCTGTAGAAGGATCATCTGGATCAAAAATAACTTTCTTTCCACAAGGGTTGTCAGTCCTAAGTTTATGCAGCATTTCCTGTTTTGACTTCAGATTTCCAACATTCACAGTACCTTGCTTTTATTTTAATCAGAATTTAAATACAACTCATTTATACTAGGAATTTATTGTAATAGCAATAAAGGAGACAAACAGAACTCTGGACATCAGACAGACATGCACAAATAGCCATTATAATAGCTATGACATAATGTCCAGGAAATGTTTAAAAATCAATACAATGCAACATCTTTAATCTTTAATAATGCAACATAAATGATAAAGAAAATTAAAACAAAAATATTCCTTATATCCACAAAGAACTTCATAAAATCCCTACAATACAGAAAAAGGTTATTCGGCCCATCGAGTCTGCACCAACCACAATCCCACCCAGGCCCTACCCCCAAATCCCGACATATTTACATAAGAACATAAGAAATAGGTGCAGGAGTAGGCCATCTGGCCCTTCGAGCCTGCCCCGCCATTCAATAAGATCATGGCTGATCTGTCGTGACTCAGCTCCACCTTCCTGCCCTCTCCCCATAACCCTTAATCCCTTCTCTTATCAAAAACCCATCAACCCATTTCTTAAAAATATTTAGCGAGGCAGCCTCCACCACTTCAACCCTTTGAGTGAAGAAGTTCCTCCTCAACTCTGTTCTAAACCGCCCCCCCCTTTATCTTGAGGCTGTGCCCCCTAGTCCTACTGTCTTTTTTGAGCGGGAAGAGTCTCTCCACCTCTATCCTATCCATCCCATTCATCATCTTATACGTCTCAATGACATCTCCCCTCATTCTTCTAAACTCTAACGAGTACAAGCCTAGTTTATTCAGCCTCTCCTCATAGCTCAATCCCCTCAACTCTGGTATCAGCCTAGTAAACCTCCTCTGCACTCCCTCCAGGGCCAAAATATCCTTGCGCAGGTGCGGCGCCCAAAACTGCACACAGTACTCCAGCTGCGGCCTCACCAATGCCCTATACAGCTGTAGCAAGACCTCCCTGCTCCTATATTCAATCCCCCTCGCTATGAAGGCCAGCATCCCATTCGCCTTCCTGACCACCTGCTGCACCTGCAAGCTGGGTTTTTGTGACTCATGCACAAGGACCCCGAGGTCCCTCTGCACCGTCGCCTGCTGCAGTTTTTCGCCCCGTAAGTAATAGTCCTTCCTACCATTCCTCCTACCAAAGTGGACCACCTCACACTTGCCAACATTAAATTCCATTTGCCATTTCCTGGCCCATTCGCCCAGCCTATCTAGATCCTTCTGCAGACCCTCCACACCCTCCGCACAATTTGCCTTTCCCCCAATCTTGGTGTCATCAGCAAATTTCGACACTCTGCACTCGGTTCCCTCCTCCAGATCATCTATATAAATGGTAAATAGCTGAGGCCCCAGCACCGATCCCTGGGGCACCCCACTAGTCACCAACCGCCAATCCGAATAGCATTTACCTACTAATCCCTCGAACCTACACATCTCAGGACACTAAGAGCAATTTTAGTATGGCCAATCAATCTAACCCACACATCTTTGGACTGTGGGAGGAAACTGGAGCACCTGGAGGAAACCCATGTAGACACAAGGAGAATGTGCAAACTCCACACAGACTATGACCCAAGCCAGGGATTGAACCCAGGTCCCTGGAGCTGTGAAGCAGCAGTGCTAACCACTGTGCTACCATGCCACCAAAAGATGTGCAGGTTAGGTTGACTGGCCATGTTAAAAAAAAATTGCCGCTCAGAGTCCTGAAGTGCGTAGGTTGGAGGAATTAGCGGATAAAATATGTAGAGATATGGGAGTAGGGCCTGGGTGGGATTGTGGTCAGTGCACACTCACTGGGCCAAATGGCTTCTTTCTGCACTGTAGGGTTATGATTTTAAGAACTTGTATTTAGGAGTCAACAAACCAAAGGACTTCAGAGGAACAATCAGACAATACGTAACACCAAGTCACATTAGGACTGATGCCAAAAGCTTAATCAGAAAGGTAGTTCTTAAATTGACTATCACAAAGGAAAGTTAGAGGGGTTTAGGGAGGAAATGTCAGTGCGAAAGGTAAAAGACATGGTCAAAAGATAAGCAGGATACCAGAATTGACAAATCAGACATTAAGAGCAGTTTGAGATAAGGGTCCAAAAACAACAAAACTAAATGGACGGATTGTGAGCTGTTGCTGGTCAGTCATGTTACCAAGATGCAAGGAAGTAGACTACTTTGAATGGACAAGTTCAGCACCACTTCTGCTCAACAGCAAACTGGAAGCTTAAACAAACAACTAGTGACACTTTGGTCAGAAGTAACAATATGATGGTCCCTTCAGGGCACATCTGTCAGTCATAAAAAAAATTGCATTGATGAAGATTTACATGACACAGTTGGAATCTTTGGATATCACATCAAATTACAGACAAAGCAGAAGTAACCCAAGAGCTGCCAGTAGCATTTCTGGCAGAATTATCCCAAATAAGAGATGTTTCCACACAACACCAAATATTAAATTTACACACTGTAGCTAAAAATGCTACAGATGGGAGCGAAAACTGAACGTTACCTGTGACAGAGCCTGTGTCCAATCGCTGCTGCTCCACACTGGAGTTCACTTGAAGACAGGAGTTGTCTCTTTGATCTTTGAAAACTCTAAAAACAAGAATGTTCAATCAGAAAAGTAGAAACAGAAACTAAAGCGGGGGTGGAGGTGCGGTGCAAGAGGGTCAGGCCGGGGGGGTGGGGGGGGCGGAAGGGGGGGGCGGGGGGGGCGGAAGGGGGGGCGAGGGGGCGGAAGGGGGGGCGAGGGGGCGGAAGGGGGGGCGAGGGGGCGGAAGGGGGGGCGAGGGGGCGGAAGGGGGGGCGAGGGGGCGGAAGGGGGGGGCGAGGGGGCGGAAGGGGGGGCGAGGGGGCGGAAGGGGGGGCGAGGGGGCGGAAGGGGGGGCGAGGGGGCGGAAGGGGGGGGCGAGGGGGGCGGAAGGGGGGGCGAGGGGGCGGAAGGGGGGGCGAGGGGGCGGAAGGGGGGGGCGAGGGGGCGGAAGGGGGGGCGAGGGGGCGGAAGGGGGGCGAGGGGGCGGAAGGGGGGCGAGGGGGCGGAAGGGGGGCGAGGGGGCGGAAGGGGGGCGAGGGGGCGGAAGGGGGGCGAGGGGGCGGAAGGGGGGCGAGGGGGCGGAAGGGGGGCGAGGGGGCGGAAGGGGGGCGAGGGGGCGGAAGGGGGGCGAGGGGGCGGAAGGGGGGCGAGGGGGCGGAAGGGGGGGCGAGGGGGCGGAAGGGGGGCGAGGGGGCGGAAGGGGGGCGAGGGGGCGGAAGGGGGGCGAGGGGGCGGAAGGGGGGCGAGGGGGCGGAAGGGGGGCGAGGGGGCGGAAGGGGGGCGAGGGGGCGGAAGGGGGGCGAGGGGGCGGAAGGGGGGCGAGGGGGCGGAAGGGGGGCGAGGGGGCGGAAGGGGGGCGAGGGGGCGGAAGGGGGGCGAGGGGGCGGAAGGGGGGCGAGGGGGCGGAAGGGGGGCGAGGGGGCGGAAGGGGGGCGAGGGGGCGGAAGGGGGGCGAGGGGGCGGAAGGGGGGCGAGGGGGCGGAAGGGGGGTGAGGGGGCGGAAGGGGGGGTGAGGGGGGGTTAGGGGGTGTGGAAGGGGGGTGTGGAAGGGGGGTGAGGGGGGGTGGAAGGGGTTCAGGGTGAGTTTTAAGCGCCTATGCTGCGCGCTGTGCCGGCCTCCCGCACTCACCCGTTCATGCCGCCGGCTGGAGTGTCTGAATGAGCGGATTGTGAGAGAGGCGGATCGCCGTGCTGAGCCGGGAGCTCCGGGTTGTTAACCGGTGCCGCTCGCGCTCTCTCTCTCCGGGTTGTTTGCCGGTGCCGCTCGCGCTCTCTCTCTCCGGGTTGTTAACCGGTGCCGCTCGCGCTCTCTCTCTCCGGGTTGTTAACCGGTGCCGCTCGCGCTCTCTCTCTCTCCGGGTTGTTAACCGGTGCCGCTCGCGCTCTCTCTCTCTCCGGGTTGTTAACCGGTGCCGCTCGCGCTCTCTCTCTCTCCGGGTTGTTAACCGGTGTCGCTCGCTCTCTCTCTCTCTCCGGGTTGTTAACCGGTGCCGCTCGCGCTCTCTCTCTCTCCGGGTTGTTAACCGGTGCCGCTCGCGCTCTCTCTCTCTCCGGGTTGTTAACCGGTGTCGCTCGCTCTCTCTCTCTCTCCGGGTTGTTAACCGGTGCCGCTCGCGCTCTCTCTCTCTCCGGGTTGTTAACCGGTGCCGCTCGCTCTCTCTCTCTCTCCGGGTTGTTAACCGGTGCCGCTCGCGCTCTCTCTCTCTCCGGGTTGTTAACCGGTGTCGCTCGCTCTCTCTCTCTCTCCGGGTTGTTAACCGGTGCCGCTCGCGCTCTCTCTCTCTCCGGGTTGTTAACCGGTGCCGCTCGCGCTCTCTCTCTCTCCGGGTTGTTAACCGGTGTCGCTCGCTCTCTCTCTCTCTCCGGGTTGTTAACCGGTGCCGCTCGCGCTCTCTCTCTCTCCGGGTTGTTAACCGGTGCCGCTCGCGCTCTCTCTCTCTCCGGGTTGTTAACCGGTGTCGCTCGCGCTCTCTCTCTCTCCGGGTTGTTAACCGGTGTCGCTCGCGCTCTCTCTCTCTCCGGGTTGTTAACCGGTGTCGCTCGCGCTCTCTCTCTCTCCGGGTTGTTAACCGGTGCCGCTCGCGCTCTCTCTCTCCGGGTTGTTAACCGGTGCCGCTCGCGCTGTCTTTCGCCCTGGGCCCGTTTCGCAGCCGCGCTTTTCGCGCCCTTTCTGGGTGTGGAGGGTGAGTCAATGTGCGGAGGGGACGCGGTTGACAATCGGTTCACTTTTCTGACAGTCCGGCCTCAGTTCCTGTTATTTATTATACACATTGTTTATATTCGTGATGTTCTGTTCAGAGGACATTCCTTACCTCTCCATCCGTGGGGTTTTCTGTCTTTTTAATTTAATTTATTCCATCCCTTCCCCCCCCCCGGTTATTCAGATAGAATGGAAAACCCAATCCGGCTGCGCGCGGAAATGAAGGAGCGCGCGCCGGAGAGGGAGCGCGCATGGTTGGAGCATGCGCAGTGAGGTTGTACTCCACATTCTTGTCAACCTCTGAGTGAAAAGATTGCCCTCTGGACAGTTTAGTATCTCTCCCCTCTCACCTTAAATCTATGCCCTCTAGTTTTAGACTGCCCTAATTTTGGGAAAAGATATTAACTATCTAGCTGATCTATGGCCTTCATTATTTTATAGAGCCCTATAAATTAACGCCTGATCCTCCTTCAGGGAAAAAACCAGTCTATCAACTCTTACCTCATGACTCACCATCCTAGTAAATATTTTCTGCATTCCTTCTACTTTAATAATATCCTTTATATAATAGGGTGACCAAAACTGTACGCAGTGTAGCCTTCCTCTTGTGTTCAATGTTCTGTAGTAAGAAGTCTCATAACACCAGGTTTGAGTCCAACCAGTTTATTTGATAGTAATCTCACAAGCTTTCAGAAACGGTGTTCCTTCATCAGGTGTGTGGCAGAACATTTTGGCAGGTCAAATGGGATGAAGGAGTATAACATCAAGCTTAGGACTATTAGCAGCGTAGAGGATCAGAAGGATCTTGGGGTCTGGGTTCATAAGACTCTTAAATCAGCCTCGCAGGTGGAGGATGTGGTTACGAAGGCATATGGTGTACTGGCCTTCATCGATCGAGGGATTGAGTTTAGGAGTCAGGAGATAATGTTGCAGCTTTATAAGACCTAGTCAGACCTCTCTTGGCATACTGTGCGCCTCATTACAGGAAGGATGTGGAAGCTATTGAAAGGGTGCAGAAGAGATTTACAAGGATGTTGCCTGGATTGGGTGGCATGCCTTATGAGGATAAGTGGAGAGAGCTCGGTCTTTTCTCCTTAGAGAGACGAAGGATGCGAGGTGACCTGATAGAAGTGTATAAGATGTTGAGAGGTATAGATCGGGTGGATTCTCAAGAGGCTTTTTCTAAGGGCTGGAATGCTTGCTACAAGAGGACACAGGTTTAAGGCGCTCATGAATGGTTTTGAGAATAATTATAAATGATGAGCTCATTCTTTCACTCCTGAATCTTGCGGTTTATTGTAACTCAGGTTCAGACACATCACTGACTGGTTTGTACTGACAGCAGAGGTGAGAATATCTGAGGCTTACTCTCCAAACGGAGATCAGAGAGAGAAAGATTTCAGGAATCAGAGTGAATCCATGGTGTTTAACATGAATAATGACAGGAATGATGTGGAATGGTTATTAATGACACTATTACTGACAGTAAAAATAATTTTCAGTGTTAGACATCCACTGATTATTAACACAATCTCACGCAGTCTGATACTTCAGTTTCTGTATTTTACATTCTGAATTCCTCAGAGCCACAGACAATAGTTTCACTCCTGAATCTCCCACTTTAATGTTATCCAGGCTAAATGGAGAAAGTGAGAAACATTAAATTTAGATTAATGTTCAGCAGGAGAGAAATAGCTGAATCTATTTTTGTGTCAGAAACTTAGCACCAGTAAAGAACTGACTCAAGTTATGATATTATACCTCGCCCAAAAGGAGATATCAGGGGTAAGTTTTTCACTCAGAGAGAGGTGGGTGAGTGGAATCGGCTGCTATCGGTGGTGGTGGAGGCGAATTCAGTAGGGTCTTTCAAGAGACTTCTGGACAAGTACATGGGATTTAATAGAATTGAGGGTTATAGGTAAGTCTAGTAGGTATGGATATCATCAGCGCAACTTGTGGGCCGAAGGGCCTGCTTGTGCTGTAGTTTTTCTATATTTTATGTTCTATGTTCTAAGATGCTCTTTTGGACAGATATTGCAGACTCAATGGGCCAAATGGCTTCCTGCGTTGTAGGAATTCTTTAGTTCCACAGATTTTTAATCAGCAAGGCAATCAAGTGCTGTGGAGATATGACGGGAAAGTGTATTTGAGGCAGACTGGCAGTGCTACCTTGGCACCTGGGCAATGCTAGTTTGACACCTCGACAATGGCCACTGGGCAGTGCCAGGGACAGGGCTAATTGGGGAGGGGCTGGTGGGGAAGGGGGCCAGCTGGCACTCTGCAGTGATCAGTGGGAGGAGGCAGCAGGCCACAATCAGTGGGGTAGGGAGGGGGTCTGCGATCAGTCTTGGTGGCAGAGCGGTCAGCGGCGTCTTTATCTGAGGCTGCAGCCCCCATTATTGTTGGGGGGGCTGCTTCAGGTTGCCTGCACTAGCAGAGGCCTTACAGCTGTCACTTTGTCTGCCACTGCAAAGGCGCATGTGCACTACCTCCCTCTGCAGGTTTTCGGGCAGATTAAGCTCCACCCACAGGCTACTGCAGCAAATAACAGGTTCACTCAGTTTTCAGGCAGAATGCATTTGAAGGGTGGGTGGGGAGGTGGTGCGGCGCCTAATAACACACCCAAAAGACAGATCTGAAACTCCCAGTTTCAAGTCAGCCCAACACTTCGACAAAAATGGCAAAATATTGTCCAGCATCAAACGAGAAATGTCAAATAGACACCAGTGCATGATGCAACATAATGACCTTCATAGATCTGTGTGAAGTGCACAAGATAGCAATCTGAAAATAAAACCTTGTAAGTGAGCTTGAGGCTACATGTTAGCACAGTGATTAGCACTGCTGCCTCACTGCGCCAAGGACCCGGGTTCGACTCCAGGCTTGGGTCACTGTGTGTTACACATTCTCCTCGTTTCTGCCTGGGTTTCCTCCAGGGGCTCTGGTTTTTTCTCACAGTCTGAAAGACGTGCTGGTTAGGTGCATTGACTCAAACAGGTGCCGCACTGTGGCATTTTGTAGTAATTTTGTAGGAACTTCATTGCAGTGTCAATGTAAGCCTTAGTTGTGACTGATAAATTAACTTTAACATGACAGCACAATCCTCAGAACGAGAGCATATTTGACTGAGAGCCAAATGCAGTGAAAAACAGGAAGATCTCAAGTTGCAGGTTATAAATGGGAATGCAACAATGACTCATCTCAGCCGAGGCAAGTCAAAAGGCTGGTAACCTTGAATGTGCCAACAGAGAGTGGGTAACAAAAGGCCCCAGAGGGTGGACAGCGTAAGACCCCAGACAGAAGACAATAGAAAATCCCAGGGAGAGGGAAACACAAGATTCCAGAGGGACAAGGACCATACTGAAGTAAACCACAATTTGTTTGCTGACCATGTCAGTGTAATGAAATGTATGAGCCAAAGGTAAATGAAGTAGTTCTGCGGGAAATTGTTCACATCAGAGCCGAACTGGAAGAGTTGAAGAACAAGATTCCAACTGAGTATATACCTTTGAACACGCATCAAACTGAAGTCTTCAATGAACCCAGCAAGATCTGAACAAACAAATTTCAGAGGTGACACAAAGGTACCGAGAGAAAATAATGACCCACTATTCCACACCTGGCAAATCAAAGTGGAAGTTGAACAAACTCAATCAGATGTACAGCCAGGCAAAACAACAGACAGAAAAGGTACACAAAGAAGCTGCAATCCTGAAAGATTCCTTGAAGAATCAATATGTGGCTATGGAAAAATATGAGGAGCTAGTCAGGGTACAAACCCTCAAAACTCTCAACAGGAGGCCAGCCTACATGGAAACTTGGGACAGATGTTGAGATAGCGTGCAGTGGAAGTGAACAACTAACTATATAGGCGGAACTGCAAGCCCAAACACAGAATTAGTGAAACTTCCTTCACAGCAATTGAGTCAGGAAAAAGATCTCAACAGCTATGAATACAAAATTACCAGCAATCCCAGAGGTCCAAGTGCTTCCAGTAATTGCAATGGAACAACTACTGTTACCACAGCAAATAGTGGCAAGGGAACAACACTCTCCATGGAGAGGACATCCTCCAACTCCCAGCAGCCCTGACCCCTAAACATCTCCAAATCCTACCCACTTACCTGTACACTTACCTTCCCCTGGTTTGTCAGCCGCCTTTAAACTTGGCTGGACCTTTAAATTTACCTGGTTTATGGCAGCTTGTACTGTACAAAAAGGGGATGTAGCTTACTTACTGGTAACTGTGCCGCCCCTGGCTGTAGACTGCACTAGTCGGGTCTTGCCCAGCCTGAGTCTGAATGTTGGCAAGATAGGATTGCCTGGATTTGCCAGGTAGGTAATTTTGAGTAGACTGGCAAAGCGATTTAATTGCCACTCCATGCCCCCTTATTGACCAAAATCTTTCATAGACTACCAATTTACTAGAAATTTAGTAAGAAGTCCCAATCAAATGCCTTGCAAAGCCACATTTGGATTTTATATGAATAACGTTATATAAAGCTGTAGTTTTAGCCTTGTGATTGTTCTGATGAGTCAAGATGAAAAGCTTCACCAAAATGTCTTTGTTCAACAATATTCTTGATTGCGCTGAGAATTATACCAAAAATTAATCTAAGATTACCCTATTGGGCACACAGTGTGACACAATAACACATGTTATGGTAGAATTCACCCTGCAGTTTGAGAGGTAAAAGCTGAATCAGATGTAACGTTCTTTACAGCTGAGTAAAAGTAACTACAGAGGCAGGAGGGAGGTACTTGTCAGTGTGTCGATTGGGTGAGGAACCTAGCGGGAAAGACAACGGGGAAACAGCAATGGCAGGAGTTTCTGGGAGTAATGCAGGAGATACAGCAGAATTTCATCGTAAGGGAGAAAAAGCATTCTAAAGGAGGACGAGGCATCCATGGCTGATGAAGGAAGTCAGGGACAGCATAAAAGCAAAAGAAAAACACACACAATGTGGCGAAAATTAATGGGAAATCAGGGGATTGGGAAGCTTTTAAAAACCAACAGAGGATAACTAAAAAAGAAATAAATAAGGGGGAGAAGATGAAATAGGAAGGTAAGCTAGCCAGTAATATAAAATAAGATGGCAAGAGTTTTTTTATATAGAAAGGGTAAGAGAGAGGCAAGAGTGGACATTGGAACACTGAAAAATGACATTGGGGAAATAGTAATTGGGAACAAAGAAATGGCAGAAGAACTAAATAGGTATTTTACATCAGTCTTCATGGTGGAAGACACCAGTAATGTACCAAAATTTCAAGAGAGTCAGGGGGCAGAAGTGAATATGGTGGCCTATTACTAAGGAGAAGGTGCTAGGGAAGCTGAAAGATCTGAAGATGGATAATTTACCTGGTGTGGGTATGCCGGCGTTGGACTGGCGTAAACAAGTAAAAAGTCTGACAACACCAGGTTTTAGTCGACTAAAACCTGATGTTGTCAGACTTTTTACTAATTTACCTGGACCAGATGGACTTCACCCCAGAGTTCTGAAGGAGATAGCTGAAGAGATTGTGGAGACATCAGTGGTGATCTTTTGGGAATCACTGGACTCAGGAAATGTCCCAGAAGACTGAAAAATCATTAATGTAACATCCCTAGTTAAGAAGGGAGGGAGGCAACATACAGGAAATTATAGGCCAGTTAGCCTGACCTCAGTCATTGGTAAAATTTTAGAGTCAATTATTAGGGATGACATTTCAGAGTACTTGGAAATGCATGGTAAAATAGATTTCTTCAAGGGGAGATCATGCTGTTAGAATTGTTTGAGGAGGTAAAGAGCGGGTTAGACAAAGGAGAGTCAGTGAACATTGTCTACGTTGTCTATCCAGAAGGCTTTTGACAAGGTGCCACACAGTAGGCTGCTGAGTAAGATAAGAGCCCACGGCCCAAGGCAAGGTACTAACATGGATAGAAAACTGGCTGACAGGTAGAAGGCAGAGAGTGGGGATAAAGATGGTGTTTTCAGGATGGCAAACGGTGACTCATGGAGTCTCACAAGGATCAGTGTTAGGACTACAACTTTTCACTTTCTAGAGCAATGATCTAGATGAATGAATTGAGGACATTGTGGCTATGTCTGCAGATGATACAAAGATAGGTGGAGGAGACGGGTAATATTAAGGAGGCAGGGAGGCTGCAAAAAGTCTTGGACCGTTCAGGAGAGTGGGCAAAGAAGTGGCAGATGGAACACAACCGAGGAAAGTGTGAGGTTATGCATTTTGATAGGAAGAATAGAGACATGGACTATTGTCTAAATGGGGACAGAATTCAGAAATCAGAAGCACAAAGGGACTTGGGGGTCCTAGTCCAGGATTCTTTTAAGGTTAACTTGCAGGTTGAATTGGTATTGCCCTCAAAGGTCGCACACCTCCACATGGAATGTAGTTTTGCAAAGAAGGGCTGCAGAAAGATGCAGTAGTGTTTGCCAAAGTTCATCCCAAGCAACTCCGTGATGCAGGACTCTACGGGACATGAGCAGCTCTATACTCTACAGGTGTGAGCAGCTCTGTGACACAAAACTCTGTACATTACAAGACACAAGCAGCTCTGTAATCTACGGGTTGCGAGCAGCTCTGTGATGCAGGATTCTATAATCTATGGAATGCGGGCAGCTCTGTGACACAAGACTCTGTGCTCTACGGCACACGTTCAGCTCTGTAATCTACGGGATGCAGCAGCTCTGTGATACAGAGCTCTGTACAGGATGCCAACAGCTCTGATCATCAACTTAGTGAAAGACACTCTTTGGCCTCAATGTTATTGCGGATGTTGGCTTCTCCTTAATTACTGTTAATCTCTCTCCAGACCTACCTTTGCCTACCTTAATCACTGTTTGTGAAAGAATTCTTCCTAAGTCTGATCCTGAATTTATCATCCAAAACTTGTTGATCTTCCAGTGCAAATAATTGCCCTCGACTGAGTTTGTAGACTGGCACATTCCAAAATCCAAGACTACATGCTGAGGGACATACTCGAGCTTGGAACATTCACCGATAGTCCTACCACTTGATACTCCTGATGACCCTTCCACGTTTTGCCTCTGAAACCCCTTTTGTTAGGGGGACTGGAGTGATTTCAGAGAACAGAGGAAGTTGCAATGGTATTTATGCTTTGTCCTAATCTCACTCAAGTTACAGCACTGGATTAAGGGATCTGCAATGTTATTGCAACCGTTGCATTCTTCTTAATCACTATTAATCTGTCTCCAGACCTGCCAGTCTGTACCTTGATCACTGTTTGTGGAAGAATTCTTCCCTAAATCTAGTCCTGAATTTAAAGTTGAAGTTTATTTATTAGTCACAAGTAAGGCTTACATTAACACTGCAATGAAGTTGCTGTGAAATTCCCTCATTTGCCACAGTCCGGTGCCTGTTCAGGTCAATGCACCTAATCACATTTTTCAGACTGTGGGAGGAAACCGGAGCACCCGGAGGAAACCCATGCAGACACGGGAAGAATGTGCAAACTCCACACAGACAGTGATCCAAGCCGGGAATCTACTCAGGTCTTTGGCACTGTGAGGCAGCAGTGCTAACCCCTATGCTGCCCCTTTTTACCATCCATTAATCTGTACTTTCTGTAATTATGACTGAACTTTGAAGTGCTCTGCATTAACCGATTCTATTCCTTTTCTTGTCTTATATCCCTCCTTTTGTGTTTATAGATCCTAAGCGTTACTGACTTTTCCTCTCGACTCAGGCCTCTGATCCAAAGGAGTGGATATTGCCGAGGATGTTGGGACTCTAAAATGGGAATAAACGGAGGTCCCAAAGCCAGACCTGCCAGCAGGAAAAGTGGTGAGTGATCTGCCTCATAATTTTCTGCTTCTGCATTGACCATCAAGGTGCTCCCCAACCCAGCCATGACCCGTAAAAAGGGCCTTGGTGGTAGGATTGTATTAGGGAGCCACCCCTATGTGGCTTCTCCCTATTTCTCTCACTCCTCACCCCCTCCCCAGCTCCACGCCCCCTAATTCAAGGCTGGTAAAATTAAGCACAAGGTGTCAGCCAAGGGATAAGCCTCCTGGCCCATCTCAGCACCACACCCAGAGATTGAGTTTGTGTCCAAACCTGAGCCCAGCCCTCAATGGGAACTCCATCTTGCTGCTGTTTCCTTGTAGCTCTGAGAAATAACGTGACTGAGCTTCACGCAGCCTTGTTAGAATGAAGGGAATGGGCTCTTACCATAGAGCCCCATATAATTTCAACAGTGCAGAAGGAAGCCATTCGGCCCATCAAACTCCTGAAAGAGATCCCACCGAGGCCCTATCCCTGTAACAATGCACATTTCTCATGACTAATCCACCAGGCAGGGTGGGATTGCTAATCAGAGAGGGTCTGGTGGATTAAGGTGCACTCGTTTCAATGCAAGAAGTGTAACAGGTGAGACAGATGAACTTAGAGCTTGGATTAGTACTAGGAACTATGATGTTATTGCCATTACAGAGACTTGGTTAAGGAAAGGACAGGATTGGCAGCTTAACATTCCAGGACACAGATGTTTCAGGTGGGATAGAGGGGGGTGTAAAAGCGGTGGGGGAGTTTCACTGTTGGTTAAGGAGAATATCACAGCTATACTCTGGGGGCACTCCTCGGAGGGCACATACAGCGAGGCAATATGAGTGGAGCTCAGGAATAGGAAAGGTGTAGTCACAATGTTGGGGGTTTACCATAGGACACCCAACTGCCTGCGGGAAATTGAGGAACAGATATGTAGGCAGATTTTGACAAGGTGTAAAAGTAACAGGGTTGTTGTGGTGGGAGATTTTACCGTCCCCTATGTTGACTGGGACTCACTTAGTGCTAGGAGCGTGGATGGGGTAGAGTTTGTAAGGAGCATCCGGGGGGGGGCTTCCTGAAACAGTATGTAGATAGTCCAACTAGGGAAGGGGCCATACTGAGCCTGGTATTGGGGAATTAACCCAGCCAGGTGGTCGATGTTTCAGTAGGGGAGCAGTTCGGGAACAGTGACCACAATTCAGTAAGCTTTAAGATACTGATTGATAAAGATAAGTGTAGTCCTCAAGTTAAGGTGCTAAACTGGAGGAAGGCTAATTACAACAATATTAGGCAGGAACTGAAGAATGTAAATTGGAGGCAGATGTTTGAGGGCAGCTCAACATCTGGCATGTGGAAGGCTTTCAAGTGTAAGTTGATAGGGATTTGGGATTCCTGTAAGGATGAAGGATAAGTATGGCAAGTTTTGGGAACCTTGAATAATGAGAGATATTGTGAGCCTAGTCAAAGATGAAGAGGAAGCCTTTGTCAAAGTTAAGAGGCTGGGAACACATGAAACGGCACGGTAGCACAGTGGTTAGCACTGCTGCTTCACAGCTCCAGGGTCCTGGGTTCGATTCCCGGCTCGGGTCACTGCCTGTGTGGAGTTTGCACATTCTCCCTGTGTCTGTGTGGGTTTTCTCCGGGTGCTCCGGTTTCCTCCCACAGTCCAAAGATGTGTGGGTTAGGTTCATTGGCTATGCTAAAATTGCCCCTTAGTGTCCTGGGATGTGTAGGTTAGAGGAATTAGTAGGTAAAATGTGTAGGGATATGGGGATAGGGTCTGGGTGGGATTGTGTTCGGTGCAGACTCGATGGGCCGAAGGGCCTGTTTCTGCACTGTAGGGTTCTATGCTGGTTCTATGCTGGAAACAAGTGTGGAATGCAAGGAAAGTAGAAAGAAACTTAAGCAAGGAATAAGAAGGGCTAATAGGGATCATGAAAAAGCATTGGCCAGCAGGGTTAAGGAAAATCCCAAGGCTTTTTATACATATATAAAGAGGAATGGGGTAGCCAGGGAGAGGGTTGGCCCACTCAAGGATAAGGGAGGGAATCTATGCGTGGAGCCAGAGGAAATGGGTGAGGTATTAAATGAGTACTTTGCGTCAGTACTCACCAAAGAGAAGGACTTGGTGGATGATGAGTCTGGGAAAGGTTGTGTAGATAGATTGAATCATGTTGAAATCAAAAAGGAGGACGTATTGGGGTTCTTGAGAAACATTAAGGTAGACAAAAGAACAAAGAACAAAAGAACAAAAAGCAAAACCAGCCCGGGAAACAGGTCCTTCGGCCCAACGAGCCCGCGCCGCCATCTCAACACCACCAGTCCCCCTTTTCACCCACGACTCTTGTCTAATGTTTTATGGCCATCCAGATTGAGGGAAACTGATTTAGGGACAATTTATTCCTGCCAATCAGCCTAACAGCACATCTTTGGGCTGTGGGAGGAAACCGGAGCACCTGGAGAAAACGCACGCAAGCATGCGGAGAATGCTCAAACTCCCACAGACACCGGCCCAAATCCACGTGTCTGCACAGCAATCAGCGATAGTCACTGAGCTGTCGTCTTGCCCAGCATCTTGTCCAGTTTAGGCACACACTAACAACGTGAAGCACTAGGCCAATCTCGAACAACCAAGAGCAGCCCAAGTACGACTCATCGCGTGTATGCCCCTCGTTGGACACAAGGCGGACCAACTTAAAACCTGTGAATGAAAAGGAAAAGTCCCAGGGTCTGATGGGATATACCCTGGAATACTAAGAGGCATGAGAGGAAATTACTGGAACCTTGAGAGAAATCTTTGTATCCTCACTGGCTACAGGGGAGGTCATGATGTGGGTATGCCGGCGTTGGACTGGCGTAAACACAGTAAAAAGTCTGACAACACCAGGTTTTAGTCCAACCGATTTATTTGATAATATTCTCACAAGCAAGCAAGCTTTCAAGGGGGCTGCCTCTTCGTCAGGTGAATGGAGAGTTCTGGCCTCAGACAGACAGAGCATATAAAGCACAGACAGTTGCTGATTAGAATGCGAATCCTTACACCTAACCTGCTGTTCAAGTCTTAAAGTGGCTGATAATGTGAGTGGAAGGAGTCCTTTTGGGATTCGCATTCTAATCAGCAACTGTCTGTGCTTTATATGCTCTGTCTGAGGCCAGAACTCTCCATTCACCTGACGAAGAGGCAGTCCCCTCGAAAGCTTGTGAGAATATTATCAAATAAATCGGTTGGACTAAAACCTGGTGTTGTCAGACTTTTTACTGTGTTTACAGGGGAGGTCCCAGATTGAAAAATAGCCAATGTTTTTCTTTTGTTTAAGAAAGATAATAAGAATAATCCAGGTAATTACAGGCCCGTGAGCCTTACACCAGTGTAGGGAAATTATTGGAGAAGATGAATTCGCATGGAATCAGAGGTGAGCTGGCAAGGTGGATACAAAACTGGCTCGGTCAAAGAAGACAGAGTAGCAGTGGAAGGTGTGTTTCTGAATGGAGGACTGTGACAAGTGGTGTTCCTCAGGGACCTTTGCTGTTTGTAATATATATAAATGATTTGGAAGAAAATGTAACTGCATTGATTAGTAAGTTTGCGGATGACACAAAGGTTGGTGGATTTGCAGATAGTGATGAGGATCATTAGAGGATACAGCAGTATATAGATCAGTTGGAGACTTGGGCGGAGAGATGGCAGATGGAATTTAATCTGGACAAATGTGAGATAATGCATTTTGAAAGGTCTAATACAGATAGGAAATATAGAATAAATGATGGAAACCCTTAAGAGTATTGATAGGCAAAGGGATCTGGATGTACAGGTACACAGGTCACTGATAGTGGCAATGCAGTTGGAGAAGACATACGACATGCTTGCCTTCATCTGCCGGGACCTTGAGTTTAAAAATTGCCAAGTCATAGAACATAGAACGTTACAGCGCAGAACAGGCCCTTCAGCCCACGATGTTGCGCCGACTAGTTAAAAAACAATGACCCTCTAACCTAAACCAATCCCTTTTCATGTTGCAGCTTTTTGAACCTTAGTTAGGCCACACTTGGAATATAGTTTTCAATTCCGGAGGCCAAACTACCAGAAGGATGTGGAGGCTTTGGAGAGGGTACAGAAAAAATTTACCAGGATGTTGCCTGGTATGGAGGGCATTAATTTGAGGTGAGGTTGGAGAAACTTGGTTTGTTCTCATTCGAGTGACAGAGGTTGAAGGGAGACCTGATAGAAGTCTATAAGGTTATTAGAGGCATGGACAGACAATACAAAACTCACAAAGCCAGTGTTTCTGATTCAAAGACATAAATTTATTAAACCAGCAGCTGCTAGGAGATCATCAAAGGATTAAGCAGCTCTGGCATAGAGCAAAAAAAACCTCTCTGATAAATCTGACATTTACAATTCAAAACAGATCAATTGTAAGTTTTCTTATCAATCATTCCTACATTACATTAGTTTAAAATCAATCACCTTTAGTATATACAGATCAATAATAATCCATATCATGCACCTCAGCAAATTGCATTCCACCATCCAATATAATGATATCTCATTCATCCATTAAGTCTGGATGCTAACTCTCATTTTGGTGAAAGTTACTTCTTATTGCCAGGTTACTCTAGACACTAATTACAGGGGAGAAAGTGAACAGTCTCATCAGATCATTGTCAAAATGGATAGACACATAATCCCGCTTCCAGGCACGTTTCCATCCTAAGTCTAGACAATGAATATACCTATTCATAAATTTGCAAAATGCATTCCCACATAAGAAACTTTCTGATATGAATTTTACTAACTTTCGAGTTCCCAGGACTTTAGTTCTGAACTATTTGCCTTTACCATCATACCTTCCAGTAACCTACTTTTGGCTGAAGTGAACAATATTTCATAAAATACTTAAAAATACATTTAAAATATCAGTATATATGTTTTACATCATAACCACTTGTTTAATTCTCTTACTGCATCCACATGTGTGTAAACTATTGTCTTGTTAGCTTATAACCTTGTTTTAAGAATCATTTAACTCTTTGCTAGTAATTATGTCAATGTCTTGAGGTTTATTGTCTAAAAACCTTATTAACTGGCTAAAAATTTCCTACTTCAATTGCCAAGTCAGGATTCATTCATCTAAACATTGGAGAATATTTCAGCACAATCCAGGCTTGTGCCTTGATAGGCTTTGGGTAGTTAGGAGGTGAGTTACTTGCCATAAGATGCCCAGCCTCTGACCTGCTCTTGTAGCCACAGTAATTTATATGACTGGTCCAGTTCAGTTTCTGGTCAACAGTGGAAGTTCAGCAATGATAATTTCTTTTTTATTCATTCATGGGACATCGCTGGCTAACCAGCATTTATTGCCCATCCCTAGTTGCCCTTGAGAAGGTGGTGGTGAGCTGCCTCCTTGAATCGCTGCAGTCCATGTTCTGTGGGTTGATCCACAATGTCGATATGAAGGGAATTCCTGGACTTTTACCCAGCGACTGCAAAGGAACGGTGATATATTTCCCAGTCAATTTGGTGAGAGGCTTGGGGGGGACCTTACAAGTGGTGGTGTTCCATTTATCTGCCCTTCTAGATGGAAGTGGTTTAGAAGGTGATGTCTAAGGGTCTTTGGTGAATTGCTGCAGTGTATCTTGTAGATAGTACACACTGCTGCTACTGAGCATCGGTGGTGGAGGGATTGAATGTTTGTCAATGTGGAATGACTGAAATGGGCTGCTTTGTCCTGGATGGTGTCAAGCTTCTCGAGTGATGTTGGAACTGCGTCCATCTAGGCAAGTCACACTCCTGACTTGTGTCTTGTAGATGGTGGATAGGCTTTGGAATGAGTTATTCTCTGCAGTATTCTTAGCCTCTGACCTGTTCTTATAGCCACTGTGTTTATATGATGAGTCCAGTTGAGTCCTTGGTCAATGGTAACCTCAAGGATGTTGACAGCAGGGGATTCAGTGATGGTTACACCATTGAATGTGAAGGGGCAGTGGTTAGAGTGTCTCTTATTAGTGATGCCTGGCAGTTGTGTGGCAGGAATGTTCCTTGCCCCTCCTCAGCCCAAGCATGGGTATTGTACAGGTCTTGCGGCACATGGCACATTTCCTTGTGGTTACAGTTGAAATGTTGCAAATATTGGAATTTCCCACATTTTGAGCTCTTTAATTTTTTTTATTTCGGCTCATCTTTAAACATGGACTGTGCTACAGATGTCGTGTATTTCCTGACAACACATTTTCAAGACTGTATGAGAGGCAAGAGAATGTCAGCAAAGCAGTAGGACATGGACAGTCACATTCATCAACATCCATGCCATCCACACCGCATGCTGTGCTGTTCCAATGTGGAAATTTTAGAGATCATAAGAACATAAGAACTGTGAGCAGGAGTCAGTCATCTGGCCCCTCAAGTCTGCTGCTCCACTCAATAAGGTCATGGCTGATCTTTTTGTGGACTCAGCTCCACTTATCCACCTGCTCACCCTTAATTCCTTTATTGTTCAAAAATTTATCTATCCTTGCCTTAAAAACATTCAATGAGATAGCCTCAGCTGCTTCACTGGGCAGGGAATTCCTCATTCACAATACTTTGTGTGAAGAAGTTCCTCTCAACTCAGTCTTAAATCTGCTTCTACTTTGAGGCTATTCCCCCTAGTTCTTGTTTCACCCCCCCCCCCCCATTGGAAACAACTTCCATGATTCTATCTTATCTATTCCCTTTATAATGTTATATGTTGCTATAAGATCTCCCCTAATTCTTCTGAATTCCAATGAGTATAGTCCCAGTCTACTCAGTCTCTCCTCATGAGCCAACCCTCCCAACACCGGAATCAACTTAGTGAATCTCCTCTACACCCCCTCCAGTGCCAGTATATCCTTTTTCAAGTAAGGAGACCTAAACTATACACAGTATTCCAAGTATGTCCTCACCAACACCTTGTACAGCTGCAATATAACCTCACCTTTTAAACTCCATCCCTCTAGCACTGAAGGACAAAATTCCATTTGCCTTCTTAATTACCTGCTGCACCTGCAAACCAACTCCTTGTGATTCATGCACAAGGACACCCAGATCCCTCTGCACAGCAGCATGCTGCAACTTTTTACCATTTAAAGAATAAGAACATAACATAAGAACATAAGAAATAGGAGCAGGAGTAGGCCATCTGGCCCTTCGAGCCTGCCCCGCCATTCAATAAGATCATGGCTGATCTGTCGTGACTCAGCTCCACCTTCCCGCCCTCTCCCCATAACCCTTAATCCCTTCTCTTATCAAAAACCCATCAACCCGTTTCTTAAAAATATTTAGCGAGGCAGCCTCCACCACTTCAACGGGCAGAGAATTCCAGAGATTCACCACCCTTTGAGTGAAGAAGTTCCTCCTCAACTCTGTTCTAAACCGCCCCCCCTTTATCTTGAGGCTGTGCCCCCTAGTCCTACTGTCTTTTTTGAGCGGGAACAGTCTCTCCACCTCTATCCTATCCATCCCATTCATCATCTTATACGTCTCAATGAGATCTCCCCTCATTCTTCTAAACTCTAACGAGTACAAGCCTAGTTTATTCAGCCTCTCCTCATAGCTCAATCCCCTCAACTCCGGTATCAGCCGAGTAAACAACCTCTGCACTCCCTCCAGGGCCAAAACATCCTTGCGCAGGTGCGGCGCCCAAAACTGCACACAGTACTCCAGCTGCGGCCTCACCAATGCCCTATACAGCTGCAGCAAGACCTCCCTACTTTTATATTCAATCCCCTTCGCTATGAAGGCCAGCATCCCATTCGCCTTCCTGACCACCTGCTGCACCTGCAAGCTGGGTTTTTGCGACTCATGCACAAGGACCCCGAGGTCCCTCTGCACCGTCGCCTGCTGCAGTTTTTCGCCCCGTAAGTAATAGTCCTTCCTACCATTCCTCCTACCAAAGTGGACCACCTCACACTTGCCAACATTAAATTCCATTTGCCATTTCCTGGCCCATTCGCCCAGCCTATCTAGATCCTTCTGCAGACTCTCCACACCCTCCGCACAATTTGCCTTTCCTCCAATCTTGGTGTCATCAGCAAATTTCGACACCCTGCACTCCGTTCCCTCCTCCAGATCATCTATATAAATGGTAAATATCTGAGGCCCCAGCACCGACCCCTGGGGCACCCCACTAGTCACCAACCGCCAATCCGAATAGCATCCATTGACCCCCACTCTCTGCCTCCTATTTGACAACCAATCCTCTATCCACGCTAACACCCTACCCCCAACTCCATGTCCCCTGACCTTCTGCAATAACCTCTTGTGAGGTACCTTGTCAAACGCCTTCTGAAAATCCAGAAAGACCACATCCACCGGCTCTCCTCCATCCACTGCCCTAGACACATCCTCATAGAACTCCAGTAAATTTGTCAGACACGACTTCCCTTTAATGAAACCGTGTTGCGTCCGCCCTATCAAGCAATTCCCCTCAAGATGCCTCGCTATTTCCTCCTTAATGACGGTTTCTAACATTTTACCTACCACAGACGTTAAACTAACCGGCCTATAATTCCCCGCCTTTTGCCTGGCACCCTTCTTAAACAACGGCGTAACATTAGCCGTTTTCCAATCTTCCGGCACTTCCCCGGAATCCAGCGACGTCTGGAAAATAACCACCAAGGCATCCACTATCACCTCCGCCATTTCTTTCAGAACCCTCGGATGCATTCCATCCGGTCCTGGGGACTTGTCCACAATCAGCCCCTCCAGTCTGTTGAGCACCACCTCTCTAGTAACAGTAATGTCATTAAGACCCTCCATTCCTACCACCTTTCCATCGCTAACACCCGGCAAATTATTCACGTCCTCCTCCGTGAAGACAGAAACAAAGAAGTTATTCAAGACCTTAGCCATATCCCTATCCCCTACCACTAGCTCCCCTTTCTCATCCTCTAAAGGACCAACGTTTATCCTAGCCAGCCTCTTCCTTTTTATATATTTATAAAAACTCTTGCTATCCTTTTTTATATTAAGTGCTAGCCCAGCCTCATAGCTTCTCCTACCCTCCTTTATCAATTTCTTTGTCAATCTTTGTTGACATTTAAACCTTTCCCAATCCTCTTCTCGCCCACTGCTCTTAGCTACTCTAAACTCCTCCGCTTTTAATTTAACACTTTCCTTCACCTCCTTCGTTATCCACGGCTTATTACCTCTCCTCCTACTGTCCTTTTTAACCATCGGAATAAATTTCTGCTGAGCACCAAGAAAGATCTCCTTAAAGATCCTCCACTGCTCCTCAGCAGACCTACCTTCCAACGCGTTCCCCCAGTCCACATTCGCCAATTCTTCTCTCATCCTACCATACTCCCCTCTATTCAAACAAAGGACGCGTGTCTGGGAACCCACTTTCTCCTCCTCCATCTGCACCAGAAACTCCACCATACAATGATCACTCTCTCCAAGAGGATCCTTCACCGCAAGGTCCCTAATTCTACCCGCCTCATTACATAGCACCAGATCCAAGATAGCTCGCTCCCTCGTCGGCTCCAACACACACTGTTCAAGGAAATTATCCCGGCAGCATTCCAAGAACTCCTCCTCGAGCCCACCTCGTCCAACATGGGTCGACCAATCAATATGCAGATTGAAATCTCCCATAACTACTGCCGTCCCATTCCTGCACGCTGCACTTATTTGCGCGTTAACAGCCCGCCCCACCTCCAGATCATTATTCGGGGGCCTATAGACGACACCCACTAGCGTCTTCCTCCCTTTTCTGTTCCTAATCTCCACCCACAACGATTCCACTTTCTGCTCCTTGGCTCCGATATCATCCCTTGCTACCACCTTGATACTATCCTTAATCAGCAGAGCTACTCCACCCCCTCTTTCCTCCTGCCTATCCTTCCTGAACACTTGATAACCCTGTACATTCATCTCCCAGTCCCTGTCACCTTGCAGCCACGTCTCTGTAATGGCCACCAGATCGTATCCATTTGTGTCGATCTGCGCCATCAGCTCATCCACTTTATTCCGAATGCTTCGTGCATTCAGATAAAGCGCTTTCATCCCAGCCTTCACCTGGACCCTACTTGCCGTAACGCCACCAATTGGGACATCCTTTGCCTCTTCCCTTACCTGTACCCTATCCTTAACTTTAGACCTCATAGTGTCACCTACCCTCGCACCCTCCCCCCCCCTAATTAGTTTAAAGCCTTGTCTACAGTCCTCTTTACTCGATTCGCCAGCACTCTGGTCCCAGCATGATTCAGACCAACCCCATCCTGCCCGAACAGGTCCCACCTACCCCAATACTGGTGCCAATGCCCCATAAATTCGAACCCATTCCTCCCACACCAATCCCTGAGCCACCCATTTACTTCCTTTATCCTATCAACCCTACACCCGTCTGCCCTCGGTTCAGGCAGTAGCCCAGAGATAACCACCTTGTCGGTTCTACTTTTTAATTCCATTCCCAGCTTCTCATACTCCCTTCCCAGATCCTCAGTCCGCATTTTGCCTACGTCGCCGGCACCCACATGTACTACAACGACTGGGTTCTCACCCTCCCACTCCAGATTCCTCTGCAGCCCAGATGTGACATCCTGTACCCGAGCACCAGGCAGACAACACACCCTTCTGTGCACTTTGTCATTGTGACAAAGGACAGTGTCAATACCCTTCACCCCACTATCCCCAATCACTACTACGTTCCTTTTCCCCTTCTCTTTGCCTATGTCCTGCTGCATCACTGTACCGTGTGCAGTTTGCTCACCAACCTCTCTTGCCTCGTCCTCTTCCAGACTGGAAGCAAGAACCTCAAACCTGTTATGCAGGTTAAGAGGCTGAGGCCTCCTCTCCTCACCCCCCTTCCTCCTCCCAGCAGCCCCCTTTTGTCCCTGACCCTTAGATTTAGCCAGTCTAGGGGCACCCTCTCTCCCCCTGATGAGCCTCAGTGTCTGTAGCTCAGAGGCCAGCTCATCCACCTTGAGCTGGAGCTCCTCCAGCAACCTGCACTTACTGCAGACATGGTCACTGGGAAGGACCCTGGGGTCCACCAGTTCCCACATCATACAGAAACCACACATCACATGCCCCTCCATTATTCACTGTAATTTTTTATGTGAAAAAAATTTTTCCTTGTTTCTTGCTGTAGTAGTATTGGGGAAAAAAAAAATTTTTTTTTTTTTTCCTTGTTTTTTTTTCAAACGAACTCACCTGTCCTTTTTTCCCTCCAGCCCTTTTTGATATTAAGCCCTATTAGCTCACTCTGCTTCCCTCTCACTCCACTGCCCGCTCAGACGCTGCCCGCTTCCTACACCAGGCCTCCTTTTAAACCTAGCGCTGATTAGAAGCAGGCTCGTCCACAACTCGGTTCTAAACTAGCAGTAAAGACAATAAAATAAATGCTTTAAACAGTTCTACAAAGAACAAAGTGCTTTAAACTTATTTTAAACAGGTTTTTAACAGGTAAATTCTTAGCTCTCTCTCTCTCTGCTCAGCAAACAGTGAAAGGCTTCACCGTGTGGCCCTGATAATTAATTTAAATTAAAGCAGCTTCGTCCACAACTCGTTCTAAACTAGCAGTAAAGACAATAAAATAAATGCTTTAAACAGTTCTACAAAGAACAAAGTGCTTTAAACTTATTTTAAACAGGTTTTTAACAGGTAAATTCTTAGCTCTCTCTCTCTCTGCTCAGCAAACAGTGAAAGGCTTCACCGTGTGGCCCTGATAATTAATTTAAATTAAAGCAGCTTCGTCCACAACTCGTTCTAAACTAGCAGTAAAGACAATAAAATAAATGCTTTAAACAGTTCTACAAAGAACAAAGTGCTTTAAACTTATTTTAAACAGGTTTTTAACAGGTAAATTCTTAGCTCTCTCTCTCTCTGCTCAGCAAACAGTGAAAGGCTTCACCGTGTGGCCCTGATAATTAATTTAAATTAAAGCAGCTTCGTCCACAACTCGTTCTAAACTAGCAGTAAAGACAATAAAATAAATGCTTTAAACAGTTCTACAAAGAACAAAGTGCTTTAAACTTATTTTAAACAGGTTTTTAACAGGTAAATTCTTAGCTCTCTCTCTCTCTGCTCAGCAAACAGTGAAAGGCTTCACCGTGTGGCCCTGATAATTAATTTAAATTAAAGCAGCTTCGTCCACAACTCGTTCTAAACTAGCAGTAAAGACAATAAAATAAATGCTTTAAACAGTTCTACAAAGAACAAAGTGCTTTAAACTTATTTTAAACAGGTTTTTAACAGGTAAATTCTTAGCTCTCTCTCTCTCTGCTCAGCAAACAGTCCATTTTGCTGTTATTCCTACCAAAATGGATGACTGTGAGGTTTATTAACATCGTACTCCATCTGCTAGACCTTTGCCCACTCACTTAAACTATCTATATCCAACTGCAGACTTTCAATGTCGTCTGCACATTCATCTTAGTGTCACCTGCGAATTTTCACACACTACAATTGGTCCACAACTCCAAACTTCTGTTACATCAAATCATCATTCAAAAAAGAGAGGGTGATGAAAGAAAAGATCAGAAAATGTAAAGCTTTGAGGAACGAGATTCTGAACAAAATGAGACTACCCTGTCAATTCTGATAAACACACACAAGGCCTGTTACAAAGGAATTGGAAAACAAACAGCACAAAGATAACTTTGCATTGTTTCAGCAGTCTTCATCAATGTGTTCTCAGTGAGAAGTACTTATTGATCAGATCTTAAGAGGTCTATCTGTAGAAGCAGCCTTGGGCAGCACGGTAGCACAGTGGTTAGCACTGCTGCTTCACAGCTCCAGGGTCCTGGGTTTGATTCCTGGCTCGGGTCACTGTCTGTGTGGAGTTTGCACCTTCTCCTTGTGTCTGCGTGGGTTTCCTCCGGGTGCTCCGGTTTCCTCCCACAGTCCAAAGATGTGCGGGTTAGGTTGATTGGCCATGCTAAAAAATTGCCCCATAGTGTGCTGGGATGTGTAGGTTAGAGAGATTAGTGGGTTTAATATGTAGGGATATGGGGATAGGGCCTGGGTGGGATTGTACCAAGTAGATGATGTGATGTGGTGGCCATTACGGAGACTTGAATGTCTCAGGGACAGGACTAGGTACTTCAGGTGCCAGGTTTCAGATGTTTCAGGAAGGACAGGGAGGCTGGCAGAAGAGGTGGTGGAGTGGCACTGTTAATAAGGGACAGTGTCATGGCTGCAGAGAAAGAGGATGCCGTGGAGGGACTTTCTACAGAGTCTCTGTGGGTGGAAGTTACATAAGAACATAAGAAATAGGAGCAGGAGTAGGCCATCTGGCCCTTCGAGCCTGCCCCGCCATTCAATAAGATCATGGCTGATCTGTCGTGACTCAGCTCCACCTTCCTGCCCTCCCCCCATAACCCTTAATCCCTTCTCTTATCAAAAACCCATCAACCCGTTTCTTAAAAATATTTAGCGAGGCAGCCTCCACCACTTCAACGGGCAGAGAATTCCAGAGATTCACCACCCTTTGAGTGAAGAAGTTCCTCCTCAACTCTGTTCTAAACCGCCCCCCCCCCCCTTTATCTTGAGGCTGTGCCCCCTAGTCCTACTGTCTTTTTTGAGCGGGAAGAGTCTCTCCACCTCTATCCTATCCATCCCATTCATCATCTTATACGTCTCAATGAGATCTCCCCTCATTCTTCTAAACTCTAACGAGTACAAGCCTAGTTTATTCAGCCTCTCCTCATAGCTCAATCCCCTCAACTCCGGTATCAGCCGAGTAAACCTCCTCTGCACTCCCTCCAGGGCCAAAATATCCTTGCGCAGGTGCGGCGCCCAAAACTGCACACACTACTCCAGCTGCGGCCTCACCAATGCCCTATACAGCTGTAGCAAGACCTCCCTACTTTTATATTCAATCCCCCTCGCTATGAAGGCCAGCATCCCATTCGCCTTCCTGACCATCTGCTGCATCTGCAAGCTGGGTTTTTGCGTCTCATGCACAAGGACCCCGAGGTCCCTCTGCACCGTCGCCTGCTGCAGTTTTTCGCCCCGTAAGTAATAGTCCTTCCTACCATTCCTCCTACCAAAGTGGACCACCTCACACTTGCCAACATTAAATTCCATTTGCCATTTCCTGGCCCATTCGCCCAGCCTATCTAGATCCTTCTGCAGACTCTCCACACCCTCCGCACAATTTGCCTTTCCCCCAATCTTGGTGTCATCAGCAAATTTCGACACCCTGCACTCGGTTCCCTCCTCCAGATCATCTATATAAATGGTAAATAGCTGAGTAAATAGTTACGAACAGCAAAGGGTCGAAAACTTTGCTGGGTGTATTCTATAGGCCGCCCAATAGTGACAGGGAAGTTGAAGTGCAGATAGAGAACCAGATTCTGGAGAAATGTATTAAAAACAGAGTTGTCGTGATGGGAGACTTCAATTTCCCAAACATCGACTGGAATATCCCTTGAGTAAGGGGTTTGGCTGGAGAGGAGTTTGTTAGGTGTGTTCAGGAAGGTTTCCTGACACAGTATGTGGACAAGCCTACGAGGGGAGAGGCTGTACTTGACCTGGTACTGGCGAATGAACCAGGGCAGGTGATGGATCTCTCGGTAGGAGAGCATCTTGGGAATGGAGACCATAATTCTATCTCCTTCACAATTGCATTGGAACGAGATAGGATCAGAAAGGCTAGGAAGGTGTTTGTCTGGAGTAAGGGGAGATACGAAGAAGTCAGGAAGTTACTTGGACAAATAAACTGGAAGGAGGCATTCTTAGGGAAAAGTACCGAAGGAAGGTGGCGGATATTCAAGGAATGTTTGTCTGGCGCTCTGCATGACAATGTTCCGATAAGGCAAGGGGGTTTTGGTAGGTCGCGGGAACCGTGGTGCACGAAGGCTGTGTTGAACCTAGTCTGGAGGAAAAGGAAGGTGTACAAAAGGTTCAGGGAACTAGGAGAGGTTAAGGATCTTGAAGAATATAAGGACTGTAGAAAGGAGGTTAAAAGGGAAATTAGGAGAGCCAGAAGGGGTCATGAGAAGACCTTGGCGGGTAAGATTAAGGAAAATCCCAAGGCCTTCTATAAGTATGTGAAAGGTAAAAGGGTGAGAAGGGAAAGGATAGGACCTATAAAAGGTGAAGGGGGAAAGGTCTGTGTAGAACCAGAAGAAATGGCGGAGGTGCTTAATGAGTACTTTGCCTCAGTATTCACAGTGGAAGCTGATTTGGGAGATCTTGCTATGGACTTGCAGCAGGTGGAAAAGATTGAGTACGTGGACATTAAGGAGGAGGATGTGTTATAACTTTTGAATTCTATCAAGGTAGATAAGTCGCCGGAACCAGATGGGATGTACCCCAGGATACTGTGAGAGGCCAGGGAAGTGATTGCAGAGCCCTTGGCGATGATCTTTGCGTCGTCAATGGAGACGGGAGAGGTTCCGGAAGATTGGAGGATTGCGGATGTAGTCCCTATTTTCAAGAAAGGGAACAGAGATAGCCCGGGAAATTACCGCCCGGTGAGTCTGACCTCAGTGGTTGGTAAGCTGATGGAGAGGCTTCTGAGGGACAAGATTTACGAGCATTTGGAGAGGTTTGACATGATCAGGAATAGTCAGCATGGATTTGTCAAGGGCAGGTCGTGCCTTACGAGCCTAGTTGAGTTCTTCGATAATGTGACTGAACACATTGACGAAGGAAGTGCCGTGGACGTAGTGTACATGGACTTCAGCAAGGCGTTTGATAAGGTCCCCCATGCAAGACTTCTTGAGAAGGTGAGAGGGCATGGGATCCAAGGGCCTTTGGCCTTGTGGATCCAGAACTGGCTTGCCTGCAGAAGGCAGAGAGTGGTTTGTGGATGGGTCTTTTTCGGAATGGAGGTCAGTCACCAGTGGGGTGCCCCAGGGATCTGTTCTGGGACCCTTGCTGTTTGTCATTTTCATAAATGACCTGGATGAGGAAGTGGAGGGATGGGTTAGCAAGTTCACTGATGACACGAAGGTCGGCGGTGTTGTGGATGGTCTGGAAGGATGTCAAAAGTTGCAGCAGGACATAGATAGGATGCAGGAATGGGCGGAGAAGTGGCAGATGGACTTCAACGCGGATAAATGTGTAGTCGTCCATTTCGGCAGAACCAACGGGATGAACGAGTACACTATTAAGGGCAGGGGTCTTAGTAGCGTTGAAGAGCAGAAGGATCTCGGGGTCCGGGTTCACAGGACTCTTAAATCGGCCTCGCAGGTGGAGGAGGTGGTCAAGAAGGCGTATGGTGTACTGGCCTTCATTAATCGAGGGATTGAGTTTCGGAGTCGGGAGGTAATGCTGCAACTTTACAGGACCCTCGTCAGGCCTCATTTGGAGTACTGTGCGCAGTTCTGGTCGCCTCACTATAGGAAAGACGTAGAAGCTATTGAAAGGTGCAGAGGAGATTTACAAGGATGTTGCCTGGACTGGGAGGCATGCCTTATGAAGATAGGTTGAGGGAGCTGGGACTCTTTTCCCTGGAGAGGCGAAGGTTGAGAGGCGACCTGATAGAAGTTTATAAAATGTTGAGAGGAATAGATAGGGTGGACTCTCAAAGGCTATTTCCCCGGGTTGAAATGGTCGCTACGAGAGGACACAGATTTAAGGTGCGGGGAGGGAAGTACAGAGGTGATGTTAGGGGTAAGTTTTTCACTCAGGGTGGTGAGTGAATGGAATCGGCTGCCGTCGTCGGTGGTGGAGGCGAACTCGCTGGGGTCTTTTAAAAGACTTCTGGATGAGTATATGGGGTTTAATGGGATTGGGGGTTATAGATAGGTCTATAGATTGGTGGGGTTTATGTGATCGGCGCAACTCGAGGGCCGAAGGGCCTGTTTGTGCTGTAGTGTTCTATGAAAGATGATCCATCTCGGACTCTTCCAGTGATCACCAGCATCTCAGGTGCCAGTCTCCAGCCAATTCGATTCACTCCACGTGATATCAAGAAATAGTTGGAGGCACTGGATACTGAAAAGGTAATGGGCGCTGATAACATTCCAGCAATAGTACTGAAGAGTCATCCTCTAGAACTTGCCACTCCCCTAGCCATGTTCTTCCAGTACAGTTACAACACTGACATCTACCCAACAATGCAGAAAATTGCCCAGTTGATGTCCTGGAGTACCATTCCACTGCTGATGATGGCCCACACATCTAATAGATGCCCAGTCTTGAGTTGCTAGATCGGTTTGAAGTCTGTGCCACTTAGAATGGTGATAGTGCTACTCAACACGATGGAGGTTATTCTCAATGTGAAGGTGGAACTTCATCTCTGTAATGACGTGGGTTTCCTCCAGGTACTCCGGTTTCCTCCCACAGTCCAAAGATGTGCGGGTTAGGTTCATTGGCCATGCTAAAATTGCCCCTTAGTGTACTAGGATGCCTGGGTTAGCGGGATTAGCAGGTAAAATATGTAGGGATATGGGGGTAGGGCCTGGGTGGGATTGTGGTCAGTGCAGACTCGATGGGCCGAAGGGCCTCTTTCTGCACTGTAGGTTCTATGATCTATGACTGTATAGTGGTCACTCTTACCAATATTGTCATGGACAGATGCATCTGCTAGTTGGCAGTTTGGTAAGGATGAGATCAAGTATGTTATTTCCTCTTGTTAGTTTCTTCAGCATCTACTGCAGATCCAGTCTAACAGTTACTGACCAGCTCGATCAGTAGTGTTGCTGCCGAGCCATTCTTGGCGGTGGACATTGAAATCCCCTATTGAAATCTCTATTTAAAAAATAGAGAAAACTACATGGTATTTGAGGTTCAGTGTCGAAAGCCCCTACAAGTTGAGGACTTGGTCTGTACTCGTTGGAGTTTAGAAGGAATTTAAAACTCACAGAATACTGCGAGGCCTGGTTAGAGTGGATGTGAAGAGGATGTTCTCACTAGTAGGAACAACTAGAACTGGAGGGCACAAACTCAGATTAAAGTGACAATTCTTAAAACGGAGATGATGGAGGAATTTCTTCAGCCAGAGAGTGGTGAATCGGTGAAACTCTTTGCCGCAGAAGGCTGTGGAGGCCAGGTCATTGAGTGTCTTTAAGACAAAGATAGATAGGTTCATGATTAATAAGGGGGGTCAGGAGTTCTGGGGAAAAGGCAAGAGAATGGCGATGAGGAAAATATCAGCCATGATTGAATGGTAGAACATAAGAAATAGGAGCAGGAGTAGGCCATCTAGCCCTTCGAGCCTGCCTCGCCATTCAATAAGATCATGGCTGATCTGAAGTGGATCAGTTCTACTTTCCCACTTTCTCCCCATAACCCTTAATCCCCTTGCCTACCAAAAACCTATCTACCCGCGTCTTAAATATATTTAGCGAGGCAGCCTCCACCACTTCAACGGGCAGAGAATTCCCCTTTGAGTGAAGAAGTTCCTCCTCAACTCCGTTCTAAACTGCCTCCCCCCCCCTTATCTTGAGGCTGTGCCCTCTAGTCCTACTGTCCTTTCTTAGCGGGAAGAACCTCTCCACCTCTACCCTATCCATCCCATTCATCATCTTGTACGTGGAGCAGAGTTGATTGGCCGAGTGGCCTAATCCTGCACCTATGACTTATGGTCTTATAACAAGCTTGAGCTTAAACAATAGGTAACTAGATTAATCATGGTGAAAATGGTTTCCTGGAATTTTCAGAGTACATTTTGTGCCCTTGCCACCCACAGTGCTTTTTCAACATGGAGGAATACTGATTCATCAGCTGAAGGAAGATGTTACGTGGTAACCAGTAAAAGGTTTCCTTGCCCATGTTTAACCTGAAGCCATGAGACTTCATGGAACCCGCAGTTGATGTACAGGAGGATGCAAGAGGGCATGCCAGGAGCAGCACCAGGCAAACCTGGTGTCAACCTGGTGAAGCTACCAAACAGGACCACGTTCATGCCAAATGGCAAAAAGTGATAGAAAGAGCTAAGTGAGCCCACAACCAACAGATCGGATCTAAGCTCTGCAGTCCTTCCACATCTAGTTGAGAAAGGTGGTGCACAATTAAGCAACTCACTGGAGGAGGAGGCTCCACAAATATCCCCATTCTCAGAGATGCAGGAGCCCAGCACATCAGTGCAAAAGACAAGGCTAAAATATTCGCAGCAATCTTCAGCCAAAGTGCCAAGTGGATGATCCATCTTGGCCTCCTTCAGTGATCCCCAGCATCTCGGATGCCAGACTCCAGCCAATTCGATTCACTCCACATGATATCAAGAAACAGTTAGAGGCCCTGGATACTGAAAAGGCAATGGGCCCTGTTATCATTCTGACAATAGCGTCATAGAGATTTACAGAATAGAAACAAGTCCTTAGACGCAATTTGTCCATGCTGCCCTTTTCTTTAAATCCCTAAGCTAAACCCTTTTGCCCACAATAACATCTTACCCATGTAACTATCTAAATGCTTTTTAAAAGACAAAGTTGTACCCGCCTCTATTACTACCTCTGGCAGCTTGTTCCAAACACTCACTACCCTTTGTGTGAAGAAATTGCCCCTCTGGACACTTTTGTATATCTCCCCTCTCACCTTAAACCTATGCCCTCTAGTTTTAGATTCCCCTTTGGGAAAAGATATTGACTATCTAGCTGATGTGTGTTCCTCATTATTTCATAGACCTCTATAAGATCACCCCTCAGCTTTCTACGCTCCAGAGAAAAAAGTCCCAGTCTATCCAGTCTTCTTTATAACTCAAACCATCAAGTCCTGGTAGCATCCTAGTAAATATTTTCTGCACTCTTTCTAGTTTAATAATATCCTTTCTATAATAAGGTGACCAGAACTGCACACATTATTCCAAGTGTGGCCTTACCAATGCCTTGTGCAACTTCAACAAGGCGTCCCAACTCCTGTATTCAGTGTTCTGACCGATGAAACCAAGCATGCTGAATGCCTTCTTCACCACTCTATCCACCTGTGACTCCACTTTCAAGGAGCTATGAACATGTATCCCGAGATCTCTTTGTTCCGTAACTCTCCCCAGTGCCCTACCATTAACTGAGTAAGTCCTGCCCTGGTTCAATCTGCCAAAATGCATCACCTCACATTTATCTGAATTAAACTCCAGCTGCCATTCGTCAGCCAGCTGGCCCAATTGATCAAGATCCTATTGCAATTGGAGATAACTTTCTTCACAGTCCACTGTGCCATCAATTTTGGTGTCATCTGCAAACTTACTAACCATGCCTCCTATACTAGTACTGAAGACTTATGCTCCAGAATTTGCTGATCCCCTAACCAAGTTCTCCCAGAGCACTTACAACACTGGCAATTACCCAACAATGTGGAAATTTTCCCAGTTCACAAAAAGTAGGACAAATCCAACTCAGTCTACTCTCGATCATCAGTAAAGTGATGGAAGGAGTCATCGACAGTGCTATCAAGCAGCATCTGCTCAGCAATAACCTGCTCAGTGACGCTCAGTTTGCGTTTCACCAGGGTCACTCAGGTTCTGGACCTCATTACAGCCTCGGTTCAAACACGGAGGAAAGAGTTGAATTCCAGAGGTGAGGGAGAGTGACAGCCCTTGACATCAAGACTTCATTTGATCGAGCGTGACTTAAGGAGCCCTAATGAAATCGGAATCAGTGGATATCGGGGGGCAAACTGTCCGCTGGTTGGAGTCATGCCTGACACATAGGAAGATGATTGTGGTTGTGGAGGGTGAGTCATCTCTGCTCCAGGACGTCTCTGCAGGAGTCCCTCAGGATGGTGTCCTAGGCCCAACAATCTTCAGCTGCTTCATCAATGACCTTCCCTCCATTATGAGGTCCGAAGTGTAGGTGTTTGCCGATGATTGCACAATGTTCAGCACCATTTGCAACTCCTCAGATATTGAAGTAGTCCATGTTCAAATGCAACAAGATCTGGACAATATCCAGGCTTGGGCTGACAAGTGGCAAATAACATTCATACCACACAAATGCCAGGCAATGACATCACCAATAAGACACCCTAACCGACCCCCCGCTCCTTGACATACAATGGTGTAGCCATCACTGAATCCCCCACTGTCAACATCCTTGAGGTTACCAGTTACCAGAAACTCAACTGGACTCACCACATAAACATAATGGCTACAAGAGCATGTCAGAGGTTCGGAATACTGCAGCGGATAACTCACCTCCTGACTCCCCAAAGCCTATCCACCATCTACAAAGCACAAGTCATGAGTGTGATGGAATATTCCCCATTTGCCTGGATGGGTGCAGCTCTAACAACACACAAGATACTTGATACCATCCAGGATAAAGCAGCCCCACTTGATTGGCATCACATCTACAAACATTCAGTCCCTCCACCGACGCTCAGTAGCAGCAGTGTGTACTATCTACAAGATGCACTGCAGCAATTCACCAAAGATCCTTAGACAGTACCTTCCAAACACACGACCACTTCCATCTAGAAAGGCAAGGGCAGGAGATAAATGGGAACACACCACCTGCAAGTTCCCCTCCAAGCCACTCACCATCCTGACTTGGAAATATATCGCTGTTGTTTCGCGGTCGCTGGGTCAAAATCCTGGAATTCCCTCCTTAGTGGCGTTGTGGGTCAACCCACAGAACTGCATGGAGTGTAGTGATTCAAGAAAGCAGCTCACCACCACCTTCTCAAGGGCAACAAGGGATGGGCAATAAACACAGTAACTCTCACAGCACCAGGTTAAAGTCCATCAGGTTTATTTGGTAGCAAAAGCCACTGGCTTTCATAGCGAGGGGGATTGAACATAAAAGTAGGGAGGTCTTGCTGCGGCTGTATTGGACATTGATGAGGCCGCAGCTGGAGTACTGTGTGCAGTTTTGGTCGCCGTACTTATGCAAGGATATTTTGGCCTTGGAGGGAGTGCAGAGGAGGTTTACTAGGCTGATACCGGAGTTGAGGGGGTTGAGCTATGAGGAGAGGCTGAATAAACTAGGCTTGTACTCGTTAGAGTTTAGAAGAATGAGGGGAGATCTCATTGAGACGTATAAGATGATGAATGGGATGGATAGGATAGAGGTGGAGAGACTCTTCCCGCTCAGAAAGGACAGTAGGACTAGGGGGCACAGCCTCAAGATAAAGGGGGGGCGGTTTAGAACGGAGTTGAGGAGGAACTTCTTCACTCAAAGGGTGGTGAATCTCTGGAATTCTCTACCCGCTGAAGTGGTGGAGGCTGCCTCGCTAAATATTTTTAAGATGTGGGTTGATGGGTTTTTGATAAGCGAGGGGATTAAGGGTTATGGGGAGAGGGCGGGAATGTGGAACTGAGACACGGCAGATCAGCCATGATCTTATTGAATGGCGGGGCAGGCTCGAAGGGCTAGATGACCTACTCCTGCTCCTATTTCTTATGTTCTTATGTTCTTTCGGAGCACTGCGCTCACCTGACGAAGGAACAGCGCTCCAAAAGCTAGTGGTGTTTTACTACTCTTACTGTGTTTACCCCAGTCCAACGCCGGCATCTCCACATCAATAAATATTGGCTAGCCAGCGACACGCGTGTCCCCCAAATGAATAAAAAAAAATTAATCTGTCAATTCAACGTTATAGACGGGCGCTCCCTTTCAGCCCATCTGGCATCTACAGTTTTCAACCTTTCCATATTCAAAATTTACAACAGGGTGTGCTTTGTGTTCAGAACTACTCCTCCAATTTTGTGATTGATTCACTAACTTTGCATATTCAACATTTTAACTAGAATGAATATGATAGTATAATAGTTCCCATCATTAAATACGCACTCCCATCTACCTTATGTAACTCCCCACTAAACGTTCGCTCCTCTTCTGATAGATTTTTGATTTAAGCCAACAATTTCTCCTGTGTTGAAAATGCGGCTTAAAACTACTGCAAGTCTTTATAACACAAAGATCCATCCTGTCTGGGATAGAGTGAGTTAATTCTCTGCTTGTTTCAGCAGGGCTGGAGTAAGTTTTCTCACATTGACATCATCACTTCAAACACTCCAGAATAATTCTTTTCATTGTCAATTTATATCAGGAATATAATTTCAAATTTAACCAAAAAGCTTTAATCCAGATTAAACCAAGACACGATTTATCATAATCACTTTTAAATATCCCTACTAAATTAATACTTTCACACTTACTCACAATCTCTCCAACGAAAGCTCAAAATTTGCATGTTTAATTATTTCTACAACCCTGCTTCTGTAACTGACACAGGCAGATAGAAAATCAAATCGCAGAGTTTAAGTCTCAGTCAGATTCCTATCCTTAAAAATGACCATGGCCAGCAATCATTAGTGAGATTAAGAAATTCAGGATTTATCTTGACCCTGCATCAATCTCAATGTCATAAAATCTCAACTGGGGGAAAGTAATTGATTAAACTCACAGACAGAAATGCAAATCAAAATCTTTGTTTTCTTTCGTCAAAACTGTTATACACTAATCCACCACATGATGCTGCTCGAGATGGTACAATACACTTTCTCTCTCTGTCACACACAGAAAGCTGGCTTCATCCTTGTTTCTTTTAACCTTTAACTCACTTCTTTGGTCTATGGCAGTCCAGACCAGCCAATTTCACTCTGACTCTCTTTCTCTCTCTCACATACACACATGAGTCTTCCACAGGGAATTTGTACGCCTGGGACCTCTCCCTGCTGGTTCTCTCACACAGCCTTCATCCCGTACTCCTCTGGAACCCCTCTCTGTGAGTTTCCTGCGCCCGAGCCAGCTGCCATCTGTACGCATGTTCTAGCCCCTTGACGCTTCTCTGCTACATGGCTTTTCAGACTGCTACATAGGAGGCCTGAGTGTCTGTTGCCTGCCCCGCTATGTTTGTGTAGTTTCTATGCAAATCCTCCTTCTATCCATGCAGTTTTACATGCTGCTCCATGGGAGATTCGAGTGTCTGTTCCTGGGCCCACTACATTAAAGAACGTATACCAGATACATACTGCTTTCATACCTGTTCCCCAGTCTGAGATATTCAACTGCCAGATGCATAACCCCCTGATTACTGGGTGGTATTTAAAGGAAGTACTTACCCACCTTTTGGGAACACGTCTCGCCTCCGGATGCCGGTGAGTAGCTGTGCTCACAGCGTCAAATTGTAAGAGGAATTCTCCGAGGTGTCCCACTGGACTGTCTTGTACTTAGCTAATTTCACTCAACAATACAAAGACTATGAAAGATAGCATGTATTCAAAGAACTAAAGAAAGTTTATTGCTAATGCATGCCTCAGGAGAAAATACAGTCGGTGAGTGATGACTACCCTCTCTGGCGTAACAATACGGACATGTGATTGATATATTCTTCTGAACACCTCAATTCCCTGCCCTGTTTGTCATCCAAATTGGAGGGTCCAATTACAATATTACACAGTTTTACCTTAGCCAACAAAGTTCCCCGTGTCAGCAGGAAAGGAGCTCATTAGTCCATTGTAGCTTAAAATTCCTCCCTCATTGCTAAGAAAACTAATTATGTAAATCCAGTATGTTCAACAACATTGATAACATCTACACATTTTAATTGGTAAAAGAGTCTTGCCTGAAATCCAGCCCCTTCTTATCAGCCTAAGAAATGACATCAGCCTCACTAACCAGGAGTGAATATACTCCCATTCATTCCAGACCCTGATTAATTTGCAGCTCCTAACCCAGGCTGATAAGAACAAACTGTTCTCTATGCTCCATTGTATCAAAGAATGAAGCATGCCTGCTGCTGTCTACTTCCCATCATGCTGAGCAAATAGATCATTGTTTGGCCAAGACTCTCAAACACATTTAAAACTACATTTTAGTTACAATACTTGTTTAAAAATTCGTTACTATAGATTATGTGTGATTAATTGACAATATCTTTGCATATATTGTACTTGGCACACACTGAATCCTCATTCTTCTCAACCGAGTCTACATATTATAGTAAATTTAAAATGAGAACCTTTATTATTAGGATTTCTATACAACCCTCCACGAGTCCTCTCTTTAGGCCCTTGGCTATAGCCATGATAAGACCACTAAATGGAAGTTTTAGTTATAATACTTGTTTAAAAATTAATTACTATTAATTATTTGTGATTAATTGACAATACTTTTGCATTTTGTATTAGGGCACACATTGAATCCTTACTCTCTCTATATATAAGGCACCTTGTAATCTTCTCCTTAACTGATTCTACTTATTATAGTAAATTTAAAACAAGGCCTTTATACGAGGAGTTCTATACTACCGTCCAAAAGGTTGTGTCCTCAGCCCCTTACTCCCAAATCCCCCTCCAACTCGATTTTCACGTTTGCTACTGACACAACCATACTGGGTTAGATTTCAAACAATGACGAGAAGGAGTAGAGGAAAGAGATAGAGAATCTGGTGAACTGGTGTGACAACAATAATCTCTCCTTCAATGTCAACAAAATAAAGGAAGTTGCCATCAACTTCAGGAGTTGCAGTAAAGAAATGTCCCTCTCTACATCAATGGGGATGTCCCTCTCTACATCAAGAGCTTCAGGTTTTTAGGTGCCCAATTCACCAGCAACCTATCCTGATCTCTCCATGCTGGTGCTAATGTTAAGAAAGCCCGCCAACGCCTCTACTTTCTTGGAAAACTAAGGAAATTTGGCATGTCCGCTTCAACCCTTCTCAACTTTTACAAATGCACCATAAGAAGCATTCTTTCTGGTTGCATCACGGCTTGGTATGGGCTCCTGCTCTGCCCAAGACTGCAAGGAACTACAAAAGGTTGTGAATGTAGCCCAATCCATCACATAAGAACTTAAGAAATAGGAGCAGGAGTAGGCCATCTAGCCCTTCGAGCCTGCCCCGCCATTCAATAAGATCATGGCTGATCTGTCGCTGCTCAGTTCCACTTTCCCGCCCTCTCCCCATAACCCTTAATCCCCTCTTTTATCAAAAACCCATCAACCCGCGTCTTAAAAATATTTAGCGAGGCAGCCTCCACTACTTCAACGGGTAGAGAATTCCAGAGATTCACCACCCTTTGATGAAGAAGTTCCTCCTCAACTCCGTTCTAAACCGCCCCTCCCTTTATCTTGAGGCTGTGCCCCCATGTCCTACTGTCTTTTTTGAGCGGGAAAAGTCTCTCCACCTCTATCCTATCCATCCCATTCATCATCTTATATGTCTCAATGAGATCTCCCCTCATTCTTCTAAACTCTAACGAGTACAAGCCCAGTTTATTCAGCCTCTCCTCATAGCTCAACCCCTTCAACTCTGGTATCAGCCTAGTAAACCTCCTCTGCACTCCCTCCAAGACCAAAATATCTTTGCGCAGGTGCGGTGCCCAAAACTGCACAGAGTACTCCAGCTGCGGCCTCACCAATGCCCGATACAGCCGCAGCAAGACCTCCCTACTTTTATATTCAATCCCCCTCGTTATGAAGGCCAGCATCCCATTCGCCTTCCTGACCACCTGCTGCATCTGCAAGCTGGGTTTTTGCGACTCATGCACAAGGACCCCAAGGTCCCTCTGCACCGTCGCCCGCTGCAGTTTTTCTCCCCGTAAGTAATAGTCCTTCCTACCATTCTTCCTACCAAAGTGGACCACCTCACACTTGCCAACATTAAATTCCATTTGCCATTTCCTGGCCCAATCGCCCAGCCTATCTAGATCCTTCTGCAGACTCTCCACACCCTCCGCACAATTTGCCGTTCCCCCAATCTTGGTGTCATCAGCAAATTTCATCACCCTACACTCAGCTCCCTCCTCCAGATCATCTATATAAATGGTAAATAGCTGAGGCCCCAGCACCGACCCCTGGGGCACTCCACTAGTCACCATCCGCCAATCCGAATAGCACCCGTTGACCCCCACTCTCTGCCTCCTATTTGACAACCAATCCTCTATCCACGCTAACACCCTACCCCCAACTCCATGTCCCTCGACCTTCTGCAATAACCTCTTGTGAGGTACTTTGTCAAACGCCTTCTGAAAATCTAGAATAACCACATCCTCCTCTATCCACCGCCCTAGACACATCCTCATAGAACTCCAGTAAATTTGTCAGACACGACTTCCCTTTAATGAAACCTTGCTGCGTCTGCTCTATCAAGCAATTCCCTTCAAGATGCCTCGCAATTTCCTCCTTAATGACAGATTCTAACATTTTACCTACCACAGACGTTAAACTAACCGGCCTATAATTCCCCGCCTTTTGCCTGGCACACAAACCAGCCTTCCATCCATCGACTCTGTCTATATTTCCCACTGCCTTGGCAAAACAGCCAGCATAATTAAGGACCCCACGCAACCCGGGCATTCTCTCTTCCACCTTCTTCCGTTGAGAAAAAGATACAAAAGTTTGAGGTCACGTACCAACCCAGCTTCTTCCCTGCTGCTGTCAGACTTTTGAATGGATTCACCTCGCATTAAGTTGATGGTTCTCAACACCCTACCTATAACTGTAACAGTACATTCTGAATTCTGTTGTTTCCTTATCTATGAACAGTATTTTTTACTTTTACAGCGTGCAATAAACAATACTTTTCACTGTATACTAATACATGTGACAATAATAAATCAAATCAGATCAAAATCAAATTTGGCTTCTTTACTGGCCCCTTTGCATATCCTACTGTGGAAACATCAAAAATGGTCTTGGAGTCACCACTGCTGGAGGCTTTCAACAGTGTTAAATGCCAACTGTTGGCTTCAATTTACTGGCCCATTTTGATGGCAAAAAGGATTTCATCTTGTGCTGCCTCCCCTTACAGAACTGGGACAACACTGGCACCTCACTGAGAGATGGAACAGAGAAGCCTCTTGCATATGCATCTATGATGCTCTTGGACATTGAGCACAGGTATTCCCAAATCGAGAAAGTGGGCTTGGCAGTAGTCTTCAGCACTAAAAAGTTCTATAAATACATCTAAGGGAGATGCTTCATCATAGTAACTGATCATAAATCACAGCTGGGTCTTTTTCAAGAACAGTAACAAGTCTCACAACACGAGGTTAAAACCCAACAGGTTTATTTGGCAGCACAAGCTTTCGGAGTCTCAGGCTCCTTCTTCAGGTGAGTGAGGAGTTGTGTTCACAAACAGGGCATATGAAGACATAAACTCAATTTACTCAATTTAATGGTTGGAATGTGAGTCTTTACAGGTAACCAAGTCTTAGAGATACAGGCAATGTGGATGGAGAGAGGGTGAAGAACAGATTAAAGAGATGTGTATTGTCTCCAGCCAGGACAGTTAGTGAGATTTTGCAAGCCCAAGCAAGTTGTGGGAATTACGGATAGTGTGACATGAATCCAAGATCCCGGTTGAGACTGTCCTCGTGTGTGGAACTTGGCTATCAGTCTCTGCTCAACGACTCTGCGTTGTCATGTGTCATGGCCACCTTGGAGAACGTTTACCTGAAGATCAGAGGCTGAATGCCAGTGACTACTGAAGTGTTCCCCAACAGGAAGAGAACACCCTTGCCTGGTGATTGTCGAGTGATGTTCATTTATCCATTGTCATAGCATCTGCATGGTCTCCCCAATGTACCATGCTTAGGGACATCCTTTCCTGCAGCATATCAGGTAGACAATGTTGGCCAAGTCGCAGGAGTATGTACCCATGTACCTGGTGGATGGTATTCTCACGTGAGACGATGGCATCCATGTCGATGATCTGGCACATCTTGCAGTAGTTGCTGTGGCAGAGTTGTGTGGTGTAGTGGTCACTGTTCTTCTGAAGGTTGGGTAGTTTGCTGCAGACAGTGGTCTATTTGAGGTTGTGCAGTTGTTTGAAGGATAGAAGTGGAGGTGTGGGGATGGCCTTGGCGAGATGTTCGACTTCATCAATGACACGTTGAAGGCTCCGGAGAAGTTGTAGCTTCTTTGCTCTAGGAAAGTATTGGACGATGAAGGGAACTCTGTCCACTGTGTCTCATGCTTGCCTTCTGAGGAGATCGGGCAGTTTTTCACTGTGGTGCGCCGGAACTGTCAATCGATGAGTCGAACGCCATACCCTGTTCTTATGAGGGCATCTATCAGCATCTGTAAGTGTCTGTTGCGATCCTCCTCACCTGAGCAGATTCTGTGTATATGGAGGGCTTGTCTGTAGGGGAAGGCTTCTTTAATATGTTTAGGGTGGAAGCTGGAGAAGTGGAGCATCATGAGGTTAGCTGCAGGCTTGAGGTACAGTGAGGTGCTGAGGTGACCATCCTTGTGTGTGTCCAAGAATGTAACCGATTCTGGAGTAGTCCATGGTGAGTCTGATGGTGGAATGGAACTTGCTGATGTCATCGCATAGTTGTTAGTTCGCCGTGTGTCCAAAGGAAGAAAATGTCATCCCGTACTCCTCTGGAACCCCTCTCTAAACCAGTGTGCCACCATGACACCCAATTTTAATCAAGGGGTTGTGAGCTTTTAATACTCTGCCATTTTAAAAAGTGATAGCTGAGAGAAAGAATGCTGAGTATTAATTGTTTGAAATTTACGAGTTGTGAGAACCAATGTGTTTCGCTTGTTCTGAGATTTATTTTATCATTGTTTTGGGCTGTATTTGTTAATGTTTATCTTTTTGAGGAATTAACCTCATCTTGACTCTTTAATTACAGGAATTTTGAAGTTAAAAACAGAATCATAAGAATGTTTACAGGATTAATTTCAGTTATTGTTGTTTTAAAGTGTGTGTAAAGCGTATTTGACTGTGTGTGGATAATAATTATGACATGAATCTTTCGAGCTTTAATGTTTTCTCTGATATTGTGTTTTTGCGAGCATGGTTTAGGTAATTTCAGTCAAACAGCTAAAAAAAGAGGGCAAGTAATAAAGTGTTCTTTTCAAAAGTTATAAATCTGGAGCCATGTTTACTGGCCAGAATCATGATTCCAGGATAGTTTGATAAACATGGGGGAATTTAAACTCGGATACAAATTCACACATGAGAATGAGATAGTTTTAATTGGATTGATCTTGGATTAAAAGTTCTTGTCAGGTCCAAATTGGCACAACAAAAAGGAAAATTCCAAAATTGGGTACTCAGCAACAGAGGTTAAGAGGAGAGATTATTAAATAGGAAATATTTAGATTCAATATTTATATTTGTTAGATTAAATTAAAAGAGTGCTGTTGTGCATGAGTCGCAAAAACCCAGCTTGAAGGTGCAACAGATGGTCAGGAAGGCGAATGGGATGCTGGCCTTCATAGCGAGGGGGATTGAATATAAAAGTAGGGAGGTCTTGCTGCAGCTGTATAGGGCACTGGTGAGGCCGCAGCTGGAGTACTGTGTGCAGTTTTGGGCGCCGCACCTACGCAAGGATATTTTGGCCCTGGAGGGAGTGCAGAGGAGGTTTACTAGGCTGATACCGGAGTTGAGGGGATTGAGCTATGAGGAGAGGCTGAATAAACTAGGCTTGTACTCGTTAGAGTTTAGAAGAATGAGGGGAGATCTCATTGAGACGTATAAGATGATGAATGGGATGGATAGGATAGAGGTGGAGAGACTCTTCCCGCTCAAAAAAGACAGTAGGACTAGGGGGCACAGCCTCAAGATAAAGGGGAGGCGGTTTAGAACAGAGTTGAGGAGGAACTTCTTCACTCAAAGGGTGGTGAATCTCTGGAATTCTCTGCCCGTTGAAGTGGTGGAGGCTGCCTCGCTAAATATTTTTAAGAAGCGGGTTGATGGGTTTTTGATAAGAGAAGGGATTAAGGGTTATGGGGAGAGGGCGGGAAAGTGGAACTGAGCCACGACAGATCAGCCATGATCTTATCGAATGGCGGGGCAGGCTCAAAGGGCCAGATGGCCTACTCCTGCTCCTATTTCTTATGTTTTTATGATGTCCATTTGAGAACTTCTACTCCAACCCTTTTCAAACTAATCGAGACTCTTGTCTACTAATAGCTGAAGATGTATTTATTTTTGCAGGAATTGGGAATTACAAAATTTTAAGGTATTGAATTGTCAAATATGTTCAAATGAATTAACCCATTCTGCCCAAAGCAGGATGGATCTTTGGGGGGTGATTCTCCCATTAGGAATTGGTGGGTCGGAATAGGAGATGTGTGTGTGTGCTGATTTGCACGTGTGTTCCTGATGCACTTGCGTCTCCCATTGCCGGTGAGCTGGTCGGGACCGCGCTGGAAACCGACGGGAAAATCTCCCCAGAGATCTGATAGATGAGGTTAGGTCTGATACTGAAGATTTGAGATTTGGAACCATTCCCCGATTTTTTATTTGCCTCCCTGTACTCATTAAATTTCCTTAGCATTCACCGAGGAAGACATAAACTAGTGGTCACTCAACCGGGTGGAGGTCCAGTAGATGGGAAAATTCATTTGGTGATCTCACAAGAGACCATGTAATGGGGTCTTTAAGGAATGCTACAGAATTGAATCACTGATGACAGAAAGAGGGGCTGGGTTTACTGAGCTCAGTCTAAAGGATATATGACCCCTTCGTGTGCTATCCCTCATTTGTTCTATGCCAAACTATGCCCGACTATAAATCCTGCATCATCCCTCATGTTCCCTATGCCAAGATGCCGCACTTCCTTACTTATTGACCTGTAGAAAACCAATAAACCCTTCAGTGACAGTAGGATGCATTAAAAAAAACTTCAAAAAGAAATGGGCATTTACTCCTAACTTCATACAATGCAATAAGACATCAATTTACTACAGGGTAATGAAAGTGTTATTCATTCAAACCCTTTAAGGATTCAATATCCGTAACTGTAAGCACTATAAACCTCTTATCCTCGTGTAAAACAACTTGTACAATTGATAGTAGAGATCAAAGAGCAATTTTTTCTCTGGGACTCAGATATTTAATGATGGATGCATGGGTTCTCAAGCAAGAATATATAATGAAACCCAGAAATCCATCAAAACACCAACCAGCGCCCTTAAAAGATGTAGTGAAAATCAGCAACCCTGGAAATGGAGTTGAGAATATTAGAATGAGAGTTTAGCTACCATTTTCAAAGGAATCCTGAGTCATCCTGACTTGGAAAATCCATTCCTTGTCACTGTTTCACTGCATAACACTTAGGAAACTTTCCAAAGATACCTGAAAATCATTAAACAATCACCATCACCAGGGAAAATGTATAAAGAAAGCTATTAGACCTAAAGGCTGACAAGTTATAAGGACCTGATGAGCTGCATCCAACAGGCTGACATAGGATTCCTTAGCTCCTGGAAGGCACCCCTGTGGAATGGAAAATTTATTCAGAAAGCAGGAAAATAGAGGCCAGTAAGCCCAACACATAGATAGAATCGTACAATTCCTACATAGAACATTACAGCGCAGAACAGGCCCTTCGGCCCACGATGTTGCGCCGACCAGTTACAAAAACAATGACCCACTAACCTAAACCAATCCCTTTTTGTCCATAAACCTATCCACGGATCAGTGCAGAAGGAAGGCAGTTGACCTGTGAGAAGAACATAAGAAATAGAAGCAGGAGTCGGCCATCTAGCCCTTCGAGCCTGCCCCGCCATTCAATAAAATCATGGCTGATCTGAAGTGGATTCGTTCCACTTTCCCGCTTTCTCCCCATAACCCTTAATTCCCCTGTCTATCAGAAACCTATCTACCCGTGACTTAAATATATTCAGCGAGGCAGCCTCCACCACTTCAACAGGCAGAGAATTTCAGAGATTCACCACCCTTTGAGTGAAGAAGTTCCTCCTCAACTCTGTTCTAAACGGCCCCCCCCCCTCTTATTTTGAGGCTGTGCCCTCTAGTTCTGCTATCCTTTCTAAACGGGAAGGATCTGTCTACCTCTACCCTATCCATCCCCTTTATTATCTTGTACGTCTCTATAAGATCCCGCCTCAGCCTTCTAAACTCCAATGAGTACAGACACAGTCTATTCAATCTCTCTTCATAGGTTAGCCTCCTCATCTCCAGTATCAGCGTTGTGAACCCCCTCTGCATTCCCTCCAAGGCCAATATATCCTTCCGCAAATGCAGCGACCAAAACTGCACACAGTATTCAGTATTCCAGTTGCGACTGTGAGTCTACACCTACTTTCTGACAGAGTGTCTTACCCAGTCCCTCTCTCTTGCCCTATCCCCATAACCCCACACATTCACTATGCTGTCAGGACTTTTTGGTCCCGCCACTATCAACAGAGGTTCCAGTTGTTTGCACCTCCTGCTGCTGGGACCCCATGGTGTAGGAGGGGTCAGAGGGAAGGGGGCTAGGAAGACACAGCCAACAGGAACCGTCAGAAAATTCCTGCACTGTTTGCATTTCTTGTTGTCCTTATTCTGTTCATATCCAACATGGTGCTTCTTCCTTCTCTTGTACTGTTCAATACTCAACAGTTTAAGCGCCCTATCCTGTGTGTTCAGCAAACTGTTTTGTCATCTGTATGTTTCCAATCTAATGAGCTAAAGAACAGGCTGCTAGATCTAGTTCCTCAGAATGAGTTGTAAGGGAAAAAAGTTCAAAATGTTAACATCCTAGTAGAAAATCAGTAAAATTGTGAGCACTAACACTGGAGTTCTGTTTTAAGGTAAACCAGTTCAGGCAGGTTTCACTGATACCTTTCATTTCCAGGTTTGCCCAAAATTGGACGTGGTGAATCGAACCTTCTCAAAACACATGTGCTGGAGAGAGGAACAGGAAATACAAGGTCTGGTGGGGAGAGGTATTTAGGGTGGGAAGGGACTGATCTGGAATACGAATACGGGCATTCAGCAGTGGGTGTGCAGGTCAGTTTATGTGATGTATTTTCTATATAATTATATGTAATGTAAGCTGTAATATATTGGTAATATCCACACCATGTGAAATTCTGATTGTGATGTAATTATTTCTAAAGTGCTGCTTTAGATTAACGATTGAAATCAACACTTGGCCTCCCCCACAGTCGAACAACTCTTACATCACATTCTGAGTTGGGTTCACTGCCAGCACAGTCACCGACCTGTACAATTTCTTTCTCTTATCAACAAGGCATAGAGGGAAAAGAGTGACAGCTTCCTGTCAGATTCAGATTCCAGAAAAGTGAAAGTCCAGTCAGAGAACTATCACTCCATCCAGATCCTTCCCTGGAGTTTGGAACAAGAGAGTTTGAGGCTCACCGGATTGTTGAATTGCAGTTAAGTAATGTAAGTATGAGATTTGATTTGATTTATTAATGTCACTTGCATTGGGATACAATAAAAAATAATGTTTCTTGCATGCTACACAAAGCATATCGTTCATAGAGTACACAGGGGAGAAGGAAAGGAGAGGGTGCAGAATGTAGTGTCATAGCTAGCGTGTAGAGAAAGATCAGCTTAATATATGATAGGTCCATTCAAAAGTCTGATGGCAGCAGGGAAGAAGCTGTTCTTCAGTCGGTTGGTATGTGATCTCAGGCTTTTGTATCTTTTTCCTGATGGAAGAAAGTGGAAGAAAGTATGTCCAGGGCGCGTGGGGTCCTTAATTACGCTGGGCGCTTTTCCGAGGCAGTGGGAAGTGTAGACGTAGTCAATGGATGGGAGGCTAGTTTGTGTGACAGGCTGGGCTAAGATGTAGGAGCGGACATTTGGCCCATCAATTCTGCTCACCTTTCAATGAGATCATGACTGATCTGAAATGATCCTCAACTCCTGCCTTAATCCCTCAATTCCCTTGCTGATTAAAAACCTGTTTCTCTCAGACATGAACTTAGAGTATAGAGGTTTACAGCATGGAAACAGGCACTTTGGCCCAACTTCTCCATGCCGCCCTTTCTTTTTTAAAACCCCAAAGCTAATCCCAATTGCCCGCATTTGGCCCATATCCCCCAATGCCCATCATACCCGTGTAATTATCTAAATGCTTTTTAAAAGACAAAATTGTACCCACCTCTACTACTACCTCTGGCAGCTTGTTCCAGACATTCACCAGACATTCTGTATGAAAAAATCGTCCCTCTGGACACTTTAGTAACTCTCCCCTCTCACCTTAAACAATGCCCTCTAATTTTAGACTCCCCTACCTTTGGGAAAAGATATTGACTATCTAGCTGATCTGTGCCCCTCATTATTTTATCGACTTCAAAAGATCACCCCTCAGCCTCCTACACTCCACAGAAAAAAGTCCCAGTCTATCCAGCCTCTCCTTATAACTCAATCCATCAAGTCTCTTTCTAGTTTAATAATATCCTTTCTATAATAGGATGACCAGAATTGCACACAGTATTCCAAACATGGCCTTACCAATATCTTGTACAACTTCAACAAGACATTCCAACTCCTGTATTCAATCTTCTGACCGATGAAACCAAGCATGCTGAGTGCCTTCATCACCACTCTGTCCACCTGTGACTCCACTTTCAAGGAGCTATGAACCTGTACCCCAAGATCTCTTTGTTCTGTAACTCTCCCCAACGCCCTACCATTAACTGACTAAGTCCTGCCCTGGTTCAATCTATCAAAATGCATCACCTCACATTTGTCTAAATCAAACTCCATCTGCCATTCGTCAGCCCACTGGCCCAATTGATCAAGATCCCGTTGCAATTGGAGATAACTTTCTTCACTGTCCACTATGCCACCAATTTTAGCATCAGCAGCAAACTAAATAACCATGTCTCCTATATTCTCATCCAAATCATTAATATAAATGACAAATAACAGTGGACCCAGCACTGATCCCTGAGGCACACTGCTGGTCACAGGCCTCCAGAGAGACAAAATTCCTCTTCATCTTTGTCTCAAACAGGCAACATTTACTCTGAGATTACACCCTCTGCCTAGACTTCCCCACAAGGGGAAACATCCTCTTAGCAACTACTTTGTCAAGCCCTTTGAGAATCCTGTCTGTCTCAATAAGATCAGCTCTCATTCTTCTAAACTCCAATGAGGAGAGGCTCAACCTACTCAACCTCTCCTCATAAGAAAATCCCTCCATATCCAGGAACAACCGAGTGAACCTTCTCTGGGGCGCCTCCAATGCTATCCTCCTTAGATAAGGAAAACTATTCATAGTTTTCTAGGTGTGGTCTAAGTAGTGTTACTATCTCAGTTGATATTCTAACTGGACTTTCATAGCTGAAATTCTCTGATCTCATCCACCTTGCCACAACTACCAGTAGGAACTTGGCACTCAGCCAAATCTCTATGCCGAGCAGTGGGAGCTGAGAATCCCAATCACGATTAGAGAATTCCAGCCCAGACCTTTTACTTTTTTTAATCAAACATTAAAGATCAGAGTCACAGGACCACTAATTAGTTTTAAAAACAAGAAAAAAACATTTATTAAACATGAAAAATGGATTATAATATAATAACTCCTTTACTCCTCTAACCAATACGCACAGGTTTTAAGAATAAAAAGATGACAAAGTGGATTTGAAGCTACAATGATCCTTATTAACATAAAGTTAGTGTTTGTGGATTTCTCCTCAGAATCACTCAGATGCTAACCATATGAGAGTTTCTAAACTCCACTCCCAAAATACTTTAAATTCCTTTCTCATAGCAATATATTCACTTCGCAATCTGTGTTCTGAAATCCAGGTCTTGTTTTCCATAGGATCCTTTTTGACCAGAGTTTCCACTCCAATTTTAGCAATAAATCCATGCCAGGATTTTCAGGTTACACCAATTCTGATAGCCACTTAATAAGACCATAATAACATAAGAAATGGTGCAGGAGTAGGCCATCTAACCCTTCGAACCTGCCCCGCCATTCAATAAGATCATGGCTGATCTGTCGTGGCTCAGTTCCACATTCCCGCCCTCTCCCCATAACCCTTAGTCCCCTCTCTTATCAAAAACCCATCAACCCGCATCTTAAAAATATTTAGCAAGGCAGCCTCCACCACCTCAACAGGCAGAGAATTCCAGAGATTCACCACCACGAGTGAAGAAGTTCCTCCTCAACTCCGTTCTAAACCGCACCCCCCCCCCCTTTATCTTGAGGCTGTGCCCCCTAGTCCTACTGTCCTTTCTGAGCGGGAAGAGCCTCTCCACCTCTATCCTATCCATCCCATTCATCATCTTATACGTCTCAATGAGATCTCCCCTCATTCTTCTAAACTCTAATGAGTACAAGCCTAGTTTATTCAGCCTCTCCTCATAGCTCAACCCCCTCAACTCCAGTATCAGCCTAGTAAACCTCCTCTGCACTCCCTCCAAGGCCAAAATATCCTTGCGTAAGTGCGACGACCAAAACTGCACACAGTACTCCAGCTGCGGCCTCACCAATGCCCGATACAGCCGCAGCAAGACCTCCCTACTTTTATATTCAATCCCCCTCGCTATGAAGGCCAGCATCCCATTCGCCTTCCTGACCACCTGCTGCACCTGCAAGCTGGGTTTTTGCGACTCATGCACAAGGACCCCAAGGTCCCTCTGCACTGTTGCCTGCTGCAGTTTTTCGCCACGTAAGTAATAGTCCTTCCTACCATTATTCCTACCAAAGTAGACCATCTCGCACTTGCCAACATTAAATTCCATTTGCCAATTCCTGGCCCATTCGCCCAGCCTATCTAGATCCTTCTGCAGACTCTCCACACCCTCCGCGCAATTTGCCATTCCACCAATCTTGGTGTCATCAGCAAATTTCGACACCATATACTCAGTTCCCTCCTCCAGATCATCTATATAAATGGTAAATAGCTGAGGCCCCAGCACCTACCCCTGGGGCACTTCACTAGTCACCAACCGCCAATCCGAATAGCACCCATTAACCCCCACTCTCTGCCTCCTATTTGACAACCAATCCTCTATCCACGCTAACACCCTACCCCCAACTCCATGCCCCCTTACTTCTGCAATAACCTCTTGTGAGGTACCTTGTCAAACGCCTTCTGAAAATCAAGAAAGTCCACATCCACCGGCTCTCCTCTATCCACCGCCCTAGACACATCCTCATAGAACTCCAATAAATTTGTCAGACACGACTTCCCCTTAACGAAACTGTGCTGCATCTGCTCTATCAAGCAATTCCCCTCAAGATGCCTCGCGATTTCCTCCTTGATGACGGATTCTAACATTTTACCTACAACAGACGTTAAACTAACTGGCCTATAATTCCCTGCCTTTTGCCTGGCACCCTTCTTAAACAACGGCATAACATTAGCTGCTTTCCAATCTTCCGGCACTTCCCCGGAATCCAGCGACGTTTGGAAAATAACCACCAAGGCATCCACTATCACCTCTGCCATTTCTTTCAGAACCCTCGGATGCATTCCATCCGGTCCTGGGGACTTGTCCACAATCAGTCCTTTATAATTTATTTATAGACGACACTAAGATATTTCAAACTTTAAAATCATTTTCAGAAAACCTTTCTCCTGTATGCTCACCAACTGATCTCTCCTCAGCTTTGTCAGTTGTCCCTGATCAGAACCCTGTTCTGTTCCTGAGTTTCTTCTTTGTTTCCTTAACTCTACACCTTCCAAAAACTTTCCCCAATTTCTCAAGCTTCTTAACTAGTTGCTCTTTAGATCTTTACACTAGCTATCTGAACCATTAGTCCGTTGTAGGGTTTTTCCTACAGTAAAGCCAAAAGAGCTGGGGGTTTTTTCTTAAGCTCCCCCCAGCAGAACTGAGTGAGTTGTTTATTGCTTCATTTTCCAATGGCTAGCTTGAAAATGAAAGAATGCAGAAAGTTTCTGCGCTTCTGACAGAGCCCTTCTAGTTGCTAAGCAACTCCCTTTCTTCGCACCGTCGCTTTCCTACTGAAAAAAATTAAGACACTCATATCATTCACCAGCTACAGCGGGAGGCATCATTAGCAGCAACTTAGAGCATGCGTTATTGCATCCTCAGAGCCCACGAGAGATTCCGTCCCCCTCCCCCACACCCCACCTGCCCTGTATGAGGGTTTAGTGCTGCCTCACACATCACCTACAGGTGGGCCCAGGTGCCAGTGTGCATGTGGAGCTCAGATAGGAGTCAGATTACTTTGCAGCAGGGCATCACCATCATGGTGCACAGTGAGTCATCGTCACCCTCCTGCCTGCCACAGAAACTTGGTCGCACAGTGTAGCCAGGCCCACCTAGTGTGACAATGTTACAGGAGATAGTAGGACCGGGGTGGGGGGGGGGGGCTGGTGATGGTGGCAGTGGCGCTGGTGGGGGATGGATCCCATGTGCAGCAACACAGGCTGCTAGTGACCAAAGTGTGTGGTGATCAGGCCCTCCCTCGAATGCTGATCCCTGCTTCAGCCAGTCCGAAGTGGGTACCCCATGTCCCCCACGAGCCATCCCTGCATCCTGGGCTACTCTTCAAAGACCTTCGGGACATCAGAACTCCACAATATGAAGCTGCCATGCACACTGATGGGGTGTGTGGCGCAGACGTGCATGATTCCATCGTGTGGTCACACAAGAATTGCACATTAATTGAATGGAAGAATCTGTTCATGAAACTTCCTGGATTCTGAACCGGGGACCTGAGGGTGAGCTGAGTGCGGTCTGTGGCCCCCCGTACATTTGGCATCCCTGCGATGGCTGTGAACCCTGCAGCCCGGGCTTCCCGTTGGCCCTGATCCAGGTCAAATTTAAAATACTGGCCAGCCCGAGCATACGGGGCAGCTGTGACCCTCTTCACACACTTGTGGATTGTTGGGAAATGCCACAAAGGTCTCCACTGGCAGTCTGTAAGGATGATGTGGGTATGCCGGCGTTGGACTGGCAGTAAAAAGTCTTACAACACCAGGTTTTAGTCCAACCTATTTATTTGATAATATTCTCACAAGCTTTCAAGGGGACTGCCTCTTCGTCAGGTGAATGGAGAGTTCTGGCCTCAGACAGAGCATATAAAGCACAGACAGTTTAGAGATTACTGATTAGAATGTAAGGACCCGGCTATCAGCTTCACAGCCATCGGGAGGGGTGCCACTCCCTGTGCCTCAAGGTGTCAGGTCCTGCAACTAATAGTACAGCTATCACACTGTCTCCTTTCTGAGCTGTCGGCAGCACGCAATGTCCGACAGTTGCTCAAAGACCACCTCAAGAGTGGAACTGCCAAGTCTCTGCTTCCTCTTTCTCCTGCCCCCCCCACCACCCCCGTCCCACACCATTCCCCCACTACCCCCCACACTTCCCTCCCCCCCCCACTCTTCCCCCCCCCACTCTTCCCTCCCCCCCTACTCTTCCCTCCCCTCCCCACGCTTCCCTTCCCCCCCCACTCTTCCCTCCCCCCCCCCACTCTTCCCTCCCCCCCCCCACTCTTCCCTCCCCCCCCCCACTCTTTCCTCCCCCCCCCCACTCTTTCCTCCCCCCCCCCACTCTTCCCTCCCCCCCCACTCTTCCCTCCCCCCCACTTTTCCCTCCCCCCCCCACTCTTCCCTCCCCCCCCACTTTTCCCTCCCCCCCCCACTCTTCCCTCCCCCCCACTCTTCCCTCCCCCCCCCACTTTTCCCTCCCCCCCCACTCTTCCCTCCCCCCCCACTCTTCCCTCCACTCTTCCCTCCCCCCCCCTCTTCCCTCCACTCTTCCCTCCCCCCCCCACTCTTCCTCCCCCCCACTCTTCCTCCCCCCCCACTCTTCCTCCCCCCCCACTCTCCCCTCCCCCCCCACTCTCCCCCCCACTCTTCCCTCCCCCCCCCACTCTTCCCTCCCCCCCACTCTTCCCTCCCCCCCCCACTCTTCCCTCCCCCCCACCCACTCTTCCCTCCCCCCCACCCACTCTTCCCTCCCCCCCCACCCACTCTTCCCTCCCCCCCCACTCTTCCCTCCCCCCCATTCTTCCCTCCCCCCCATTCTTCCCTCCCCCCCCCACTCTTCCCTCCCCCCCCCACTCTTCCCTCCCCCCCCACTCTTCCCTCCCCCCCCCACTCTTCCCTCCCCCCCACTCTTCCCCCCACTCTTCCCTCCCCCCCACTCTTCCCTCCCCCCCCACTCTTCCCTCCCCCCCACTCTTTCCCCCCCCACTCTTTCCCCCCCCCACTCTTCCCTCCCCCCCACCCACTCTTCCCTCTCCGCCCCCCACTCTTCCCTCCCCCCCCACTCTTCCCTCCCCCCCCACTCTTCCCTCCCCCCCCACTCTTCCCTCCCCCCCCCACTCTTCCCTCCCCCCCCCACTCTTCCCTCCCCCCCACCCACTCTTCCCTCTCCGCCCCCCACTCTTCCCTCCCCCCCCCACTCTTCCCTCCCCCTCCCACTCTTCCCTCCCCCCCCCACTCTTCCCTCCCCCCCCACTCTTCCCTCCCCCCCCCACTCTTCCCTCCCCCCCCCACTCTTCCCTCCCCCCCCCACTCTTCCCTCCCCCCCCCACTCTTCCCTCCCCCCCCACTCTTCCCTCCCCCCCCACTCTTCCCTCCCCCCCCACTCTTCCCTCCCCCCCCCACTCTTCCCTCCCCCCCCACTCTTCCCTCCCCCCCCCACTCTTCCCTCCACTCTTCCCTCCACTCTTCCCTCCCCTCTTCCCTCCCCCCTTCCCTCCCCCACTCTTCCCTCCCCCCCACTCTTCCCTCCCCCCCCACTCTTCCCTCCCCCCCCACTCTTCCCTCCCCCCCCACTCTTCCCTCCCCCCCCACTCTTCCCTCCCCCCCCACTCTTCCCTCCCCCCCCACTCTTCCCTCCCCCCCCCACTCTTCCCTCCACTCTTCCCTCCACTCTTCCCTCCCCTCTTCCCTCCCCTCTTCCCTCCCCCCTTCCCTCCCCTCTTCCCTCCCCCACTCTTCCCTCCCCCCCACTCTTCCCTCCCCCCCCACTCTTCCCTCCCCCCCCCACTCTTCCCTCCCCCCCCACTCTTCCCTCCCCCCCCCACTCTTCCCTCCCCCCCCCACTCTTCCCTCCCCCCCCCACTCTTCCCTCCCCCCCCACTCTTCCCTCTCCCCCCCACTCTTCCCTCCACTCTTCCCTCCCCTCTTCCCTCCCCCCCCACTCTTCCCTCCACTCTTCCCTCCCCTCTTCCCTCCCCCCCCCACTCTTCCCTCCCCCCCCACTCTTCCCTCCACTCTTCCCTCCCCCCACTCTTCCCTCCCACCCCCACTCTTCCCCCCCCCACTCTTCCCTCCCCCCCACCCACTCTTCCTTCCCCCCCCACTCTTCCTTCCCCCCCCACTCTTCCCTCCCCCCCCACTCTTCCCTCCCCCCCCCCCACTCTTCCCTCCCCCCCCACTCTTCCCTCTCCCCCACTCTTCCCTCTCCCCCCCCCCACTCTTCCCTCCCCCCCCCCACTCTTCCCTCCACTCTTCTCTCCCCCCCACTCTTCCCTCCCCCCCCACTCTTCCCTCCCCCCCCCACTCTTCCCTCCCCCCCCCACTCTTCCCTCCCCCCCCACTCTTCCCTCCCCCCCCCCACTCTTCCCTCCCCCCCCCACTCTTCCCTCCCCCCCCCACTCTTCCCTCCCCCCCCCCACTCTTCCCTCCCCCCCCCACTCTTCCCCCCCCACTCTTCCCTCCCCCCCACTTTCCCTCCCCCCCCCACTCTTCCATAGAACATAGAACATTACAGCGCAGAACAGGCCCTTCGGCCCACGATGTTGCGCCGACCAGTTACAAAACAATGACCCACTAGCCTAAACCAATCCCTTTTCATCCATAAACCTATCCACAGATCTTTTAAACGCCCCCAAACTAGGTGCATTTACAACTGCAGCTGGCAGGGCATTCCAGTCCCTCACCACCCTCTGGGTAAAGAACCTACCCCTGACATCTGTCCTATAACTACCCCCCCTTAATTTAAAATCGTGCCCCCTCGTGCTAGCATTCTCCATCCTAGGAAAAAGGCTATCACTATCTACCCTGTCTAAACCTCTAATCATCTTATATGTTTCAATGAGATCCCCTCTTAGCCGCCTTCTTTCCAGCGAAAACAACCCCAAATCTCTCAATCTCTCCTCATAGGATCTCCCCTCCATACCAGGCAACATCCTGGTAAACCTCCTCTGCACCCTCTCCAAAGCCTCTACATCCTTCCTGTAATGTGGGGACCAGAACTGCACACAAAACTCCAAGTGCGGCCGCACCAGAGATGTGTACAGTTGCATCATGACGCTGCGACTCCTAAATTCAATCCCCGTACTAATAAACGCCAAAACTCCGTATGCCTTCTTAACAACCTTATCTACTTGATTCCCAACTTTCAGGGATCTATGTACACATACACCTAGATCCCTCTGCTCCTCCACACTATTCAAAGTCCTCCCGTTAGCACTATACTCAACACATCTGTTATTCCTACCGAAATGAATTACCTCACACTTCTCCACATTAAACTCCATCCGCCACCTCTCAGCCCAGCTCTGCAACCTTTCTAAGTCATCCTGCAAACTATGACACCCTTCCTCACAATCTACCACACCTCCGACTTTGGTGCCATCAGCAAACTTACTAATCCACCCAACTATACCCTCATCCAGATCATTAATAAAAATTACAAACAGCAGTGGCCCCAAAACAGATCCCTGAGGCACACCACTTGTAACCGAACTCCATGATGAATATTTCCCATAAATCCTGTCTCTAATAATCCTTTCCAAACCTTACCCACCACAGAAGTAAGACTCACCGGTCTATAATTCCCAGGGAAGTCCCTTCTCCCTCTTCTTAAACAATGGGACAACATTTGCTGTCCTCCAATCTTCTGGTACTATACCAGAGACTAACGACGACCTGAAGATCAGAGCCAGAGGCTCCGCAATCACCCCTCTTGCCTCCCAAAGAATCCTAGGGTAAATCCCATCTGGACTAGGGGACTTATCTATTTTCAATCCCTCTAAAATATACCAGCACATCCCCCGTATCAACTGCAATACTATCTATTTCACACCCCTGCACCCGTGTCCTCCTCAGCTACATTCCTGTCCCCTTGCGTGAACACCGAAGAGAAATATTGGTTCAACGCCTCTCCAATCTCCTCCGGTTCCACACACAACTTCCCTCTACTGTCTGTAACTGGCCCTAATCTTGTCCTAACCAACCTTCTGTTCTTGACATACCTGTAAAAACGCCTTAGGGTTCTCCTTAATCCTATCAGACAAAATCATCTCATGTCCTCTTCCCCTCCCCCCCCCCACTCTTCCCTCCCCCCCCCACTCTTCCTCCCCCCCCACTCTTCCCTCCCCCCCCACTCTTCCCTCCCCCCCCACTCTTCCCTCCCCCCCCCACTCTTCCTCCCCCCCACTCTTCCCTCCACTCTTCCCTCCCCCCCACTCTTCCCTCCCCCCCCCACTCTTCCCTCCCTCCCCACTCTTCCCTCCCTCCCCCCCCACTCTTCCCTCCCCCCCACTCTTCCTCCCCCCCCCACTCTTCACTCCCCCCCCACTCTACCCTCCCCACCACTCTTCCCTCCTCCCCCACTCTTCCCTCCCCCCCCACTCTTCCCTCCCCCCCACACTTCCCTCCCCCCCACTCTTCCCTCCCCCCCACTCTTCCCTCCCCCCACTCTTCCCTCCCCCCCCCACTCTTCCCTCCCCCCCACTCTTCCCTCCCCCCCCCCACTCTTCCCTCCCCCCCAGTCTTCCCTCCCCCCCACTCTTCCCTCCACTCTTCCCTCCCCCCCACTCTTCCCTCCCTCCCCCCCCACTTCCCTCCCTCCCCCCCCCCACTCTTCCCTCCCCCCCCACTCTTCCCTCCCCCCCCACTCTTCCCTCCCCCCCACTCTTCCCTCCCCCCCACTCTTCCCTCCACTCTTCCCTCCCCCCTCACTCTTCCCTCCCCCCCACTCTTCCCTCCCCCCCAACTCTCCCTCCCCCCCACTCTTCCCTCCCCCCCCCATCTTCCCTCCCCCCCCTCTTCCCTCCCCCCCCACTCTTCCCTCCCCCACTACTCTTCCCTTCCCCCCCCACTCTTCCCTCCCGCCCCACTCTTCCCTCCCCCCCCCACTCTTCCCTCCCCCCCCCACTCTTCCTCCCCCCCACTACCCCCACTCTTCCCTCCCCCCCACTACCCCCACTCTTCCCTCCCCCCCACTCCCCCCACTCTTCCCTCCCCCCCCACTACCCCCCACTCTTCCCTCCCCCCCCACTACCCCCCACTCTTCCCTTCCCCCCCACTACCCCCCACTCTTCCTTCCCCCCCACTACCCCCCACTCTTCCCTCCCCCCCCCCACTACCCCCCACTCTTCCCCTCCCCCCCACTCTTCCCTCCCCCCCAACTCTTCCCTCCCCCCCACTCTTCCTCCCCCCCACTCTTCCCTCCCCCCCCCACTCTTCCCTCCCCCCCCCACTCTTCCCTCCCCCCCAGTCTTCCCTCCCCCCCACTCTTCCCCCCACTCTTCCCTCCCCCCCCCCACTTCCCTCCCTCCCCCCCCCACTCTTCCCTCCCCCCCCACTCTTCCCTCCCCCCCCACTCTTCCCTCCACTCTTCCCTCCCCCCTCACTCTTCCCTCCCCCCCCCACTCTTCCCTCCCCCCCCCAACTCTTCCCTCCCCCCCCACTCTTCCCTCCCCCCCCCACTCTTCCCTCCCCCCCCCACTCTTCCCTCCCCCCCCTCTTCCCTCCCCCCCCACTCTTCCCTCCCCCCCACTCTTCCCTCCCCCCCCCACTCTTCCCTCCCCCCCCACTCTTCCCTCCACTCTCCCTCCCCCCCACACTTCCCTCCCCCCCCCACTCTTCCCTCCCCCCCCCACTCTTCCCTCCCCCCCCCACTCTTCCCTCCCCCCCACACTAACCACCCCCACACTCTTCCCTCCCCCCCCACTACCCCCCCACTCTTCCCTCCCCCCCCACTACCCCCACTCTTCCCTCCCCCCCCACTACCCCCCACTCTTCCCTCCCCCCCCACTACCCCCCACTCTTCCACCCCCCCCACTACCCCCACCTACCCTCCCCCCCCACTACCCCCCACTCTTCCCTTCCCCCCCACTACCCCCCCACTCTTCCCCATCCCCCCCCACTACCCCCCACTCTTCCTCCCCCCCCACTACCCCCCACACTTCCCTCCCCCCCCACTACTCCCCCTCTTCCCTCCCCCCCACTCTTCCCTCCCCCCCCACTACTCCCCCCCCCCCCACTACCCCCCACTCTTCCCTCCCCCCCACTACCCCCCCACATCTCCACCCCCCCACTCTTCCCTCCCCCCCCCACTCATACCCTCCCCCCCCCACACTACCCACCCCCCCCACTACCCCCACTCTCCCACCCCCCCCACAAACCCCACTCTCCCCACCCCCCCCACACCCCCCACACTCCACCCCCCCCACTACCCCCCACTCATCCCACCCCCCCCCACTACCCCCCCACTCTCCACCCCCCCCACACCCCCCACACAACCCACCCCCCCCACTACCCCCCCACTCTCCCTCCCCCCCACTACCCCCCACCTCCACCCCCCCCACTACCCCCCACTCTCCCACCCCCCCCACTACCCCCCCACTCTTCCCACCCCCCACTACCCCCCATCTTCCCACCCCCCCACACTTCCCACCCCCCCCCACTACCCCCCCACTCTCCCTCCCCCCACACTCCCTCCCCCCCCACAACCCCCCCACTCATCCCACCCCCCCCCACTCTTCCCACCCCCCCCCCACTTCCCACCCCCCCCACTCTCCCTCCCCCCCCACTACCCCCCCACTCTTCCCACCCCCCCCCCCCACTACCCCCCCACTCTCCCTCCCCCCACAACCCCCCACTCTTCCCCCCCCCCACTACCCCCCACTCTCCCTCCCCCCCCACTACCCCCCCACTCTTCCCATCCCCCCCCACACCCCCCACTCTTCCCTCCCCCTCACTACCCCCACTCTCCCACCCCCCCCACTACCCCCACCTTCCCTCCCCCCCACTACCCCCACTCTTCCCTCCCCCCCCACTACCCCCCACTCTTCCCACCCCCCTCACTACCCCCCACTCTTCCCCTCCCCCCCACTACCCCCCACTCTCCCACCCCCCCCACTACCCCCCCACACTCCCTCCCCCCCCACAACCCCCCACTCTACCCTCCCCCCCCCACTCTTCCTTCCCCCCCCCACTCTTCCCTCCCCCCCCACTCTTCCCTCCACCCCCCACTCTTCCCTCCCCCCCCCACTCTTCCCTTCCCCCCCCACTCTTCCCATCCCCCCCCACTCTTCCCTCCCCCCCCACACTTCCCTCCCCCCCCCCACTCTTCCCTCCCCCCCCACTCTTCCCTCCCCCCCCACTCTTCCCTCCCCCCCCACTCTTCCCTCCACTCTTCCCTCCCCCCCACTCTTCCCTCCACACTTCCCTCCCCCCCCCACTCTTCCCTCCCTCCCCACTCTCCCTCCCCCCCCACTCTTCCCTCTCCCCCCCCCACTCATCCCTCCCCCCCCCATTCATCCCTCCCCCCCCCCACTCTTCCCCCCCCCACTCTTCCCTCCCCCCCCACTCTTCCCTCCCCCCCACTCTTCCCTCCCCCCCCACTCATCCCTCCCCCCCCACTCTTCCCTCCCCCCCACTCTTCCCTCCCCTCCCACTCTCCCTCCCCCCCACTCTTCCCTCCCCCCCCACTCTTCCCTCCCCCCCACTCTTCCCTCCCCCCCACTCTCCCTCCCCCCACTCTTCCCTCCCCCCACTCTTCCCTCCCTCCCCCCCACTTCCCTCCCTTCCCCCCCCCCCACTACCCCCCCCCCCACTCTTCCCTCCCCCCCCACTCTTCCCTCCACTCTTCCCTCCCCCCCACTCTTCACTCCACTCTTCCCTCCCCCCTCACTCTTCCCTCCCCCCCCCCACTCTTCCCTCCCCCCCCACTCTTCCCTCCCCCCCACTCTTCCCTCCCCCCCCCACTCTTCCCTCCCCCCCCACTCTTCCCTCCCCCCCTCTTCCCTCCCCCCCCCACTCTTCCCTCCCCCCGCTCTTCCTCCCCCCCCCACTCTTCCCTCCCCCCCCCACTCTTCCCTCCCCCCCCACTCTTCCCTCCCCCCCACTCTTCCCCCCACTCTTCCCTCCGCCCCCCCACTCTTCCCTCCCGCCCCCCCACTCTTCCCTCCCCCCCCCACTCTTCCCTCCCCCCCCCCACTCTTCCCTCCCCCCCCAACTCTTCCCTCCCCCCCCCACTCTTCCCTCCCCCCCCACTACCCCCCCCACTCTTCCCTCCCCCCCCCACTACCCCCCACTCTTCCCTCCCCCCCACTCTTCCCTCCCCCCCCACTACCCCCCCACATCTTCCCTCCCCCCCACTACCCCCCACTCTTCCCTCCCCCCCCACTACCCCCACTCTTCCCTCCCCCCCCACTACCCCCCCACTCTTCCCTCCCCCCCCCACTACCCCCCACACTTCCCTCCCCCCCCCACTATTCCCTCCCCCCCCCACTACCCCCCACTCTTCCCTCCCCCCCCACTATCCGCCACTCTTCCCTCCCCCCACTACCCCCCACTCTTCCCTCCCCCTCCACTACCCCTACTCTTCCCTCCCCCCCCACTACCCCCCACTCTTCCCTCCCCCCCACTAACCCCCACTCTTCCCTCCCCCCCCACTACCCCCCACTCTTCCCCATCCCCCCCCACTACCCCCCACTCTTCCCTCCCCCCCCACTACCCCCCACTCTTCCCTCCGCCCCCCACTACCCCCCACTCTTCCCTCCCCCCCCACTACCCCCCACTCTTCCCTCCCCCCCCACTACCCCCCACTCTTCCTCCCCCCCACTCTTCCCTCCCCCCCCACTACCCCCCACTCTTCCCTCCCCCCCCCACTCTTCCCTCCCCCCCCACTACCCCCCACTCTTCCCTCCCCCCCCACTACCCCCACTCTTCCCTCCCCCCCCACTACCCCCCACTCTTCCCTCCCCCCCCCACTACCCCCCACTCTTCCCTCCCCCCCCACTACCCCCCACTCTTCCCTCCCCCCCACCACTACCCCCCACTCTTCCCTCCCCCCCCACTACCCCCCACACTTCCCTCCCCCCCCACTACCCCCCACTCTTCCCTCCCCCCCACTACCCCCCACTCTTCCCTCCCCCCCCACTACCCCCCACTTTTCCCTCCCCCCCACTACCCCCCACTCTTCCCTCCCCCTCCACTACCCCCCACTCTTCCCTCCCCCCCACTACCCCCCACTCTTCCCTCCCCCCCCACTACCCCCCACTCTTCCCCCCCCCCCACTACCCCCCACTCTTCCCCCCCCCCCCCTTCCCCCCCCCACTACCCCCCACTCTTCCCCCCCCCCACTGCCCCCCCACTCTTCCCCCCCCACTGCCCCCCACTCTTCCCCCCCCCCCACTACCCCCCACTCTTCCCCCCCCCACTACCCCCCACTCTTCCCCCCCCCCACTACCCCCCACTCTTCCCCCCCACTACCCCCCACTCTTCCCCCCCCACTACCCCCCACTCTTCCCCCCCCCACTACCCCCCACTCTTCCCCCCCCCCCACTACCCCCCACTCTTCCCCCCCCCACTACCCCCCACTCTTCCCCCCCCCACTACCCCCCACTCTTCCCCCCCCCACTACCCCCACTCTCCCCCCCCCCACTACCCCCACTCTTCCCCCCCCCACTACCCCCCACTCTTCCCTCCCCCCCTACCCCCCACTCTTCCCTCCCCCCCACTACCCCCACTCTTCCCTCCCCCCCCACTACCCCCCACTCTTCCCTCCCCCCCCACTACCCCCCCACTCTTCCCTCCCCCCCCACTACCCCCCCACTCTTCCCCCCCCCCACTACCCCCCACTCTTCCCCCCCCCCACTACCCCCCACTCTTCCCCCCCCCACTACCCCCCACTCTCCCCCCCCCACTACCCCCCACTCTTCCCCCCCCCCACTACCCCCCACTCTTCCCTCCCCCCCTACCCCCCACTCTTCCCTCCCCCCCACTACCCCCCACTCTTCCCTCCCCCCCACTACCCCCCACTCTTCCCTCCCCCCCACTACCCCCCACTTCCCTCCCCCCCCCACTACCCCCCACTCTTCCCTCCCCCCCCACTACCCCCCACTCTTCCCTCCCCCCCCACTACCCCCCACTCTTCCCTCCCCTCCACACGGTACGAATGCTGCCATGTCCTGCCTCCAGTGGCCATTTCCTTCTATTGCTGCGAGTGATAAGGTCTGGGCCTTCCTCTGCCCACAATTCATCCTCCTGCTCCCCCTCCTCAGCTCCAGCAGCAACCAAAACATCGGCGGGTTGTGTTGCAAAAGTCTTCTCATCAATCTGAAGCAGTGGTGGGGGTGGTGGTCTTTGGGGAAGGGGAGAGATAGATGGAGATGTTAAAGATTTCTGCTCACCCTCAGGCCAGCAACACACTCCTCATAGCTCCCCCTCCCCGCAGACCCCCAGCAACACACACTCCCCGTCTCCCCCATAGACCCCCCCAGCAACACACACTCCCCGTCTCCCCCATAGACCCCCCAGCAACACACACTCCCCGTCTCCCCCATAGACCCCCCCAGCAACACACACTCCCCGTCTCCCCCATAGACCCCCCAGCAACACACACTCCCCGTCTCCCCCATAGACCCCCCCCAGCAACACACACTCCCCGTCTCCCCCATAGACCCCCCCAGCAACACACACTCCCCGTCTCCCCCATAGACCCCCCCAGCAACACACACTCCCCGTCTCCCCCATAGACCCCCCAGCAACACACACTCCCCGTCTCCCCCATAGACCCCCCAGCAACACACACTCCCCGTCTCCCCCATAGACCCCCCCAGCAACACACACTCCCCGTCTCCCCCATAGACCCCCCAGTAACACACACTCCCCGTCTCCCCCATAGACCCCCCAGCAACACACACTCCCCGTCTCCCCCATAGACCCCCCCAGCAATACACACTCCCCGTCTCCCCCATAGACCCCCCAGCAACACACACTCCCCGTCTCCCCCATAGACCCCCCAGCAACACACACTCCCCGTCTCCCCCATAGACCCCCCCAGCAACACACACTCCCCGTCTCCCCCATAGACCCCCCAGCAACACACACTCCCCATCTCCCCCATAGACCCCCCAGCAACACACACTCCCCGTCTCCCCCATAGACCCCCCAGCAACATACACTCCCCGTCTCCCCCATAGACCCCCCAGCAACACACACTCCCCGTCTCCCCCATAGACCCCCCAGCAACACACACTCCCCGTCTCCCCCATAGACCCCCCCAGCAACACACACTCCCCATACTGCCCGCAGACCCCCCAGCAACACACACTCCCCGTGGCCCTCACAGAGCATGGCAACACAACCTCCCCATCCCCCCCCCAGAAACACACACACACAGAACCCATGCAATAGTCGGCACAGACAGTGCAGCCTGACAAGTCCTGAGGCTGCAGCACTGCCAATTCAGGAAGTTTTCAGCCCATTCCCCACCAGCAACACTGCTTGTTGCTGCCTGCCCAGAGTCAGCGCTAAGACCAGAGGTCAGCGCTTTGAGCCGGGTCCGTGCTGAGAGTCAGAGGCTGGATCCCATAAGCAACGACAGCCCCCCCCCCCCGGACCTAAAACACAACTTGGCCGCCACGAAACAACCCCTTCTGAGCAGCACGGAACAATTTGAAAACAGAGACTTACCTCCTCGCTCACCCTCACTGCATCTGGAACTGATTTTTATGCATGAGGTGTTTTCTAGACCGATTCGGCTGCAGTGATCGAGGTGGTTAAGGCAGGTAAGCTGGGATGATTTAGAACGAAACTCCCTAATGACATTGTGATGAATGCAAAAGAATCGAAACTGATGTTTTGTCTGTGTTGGGTGGACTCCTGATCATGCCAAATGATTTTTTTGTAAAATGGGAATGGGCACAAAAATAGGCACTATTCTAGCTAGTCGAATCTCGCTCGATTTTACAACACTTTCCAGCTGCAAAACGGGCACAATGAGGTCATAAATTTCTGCCTGATATGTTTTTTCTTTCAGTTTAATATTTCCTTAACTTCCTTGACTAACCATAGTCAATTTATCCCCTTCCAAAACCTTCTTTCTCAAAGAAAATTACAGCACAGGAACGGGCCCCTTCGGCCCTCCAAGCCTGCACCAACTATGCTGCCCAAGTGAACTAAAACTCCCTACCTTCTGGGGACCATATCCCTCTATTCTTATCCTATTCATGTATTGTCCAGGTGCCCTTTAAAACTCACTATCCTGTCTGCTTCCACTACCTCCCCCGGCAACAAGTTCCAGGCACCCACTCCTCTCTGTAAAAAATCTGCCTCGTACATCTCTGTTAAAACCTTGCCCCTTGTAATTGACTCTTCCTGGAAAAAGTTTCTGACTATCCACTTTGTCCTTTCCCCTCATAATCTTGTAGACTTCGTATCAGATCGCCCCTTAACCTCTGTCATTCCAGTGAGAACAAACCAAGTTTCTCCAACCTCTCCGCATAGCTAATGCCCTCCATGCCAGGCAACATCCTAGTAAATATTTTCTGTACCCTCTCCAAAGTCTCCACATCCTTCTGGTTGTGTGGTGACTAGAATTGAACATTATATTCCAAGTGTGGCCGAACCAAGATTCTATAAAGCTGCAACATGACTTGCCAATTTTAAACTCAATGCCCCAGCCAATGAAGGCAAGCATGCCGTATGCCTTCTTGACTACCTTCTCCACCTGCATTACCACTTTCAGTGACCTCTGTACCTGTACACCAAGAGCTCTGATTCTTTAGAGTTTTGCCATTTACTGTATATTTCCTATATGTATTAGACCTTCCAAAATGCATTAGGTCACATTTGTCCAGATTAAACTCCACCTGCCATCTCTCCACCCAAGCCTCTAACCTATCTATATCCTGCTGTATCCTCTGAGGGTCCTCACCGCTATCCGCAAATCCATCAACTTTGTGTCGTCTGCAAACTTACATTTTCCTCCACATCATTTATATATATTACAAACAGCAAAAGTTCTAGCACTGATCCCTGAGGAACACTACTGGTCACACCCTCCATTCAGAAACACACCCTTCCACTGCTACCCTCTGTCTTCTTTGACCGAGCTAGTTCTGTCTACCTTGCCAACTCACCTCTGATTCCTAGCAATTTCCTCTTCCACACCAGTCTGCCATGAGGGACCTTGTTAACAGGCTTACTGAACTGGAATATATCTTTGTTGTGAGTCATGGAACTATTTTCATAAACATTTACCATTGCTGATTAGCTGTCTTTTCTGCTAAATTTCTTTCCCAATCCACTCCAACTAACTCTGCCCTCATTCCTTTATAATGACCCTGATTTAAGTTTAGCACTGTTATTTCTGATCCATGTTGCTCACTCTCAAACTGAATGCACTGTGGGCCATCAGCAGCAGCACAATTGTACTCCCCCACAATCTGTAACCTCATGGCCCATCATATCCGCTTTACCATTCCCACCGAGCCAGGGGAGCAACCCTGGTTCAATGAAGAATGCAGTAGGGCGTGCCAGGAGCAGCACCAGGCATACCTAAAAATGAATTGTCAACCTGGTGAAGCTATGACACAGGAAGATTTGTGTGTCAAAAATAAGCAGCAAGTGATAGACAGAGCCAAATGATCAATGGACCTAACCTAAGTTCTGCTGTCCTCCATCTCATCATTTACTGTGTGATTGCTTTCAAAAATCACATTACTAAGGGGACCTTGCACTATCTTTTGTGATTTTAACTTGTTATCATTCTGGAACCTGAGGTAAGTAGAACTTTGATATTCCTGAACGTTACTTCAGCCTTTACTATTCGAGAATCCAGATGCACTTTAACCAATCACTCCACATTCTGTGGATGAACATCCGTTGTCTAATGAAGCTCCACCCTACCACTGGAACATCCATCGCCAGACTAAAGGTAAAGTGTCACCTTCCCTCACTGAGCCTTCCTGCTCAGGTGACATTTCACAAACCCTCTAATTCCCTTCTCGGCAATTCTTTACATCATGATATTTCCAGTCACATCCGGAACACCGGTTTATCATTACTCCATTATTCCTGGGGTTCACTCTCCTGCCAGGGTTAACCAGATCCTGTCATCTGTTAGAGTTACCAAAGCAATCTCTCTCCTCATCACTGCTGTTCGGGGTTCTTCTTTCACATTGATGCTTGTGTCTGATATCTGATGGTCTCAAAATGCTGTTGACATCAAATCCTCAATCTTTTGTGTTCCTGCTGAATGGTGTTTATATTTATAGAAATCCTACAGAGGATCCAAAATCCTCTTTGGATTTGGATCCTACAAATCCAAAGAGGTCCTTTGGCTCATCAAGTCTGCACCAAACACAATCCCACCCCCATATCCCTACATATTTTACCCATTAATCCCTCTAACCTACGCATCTCAGGACACTAAGGGGCAATTTTATGGCATGGCCAATCAAACTAACCCGCACATCTTTGGACTGTGGGAGGAAACCCACGCAGACACGAGGAGAATGTGCAAACTCCACACAGACAGTGACCCGAGCCAGGAATCGAACCCAGGCCCCTGGAGCTGTGAAGCATCAGTGCTAACCCACTGTGCTACCGTGCTGTGTTGGTGCAGGAAAATGGCTGGAAATGAATGTTTTCCCATAAATGGATTTAAAGTTTCAGATATCTGTTCTAAAAATGTATTTCTTTCTGAGAATCCACTCCATTCAAGACCAGGAGCCTATCCGTGTTGAATACTTTATCTCAATCCAATTTGAAAGCAAACACTGAATTAGTGATCGACAAATACAATTTTACAATCCGTTATATACCAGTTAAATTTGATGAATTTTTTTGTGGAATAATCATCCATCTTTTCAAACTGATCAAAATCTGATCATTGCCACAGCTGCATTTAACAGATCACAGTCACGACTGTCTGTCTGTATCGTACCTGGTGCAGAAAGCGTTAGAGTGGATCAAGGCTGGAGAATTACACACACAATCCCCACCCACACTCACAGCCACAACCCCCACCCACACTCACACCCAGAACCCCCACCCACACTCGCACACACAACCCCCACCCACACTCGCACACACAACCCCCACCCACACTCGCACACACAACCCCCACCCACACTCACAGCCACAACCCCCACCCACACTCGCACACACAACCCCCACCCACACTCGCACACACAACCCCCACCCACACTCGCACACACAACCCCCACCCACACTCGCACACACAACCCCCACCCACACTCACAGCCACAACCCCCACCCACACTCGCACACACAACCCCCACCCACACTCGCACACACAACCCCCACCCACACTCGCACACACAACCCCCACCCACACTCACAGCCACAACCCCCACCCACACTCGCACACACAACCCCCACCCACACTCGCACACACAACCCCCACCCACACTCGCACACACAACCCCCACCCACACTCACAGCCACAACCCCCACCCACACTCGCACACACAACCCCCACCCACACTCGCACACACAACCCCCACCCACACTCGCACACACAACCCCCACCCACACTCGCACACACAACCCCCACCCACACTCGCACACACAACCCCCACCCACACTCGCACACACAACCCCCACCCACACTCACAGCCACAACCCCCACCCACACTCGCACACACAACCCCCACCCACACTCGCACACACAACCCCCACCCACACTCGCACACACAACCCCCACCCACACTCGCACACACAACCCCCACCCACACTCGCACACACAACCCCCACCCACACTCGCACACACAACCCCCCACCCACACTCACAGCCACAACCCCCACCCATACTCGCACATACAACCCCCACCCACACTTGCACACACAACCCCCACCCACACTCGCACACACAACCCCCACCCACACTTGCACACACAACCCCCACCCACACTTGCACACACAACCCCCACCCACACTCGCACACACAACCCCCACCCACACTTGCACACACAACCCCCACCCACACTCGCACATACAATGCCCAGACACACACACACACAACCCCCACCCACACTCACACACACAACCCCCACCCACACTTGCACACACAACCCCCACCCACACTTGCACACACAACCCCCACCCACACTCGCACACACAACCCCCACCCACACTTGCACACACAACCCCCACCCACACTCGCACACACAACCCCCACACACACACACACACAACCCCCACCCACACTCACACACACAACCCCCACCCACACTTGCACACACAACCCCCACCCACACTTGCACACACAACCCCCACCCACACTCACAGCCACAACCCCCACCCACACTCGCACACACAACCCCCACCCCCACACACACACACACAACCCTCACCCACACACACTCACACAACCCCCACCCACACTCACATCCACAACCCCCACCCACACTCACACTCAGACCCACAATTCCCCCCCACACCCAGACTCCCAACCCCCACCCACACACACCCACAATCCCCACCCACACTCACATCCACAACCCCCATCCACACTCACACCCACAATCCCCACCCACACACACACACAATCCCCTCCCACACTCACACCCACAGTCTCTCCCACAATCCCCCCCCAAAACACCCAGACCCACAACCCCCCACCACACTCAGACCCACAATCCCCCCCCACACTCACACCCACAACCCCCCCCCCCATACCCAGGCCACAATCCTTCTCACGCCTAGATCCACTATCTCTCCCTCACGCACAGACCCACAATCCCACCCCCCACACCCAGACCCACAAAACCCCCCCCCACCACATCCAGACCCACAACCCCCCCACCGCACCCAGACCCACAACACCCCCCCCACCGCATCCAGACCCACAATCCACCCCCCCCACCGCACCCAGACCCACAATTCCCCCCCCCCACCGCATCCAGACCCACAACACCCCCCCCCCACCGCATCCAGACCCACAATCCCCCCCCCACCGCACCCAGACCCACAACCCCCACCCCACACCCAGACCCACAACACCCCCCCCCCACCGCATCCAGACCCACAATCCCACCCCCACCGCACCCAGACCCACAACCCCCACTCCACACCCAGACCCACAATTCCCCCCCCCCACACCCAGACACACAACACCCCCCCCCCACCGCATCCAGACCCACAACCCCCACTCCACACCCAGACCCACAACACCCCCCCCCCCCCACCGAATCCAGACCCATAATCCACCCCCACCCCACACCCAGACCCACAACACCCCCCCCACCGCATCCAGACCCACAATCCACCCCTACCCCACATCCAGACCCACAACCCCCCCACCGCACCCAGACCCACAACCCCCACTCCACACCCAGACCCACAACACCCCCCCCCCCCCACCGAATCCAGACCCATAATCCACCCCCACCCCACACCCAGACCCACAACACCCCCCCCACCGCATCCAGACCCACAATCCACCCCCACCCCACACCCAGACCCACAACACCCCCCCCCCCCCACCGAATCCAGACCCATAATCCACCCCCCCCACCGCACCCAGACCCACAATTCCCCCCCCCACACCCAGACACACAACACCCCCCCCCACCGCATCCAGACCCACAACCCCCCCACCGCACCCAAACCCACAACCCCCCCCCTCTCCAACACTCACACCCACAACCCTCCCCCTCATAACCAGGTCACAATCCTTCTCACACCTAGATCCACAACACCCCCCCCCCCTCACACCATTGTGCATGAAGAATGTACGTTTAGTACTGTAGTAAATATGGAGCTGACCCAGCTAGCTGAGTAGCAGTAAACTAGCAATCACCTCATGCCTGATTAGAGCCTCAATTTGTATGGATACTTATGAAGTTTAACTGGTGTCTGAGTCATATTCACTCACCTCAGGTCTATGTAAGAAAAGAACATAAGAACATAAGAAATAGGAGCAGGAGTAGGCCATCTAGCCCTTCGAGCCTGCCCTGCCATTCAATACGATCATGGCTGATCTGAAGTGGATCAGTTCCACTTTCCTGCTTTCTCCCCATAACCCTTAATTCCCCTGACTATCAGAAACCTACCTACCCGTGACTTAAATATATTTAGCGAGGCAGCCTCCACCACTTCAACAGGTAGAGAATTCCAGAGATTCACCACCCTTTGAGTGAAGAAGTTCCTCCCCAACTCCTATCTAAAATGCCGCCCCCCCCTTATCTTGAGGCTGTGCCATCTAGTCCTGCTATCCTTTCTAAGCGGGAAGAATCTCTCTACCTCTACCCTATCCATCCCTTTCATTATCTTATATGTCTCTATAATATCCCCCCTCATCCTTCTAAACTCCAGCGAGTACAGACCCAGTCTATTTAGTCTCTCTTCATAGTCCAACCCCCTCATCTCCGGTATCAGCCTAGTGAACCTCCTCTGCACTCCCTCCAAGGCCAAAATATCCTTGTGCAAGTGCGGCGACCAAAACTGCACACAGTACTCCAGCTGCGGTCTCACCAGTGCCCTGTACAGTTGCAGCAAGACCTCCCTACTTTTATATTCAATCCCCCTCGCTATGAAGGCCAACATCCCATTTGCCTTCTTGATCACCTGCTGCACCTGCAGAATGGGTTTTTGCGACTCATGCATAAGGACCCCCAGGTCCCTCTGCACCGTAGCATGCTGCAGTTTTTCGCCCTTTAAATAGTAATCCCTCCTACTATTATTTCTGCCAAAGTGGATAACCTCACACTTGCTAACATTATACTCCATCTGCCAGGTGCTCGCCCACTTCGCTCAGCCTATCCAGATCCCTCTGCAGACTTTCCACACCCTCCGCACAATCTGCTATTCCACTCATCTTCGTGTCATCAGCAAATTTCATCACCCTACACTCAGCCCCCTCCTCCAGATCATCTATATAAATGGTAAAAAGCTGAGGCCCCAGCACCGATCCCTGCGGCACTCCTCTAGTCACCAACCGCCAATCCGAATAGCACCCATTGCTTTCGGCATAACAGGGCATAAAAGTGGACTTACAGTTAGCTTTGTGTGTGGCCACTGGGAGCGAACTTCCCTCCAGAGTGAGACACAGCCTGAGTGAGTGTGCGTATCGGTAATTTAGAGCACAGTGGGAATTCAGTGCAGAGAGGAAAGAGGTGCTTTTTGTTTTTTTTTCATTTTCTAACATTTTGAATCTTTAGAGAGTGGCAGAAGGTCAGAGGACTTGGAGTTGGGGGTAGGGTCTTAGCGTGGATAGAGGATTGGTTGTCAAATAGGAGGCAGAGAGTGGGGGTCAACGGGTGCTATTCGGATTGGCGGATGGTGACTAGTGGAGTGCCCCAGGGGTCGGTGCTGGGGCCTCAGCTTTTTACCATTTATATAGATGATCTGGAGGAGGGAACCGAGTGTAGGGTGTCGAAATTTGCGGATGACACCAAGATTGGTGGAACGGCAAATTGTGCGGAGGGTGTGGAGAGTCTGCAGAAGGATCTAGATAGGCTGTGCGAATGGGCCAGGAAATGGCAAATGGAATTTAATGTTGGCAAGTGTGAGGTGGTCCACTTTGGAAGGAAGAATGGTAGGAAGGACTATTACTTACGTGCTAAAAAACTGCAGCAGGCGACGGTGCAGAGGGACCTCGGGGTCCTTGTGCATGAGTCGCAAAAACCCAGCTTGCAGGTGCAGCAGGTGGTCAGGAAGGCGAATGAGATGCTGGCCTTCATAGCGAAGGAGATTGAATATAAAAGTAGGGAGGTCTTGCTGCAGCTGTATAGGGCATTGGTGAGGCCGCAGCTGGAGTACTGTGTGCAGTTTTGGGCACCGCACCTGCGCAAAGATATTTTGGCCTTGGAGGGAGTGCAGAGGAGGTTTACTAGGCTGATACCGGAGTTGAGGGGATTGAGCTATGAGGAGAGGCTGAATGAACTAGGCTTGTACTCGTTGGAGTTTAGAAGAATGAGGGGAGATCTCATTGAGACGTATAAGATGATGAATAGGATGGATAGGATAGAGGTGGAGAGACTCTTCCTGCTCAGAAAGGACAGTAGGACTAGGGGGCACAGCCTCAAGGTAAAGGGGGGGCGGTTTAGAATGGAGTTGAGGAGGAACTTCTTCACTCAAAGGGTGGTGAATCTCTGGAATTCTCTGCCCGTTGAAGTGGTGGAGGCTGCCTCGCTAAATATTTTTAAGAAGCGGGTTGATGGGTTTTTGATAAGCGAGGGGATTAAGGGTTATGGGGAGAAGGCGGGAATGTGGAACTGAGCCACGACAGATCAGCCATGATCTTATTGAATGGCGGGGCAGGCTCGAAGGGCCAGATGGCCTACTCCTGCTCCTATTTCTTATGTTCTTATGAAGAGATAGTGTGAGGGGGAGAATTTCAAATTCCTGAAGCATTGGGACCAGTTCTGATTTTGATTTGATTTATTATTGTCATATGTATTAACAGTGAAAAGTATTGTTTCTTGCGCGCTGTACAGACAAAACATACTGTTCATAGATAAGGAAATGAGAGAGTGCAGAATGTAGCGTTACTGTCATAGCTAGGGTATAGAGAAAGATCAACTTAATGTAAGGTACTTCCATTCAAAAGTCTGACAGCAGCAGGGAAGAAGCTGTTTTTGAGTCAATTGGTACGTGACCTCAGACTTTTGTATCTTTTTTCTGAAGGAAGAAGGAGGGAGTGTGTAGGGTCCTTAGTTATGCTGGCTGTTTTGCCGAGGCAGCAGGAAGTGTATACACAGTCAATGGACGGGAGGCTGGTTTGCGTGATGGATTGGGTTACATTCCTTTATATACCTTTTGTATTTCCTTGCAGTCCTGGGCAAAGCAGGAGCCCATACCAAGCTGTAATACAATCAGAAAGAATGCTTTCTATGGTACATCTGTAAAAGTTGGGTAAGAGTTATAGCTGACATGCCAAATTTCCTTACTCTTCTGAGAAAGTAGAGGCATTGGTGGGCTTCCTTAACTATAGTGTCGGCATAGGGGAACCAGGAGAGGTTGTTGATGATCTGAACACCTAAAAACTTGAAGCTCTTGACCCTTTCTACTTTGTCTCCATTGATGTAGACGGGGCACATTCTCCTTTACGCTTCCTGAAGTCAATGGCAATTTCCTTCGTTTTGTTGACATTGAGAGAGTGATTATTGTTGCCACACCAGTTCACCAGATTCTCTATCTCATTCCTGTACTCTGTCTTGTCATTGTTTGAGATCTGACCCACTATGGTGGTGTTGTCAGCAAACTTACATTACAGGAAGGATGTAGAGGCTTTGGAGAGGGTACAGAGGAGGTTTACCAGGATGTTGCCTGGTATGGAGGGGAGATCCTATGAGGAGAGACTGAGAGATTTGGGGTTGTTTTCGCTAGAAAGAAGGCGGCTAAGAGGGGATCTCATTGAAACATATAAGATGATTAGAGGTTTAGACAGGGTAGATAGTGATAGCCTTTTTCCTAGGATGGAGAAAGCTAGCACGAGGGGGCACGATTTTAAATTAAGGGGGGGTAGTTATAGGACAGATGTCAGGGGTAGGTTCTTTACCCAGAGGGTGGTGAGGGACTGGAATGCCCTGCCAGCTGCAGTTGTAAATGCGCCTAGTTTGGGGGCGTTTAAGAGATCTGTGGATAGGTTTATGGATGAAAAGGGATTGGTTTAGGCTAGTGGGTCATTGTTTTGTAACTGGTCGGCGCAACATCGTGGGCCGAAGGGCCTGTTCTGCGCTGTAATGTTCTATGTTCTATGTTCTAACTTGAAAATCGAATTGGAGGGGAATTTGGCCACACAGTCATAGGTGTATAAGGAGTATAGTAGGGGGCTGAGAGCTCAGCCTTGTGGGACACTGGTGTTGAGGATGATCATGGAGGAGGTGTTCTTGATAATCCTTACTGATTGTAGTCTGTGAGTTAGGAAGTTCAGGATCCAGTCTCAGAGGGAGGTGCCAAGGCCCAGACCACGGAGTTTGGAGATGAGTTTTTTAGGAATAATGGTGTTGAAGGCTGAGCTGTAGACAATAAATAGGAGTCTGACATCATAGAACATTACAGTGCAGAACAGGCCCTTCGGCCCACGATGTTGCGCCGACCAGTTACAAAACAATGACCCACTAACCTAAACCAATCCCTTTTTGTCCATAAACCAGTGTCCTTATTATCTAGGTGTTCCAGGGTTGAGTGCAGGGCCAGGGAAACGGCATCTGCTGTGAACCTGTTGCAGCAGTAGGCAAACTGTAGTGGATCCAGGCAGTCCAGGAGGCTGGAATTGACTCATGCCATGACTAACCTTGAAGAAGGTGGAATCTGTACAAGCTGTCCATGTTACACCTGGGCAGGACGGGGACTGATGTTCTTGGAGGAAATATTTGCTGGAATGGTTGGGGAGGATTTAAACTAAAATGGCAGGGGGATGGGAATCTATGCAAGGTATCAGAGGAGGGGGAATCAAGGACAAAAAGCAATGATAGAAAGGGTAATAAAAAAGTGATAGGTAGATAAACTAAAGGCTATAATTCAAATGGGGCCTCACTAACAGACAATGGGAAAGGAAACTGTAATGTTCAAAAGGCAAGCCTAAAAGCTTTGTACCTTAACGTGTGGAGCATTCGCAATAAAATGGATGAATTAATCGCACAAATTGAACATCCAGGGGTATCCAATATTTAGGAAGAACAGACAAAAAGGAAAAGGTGATGGAATTGCACTGTAGGTGAAAGAGAAAATTAACACCATAATGAGGAAGGATATTAGCTCAAACAATGTGAAATCTATATGGCTAGAACTAAGAAACTCCAAGGATATAGACGTTACAGGGGGTTGTATACAGACCCCCAAACTGTACTGGTAATATCAGGGATGGCATTGAATAGGAAATGAGAGATTCAGATGATAATCTGTAATTATCAGGGATTTTAATCTGCCTGTAGATTGGGCAAATCAAATTAGTCACAATTCCATGGGGGAAGAATTCCTGGAGTGCATACAGAAGGTTTTCTGGATCAATACATTGAAAAACCAACTAGAAATCAGGCTGTTGAATAATTGGCAAACCAGTTGTGCAAGATCCCTTGAGAATGACGGAGCATAATATGATAGAATTTTTTTTATCAAGATGGAGAGTGCTGTCGTTGATTCTGAGACTAGGGTCTTGAATGTTAATGAAGGAGACTACAATGAGGTGTGAGTTGGCTATGATAGATTGGGAAAGGCTACTTAAAGGGATGACAGTGGATAGGCCATGGCAAACATTCAAGGAGTGCATTAGTGAATAGAACATAGAACATTACAGGCAGAACAGGCCCTTCGGCCCACGATGTTGCGCCGACCAGTCACAAAAACAATGACCCACTAACCTAAACCAATCCCTTTTCGTCCATAAACCTATCCACGGATCTCTTAAACGCCCCCAAACTAGGCGCATTTACAACTGCAGCAGGCAGGGCATTCCAATCCCTCACCACCCTCTGGGTAAAGAACCTACCCCTGACATCCGTCCTATAACTACCACCCCTTAATTTAAAGCCATGCCCCCTCATGCTAGATTTCTCCATCAGAGGAAAAAGGCTATTACTATCCACCCTATCTAAACCTCTAATCATCTTATATGTTTCAATAAGATCCCCTCTTAGCCGCCTTCTTTCCAGCGAAAACAATCCCAAATCCCTCAGCCTCTCCTCATAGGACCTCCCCACCATACCAGGCAACATCCTGGTAAACCTCCTCTGCACCCTCTCCAAAGCCTCCACATCCTTCCTGTAATGTGGGGACCAGAACTGCATACAATACTCCAAGTGCGGCCGCACCAGAGTTGTGTACTGTTGCAACATGATGCTGCGACTCCTAAATTCAATCCCCCTACCAATAAACGCCAAGACACCGTATGCCTTCTTAACAACCTTATCTACTTGACTCCCAACTTTCAGGGATCTATGTACACATACACCTAGATCCCTCTGCTCATCCACACTATTCAAAGTCCTCCCGTTAGCCCTATACTCGACACATCTGTTATTCCTACCAAAGTGAATTACCTCACACTTCTCCGCATTAAACTCCATCCGCCACCTCTCGGCCCAGCTCTGCAACCTGTCTAAGTCTTCCTGCAAACTATGACACCCTTCATCACTATCTACCACACCTCCGACTTTGGTGTCATCAGCAAATTTACTAATCCACCCAACTATACCCTCATCCAGATCATTAATAAAAATTACAAACAGCTGTGGCCCCAAAACAGATCCCTGAGGCACACCACTCGTAACCGAACTCCATGATGAATATTTACCATCAACCACCACCCTCTGTCTCCTATCCGCTAGCCAATTCCTGATCCAATTCCCCAGATCACCCCCAATCCCATACATCTGCATTTTCTGCAGAAGCCTACCATGGTGAACCTTATCAAACGCCTTACTAAAATCCATATACACCACGTCCACTGCCTTACCCCCATCCACCTCTTTGGTCACTTTCTCAAAAACTCAATAAGGTTAGTAAGGCACGACCTTAAACCCACAAACCCATGCTGACTATCTCCAATCAATTCATTACTCTCCAAATAACTATAAATCCTATCCCGAATAATTTTTTCTAAAACCTTGCCCACAACAGAAGTGAGACTCACCAGTCTATAATTCCCGGGGAAGTCTCTGTTCCCCTTCTTAAACAATGGGACAACATTCGCTAACCTCCAATCTTCTGGTACTATACCAGAGGCCAACGACAACCTGAAGATCAGAGCCAGCAATCACTTCTCTTGCCTCCCAGAGAACCCTGGGGTAAATCCCATCCGGACCAGGGGACTTATCTATTTTCAGACCCTCCAGAATATCTAGCACATCCTCCTTATCAACTGCAACACTGTCAATTCTACTCCCCTGCAACCCAGTGTCCTCCTCAGCTATATCCATGTCCCCCTGTGTGAACACCGAAGAGAAATATTGGTTCAATGCCTCTCCAATCTCCTCTGGTTCCAAACATAACTTCTCTCTGCTGTCTATAACTGGCCCTAATCTTGCCCTAACCAACCTTCTGTTCTTGACATACCTATAGAACGCCTTAGGATTCTCCTTAATCCTATCAGCCAAAGTCTTCTCATGTCCTCTTTTAGCCCTTCTTAGCTCACTCTTCAACTCCCTCCTAGCCAATCTAAAGTTTTCTAGTGCACTACCCGAGCCCTCACGTCTCATCCGAACATAAGCCTCCTTTTTCCTTTTAACCAACGAAAAAACTTTTTTGGTGCACCACGGTTCCCTAGCCCTACCAATTCCTCCTTGCCTGACAGGGACATACCTATCATGGACTCGCAGTAGCTGCTCCTTGAAAAAACTCCACATTTCGGATGTTCCCAGTCCCTGTAATCTCCTGGTCCAACCTATGCTTCCTAATTCTCTCCTAATAACCTCATAATTACCCTTCCCCCAGCTAAAACCACTAGCCTGAGGTTCATGCCTATCCCTTTCCATCACTAAGGTGAACGTAACCGAATTGTGGTCACTATCACCAAAATGCACACCAACTTCCAAGTCTAGCACCTGGTCTGGCTCATTTCCCAGCACCAAATCCAATATAGCCTCACCTCTAGTTGGCTTATCTACATACTGAGTCAAAAAACCTTCCTGCATGCTTTGTACAAAAACTGACCCCTCTAACGAGCTAGAGCTATAGCAATTCCAATCAATATTAGTAAAGTTAAAATCCCCCATAACAATTACCCTATTACTATCACTCCTAACCAGGATCGTCTCCGCAATCCTTTCCTCAACCTCTCTAGAACTTTTAGGAGGTCTATAAAAGACTCCCAACAGGGTGACCTCTCCACTCCTATTTCTAATCTCCGCCCATACTACCTCAACAGACAAGTCCTCATCAAACTTCCTCTCTGACACTGAGATACAATCCCTGACCAATAATGCTACCCCTCCCCCCCTCCTACCTCCTTCTCTACTCCGACTAAAACATTTGAACCCCGGGACCTGCAGCAACCATTCCTGCCCCTGCTCTATCCATGTTTTCTGGACCTCTATCTATCTTTTGAATACAAAAGTAGCGATATAATAATGGCAACAATTGCTCATTTCTTTCTGGCACAAAAGTAAAACTGGAAAGGTGACCAAACCATGACTTACAAGGGAAATTAGAGATACAAAATAGATCCAAGCAAGAAGCATACAAATTGGCCAAGAAGAACAGCAGACCTGAGTGTTGGGAGCAGTATAGAATTTAGCAAAGGAGGACCGAGGTCCTGATTTAAGGTCCAACGATAGGAGCAGGAAATCTTGCCAGACGCCCAAGAGAGCACTGGGGAATGTCTTGGGAATATCAGGAAAGTGAGTATCGGGGAATGCCTTGGGACTATTGGGATAGATCCCATGATTACTGGGGAATGTGTGAGGGGAACATGGGGATTGGCCCCGCGGGCATCAGGGAATGTCTCGAGAATATTAGAAGAGCGAGTCCCGGGGAATATATCGGGAGAGCGCGTACTGGGGAATGTCTCAGGAATATTGAGAAAGCAGGTATCAGAAAATATCTTGGGAATATCAGGATTGGCCCCACGGGCACCAGGAAATATCTAGGGAATATTGGGACAGCGAGTTCTGGGGAATGTCTCAGGAACATCGGAAGAGTAAGTAGCAAGGAGAGAATGGCATAAAACAAAGCAAACTTACAGGGGTGAGGGATGAAGACTCAGGGCCACGGAAGGGGGGATGGACCAGGGCCAGATGGGGGAAGACAGCCTTATGTGCCTGAGGCTGCCTTCTGCTCATCTGACACAGCCATCTTGTAGGGTCCTGGCCTGGGCCAGAGCGATGGGTGAGTAGCCAGGCATCAGTGACTGACAGATCCACTCAAATACTGTTGGTGTGGGTGGATGTCTATAGGTGGCACAATATCAGTAATGAACATTCAATTATAGTTGCTCCTTCAGCTACAATTCAATTAACATCCCTGACTGCTCACCCAACTCTGCTGACTAAATCAGCACTAATATGTGTTGATTGTCACTGTTGGTCACCCAGCAGTTTACCCTTGTTGTGCTGACATCCAGATTCAGTGACTGCTGTGGTCTCCCTGCACCTCTGGCTGACTCGGCAAGCACATACATCCCCTTAGACAGTTAGCAATGGCAAACTATGTGAGGAGAGCACAGAGACTCATCAGATATGTGCTGAGGGGCACTTTGACAGGAGCCTGTACTGATGAGGTTGTGCGCAAAGCCTTGGAGTGAAGCTATGGACAATGTCTGCAAGATTGGGGGAAAGGCAAATTGTGCGGAGGGTGTGGAGAGTCTGCAGAAGGATCTAGATAGGCTGGGCGAATGGGCCAGGAAATGGCAAATGGAATTTAATGTTGGCAAGTGTGAGGTGGTCCACTTTGGTAGGAGGAATGGTAGGAAGGACTATTACTTACGGGGCGAAAAACTGCAGCAGGCGACGGTGCAGAGGGACCTCGGGGTCCTTGTGCATGAGTCGCAAAAACCCAGCTTGCAGGTGCAGCAGGTGGTCAGGAAGGCGAATGGGATGCTGGCCTTCATAGCGAGGGGGATTGAATATAAAAGTAGGGAGGTCTTGCTGCAGCTGTATAGGGCATTGGTGAGGCCGCAGCTGGAGTACTGTGTGCAGTTTTGGGCGCCGCACCTGCGCAAGGATATTTTGGCCCTGGAGGGAGTGCAGAGGAGGTTTACTCGGCTGATACCGGAGTTGAGGGGATTGAGCTATGAGGAGAGGCTGAATAAACTAGGCTTGTACTCGTTAGAGTTTAGAAGAATGAGGGGAGATCTCATTGAGACGTATAAGATGATGAATGGGATGGATAGGATAGAGGTGGAGAGACTGTTCCTGCTCAAAAAAGACAGTAGGACTAGGGGGCACAGCCTCAAGATAAAGGGGGGGCGGTTTAGAACAGAGTTGAGGAGGAACTTCTTCACTCAAAGGGTGGTGAATCTCTGGAATTCTCTGCCCGTTGAAGTGGTGGAGGCTGCCTCGCTAAATATTTTTAAGAAACGGGTTGATGGGTTTTTGATAAGAGAAGGGATTAAGGGTTATGGGGAGAGGGCGGGAAGGTGGAGCTGAGTCACGACAGATCAGCCATGATCTTATTGAATGGCGGGGCAGGCTCGAAGGGCCAGATGGCCTACTCCTGCTCCTATTTCTTATGTTCTTATGTAGATTACAGCTCAGCGCAGTAGAGTAGCCAAAACTCTGGCCACTGGCCAGTTTGTGTGGGTCAAGGTTGGTGTGGAATTTGCCCACTGAGGGATAGACTGGAGGACTAATCATCAATGTGGAGGCTGGCTGTCAAACTCCAGCTCCCAGTAGTGACTGGGCAAACAGTGCACCCGAGGAGACAAATGGTAATCATCAAGTCTCTCTCTTTACATTTGCAGCATTTTGTTTGAGAGAGAGATGGAGCCTGTGGAACTGACTATGATTCTTTTTTGGCTCGTTTACAAAAGAGATGTTTGTGGAGGCGCCTGGTTCTCCAGAGGCTGAGGCATTCCCTGGGAGTGTGCGCACCTCATACATCCTGAGGAGCTTTCAGATCCCTGGCATGTTTCAGGGTCCACAGGCCTGGCTCCTTGGTGACACTGGCTACCCACTGAGAACATGGTTGATGATGCCTGTGCACAGGCACAGAGTGCGGCTGAAAGCAGCTACAGTGGGTTTAAGAATGTGGGAAATCTTGGAGTGCATGACCACAGGTCCTTGAAGGTGACAGCACTGGTGGACAAGGTGGTTAAGGAAGCATAAGCATCGCTCTCCTATTTTGGGTGAGGTATTGAATACAAAAGTAGCGATATAATAATGGAACTGTATAAAACACTGGTTAGGCTACAGCTGGAGTATCGTGTACAGTTCTGCTCACCTTATTACCAGAAGAACATAATTGGTCTGGAGAAAATACAGAAGAGATTTAAAGAAAGTTGCCAGGGCTTGGAGACTTGCAGCAGTGAGAGATTGCCGAGGTCAGAGTTGTTTTCATTAAGTCACTGACAGCGGTCGGGAAGTGGGGGTGGAATGACACACATTGGAAATGGGAAACCTTGCTGATCTGGAAACCATTTGGAGACTCGCTCAAATCATGTAATACCTCTTCACTGATAAATGAGACCACTGTCAGAAAGCCAGCAAAGAACAGAGGCTTAATCCATCAGTGATGAAACCAGGTATCGAAATGTGAAGAATTTCACGGACTTGTATCACTAGGTGAGTGGGATGTGTGGATAATTTGATCTATTAATCAAAGGCTCAGCCATTTATAACTTTTCATTCCTAGTGTAGAGAAAGAACAAGTCCAGGCTGATCTCTCAGGCATTACTGAGCAACAGAAGAGGTTGCCAATGATATTCAATGATTAAGACCCTGAGAGCAACAAGGGCATGGGGGAAGGAGCAGGATGAAGGTTGGCCACAAGGAGTGATTTCTTGGACCTTGGCAGCGTGTAGTGTGGCCAGTGAGCTAATCCCAGGCTCAGCCCTGTTCTCAGTGCCTGATAACTACGCTTGATTTCTCAAAGCCCAACAAAGGCACAGTTTGGGCTGGGTATTCCTGAGAAAGGTGAAGAGTGGGGAAATATATTCAATAAAATGAACAGCAAATCAATTATTAACTTTCCACTGGGTGCATTTAGGATGTTTTAATGTTTCTCTTTACAATTTATTATCTTTAACACAGAGAAAATGAACCTTTCCGAATATTTTACACGAATCGGCTATTCAGGGCCTTACAACAAACCCGACCTGGAGACACTGAGCAAGTTGATGGAAAAGCACATCACATCTATTCCCTATGAAAATCTGGGTATCCACTGTGGAGAAACAATAGTTCTCAACGTGGAAATCATCTTTGATAAATTAGTCAGGAAGAATCGAGGTGGTTGCTGTATGGAACATAATGGGTTGTTCCATTGGGTATTAAAGGAAATTGGATACAATGTGAAGATTGTGGCAGCAAGATTATACAATGCACCAAAGGATAAGTATGAAACTTACCCATCGCATGGACTCCTTTGGGTGACCATGGATACCAAGAATTATGTCGCTGATGTGGGCTTTTTAACGTCCTATCAAATGCGACAACCCCTCGAGCTGGTGTCGGGCAAGGAGCAGACCCAGCCTCCTGGCACATATTGCCTCACTGAAGATAACAATATCTGGTACCTCGATAAACTTGAAAGAAAGCTTTACGTTGAAGATCAAAGCAATGCAAATCCATCTGCAATACATCAACTTGCCGAGCAAAAAGTCCTCTGCTTTATCCAGAATCCTTGTACTCTGAAAGATTTTGAGGACAAAATTAACTACTTGCAAACATCCCCTGACTCCATTTTTAGAAATGTTTCCTTTGCCTGCTTTCAGACTGTGAATGGATTTAAAATTTTAAAGGGTACAAACTACAGTGAAGAGATCTTTAAGGGTAAAGATGGAATAGACATGAGAATCACGAGAACACTGACTGATACAGAGGTACAGTCTGTGATCAAGGAGACATTCAACTTGGCATTGGGCAAGGAGGTTACCCCCCTGTATAACTTAACTCATTTTCTGATCGATTAACACCTATAAAACATCAGATTTCACTTTTGAAAATTAATGCCTTTGCTGGGATTAGGAATAAATCATCTGTAAAGGATAGATCACTAATTCCCTCAAAAAGTAGAACAGTAATTTTACTAGGAACAGTTCAATAATATTTCAGCAAAGAAAAATCATTTTATTAGATCACACATCAATCATTTTATTGGGTTATAGAATGTAAGGTGAATGAATGATTTAGTAAAAAGGAGAGGACAGATTTATCACCCCTGCAGTAAAATAAAATCATATGTTAATCAAATGCTTATACCTCAAGTTCCTGACATCAGCTGAACTTGTTTAACTATTATTTGAAGAACAGTCTTCTAGCTAGATTTCAGACAAACTTCTGAGTGAAGAATTAGTAATAAACCTTTCAGAATTTTAAAACAATGTTCTGTATATTGAATAATTGTGCAAGCAGACTGTATCTGTGACTTAGAGCTGAGAGCTATATTACAATGCTGCCTGTATGATCACTGTATTAGAGCTTTGTTAGAGTTGTATGACAGGAGGGTGATCCTCCAAAGTTTCTCTGGGATAGTTCCCTCCATGCCTGAATCATGAATAAACTATTATAACTTGTCTGTGGCTCTCGCATGATTATTTGGAAGAGGTCTACCCCAACAAATTGGCGTAGTCAGCTGGATATTCATAATATATTCTTGGAATGGTTCTGCAAATAGGGTGAGTATATTTTATTTTTAACCCATAGTTAGTGCAGCAAGTCTGCCAGAGGATGGTCCAGTTGTGTAACTAAAGAATCTGAAAGGAGAACATAAGACCAGAGGTGCAAGGTTAGAAAATAGAGCCATGCTGATGGGCTAGTGGTGCCAAAACTGTGCAGATGGTTACCTGGTGAAATTGAGGAGGCAAAGCAGTGTAGGTGGGCCAGACCCTTAGATAAGTTGAGGAGGTAGAGTAGTGCTGATGGGTTGCAGTCAGGAAAGACAGTAGCCAAAGATGCGCTGGGAGGCCAAACCCTCAAAAGATATCGCATGTAATCATTTAATAAAAACCATGCAGGTTTGAAAACAAACTCTGCAGAGACGGGCAGTGATAGAATACCATCAGGAAAGCAGGAAGATAGTACCACAAACTTCGGTTGGGGAGCCTGAGGGCTCTGTTCTTAGCAAATTGTAGAGTAGTAAATGCAAAGATAACCATGGCTTTGTCGCAAGCTAGAATGTGACTGATAGACAATGGAGCCAGAAGCACCAGGAACCAATGATGCCCTGGCAGCTGTAGGAGAATGTGATGGAGATTATAATTATGACAAATTTCTTAAAGAGTTCAGAAAGGAAACAGCAAGTTGGATAAAGCCTGAAATACACTAGCCTACAGTGGGGGACTTTGAGGAAGTTAATTCAGCTACAAAGTGATGCCTCTCCTTAGCAGACCACTTTCATGTTTAGCTGAAACCAAACAACTGAGACACAGAGCAGTCATCAGTGAGCAGTTGTGGCTCTTGTCTCCAAAACAAGGACAGTTGGAATTAAGGATCTACTGGTGACCATGAAACCGTTATTGATTGTCGGCAAAGCCCATCGGAGTCACTCAAATCCTTTAGGGAAGGAAATCTGCCATCCTTACCTGGCCTGGCCAATTTGTGACTCCAGAGCCACAGCAATGTAATTGACTTTCAACTGCGATCAGCAACTAGACTTGGGCAATAAATGTTGGCCAACTAGCGATGCCCATGTACCACGAATGAATTAAAGAAAACACTCACTCCTATTCTCCACCCATCCTGTGTGATAAGGGAATGCCAGTGTATGAAGATAACCATGATTTCCACACCATCATTGTGACCCTAACTCCAAGTACCTATGCCCAGTTGAAGGAATACTGTACATTTGAGTCAAATCATTGATGACACAGGATCTTGTTTGCAAGAATCATAGGTTCAATGAACTTGTGCGGAAATGGAACTAAATTTCATTTCATTTGAACTGCTGTGAGTTTCACTTTGAAAGAAATTCGAACGATGCGAACATTCGATAAGATTCTGTTTGAGTTTATGAAGGTCAGTTTGTTCCAAAAATATAAAATAACCCTGAGTTTGGCAGCAATCCAATTTGAGTTTTCCAAAATATTTGTTTTGTTGAGATTTGGTCACACATTTTCCAAAATATTTCTTGCAACTTTGATTAAGGAATAAAAATTGGAAATAGAAAATTAGGAAAGAAAAAGAATAGACAAAACTCAAACTTCTACCTCAATCGCTAACACCCGGCAAATTATTCACGTCCTCCTCCGTGAAGACGGAAACAAAAAAGTTATTCAATACCTGAGCCATATCCGCATCCCCTACCATTAGAAAGGGGACCTAGTGGTAGGGGATGGGGATATGGCTCAGGTATTGAATAACTTTTTTGTTTCCGTCTTCACGGAGGAGGACGTGAATAATTTGCCAGGTGTTAGCGATGGAAAGGTGGTAGGACTGGAGGGTCTTAATGACATTACTGTTACTAGAGAGGCAGTGCTCGACAGACTGGAGGGGCTGATTGTGGACAAGTCCCCAGGACCGGATGGAATGCATCCGAGGGTTCTGAAAGAAATGGCGGAGGTTATAGTGGATGCATTGGTGGTTATTTTCCAGACGTCGCTGGATTCCGGGGAAGTGCCGGAAGATTGGAAAACGGCTAATGTTACGCCATTGTTTAAGAAGGGTGCCAGGCAAATGGCAGGGAATTATAGGCCGGTTAGTTTAACGTCTGTGGTAGGTAAAATGTTAGAATCCCTCATTAAAGAGGAAATTGCGAGGCATCTTGAAGGGAATTGCTTGATAGAGCAGACGCAGCACAGTTTCATTAAAGGGAAGTTGTGTCTGACAAATTTACTGGAGTTCTATGAGGATGTGTCTAGGGCAGTGGATAGAGGAGAGCCGGTGGATGTGGTCTTTCTGGATTTTCAGAAGGCGTTTGACAAAGTGCCTCATAAGAGGTTATTGCAGAAGGTCAGGGGACTTGGAGTTGGGGGTAAGGTGTTAGCGTGGATAGAGGATTGGCTGTCAAATAGGAGGCAGAGAGTGGGGGTCAACGGGTGCTATTCGGATTGGCGGATGGTGACTAGTGGAGTGCCCCAGGGGTCGGTGCTGGGGCCTCAGCATTTTACCATTTATATAGATGATCTGGAGGAGGGAACCGAGTGTAGGGTGTCGAAATTTGCGGATGACACCAAGATTGGGGGAACGGCAAATTGTGCGGAGGGTGTGGAGAATCTGCAGAAGGATCTAGATAGGCTGGGCGAATGGGCCAGGAAATGGCAAATGGAATTTAATGTTGGCAAGTGTGAGGTGGTCCACTTTGGAAGGAAGAATGGTAGGAAGGACAATTACTTACGTGGCGAAAAACTGCAGCAGGCGACGGTGCAGAGGGACCTCGGGGTCCTTGTGCATGAGTCGCAAAAACCCAGCTTGCAGGTGCAGCAGGTGGTCAGGAAGGCAAATGGGATGCTGGCCTTCATAGCGAAGGGGATTGAATATAAAAGTAGGGAGGTCTTGCTGCAGCTGTATAGGGCATTGGTGAGGCCGCAGCTGGAGTACTGTGTGCAGTTTTGGGCGCTGCACCTGCGCAAAGATATTTTGGCATTGGAGGGAGTGCAGAGGAGGTTTACTAGGCTGATGCCAGAGTTGAGGGGGTTGAGCTATGAGGAGAGGCTGAATAAACTAGGCTTGTACTCGTTGGAGTTTAGAAGAATGAGGGGAGATCTCATTGAGACGTATAAGATGATGAATGGGATGGATAGGATAGAGGTGGAGAGACTCTTCCTGCTCAAAAAAGACAGTAGGACTAGGGGGCACAGCCTCAAGATAAAGGGGGGGCGTTTTAGAACGGAGTTGAGGAGGAACTTCTTCACTCAAAGGGTGGTGAATCTCTGGAATTCTCTGCCCGTTGAAGTGGTGGAGGCTGCCTCGCTAAATATTTTTAAGACGCGGGTTGATGGGTTTTTGATAAGAGAGGGGATTAAGGGTTATGGGGAGAGGGCCAGAATGTGGAACTGAGCCACGACAGATCAGCCATGATCTTATTGAATGGCGGGGCAGGCTCGAAGGGCTAGATGGCCTACTCCTGCTCCTATTTCTTATATTCTTATTTTCTTATTATGTTCAATGACTGGGGTCCCTCTTGTAAATATCAATGTGTGTTCTCCTATTACCATGGCAGAGACACAAAGAACAGCACAGGAAACAGGCACTTCAGCCCTACAAGCCCGTGCCACCCGTTTTAACACTCTCAGTGAGTGCCTTATTCGAGTCTTACATTGTTCATCGACGATTTTGTCTACCTCTAGTGGAACTCCACAACAAAGGGGGTGGAAATTTAGGAAATTGTATGTATACCGGATTAAGGGAGATCCAATTAAGGGACAATTTACAAAAGCACTATTTTGGGATGTGGGAGGAAACCAGAGTACCCGGAGAAAACCCATGCAAACACTGGGAGAATGTGCAAACTCCCACAGACACTGATCCAAGTCGGAGATCCAACCCGGGTCCCTGTAACTGTACAGCAAACAGTGATAGTCACTGAGCTGTCGTGTTGCCCATCAGTTGGTCCAGTTTAAGCATACACTAACGACGTGAAGCACTAGGCAACTCTCGAAGCAACATCCAAGAGCAGCCCTCGTACGACCCACTGCGTGTATGTTCCTTGTTGGCCAACAAGGTGGACCGAATCGCCTATGAATGTAAAAGGAGACATCAATAAACATCAATAGACATACAACAGGCTATACAGACAGTGATGGAGTCCTCCATAGAAGTTCATACGGCCTCCTGGCGGGCTGTGAGCCCTACGGTCTGACTCCCATACCAACTTCCACCTTTAAGAACCATTTCCTAAAAATATCACTGTGATGTGCATCAACTCGTCTGCTTTCACGTTGAGCAATGGGTCAACGTTCAAATCCTCAGTACTGGACTCTTTGATATTACGCACATGTGATGCATTACTGATTCTGTTACTGGGTAGACATGACTTACTTTTACATTGATGCCTAAAGGGATCTTTGCAGAATGAACATTTAACCTGATTGTACCCGCAGGCTTCAGGGGAGTGATTACCTCTGCTCTAGTAACACTTACTTCAATCCTACATGGCTGATTGACTCTTTTAAATCTTCTCGTTCTATTCGTGGGTGCATTTTCCTGTTTTAAAATTCCATTTCCATTCCCCGTGCCATTGCTGACTGCATCTTCCCGCTCTAACGGGCGAACCACACCATTCTGCCAGCTCTGAAGCTCTGAGTCCCTATTCATGCCCTCTAAACCAGTGCCATCTCCAGCACTTTCTTAAAATTTATCTCTATTTCCGCTAATAGCTTTCGTTGGAAGGCTTTGTTACTTATCCCGCAGGCTAAACATTCCTGCGGCATCTCATTGAAGGTCACAATGCTCTGGGATCGGTTTTAATGTGTTAATTTAAGTTACAATAGTTTCCTCCTGGTTAAGATAAACTTAAAATGCTGCAATATCACTTAAGCTGGTAACGTGGTTTCAGTAATTCAGCTATCTTAGTGAGGCACTTGGCGATGGGTGTGAGGATGTGAGGCTACGTATTAAATCGTATGTCTGAGTCCCATATCCATTTAGAAAGATTTCCTTTCTCTTCCACTCCTCCTCTGTTCCATTGACTTGAAAATAGTGCCCCAAACATTCAACGTGTTGTGCTAAATCCTCCAGAGGGGCATCGAAAGGATCTATCCATCGAAGAGGAGCATATCTGCAAACACTCTGCTGTTTCTCAACTTGAACTGAACTTCAGCGTGACTTTCATGCTAGCGATCTTATACATTTTAAGAGAGTGCTGGAGATGGCGTTGGTGTTAGGGAGCACTTTGAAGGGCACACAGGAGATTCAATGCTTGCAAAATGGTGTTGTTCACCAGTTAGAGCGGGAACAAAGAACAAAACAGCACGGGAAACAGGCCCTTCGGCCCAACGAGCCCGCGCCGCCGTCCCATGGTCAGTGACCTATTCATGACTCTAGTCTATGCCTAATGTGTGAGGATCAGGGAGGTCCAATATAGGGACAATTTGTTACCCAATCAATCAGCCTAAAAGCACATTTTTGGGATGTGGGAGGAAACCGGAGCACCCGGAGGAAACCCACGCAACCACGGGGAGAACGCGCAAACTCCCACGGACACAGGCCCAACTCCATGTGTCCGCACAGCAACAGAGATAGCCTCTGAACTGCCATGATGCCCTCGAGATGGTAAGTGCCTGTGGATAAAAATTTCATTATTAAAGGCTCTATATCCCTGAGACTAAAACTGACCCCAAGCCTACAATGCTTAATAAGGCCTGCTATATCCCCCTATATGTAAACTGCTCATGTGGCTGTCCAAGTTACTCTTGAACAACCATAGCGTGCCTGCTTCCACCACCTTACTCGGCAGTGCATTCCACATCCCCACTACCCTTTGTGTGAAAAACTGCCCTCTAACATTAGTCTTATATCTAGCCCCCCTCACCCTAAGCCCGTGACCCCTCGTTCTATCCATTTCTAATAGCGGAAAAAGCTTATCACCATCTACTCTATCTGTCCCCTTCATAATCTTATAAACCTCTATTAAATCCCCCCTCAGCCGACGTCTCTCAAGGGAAAACAGCCCAAGTGCGTTCAATCTTTCCTCGGAAGACAGCCCTTCCATACCAGGAAACATCCTGGTAAATCTCCTCTGCACTCTCTCCAGGATCTCTACATCCTTCCGGTACTACGGCGACCAGAACTGGACGCAGTACTCCAGGTGAGGCCTAACCAACGTTCTATACAACTGCAACATCAGACTCCTACTCTTATATTCTATACCCCTTCCTATGAAGGCTAACATGCCATACGCTTTCCTCATCACATTCTGCACCTGCACCGACACCTTCAGGGACTTGTGTACCTGCACCCCCAGGTCTCTCTGCGTATCTATACTCCGGATAGTTCTACCTTTTATCATATAACTCCCTTCCACATTATTCCGGCCAAAGTGCATCACCTCGCATTTCTCCGGATTAAATTCCATTTGCCATCTATCTGCCCAATCTACCAGCCTATCTATGTCCTGTTGCATTGCCAGGCACTGCTCCTCAGTACCCGCCAATCCAACCATCTTGGTGTCATCAGCAAATTTGCTGATCACACCACCTACCCCCTCTTCCAAGTCATTAATATATACTACAAATAGTAGAGGTCTTAGTACCGAGCCCTGCGGCACCCCACTGGTGACAGACCTCCAATTGGAAAAGGAGCCCTCCACTACTACCCGCTGTCTTCTCCTCCCAAGCCAGTTCTTCACCCCATCTACATACCTGGCCTTGTATCCCATGAGCCTTCACCTTTTCTATCAGCCAACCGTGAGGGACCTTGTCAAACGCCTTACTGAAATCCATATAGACAACATCAACGGCTTGTCCTTCGTCAACCGTTTTTGTCACCTCTTCAAAAAATTCCAGTAGATTCGTAAGGCACGACCTCCCTGTAATGAAGCCATGCTGCGTATCCCTGATCAGATTGCAGCGCTCCAGATGCTCATACATCCTATCCTTGAGGATCCTCTCCATTATCTTGCCTATAACTGAAGTCAAGCTCACTGGCCTATAGTTCCCTGGGTTATCCCTCTGACCCTTCTTAAACAACGGTACAACATTTGCAATCCGCCAATCCTCTGGGACCTCACCTGTGTCCAAAGAAGAGACAAAGATTTGCGTCAGAGGCCCAGCAATTTCATCCCTCACCTCCCTTAGCAGCCTAGGATAGATGCCATCAGGCCCCGGAGATTTGTCCGTCTTTATATTGTCTAAAAGTCCCAACACCTCTTCCCTCGTGATGACTATTTCCCTCAACGGATCCTCAAACTTCTCAAGCACAGCAGCAGAGGACTGACCCCTCTCCTGAGTGAATACTGACGCAAAGTATTCATTCAAGATCTCCCTCATTCCCCCAGGCTCCAAGCATAGTTCCCCTCCTCTGTCCCTGAGAGGACCAATGTTCCCTCTAACCATCCTTTTGTTTCTAATATAGGAGTAAAATGCCTTAGGATTTTCCTTAATCCTACCCGCCAAAGCCATTTCGTGGCCCCTTTTTGCCTTTCTGATGCCCCTTTTAAGTTCTCTCCTACATTCTCTGTATTCTTCTAACGCTATCTCTGTCCTCAAATGCCTCGATCTAGTGTACGCTTCCCTCTTTCTCCTGACCAGGTCCTCAATATCCCTAGTCACCCACGGCTCTCTAATCCTACCTTTCCCATCCTTCCTCTTGACCGGCACATGTCTTTCCTGTAAAGATTGTAGTTTTCCCTTGAGAGACTCCCACATACCCAGCGTCGACCTACCGTTAAACAGCGTACCCCAGTCCGTATCTTTAAGATCCTGCCTAATCCGGCTGTATCTAGCCCTCCCCCAATTTAACACCCTCCCCTTAGGACAGGCTTCATCTTTATCCATTAATATCTTGAACCAGACAGAGTTGTGGTCACTGTTAGCCACATGCTCTCCTACCTCAACGTCAACCACCTGCCCAGGCTCATTCCCCAGAACTAAGTCAAGTATAGCCCCCTCCCTGGTCGGTCTATCCACATACTGCTCCAGGGATCCTTCCATTACACACTGTACAAATTCCTCCCCGTCAGCACCCTCTGATCTCAGTACATTCCAATCTACCCTGGGGAGATTAAAATCTCCCACTACCACCACCCTATTCTTCCTGCACTTATCTAGAATGTCCCTGCTTATCCCTTCTTCCACAGCCCTCGGGCTGTTGGGCGGTCTGTAGTAAACACCCAGCATAGTAACATCACCCTTCCTATTCCTCAACTCCACTCATAGCGACTCGATTCCTATATCCTCCGTACCTCCCTCCCTCTGCACTGCTACGATGCAATCCTTAACTAACAACGCCACTCCCCCACCTCTCAGCGACCCACCCCTATCTCGCCTGAAACACTTATACCCAGGAACATTCAACTGCCAATCCTGCCCTTCCTTTAACCAAGTCTCTGTCACCGCCACCACTTCCAACTTCCTTTCAAACATTAATGCCTTCACATCTGTTTTGCCAGTCACACTCCTGGCATTGAAACACATGCACCGAAGACCCTCACCGAAGATGCTCTTCTTTTCTTTTATCCTCATCGCCAATGTAATAATCCCTGTTTGTCGGTTAGGTAAATAAGAGCTACAATGTTTATTTACATATAGCTATAATCAGAGGCTTGCAGCTACATGACTGCCAGTTACCTTTTAGCATTGAATCAATACAGAAGCTCGTGCTGGCTGGGGTGATCCCACATTTTGGTCAAATTCAAATTAGATAATGCCAACTTCGAGCTCTCAATTCTGTCTTGAACAGAAGGGGGGAAATTTAAACTGCCCTCATTTTCCCCACTCTCTACCCATCCATAAACTGAAAGGTGTTTTTTTTCTCCTGATTTTCCCCTTTATAAATGGTGGGGTTATTTTCTCCAACCCTAAATTTTGGAAATGTTCCAATCCTCTATTAACCTCCTACCCACTGTAAATTTAAGATAACGCGTAAGAAACACATACACGCATTTCACAACGTCCACCCCTCTCTACACTCACACGATAAGTGGGAGGTAAGGTAAAAGGAAGAGGCTTTAGAGCATGACCACAATAGAATACAAGTGTGGATTCTACATGTGTCTAGAATCAGAAGTAAACAGGAATGTTCCTTCTGAGGGGAGGTTGACCAGTTTGGAGAGTGCTCCATCTTCCCAGAGTGAGACTCCCAGGACAGGAGAAGACCCGAGGCTGGGAGACACATCACCCAATTTTACCACCAACTTGTTTCTAATTTTGGGCACTTGATAAAGTCAGCATGAGGCGAGTAGCACAATCTAGAGCCACCTCCACACCGGTTCTCCCTTTACCAAGGCCACAATTGAAACCGTGCATTTGCACCCACTTAAATTTATTTAATGGGCTGCAGACCCAACCTTATTGGCACTTCCCCCCCAACGGTGTACCACCGTGTTCACCCATCCAGAATTGGTGCGAAACAGACATGGTCCAAAAGAGTCCGATTGAACATAGAACATAGAACATAGAATATTACAGCGCAGAACAGGCCCTTCGGCCCACGATGTTGCGCCGACCAGTTACAAAACAATGACCCACTAGCCTAAACCAATCCCTTTTCATCCATAAACCTATCCACAGATCTCTTTAAACGCCCCCAAACTAGGTGCATTTACAACTGCAGCTGGCAGGGCATTCCAGTCCCTCACCACCCTCTGGGTAAAGAACCTACCCCCTGACATCTGTCCTATAACTACCCCCCCTTAATTTAAAATCGTGCCCCCTCGTGCTAGCTTTCTCCATCCTAGGAAAAAGGCTATCACTATCCACCCTATCTAAACCTCTAATCATCTTATATGTTTCAATGAGATCCCCTCTTAGCCGCCTTCTTTCCAGCGAAAACAACCCCAAATCTCTCAATCTCTCCTCATAGGATCTCCCCTCCATACCAGGCAACATCCTGGTAAACCTCCTCTGCACCCTCTCCAAAGCCTCTACATCCTTCCTGTAATGTGGGGACCAGAACTGCACACAAAACTCCAAGTGCGGCCGCACCAGAGTTGTGTACAGTTGCATCATGATGCTGCGACTCCTAAATTCAATCCCCCTACCAATAAACGCCAAGACTCCGTATGCCTTCTTAACAATTAGTTAGGAGGAAAGAACTGAGCCTCTGACAGCTCTCTGCTTGGGATTGGCAGAGGGGGGAGAAGGTGGGTCTGATGGTTCTCTGCTTGAGATCGGTGGTGTGGCGGAGGGGAAGTCCGCTGCCACTCTGCCTGAGATCAGTGAGGGGGGAAGGGGGGGGTCCGCTGCCACTCTGAGTGAGGGGGAAGGGGGAGGTCCACTGCCACTCTGAGATCAGTGAGGGGGAAGGGGGGGGGTCCGCTGCCACTCTGAGTGAGGGGGAAGGGGGGGTCCACTGCCACTCTGCCTGAGATCAGTGAGGGGGGAAGGGGGGGGTCCGCTGCCACTCTGAGTGAGGGGGAAGGGGGGGTCCACTGCCACTCTGCCTGAGATCAGTGAGGGGGGAAGGGGGGGGTCCGCTGCCACTCTGAGTGAGGGGGAAGGGGGGGGTCCACTGCCACTCTGAGTGAGGGGGGAAGGGGGGGGTCCGCTGCCACTCTGAGTGAGGGGGAAGGGGGGGGTCCACTGCCACTCTGAGATCAGTGAGGGGAAGGGGGTAGGGGCCATGATCAGTCTGGGAGGCAGAGGGGGTAGGGGGAATAAGGGGATCAGTAACGTTGTGGGGATGGGGTAATGTGTGTGGGGGCCGGGAGGGAGGCAGAATCCAGCCCGGATGCGGGAAAGTGGAACTGAGCCACGACAGATCAGCCATGATCTTATTGAATGGCGGGGCAGGCTCGAGGGGCTAGATGGCCGACTCCTGCTCCTATTTCTTATGTTCTTATGTGGCCGGGAAGCTGCATTCTATCGTTTGTTTTGTGCGTGCTCAGTTAGAGGTGCCGATCGGAGCTGCGGGCTTTCGGGTGCGTTTGGAAACGCTGATATTTTTTCAGGCAGAGTGCATTCCGGGGGCACCTGAGAGTGAGTCTAAAAGTCAGATCTGAAACACTCTCGGTTTCAAGTCCACCCAGCACTTAGAATCAAAATGTTAAAATAAGGGCCATGATTTCTCAGGCTCCTTCAGTTGGCAGGTTTAATGAGGGTCAGGATTCTTTCTGCTGCTCCCAGCCTGATGGTACACAGTGCAGGGTGTTTTCTGGTGTCCGTTCACATTCGAGGTCAAAACAATCACTGCTCGAATTCAGTTCCAACGAACATCACAATGCGGCTTAGGGGGAGTTCATGTGACCAACTTCCGCAATGTGGGACACCAGATTCCTGGAATCTCGAGGTTTAATTGGAGTCGGGATTCCCTTTGTTTTTGATGTCACTGACGTGATGTAATTTGATTTGATTTGATCTATTATTAACATACAGTGAAAAGCGTTGTTTCTTGCGCGCTGTACAGACAAAACATACCACACAGTGCCGAGTTTCTTGCGCGCTGTACAGACAAAACATACCATTCATAGAGAAGGAAATGAGAGAGTGTAGAATGTAGTGTTACGGGTGTAGAGAAAGATCAACTTAATACAAGGTAAGTCCATCCAAAAGTCAGACAGCAGCAGGGAAGAAGCAGTTCTTGAGTCGGTTGGTACGTGACCTCAGACTTTTATAACTTTTTCCCAACGGAAGAAGGTGGAAGAGAGAATGTCCAGGGGTGTGTGGGGTCCTTAATTATGCCGACTGCTTTACCAAGACAGCGGGAAGTGTAGACAGAGTCAAGGGATAGGAGGCTGGTTTGCGTGATGGATTGGGCTACATTCATAACCCTTTGTAGTTCCTTGCAGTCTTGGGCAGAGCAGGATCCCAGACCAAGCTGTGATACAACCAGAAAGGATGCTTTCTATGGTACATCTGTAAAGATTGGTGAGAACCGTAGTGGACATGCCAAATTTCCTTAGTCTTCTGAGAAATTAGAGGCATTGGTGGGGCTTTCTTAACTATAGTGTTGGCATGGGGGGGAGGGGGGGGGGGGGGGGGGGGGGGGGGGGGCACCAGGACAGGTTGTTGGTGACCGGGACACCTAAAAACCTGAAGCTCTTGAAGCTTTCTACTTCATCCACGTTGATGTAGACAGGTGCATCTTCTCCTTTACGCTTTCTGAAGTCAATGACAATCTCCTTCATTTTGTTGACATTGAGGGAGAGATTATTGTCGCCAAACCAGTTCACCAGATTCTCTATCTCATTCCTGGACGTCTGCCTTATCATTGTTTGAGATCTGACCCACTATGTTGGTGTCGTTAGCAAACTTGAAAATCGAGCAGGAGGGGAATTTGGCCGCACGGTGTATAAGGAGTATAGTAGGGGGCTGAGAACACAGCCTCGTGGGGCACCGGTGTTGAGGATGATCGTGGAGGAGGTGTTGTTGCCGATCCTTACTGATTGTGATCTGTGAAGTTCAGGATCCAGTCTCAGAGGGAGGTTAACTAACTGAAGCTCTCTTGTCAAATCATTGTATCAGAATTGCTTTGGTGATGAAGATGTGTGGACATTCTACACAGTGAGCACGTGA